>OY728125.1:511962415-512587415 GCA_963277665.1 Viscum album
ATTATTATGGAAAGGAAAAGCTCAAAATTCCTTTATCACCTATATTGAATATATTTTTTCACAAATCATACAACATTACTTCAGTGTCTTGTATGACAATAAATCTTCCTATCCATTGGTAATTTTCGTATTTGATTCCAAAGGATCCTTCTATTCTGATCTTTATATATTCCCCCATTATTGTTATATATATGAACCTCTAACATAACCTACCAATCAGAGTCATCTAATTCATATGGTTAAGGTCCTACAATATGTGACTTCCTAAAAAAGATCATAGTGACACCAATCTTATGAATATTGTCATTTCTCGTCCCTTTTACAATAGCTCCACATAACTTATTATAATTTAGGGACCTCAAGTTGCGATTTATAATGTCACCACCCCATATTGGACTATTTTAGGTATATTTATTGCCTTTGGTATCTATTAGGGTTTTTATATTCATCCCTCTAGTCTATGAATTATGAAATTAAACTATGTGCAATTTACTAATGAGAAAATATGAACACGATTTCAGATCTCTATTATTATTGTGGTTTACCACTCCATTTCTACAATTCTTGTCATCCTTTATTCCTTTTTCAATGATATGCATTGATAAACTCTAATCATTACATGTCCATAATAAAATTCCATAAAATATTATTGAGAGATACATAAAACTTTTATAGCTTAATAACAGAAAAGGGAATCCAAAAAATCATCCATTTCTATAATCTATAAGAAACCCTTAATTATTTATTAAGAAGACATTAGTGTTAAAGTTACATATCTCATGGGATTATCCATATAACCCTAGAACAAGTCGAGTGGTGATGTTTATACCAAAATCTCATGAAAATTTTAGATTTATTTTATATGGTATACACTAATAATGAATATTTTCTTACATATAAAATGGTGTGACCATTAGGGTTTCATTAACAATCATAGAATACTCCTTTACTCCATGAACCTACTTAATCATATTTTTTTAAATCCTCACATATCTTCCAATATATTAATAATGAGTATATTTGAATCCAAATGATACTTCTATTTTTCTACACATACATTACCCAAAAATGGATTTCAATGTGAGAACCAAATATGGGTTATTAATCTCAAGTATTAACATCCTGACGAGAGGGTCATATGATCTTTATACCCCAATACAGAGTTAAAATAAAGATCATTATTTGAATGTGGTTAGTTGTTATACATTATATAAATGTTCATTTTTGTATCCATGATAAAAATTAGATTGATAAATGATATAAAATGAAAAAATAAAACCATTAGTGTGAATTATACACTCCATATGTTATACAATTGTGTATCATGATCACTTTAAAGTTGATATTTGAAATCATCCCCTAGAACATTTGATATGTGCTCAACAATTGAACATAAACCCCACCCCTTGATAATCTAATGTTTATTATCATAAACTGAATGAACCCCTTTATGAATATGAAATCATTAATATCCCATTCACATTGTTCTTTACATTCCCTTTATATATAGAATTTTTCTCATTTTATCAATTCATTCGGACCTAATATATTTGTGGAATTTGGAGAAATATCTAAAAATAGAACTCATAATTTCCAGATTCTCCATGACAAACAGTCCAAAACATATCTACCTTTTGATATCACATAATAATGAACAAGAACACACATAGAGAGTGAGAACCTAACACCACTTATAATTATGATCACTGTGATTTGGTTGATCGGGTCTATTTGAATAATATTACAGTGGAAACCATCTCAGTATAGGTCTTTATCAATTCATTACTAAAATATGGAAATTATTTTTATAAGCATGATGAACATAAACTTTATGCTACTCTTCATGGAGTTATCATTATCAGTAGCTCAAAGAATTTCCAGCACATTTTTGGACAAAATCACTTTTGTTACATTATGTGCCACCCCACATTTAATCGGTGAAATATATACAGCCTAAAATTTTATAAAGTAAAGGTCAATGTTGTTTGACCCAAAATATAATTAACTATTTATTCGATCACAATGAACCTAATCTACATGGGATATATTTTGAGGACTTATATTTTTATTATGTTTTCGACCAAAATTTACAATATATTTAATCTTGATAAGTCACCATGTAACTTCATTTAATTATAAGTGTTTAAAGTTCTTCTTCCCAAAATAATAAACAATTTTATCTAGGTTCCATGATTTTAAAGTGCCTATGGAAATAAATATATAGCTTGATAGGATAATACCACAGAAAGCGAATTAAGTTAAAAATTCAATTCTCAATTCTTTTAGAATGAATCAATATTGATCTTAGAAAAATTGAGAATTTATGTAAGATTATATATTAGGAATAAAATATATAAATGGAGATCGATGAAAAATATATGTCACTGCCAATTATTTCACCAAAATATGTGGTTTAAGATAAATGTATGGTAATAAAATAATAGCTAAAATCGTGTGGGATATTATATATGATCCCAGAAGATGTCATACCATACTCAATAAGTCCCTAATTCATTGTGAAAATTTTGAATATTAATTTTTCATATCATATTGGTTTTTATATTTCCATAAAAATCTCTTAATATAATGATTTTTGGGTTCTAGTTTCCCTTTTTAAGATTTCATTTCTCTTACATAATTATTCATTTGTGATATCTATGACATGAATTCACTATTAAACATCTAAATAGAAAAACTATAGTTTTTAGTGATGGTATTTAGTCACATACACATATATGATCAATTAATAATATTTCATCCTCCAAATAGAAATTTTCTTGTGTACAATGATGGAATTTATAACTATTATCATTCATGAGACCTTTATAAGAGTAAAATATCAAAATATAACAATTCTAGTGTAGGGTGAGGGTATTTCATCAGGTTCACAGCTCTGAGGAACACCTATGTGTAGATCATCCAATAGGACTAACATCAGTGTATGATGTTGGTATTTATTCTTATACACATCAATGAGTCATTCCTTATAATAAATCATCTATATATACTATGTCTAGAGATTTGTGATACTATTTTAGCTGATAACTATCCATGATCTACACTTAGGAGGAAGTCATCCATATGGACCAACAATAGTAATCATTTTTATATCATAACCCATACCCATACATGAACCATTCCCATTAGGAAATTATTCAAATAGATGAAATCTATTGTATGTGGATACTGTTTTTTCTTATACCCATTTATGAGACAAATCTCAGATGAAATATTTTTGACAAGATAGATTTGGAGTTATTAATAAAATAAACTATTTTAAATTCAATGATTAAATTATATCCACCCAATCCTAATGTATTTATCCAATGTTTCATAAGTTATTATAATGTGACCACAGATTTCAAATACAATACAAAGAGAGTAAAAGGATTGAATTTTTTTTATTTCATTTCCTTGAAATTTTTGGAAGTTAATCATCAGTAAATTAGAGTCTCTCAAATAAAAAACATAACCAAATATTCAAAACATACATTCATATATAATTGACATATTATCGTGCTTATGAAAAATTATATTGAAGTTTCAATCGATCCCTTTCCACAAAATAATTATCTGAACTATGTAATAACATCCTTGAAAAAATAATATATTCAGTAATCCAAACATATTTAATTTACATATGATGATCTAACAATTTTACTATAGTAGTATCAACATTCCTCTAATGATACTCGATTTAAATATTTAATTTTTGATACGAGCATCAAAACACTATTTTCATATCTATAAATTCGGACTCTTCTTTCAAAGTTATAATATAAAGACTGGTAGATTCAAAAATTAATATTTCCTTGATAAGAAGTTTTTGTTACACCTCTACATTCCAATGTCTAAATGAAATTATATGTATGGTAATATGAAAAAATATGTAGTAAAACTTTTTATACTTGGAGAACTATCATAGGCTATGATCCCTAATAAAGGGAGGGCTGAATCAATAATGTTTTTATTTTTAATATTTATTTATTTATAATAATAATTTGTTCTTTATTAGATCTATATTTTCCCTTATTTTAATCTCAAATCTATACTCATGTATGTATACTATACAATTAAAAATACACAAGGATATAAATTTTTTATCATTAAATAATGAATCACTTCAAGCATTGGATAATGTTTCGAGAAGCAGATTCAACACTATTAATAATGAGAATATATTATAAAAAACATACTAGAACAATAATGATGAGTAATAATGCTAAATTACTAATATAAAACCCCTTGAAATATATTCTATTTATAGGTCACAATAGCTACCTCTAAATGGGTTACTTATACCAGCATCCTGTAAGTGGAAGCTATCACCAAGAATGATTCTATTTTCATCCTCATCATGGAATCATTATGATAAATTCAAGCAGTCATGTAGGTATGATTTTTACTCATCCCCAAAAAGGTGATGAAATCAATTTAATCATGATGCTGATAGTCAGTATTGTTCGTATACAAGTATTAACAACCATCTTCATATTATGATCGCAGCACTATTCTCACACCAGAGATATTCGAAAAAAACTATTATTTTTTCTCACAGTTTTATTCGTAGGATAGAATATCACATTGTATTGGGGACACACCAAAACCTTTTATTATATTTCTCCTACACACATATATTCACATAATTATCAGGACTGATATTTTCATAATGATTATGGATGCTCAGTGATATTCTATAGAAATATTTTCTTTTCTATAAATTCATTCAAAATAAATTTATTTGGAATTAAAAATATCAGTCATGTCCTTTTTAAATAAACAATATATATACACATATATTTCCATATGAATAAAAAAATTCCAATTAAAATGATTTTAACACATGCAACAGATAATGATTTCTTCCATTATTTGGGAACCATAAATTTACAAAATAAATATAGACATAAATATGGAAACAATTTTAATGGTGAAATAAACAAAAAATAATTAAACAATTAGTATAAATTGAAAATGTGGATCATGTTTATCTCCAAGAGGAATCATACATGCAAAAAAATGTTAACATTTTTTCTAAAAAATTGTAATTCAATCTAAATTTTTGAAATGATAAATATAAAACCTTAGTAATATATAATTTGAATAATAATTGATGGAATTAAATGGTATTTAAATGTGTATATATATCGATTTGAATAGAAATAAGAAGTTTGTAATTGGAATGTTAACATTGGAATTGAAACCTATCCATTAGGAATAGCAAAAAGAAATGTGGAATAGTATTCTGATATTAAAAGAGTAACATTTAATATAAAAAATATTTATAAAGATTAATTTAGGAAAATTTAAATATTTAATTCCATAAAACAATATTCAATGTTATAAAATCCAATAATTTATAAATACGTTTTTATAAAACTATATTTCAATTTTTTTATGAAAATAAAAAAAAATCTTTTTAATTATTATTTAAAATGTTTGAAAATTATTTTGATAAAATGAATATAATTTATAAAATATATATTTTGATGTTTTTAATGTTTACTGTTTAGTAATTTTCTTAAATAATTGACATTTTATATAAAGAGTAAATATAATGTTTTTGGAAAATTGATGAATTTTAATTACAGAATGAAATAGGTAATAATGATATATTAAATTATATAACACTGGGATCACTAAAATATATATTTCATGAGCTAACTGAGTTATTTTAAAATATTAAACTAAAATTTAAATCTTTAATTTTTTTCCAATTTATAAAATGATAATATATTCAATTGATGTATCATGTTATCCTTTTTCCACATTCTTATTAAATTAACTAAATAAATTTCGTATTGAAAGCTGTAAAATTCATAAAATATTTTTGTTTTATTAAAATATATCATAAAATTCCAATAATATAAAAAATACATGGTTTAAAATGGACATTATATTTTGAGTAGTATTTTACGTTATAAACACCCATCTCCTATATTATAAAAACAGATTTTCCCGCTACTTAGAGAACCAGATCTTTCTCAAATTTGAAATCAAAAACTCTACCTAAATACCCCATCACAATCCCCTTATTCTTCTTAAAGACTTTATTATTTCAATAATCTCAAATTATTTGAAGAGATCTGTAACACCCCAAGCTTCCATGGTACACTTGTATTTGAATAATTCAATAGCGTTTGTTGTATGCAATTTCAAGATTCTAACACATCGTGACCAATCAAACTAGCCGTTATGAATAGTAATACAAGATTTTAAAAATTTGACAAATTTATCCTTAAAAATGGAATTCATTTTTGGGTTCGGAATATTGAAATTATCTTAGTGTGAATTTTTGGTATTTTGTTGAAAACATTCAATTTTTGATAAATAATGAAAAACAGTGACTTGTAGATTAAAACAAAATTTTTATTTAAATATTTATTTATTTATTAAAATTTATTTTAATAAAAAATAGATAAATAATACCTATATAAGTTAAATATAATTTATTGGAGTCAGTTTATAATAATTTTAGATATATAAATATTTTAATGAACTTTTTACCGTCGTTTACCCATCTCCTAGGAAAATTAACAAATTTACATAAATCTTAATATTACCATTTCTCTGATTTTAATTTCAAAAATCTAAGAGACACAGTTGATATTTGTAAGTAAAATATGGTTAAATAAGATGAAAATAATTTTTGGTGAATAGTAACATTTTACTTTTATTTACCACGGTTAAAAGTAAATAGGGTAATTAAGGGTAAAAATGATTATATTGTTATTACCATAACACATGTCATAATTGTAATGGATTAGTGTAAATCGACCAAAAACATCCATAGGAATAAAATATGATCCTTTAGGTACACTTGGATTAGATTAGGACATTTATAATTATATTATTTAAAGAAGAGTTAAAAGAGTTAAAATCAATGTTTAATAACTAATGTTTGTTTAATATAGTGTTATACATAAGTTAAATTCAACTGTAAATATCACATAGAAATATAAAAGTATTTCCTACATAATGGTATTTAATTTAAAATTATTATACATTATATACTTATGTAATTTATGACACAATGATTGTGCAGTAATTACCGTATTAAGGACTGATTAAAATAATTGATATTATAAATATCCAAAAAAATGTAATTTGAGAATTTTAATTAATTAAATTAATTTTCTAGATTAATATGAAAAGTTATGGTTGGTAAGATGAATTTGTTTCTAGGTTATAATGCTTTTATAATTTTACCAAAACAAAATACCAAATAGTGTGAAAATTGATATAAAAGAGTTTTTAAAACAAATATTATATTATTAATTGATATTTTATTCCTAAAAATATAAGGATCATAAAAAAGGATTATATAATGATATTAGTATCATTAATGAACCACATGGGGTAATATTGGTAGTATA
Source organism: Viscum album (assembly GCA_963277665.1). NCBI lineage: Eukaryota > Viridiplantae > Streptophyta > Magnoliopsida > Santalales > Viscaceae > Viscum > Viscum album. Next base: position 511,969,792 of record OY728125.1, read on the forward strand.
TAGTATGTTTATTAACCATATAATATAAAAATACAAAGAGACATGGTAAATGTCAATCTATTTAATTAAGAGTTAAATCTAAAAGATAAAGTTAATATTGTGACCCAAATATGTCTAAAACCTAATTTTTGAGTGGTTTTCGACCCATACCCACCATATATTTTAAATAATTTATTCTTAAGCCATTAGAAACCGAAAATGAATTTATTATAAAATAATATTTCTAGTTTTTTCTAAGGTACCCCTCACCCCTCTTATAAAAGTGAACTTTCCCTTATATCTAATTCACACCTCAAAGCCATTTGGTTCATACAAACCCTACCCAAATACCCTATTAACTATAATACCTTCATACTAGAGTCCTTACTTCAGTAATAATGCCAACCTATTGATCCCTTTTGAACAAATCAAAAAAAAAAGAAACCGAAGAAGAGGTAAATATTTTATCACCTCTTTCATGTTAATTTTTCCCACAACCTCTTTCATTGTTGTTTCCATTATAAAATAATAACTATAGTCTATTATATATACTGGTATTTTATTATAAATATGTTACATCAATATTTATTATTCTATCCATCCTTTGAATTAAATGTCACCATACGTGCGTACGTACAACTTACCATCTCCATGTCGTGGTGTAATTGTTATTCAATACATTATTTTTTGGATGGGTATAATAATGATGTGTAATGGATGTAAATAATAAATATAACATGATAATGATACTTTATATATGATATAATATCCAATTATATATTATTTTTAAATCAAAAGAATGATATAGTCTCTCGTGCGTACGTACCGATTACCGTCTCCATAAACGTGATGACATTCATTCCACATCGTATCCAATCAAGACTAATTTTAATTATATGATTAAAAAATAAATTATAAAGACATAATATAATTTTTAATAGGAATAAGATAAAGCTTATCCATATCAAACATTACTTACTTAACAAAGCATATAAAGGAAAAATGAATCAGTTAACACCCGTAACGACGATACTACTAAGATATTTTTAACAATGAAATGTTAGAATATCATTTATGATATCATATTATTGTATATAAATATTTTATAATTTAATAACAATTATTTTACCATTATATAGAAGGTTAACCTACCCTCGACCAAAGAAAACTAAAAGGTAAGGGTTAATTTCACAATCTCCTTATTATCCAAGATTGTTTTTACATATGTATCTACTAGGACTTCTTTATCATCCACATCTGTGTTTCAAAAAAGTATATTTCAAAGAATTATTTCTATTTTATAGACTATGAGTTAAAGTCATTTCTATCCTTTTTTTACTTTTAATAAGATTTTTATCAAATAATATTTCTATCGTTTTCTAAATAAGGTCCATTATATCTTTTTCGACAAAATTATTTTACGAATGTCTTTTATTTAACTTTTACGGTGGGTGCGGCTATTTTCCCCCATTATAACATCATCAAATCATCCCTTACGATATTATAGGAATATTTCCAAATTAAATGTTTTCTTTTATAATTATATTAATAGAAAGGGTTATTTCTCTAAAAAAGGTTTCGATTTTTTCTATGTCAACATCCATTGATGGATTTTTGGATTATTTTAAGTTAATTAATTAAGATACAAAACATCAATATTGTATTGAAGGTTTTGTGATATTTATTACTATGGATGTTGTAATTTTACACCATTCATGGTTTATGGATAATGTATTGACATTTCGTATGCTAGTTTTAATACGAATGTTTATGTTATGTTGAAACCTTTTCATATGAATAAATAATTTGACTTTGTAAGTGACAGGTGGAGCCCGCTATAGCTCCTCGATACGTCGGTAGGTCTCATGAGACAAAATAGTGTCTTGGAAAAAGTATTTGATAAATTCTTATTTGTAGTCTTGGCACAATCCCTTGACTATGTAGTTATGAAGTCTAGCATTATTCATTCATCATTATGAATGTGGCTATTGATATTTCATGTGATTATTTGACAAGTAGAATATCCATGTGAGTAAGTAAATAGTATTAGAATGATTTATATTTTCCAAATTATGCTGAATTTTATGTTGAAAAGGCTTTTGTTTCAATTTTGTACATTTCTATAAATGTTTATGCTTATTTATGAAAGTTTTTTCTACATTGTTATCCTTACATAGCATCTGAGCTCACTCATATCTATGTTTTATTGATCCTAGGATGCGAAAATGTATATTATGACTGATTTTTCGGGATAGTCTATGGTTCTCATTGTTGTCTATGGAAACATTTTTTTTGTAGTTTTCCATTTTTTGATATAATGTAAACCGTATGAATGTATCTAGTAATTTCAAGGATAGTAAAGTAATCTTTATTTCGAAACTTGATCTTTTGTGATCATGACAATGAAATGTAATAATGCACTCACATTGGGCTTCTGGGGTCGGGGCGTTACAGTTGGTATTATAGTATGTTTAGTACAAACCTTCGAAACAATATTTAGGTAAACCTTGATTAGAGAACATAGCCATGAGGTAGACATTGAGGATTAGTACATATGAACTTCCTAGAATTTTGGTATTATATAGATTTTTTGAGTATTACATGCAATACATCCATGTCTATATATGATCAAGTAGATGCGGCTCTATCACAGATGTACCTAGGTGAAAACCACAAAAACACCGCCTTGAGCTAGATTCGAATGAGAACTGGTGCACAACAATGGGCCTTTCTACACTCTTAGTTACGAAACTCCCAAGGGATATGCTTAGGATAATTGTCATTTTCGTTAAAAACCATTATGAAGGGTTTATGAGTATATACATACTCAAAGAAAACATAATTATGATTATTTATTATATCAATAAACTGTTCAATTTTGTAAAGTGTTTTACAAGTTTGGATTTATGTATTGTGATTCATAAACTAATCTACTGTATGCCATTGTTTTAAAATTGCGCCTAGTGGAAGTAATGGAAACCATATCAGTGCAAAAACACTATATAGGTATTTCCTTCCTACTCAATATTTTTATAGTGGAGCTGGTGATGCAACTGGTGGTGATTAGTTAATCACCATAATCAGAAAACTCACTCAGGTTATGAATAATCACCTTACACATATGAAGTACCCTAATCTTCATTATAGAGGATAAATGTTATATCACTTCATGAGGAAACAACCACCGACATTCAATGGTGGTACAAATCTATACGTATCTTAGAAATGGATAACATCCTTAGAGAATATATTCCACACCTTGGGGAGTAGCGAAAGGCATAACGTTTTTATGGCAGTTTACCGCCTCACAGGAGATGTACATCAATGGTGCCCCTTGATTCAAAACACCAAGGAATATGATGAAGAATCAAATATGAAATGGAGAGAGTTTAATGAAATTTTCTTAGAGAAATACTTTACTAATGACCATCTAGCGGATATGGAGAGGTAATTTCTGCGTCTGAGGAAAAAGGAGAATGATAATGTCACAATGTATGAAGCTAACTTTACAAGGTTAGCAAGGCATGCTTCAGATTATATAACTAATCCAATAAGTAATATTGATCATTTCTTTTATGGGTTAAAACCATTTCTTCGTCGAGCATTAGTCTCAAAATTCTTCTTGTCGTATGACGATATTGTCTCATGTGCTATGGGGGAGGAAGAAAATCAAATAAAGATGATGATATATATTACCACAATTATGATGTTATGACTTATGAACAAATGTTATGTGTGATCATGATTCTGTATTTTTCCCTATTATTTTTGTATATGCCCACTATATTATGATATTTCATTATGATGTATATGCCACATTCCATGAATTTTAAAAATGTTCACCCGATGATTATGAGGATGATCTGATTCTTATGACCAGATAATAATAATTATTTTCACCAATGTACTATTTATTCATATCTCTTACTCATTAAATGTTATTACTAACTTTAATAGGCTTTTATCTCATCCTATTCTTTGATGTATGTCCTTAAATGAATTTATATACATAAGAGTACATGATATATCTTAGGAGGATAATGAAAAAAGATATATATAATGTTTTGGTAATAATGTATACAAGGGATATATTAAACTAATTTTCCGAATACACTAAACTATTTTATTATATAATTCCTTACTATTATGTTTTGTATCATTAAAATGATTTTATAGTTCTATAAGAAGAATTTGGGTCATAATAATTAGTATCAATGTATGGTTTGTTTAATTTGGGAGTTATGACTATAAAAAAATTAGTGAGAACAGTAAAGACATCTTTATATTTGTGGTCCTTGGAAAAATATAACAAGAGGTAATAACATAATATATGGATACTTGGTTGTTAACCATGTCATTATCCATAATATGAGTCGTGATAATTACTACACACCTGGTTTGACACTACCATGGGATATTCGTTGGAAAAATATCATTCTTATCACAAACCGATGTAATGGATATATAACATGAATAATTATTTCCCTTAAGGATTAATGAATATTGAAGTACATGACCCTTGTAGGATGGTTTTAGAAGTAGGGAATTCTTTCGGATATCATAGGATATGACTTTATAATTTTTTTTCACATTCGAATAAATTATTTAACCATTCCTTCTTAACTTATTTTTTTAATACCATTTATATTTTTGAAAACTTTGGAAACTAATAGAAATCAAACAAACAAGCCATGTGTGGTACAATGTAATAAATTTCAAAACGACATTCCTAATTAAATTAAATGTAATGAAAAATCATTTTCTTGATGCTCACACATTCATCTTCGGATATGAACGATTACTTGAACTATTTGAATATTCACATTCACCGAAGAAAGATGAAAAATAAATTTAATCGATTAGCTCACACAAAAACATATTCTTATGGGATTTTCCTATCCACTAATCATAGGATAGCATGATAACTCAACGAAAAAGATATTTTATGTGTGATAAGAATATGATAAGAATTAATTCAAATTAGAAATTTATTTTTTAGATTTATAAAAATTTCAATGGTGAAAATTTATAAATAATAAAAATATGAATAATGAAATTGAAGAAATAGATCGGGATAACATTAAGATGAAATTTTTAACAAGTATTTACCATGAAATATCTAAAAAACACAATTATATAATGTTATGAGCTTGTGTAAAAGTTGAGTGATGTTTATTTTCCTAATGATGATTATTTCACATGGAAGGAAGATATAACAAATGTTTTTTATCAACAATGAGATTAAAAAACAAATAATTTTTATGGAATTATAGAAACATCTTCAAAAGGATCTTGATGACATAGAAAATTGGAGTTATAAAGAAGTAGTTTGATGTTCTCTCAGAGTAGAGATAATTTTTACAAAATCTTCCTATTGGTATGAAGATTAGAATAAAGTAATAGAGTCTCATACATGGAGATTGAATTAAAATGGGGTATAGAAGATCAAATCACACATATGGAATATATATGTATGGATTATTCAAGGAAATTGACTTACTAGTATTATAAATTATTTAAGTCTAAGAGATAAGGCCTTAATAACCATAAATATTTATGATACTTGAAGAGTTCGACATACATAGTGGAGGAAATTAATGAACCACCCAATTCACTTCAAATAGTCAATACATAATCTATAAGGATAATGGTCACCATAAAATCCCATTCAATAAAAATAGTTTCTTTGTGGATTATAATAAACACAAATAGCCAAATATGAGGGATCAAGGGAATGATAATTGCATCAAAACTAGGAGTTGGATCCCAAAAATTATGTTTTATATGGTTCACTGCCATTTATTTGATGAATGAAAAACATTTTTTTTGAAGTTGGTTTCATGCATTCATTTTTATCCATATTGTTTTATAGACTGGTGAATTACATCGATAATAAACCGATGTTGGGAGAGGCATGATTACACTAAGTTCCACTATCAAAGCCTCCTAGGTGTCTGATTCTTCTCCTCATAGAATCTATGAGATGATTTATCCAATGAATATCTTAATCCTTCCCTTGGGAGAAATTTATACTATAATTGTAATAGATTTGATATAATTATATTGATGTCATTTAAAATATCAAGAAAATGAAATCTATAACTATATTCCAAATCATCCCATACATATATAAAAATAATAGAAAGATCGTGAATCTCCTTGGAAAATAACTATATTTTCTGTTTATTGATACTATACAATGAATTATACCTTTCTATAATAGTTATTTGAATGAAAATAGTGAACCAAGAGGAAATTACCATTTGGTGGGAATACAATAATATATATCATGAAGATTTTCCTAATTTGTTTTTCATATTGTGTTGTATGTTTATTAACTGAATTTATTCCATCATCCACTCTGATCTCAAAATACCCCTATATGACGAGCTTGATATAAATGGATGACTTATCAAAGAACCTACAAGATCATTTAGAAATAGGATTCATATTCCCTAGTGTATCTCCATGGGGATCAGAAGTCCATATTATTCAGAATATGGAGAAATCAATATAGCTATAAATTGATTACAAGATTATCAAAAAGATCACTATGAAGTACAATTATTCACTATAGGTATTGATATCATATTCAATAAATTTTAGTTAGTTCATTACTTCTCAATGGCCGGTATTCATTATCGATATCATCAAATAAATTTATAGAAGGAATTTCGGTCAAATTGGACAACTCATGTTCAGGTTCATTGAGTTTAAAATTAAATTTATTTTGAAATTAATTTATAAAAACAAATAACCCATCTAGAAAATTCTCAAATAACTGATGTTATAGGTAAATCTAATTAATTTATTATGATTAAACGTTAATATGATTCATCCATACTCATCTTGAATAATCTATGTATTATTACAATATTTTTATATTAAATAATTTTCATCAAACAATAGAAGTATAACAAGTAATAGATAACGATTAATGTATTGTTTTGTTAAAAAATTTAAAAAATTGATGCAAAAATTGTTTTAATTATCATTGAAACATAGTGGAATAAAAATAAAATAGGTTTATTCATAATTTTAAAACTAATTCTCTCCACTTATAAATTCCCAATTTTCACCCATAGTTTATTAAACAAAAATTTCACCTTAATCATTTATCTAGTATTACATAAAACTATAAATAAAAAATCTAGTATATACATCATCTTCAAATGTTGATGTTGTATATAAATGATCAAATAATAGTAGATAGAATATAACGGTACTCTATAATATGTTATTGTATATTTTGATCAAGAAATAAAAATAGTATCATTATGAAAAAAATCAAAAAAAAGGAAAATATAGCAAGAGAAGTGAAATAATATGATGACTATAAAAAATTCATTTTTATTTTTTATAAATTAATATTCTCTTCTAAATTTACTCATTTTGTTTGAAGATCGGGTGACAAAAAACGAGACCATTCGTTGATTTGGAATACAATATATTGTGAAAAGAGAATTTTAGGGGAAATAAGAGAATTGTTTCTTATTTATGCCCATGAATATTCATGATATATTTACATCTCATACCATGATTTTCATAATGTCTCTATATTTTTTATTTATATATAAAAATATTGTAAATATTTGTTGAAAATCCTCATTATAATTCCTCTTACCATTTATGATATGTGACCTCATTAAATTCATCTTAGTAGTATTTAATTCTATGAAGTAAAGTAGTAATCCTATTATAATTAATAATATAATACTCAAATTTGGATACATTCTCGTTATGTGTTTCATACCAACATCCATGGTAAAATAAACCCTTTATGAATTATTTTTTTTCCAATTTCAAGAAATATTAGTCTAGTCAAACAATATGATCTTCGATAGATTACAAGAAATATTGATTGATAAATTATGTTGTTAAATTAAATCATATTCCCATATTTTTCTCCATAAGCCAGGTGGTGACGTCATAAATATTCCTTTTGTACATCATTCTCATACAATCACTTTCATTCATCATTCAGTCAATTATAATTTTATATAACCTTTAATTCAATCATAAGACAAATAAAATACATTAAAATACTTAGAAAGACGTGTAGTCTCTTCCATTAAGAATTCTAGTCACATGGTTTCTCATGTTGTCGATCCATAGGATATTGAGAATATAGATGTTTCCAATCATGTAGGCATGTGTCCAATCTTCATTCCATGTGGTTTATCCACATTACATATGGTTGATCCAATAAATTTGGAAATTTATACTTTTCAACCAATTATTGATTCAATATATCGATAAAATTCATTATTTCATATAAAAATTGAAATATTTCATAAAATATATAACATATTATAAAAAAACATAAAATTATTTGTGATTATTAATGCAATTAAATTTTGGAATAAGATAGGAATCTACCGGTTATGATTATTTGTAATCTTTTTGTTATCAATAACTGTGTATTATCCCTTTCACAGTGTTCTAATATCTCACAAAAAATATTAAAAGGGGCATGTCAAATTTTATAATTATAATCTTAATATGAGGTAAGATTGGGTTTAGGAACAATGGATTCCTTCCCTATTCTAATAATAGTATGTTACGTAAAACACATGAATCATAGTATCTCTAGTAATCTTTATACTTATAGAAAATACTAAGATATAATTGTAAGGACTATGAAGGGTTAGTTAGACTGAATCGATTAATATTTTTTATATGTGAGGTATAGGTTAGAGTAGATGAAGGTATAAAAAATGTGGCTGAAGCAGATTTAGAATCCTGGGAAGGATATTGAGATATGATTGGTATATGTAAATTAGGAAGTTCCAAAACATGGAAATTTTCATTGTATAGAAAACGATCAAAAATTTGGTAAATATTGGTTACAAACCTTGATCCATATTGCATAATTTAAATTAATTCATCCTATACTTACACTAATTGGTTGCGAAAATGATTCAGGGATAATATCTTATCCAAAATACATTTGAAATATTTTTTCATAGGTGGAAATTTAGGGACATTTTCTAATGTAAGAAAATAAGTCGTATAATATTACTTGGTGTAAATTCATATGAACTTGTACTTCATTAAACCTTTATTACACCAATTTACCTAGAATAATTGACTAATTCAACCCTAATTATATGACAAATAATTTAACAATATATATTAACATCTATTTTCATTGGATTGTAGAAATCCTTCAAATTTTCACTGACATTATGAATTAACCATTTTATTAATCTTATAATAGAATCCTTATTAATAGATTCTAATATTAGAGGATATTATGTTGAGTTTTATTATCTTAAATTATTGAATATAATGGAGACATTTGTTTTTTGAATTTAAGGAAATATCTCTATCACATCAGCTTGGATGGAAAAAATCCAGCCTAAAAATCCTCCATTTGAGTTATAAAATTTATATCTCTTGTTTTATATGATATAACTGGTGAAATTGATTTGAATGGATGTTGGATAATATATTCTAAATAATATAGGAAACATATTCTTGTTGTAAATTTCAATTTTCTTAATTATTACTTTTGAAAAACATCATTAGTCATATCTAGAAGATCATTCTGAAATTATATAATGTATGTAGAAGTGATTAGTAATGTTGTAGAAGACGTTTTATTTTATTGAGAATTATGAGGAACATATTCTGTATATTCATGACCCTCCTGCAAAATGGGGATGAAGTATAGTCAATAAACTCTTAGTTTTAAAGTATTCTATAAGGATTTTCATTAAGAGGGATGAAAACTAGGGTTAATTAACTTATTTAAAGGCATTATATGATTCCTATTAAAAAATACTCATATCCACAACGTTTTTTTGGGTGAAGAAATATAAATGGGTACTCCTTGAACTATCTTTTATAGAAAATTCCAAGATAGTATGATGTAACCAGGATTTTCAACAGATCATGAGAGGGGTTAACATTCTATATAACCAGATAAAATTTCCTTGGAATAATATGAAATATAACATTTGAAGAAAATATAATTTCATCACCTTTTATCATAGTAAAATTTCCATCATTATCTCTATAATCATAATCACCATAACCCTTATCACCATTAGGGGAATGGGTAAATAAATCCATATAGAAGAATTGGTTTTCTGGTAATCTATCTTCTCTAAGAGGTGTGGAACAAAAGTCAAAGGATCCACCTATCTCAATCATGGAATCAAAATATAGAACTATATTTGAACCTTTGTCACTCACCATGTAGACGAGGATAGGGTAAACAAATTGGATATGGTAGCACTATCCCCCTCGGGATTAACTAATATTTTCCCAAAATGATATAGTTATAACATTCTATTAAAATTCCCTTAATTCTTATAAATAAGGGTATCTTACCATTATTTATTTATTATATCTTCTACAACATATGATATATAGAAATTATCATGAGAACATTCATCATTTTGAGACTATCATACATCAAGTATTTGATATAGATCCTTTCATGGATCAGTGGTATCTCTTGTTATATAAGTCTTGGTCTATGGATTGAAGTGTTCATATATTTTTTCCTCATCAACTAACAACATTTTCATACATGTATTCAAACTAAACATCATTTTCTTAAATATGGAATTATTATAAAAAACACCACAAAAATCTTGTATTTCAATATTCCATTATGAATATCCCTTCTTTATTCCATTATAATAGATATTAATATCGAGAATGGAATCATACATTATCATGAAGATTGTTTATGTAGGTCTTCTAAATACCCCATTAAGAATATATTTATACTAATGTGGGGACCATTAAACAATAATTATAAGAATTTTTTTTCCTTGATTCCAGATTATGATAATGTCTCTCTTTATAGGGAATACATATTTATATAAGAAATTTAGTAATATCCTACATTCTATATATAGATTATTTTCTCATAGTAGTTGATAGGTTCATTCGTCTGTCTATTCCCCAAAATGAATTTAAAAAATTTATTTGGGGATGATTCATAGGTTATGTATTTTTATAATAGATATATTCCCAGTAGCACGGAATACATAAATAATCAACATAAAATGTTATGTTAATTCACATTCTCGACCACATACAAAAATTCTTACAATTTTTTTTGAACATCATGATGGAAAACCATTTTCCCATAAAACACTTCAACTAACTATAGATAGAAGGGGATATTCTTATCCAAAAACCATATAGTCGTCCCTTGATGATGAATGTCTCTCCAAATCAAGGAATTAATAATCCTAAACACTTAGATTACTATTTTTTTCATAAATAAATTCGTGAGAAATAATAATTTTTTAAATAGGATAATGAACTCTACTCATACTATCCATGGAATTGTTTGGAGCATTAGATAATTATATAACATCATTCACATATAATCACTTCATCATGATGACACATGGATGTTATTTGGAAACAAATACTGTGTTTTGGCGATGTTAGGTTAGAATGTGCTTTCAGATAACATTATATGTAAGTGTAATGATTCAAATTATAATTTCTGATAATTCAATCATTTATGTCTATTTTGAATACAATCATGTGGGGAAATAAAAAATAACATATTAATAAAATTGTAAAATATATTTTTAAAATGATATAAATAAAGTAATATTGTATATAAGAATAACTTATATGTATACACATATATTTATAATAATATAAAAAATAATATAGAATAAAAACCATAATATATTTTAAACATAGATAATTAAACCAAAATAAAATTAAAAATAAATTAATTTATCATAATTTATAGAATTTATAAAAACATCAGCAAGATGATGTTATATAAGAATGAATTTTATATCGTTTTTTTTAATTTGAAAATGATCTCTCAAAAAATTATTTCATATATAATTATGTTTTTTCATAGAATGAGATAAAATATTTTTGGAATTGTTATGATAAATTTTTTTCCACAATTTAAAAATAATTTTATCGATTGATATCCATTATATGATAAACTATGTTTCATTCAATTAATATAGACATGATAATTGCATGTAACTATGTATTCATCTTTAGCAGTGGAAATGGAAAAAATCTATTTCATATTATACTATGAATATAGATAAACTTGCCAAAAATTGAAATGATTAAGAAATATTTTTTTATTTGAAATACATCCACCAATGTTAGTATCAAAAAAACTATTTGCTTATCAATAATTTCCTCTGGAAAAAATTTTTCCAAAATTAATACAATTTTTTTATGTATATAAAAAATATTTTTTCTTGTTGTTAAATGTTATTTTGAGGGGTTTTTTTGAAATCATGAACACATATACAAACTAAACACAATATTGTGTCTTTAAACTACTATGTAAATAAAACTCCCATTAACACCTCTATATGTTTTCTAATCACTTGGTTTCATAGATTAATCCACATTTATGATATAACATATACACATTGTAGTATTACTACCATCAGTGTTATCCAATCCAAAACATTTTAATTGTTATTTATTGTTTTTACACTGGTTTAAAATAATTCCTCCTTTATTTTAAATATATGAAAACCAAAAAAAATTGTTCCCCCGTTAAACTCATTTCAAATTCATTTTTCATAATCTTTTGAAATTTCATACGTACATAATTTCTTGATGAACCAAAAATAATATCATCCATATAAATATATACAACATAAACATGCTTAGTGCTTTTTTAATAAATAATCAAGGATCTTCAACACCATTTTGTGAAACAATTTGAAATAAGAGAAGTGCTAAGTCTTTCATAATATTCTCTAGGTGTATATTTTATATCATAAAGTGAATTTGTTAATCTGAAAAAAAATGGAATATTTTGTTTTCAAAATCAAGGTTTTTGTTGAAAAAAAATCATAAATAATAAATTATTTAATAAAACTAGTCTTTGAATCAATTTTATATAATTCTTAATTTTTAAATGATACATAAGAAAGTAGTGTCTAAATGGATTCATCTATTTTAATAGGATTAACTATCTCTTCATAGAAAATTCATTATTATTGAATAAAATATTGTGTTTTTAATCTATAATTTTTTTCATAAAATATTTAATTTCATTATCCTTTTTTATATACCCATATTATTTTAATGAAAAAAAATATTTTTTTATTCATTTAAAAAGTTCTCATACTCTATTTCATTGAAATTGATTCAATTTAATCGTGATCTTACAAAACATGTTCATCACTAATTAACCCATTATTTTCTTTGGGTTCAATATATGACAGAAATGTATCATATTCAACATAGTTTCTATGTGATGATTGAGGTTGGGATCCTCTATTTAGTTCCCTAATGATAGAATTTAAATGATGATGTGTGTGGGTTTTAATGCTTCTAGTTAAATTTTATTTCTTTATGTTTTCATTAGTTATTGGTTCCTCTAAAAAAATTCTAGGACATTTTTTGAATAATGTAGTGTAATGAATTCTGTTCCCATAGGTTTTATTGTTATTGGAATTTAATATATCATCCTCAAATATTTTTAGGTAAACTCTAGGTTTATGTGGATCTGCCTCATAAAATACTATATTATCATATTTATAAACATGATTTATTATTTTTATTATGTATTCTATAAGATTTACTAGATTTATAATATCAATGAAGAATTACCTCATCACTTTGGACGAATCTTTCTCAAAGTTTTCAATTATATTGAGAGTAAAAATGTTTCATCATCCATGTGGGGTATTATTAAGGTGTTGCAGTGGACCCATTAATGGTAGATGTTGTTTTTTCATGGGAAGTACCCAAACATACTATAGAGTTATGTAGCTTCTAAGGTATCTCAGGATATTATAAAATGTTTTTGACTAGTATCTCCTCAGTTTCCAACATATTAAAAGAGTTGAATGGGAATGAAAGAGATTGTACACGGTCTATTTAGTTCTAGGAAGTGTTCATTTTCATGTAGGGGATGTGGGTTAGTGATCTGGGGCATCAGTTTCTCAAGGTGGGTGAGATATTTGAGGTGAGTGTTGGTCATTTTCCTGATGTATTATTTTCAGCACCAAATTAATATCCCTTACTTGTAACTTTTATGGTGTGCAAGTATATGGACAATCCACAGAGAAGCAGTATTGGCATTTTATGTCTCCTGATTTGAAATCACTTAAGTGAATATTATGAATTTAAATATGATTGGTCGGTTCATGGTACGGCTCTCAAAAGATAACTAATTACTTGGAATTTTCTAATACATTGTGAATTAAACATGAAAACTGAAAATTTCTTAAAACTAAATTTTTCATTTTAATACAAATATGTTAGGGTTGGAAATTTTTGTGGGACATTTACCCTTATACCCTATTGTGTTATTTTTAATAATAACCCACATTTCTGGGTTTCATTTGTCTCAGAACTCCTTTGGTCTGGTGAGTTCTGATCAAGTCGGTAGGAATCAATCCCTTGGTCTGGAAATTGATTTCTACTGACTCTTACTTTTGGATCAGCCCTCTAGAAATGAAAAGTATATCCAATGGTCATGGATACCCTTATCATAATTCTCCCAAAGATCCCCGGAAACTCCATTCTTGGTTTGATATGGGGTTTCTAGCGAAATAATAAATGAAATTTGGGAGAATTTGGTGAGAGATAATGAAAAAACACAATAATTGAGAATTTGTTTCTAACGAACCAATAGTTTCCCCAGCCCCAACACAGTGGGGGATTAGCTACTCATAATGAAAAGGATATGAAACTTACTAAGATTTATCAGAGAGTTCATTACAATAGAAAATAAAATAATCTGAAGTACAAAAACTACACAAACCACTGCCTTAGAATCTTCCTTCTCCCCCCTCTAAGTTTTTTTCAGCCTCCTTCATCCTCTTTTCCCCTTCACCCTTGTTCTGGCTCACTCCCCCATGTCTTCGTGATCATAAAGTCATTTTTCTAGTTTTCCCAAAGGGTGTGATGGCACATAAGTTCCTATTTCATAGTGAACTTAAACTACAGGCCATGGGTGGAGCCTGAGCTGGGGCCCCGGGCTCTCATGGAGTTAGACATGAATGGTTCGGGATGGGTTTTTGGGACCTGCAGAATAAAAAAAATACAACTAAATCGTACGACCAATATAAGTATGGATTGCAATTTAAATTCCCGAAATCAAATATTGTACATATTCCTAAGGAAATTCCCAAATATTGATATTAAGGTTTTCAAAATATGTGTTCATTGGGAAATAATTGGAGCACATTTTGGTGTTGTAGAAACAACAGAAAAACAAATGAAGAGAAGGGGAATGGATGACCGTGAATAGAGAAGAAGAAATGGAAAGGAAAATAAGAATAGGGGGAAATTCATCCAAACCCTATGTAAATATAGGGAAAAAGAAAAGAAAAATAATGAGAATGAAGAAAGAAGAAGAAGAAGAAGAATAGGAATAAGAAGAAGAAGAAGAAGAAGAAGAATTCCTTGGAGGGAGAGATGGGAGGAGAACCTAGATGGAGGAAGGAGAAGAAGGAGGAGGAGAAGAGAACTCGCATGGGTGTAGTAGAGGAGATTCACAGATTGAAGGATATGGGGATTTAGGGTTTAATGAAAGTGTGGGTTTTAAGTGGTCCGTAAAGTTTGGCAACATGGTTTGGTAAACTGTGCACCAACCATGACGATGCCACTATCTCAAATCCTTCAGCCGAATGGTTTTCCTGGATGGGCCACATGGTTTGGGCAGGATGTGTGCCAATGGTGTGGAGGGTACTGTCAATGGTATCATCACTTTCATGGTTTTCACATGGATTGAATAACTCTGTGGCGACCATGCGGGCTGACTCTATCATTGAAATTCATGAATTCACATGTCCATTATATCTACTTATTGATCCGGGTGACTCCATTACTGAATAGTCAGGGGAAAAGGGTCAATAAGACTCAAATTCCCTTCTAAATCACCAAAATTCACAAACTCTATGATTTATCCTTTGGTGACATAAAAACAACAAACTAGGTACATCAAAATTGTGAAATTCATGCAAAACCATACAGCGAACCCATTTTATAGGTATTAAACCAAGTGGAAATGCCTTATGCACAGCAGTGCATCAAACCCCCTCACACTTAATTGGTGGTTTGTGCTCAAACAATGGAAGAGACAGCCATGTCCAAAGAGTTACCAAAGAGACAGGTAGAAATATCACAGATTATATCAATTTCAAGAATATGAACGTTGAACTAATTGCCGTTAAAAATTAATGCATTAATACTTCATGTCTTCCCAAGCCTATGAAGTTATCCAATAAAGTAGACTTAATCCAAAATAGTCAACCATTCATTCGTAAATAAATTTTTCGTAATACTACATTTTCCCTTCTTCATTCAAAGAATGTTCCTACCTCCAATTTCATCTTGTTATACACTCAGATTATTTAAGCCCAGATTTCATTGTTGTGAATTGGAGGGATATCACATTAATAGGTCACACACCCTAATTGACTTGCATTATTTGGAACATGATGAAAGGTCATCAAATTTATTGGGTATGCCTTTGAGTATATCAAAATATTATTCATCCTTGTATTAGGATGAGATACTAGAATACAATGTGGCCCAATATTCTCTTTTCAACACATGATGATATTGTTTGAGCAAGTCAATAGATCATGAAATTAAGACCATGTAATATCCACTACTGCGGTAACAAAAAATCCCATAACCTCACCTATCCTTATTCAAAATTTGACTTCCATTTTAAGGGGTTCATCAATTCAAATTACTCCATCACAAAAATAATTTTTAAATAAAATGTTTTTCTAAATGAATGGCTAAATTATCCTTTTCAGGTATTACATGGTTTACTCACATCACAAACTAGGTTCGAAAATCTGGATATATGATCTATTTTTAGAGAAACATTCTTCAATTAATTTTTAGCTAAATGATATAAACCCTTGATATCTATAACAGACCTTTAGACACACCTAATAAAACATGCTACCCCATGTACTGAGAAAAAAATCAATCAAAATGGGTTTCTAATTAAGGGCACCCTCCCTCACACATAAAACAGAGCATGTTACCCCATGATGTGAATAAAGTAGAGATGTGTGGGTAAGGAAGCATAAAAATGTAGGGAAAGAATGCAGAATAGAAAATAGTACAAAAGTGAAAAAAATCCCCTGAATGTCGGTCATGTGAGGAAATCAGGTGGTGTATGAGAGCCTGACGAGTAGAATGATGGTTGGCTTGGAATAGATAAAAATTCCAACTGGAAAGACAACAGAACCATACAAGTGAAGCATGAAAAAGTAGTACTAGCATAAGGGAATGAAAATCACATCACACAATCACACCAAGCAGTCAAAACATCAAACCATAAAATAATGGAAAATATAAGGAAAAGGGAACAAAAAAGAAACAAGAAACAAATCATGAAACTATGTCCCATCAGGGAGCATATGGATTGAAAAATAATGCTCGAACGGCAGCATACCAGTTCAGTTCTGCAGTATGTATAGGTAGGTCCTCGGGATCAGTGGGAGTAGAGGTGGTAGAATGATTTCCCATCAACAAACTGGCTCCTAACATATATTTTGAGGGAGGATGGTGCGGCACAACTTCATACAGGGTGGGAGGCAGAAGATAGGCCAAGCTATGGCCTCCCACATCAATGCGCCTTTACTCAAGCTGAAAGTGGAACATAGAGTACTGGTCCTGCTGCCACTTCCAGAAGAGGTCGCGGTCAACCTATGATGTTCCATGCAGAACCGTTAGGATGGATTAGACGTGTAAAATTATGGGAGCATGGATGGGTTAGAGGGGGAAGAAGGAGAATCAGGGGTCACATGGTTTGTGGAATGGTTGGAAACGGCAGGCTCAATTGGATGCTCCTCTACAGTTGGGCCCGCTGTGCGAGGTATAGCTAGTGTGGCCTCAGAAACACCCCGCAGTCGTAATCGGACACCGTCTGGCTCCAGCATCCACATCCTTCTAAGAATAATGATATCAATGACGGTTTCCACTATTAGTTCCACAAATTTTGCAGCATCAATCTCAAGGTGCAGCCGATCTACCAAGAGAGTAATAAATGGTCAACCAAAAATGTTTCCATTTGTCTTGAAAAACATTAGCTCCAAATACTGGGTGAAGAGTTAGGTGAGATTGGTGTTGACGCCCATCACCATGGATCTCAAAATCAATAGGTCACGAGTAATCATCGTTCCTTATCTATTTGTATAATTCCTCGGCCTTAAACCTTACTTAATCTTGAGTTATTACAAGATTACACCTTGAGGATCTTTTCAGGTTTAGAGTTTTAGATAATTAGATACTAAAACATGCATTACATTCAACATTTAAACAAAGTGTTTACATAAAAGATAGTATTTATTTTTCCCATCAATGGAAACATATTTAAAATAAAACATGGATTCTTTCTTCACAATTCCTTGACACTATCATCATATCTTGTACCTTTCCCTTGACCTGTGAAAAACATTTCAAAAACTTGGGATGAGCATAAAAAGTTCAGTAAGGGATATAAAGATATGGAAAGGAAACATGGGTACATATATACATAAGAATGAAATCATACTTTACCCATAAAAAATAAGCACTTTAACATACCTCATCAAATCATGAATAAATCATAGAAATCATAATACATAAAGGTAACTTGAGACATTCATAACATTCTTACGTAGAGAGTAACCATGTTGGTTACGTTTGGAATACTCATCACAGTATATTTCCTAAATCACTTCGGAGAAACCTTAACGTTTCACTCCTTCGCATTACCCAATGCATTGGAGAGCTATATCGATCTCACCCGCCCTTAGTTTATCATAGAACCACCCATCTTCATAATAATTCCCAAGAACCATAACATAATCGTATCACATAAAACATACATAAAAGAAACATTATATTTCCACATTTCATTCACAAGATATAAATAAAACACATTGATATAATAAAAAAATTATAAAAACCATTTTAAATACCAAAATAAAAGAAAATTAAAATAGGGTATTTATATTTCTTTTAAAAAAACAGTATGGCTTGTAGAGGAACCCGATGCTCAAATAATGGTCACGACGGCGGAGAAGTCGTTGTCTCCACATACGTACGGCAAATACATTCCCTTTTGTCGTTTAGTAAACGCTTCGTATAAAAAAACATTCCTTTAGAATAAACATAAAATTAAAAGTGTTTTATACACTGTATAAAAGAAGGTTGTGTATAAAAAAATATTCCTCAATGAAAGGATATTGAGACGAAGTCCCATACCTCGGGTCCGACTTGACTCGGTCGTTCTTTAATCTCTTTAAAATCGGTTAACTCCCTTTGGTTTGAGCTCAAATGATACCCTGGGAAGACTTCTTTCCAAAGTGAGGCTTCAAGGAGTAAGAGAGGGAAGTGGAGAGACAAAATTGGCAGGGTTTGGCTGAACCAAAGGCTTTGGAAGTGTGGGTAACGAGGTAGAGGTGGGGGGCCTTTTATAAGAGGAGAGGAGGGGCACTCTTGGAATGTAAAGAAATGTTACTTTATTATAAAATGAGTTTCAGATTTAGAGCGTCCCACATTGATATAATTCGAGGGTAAGGTGATAAGGGTTCGAAACCCACCCATCCAATAGGTTTTGGACATGTGTAGGTCATAGATTTTACATTATCTTTTCATTTTATTTAAATCCTTTATTAATGAGGTAATCGTTGCATCATCATGCAGTCATAAATAATTTAATATATTTAATGTCTAAAAATTATAAAAAAAATATATCATGATGTAGGAAATCTTTTTAGATTTGTAATGAGTATTTATAGTAAACGTCTGACTTGTATAACCACATTTAAAAATTGTTTTGTTAAAACAACTCATGTTTGTGTCATTTTAATTTTAACATTAAATAAAAAGATATTAATGTCATTTTCCTACCAATGTGGCTAAATGGGGTCCCCAAGTTTACCCATGGCTTGTCTTGGTCGGACATGACACATCCAATAAGGGTAGGACATGTGTCTAGGTATTTTCCTTTTATTATAACATCATTTTTACCTTAAATTACACTAAATACCACTAATCGCGATTAAAAACATAAAAGCTACTATTCATCAAAAAAATTATTTTATTCACATTGGACTACATTTTACTTATTAATGACATCCATGTATGTCGGATTTTTGAAAATAAAATCATAGAAGTGAAAAGATTCATTTAAACGAAAAATCAGTTTCTTTAATTACCACTTAGTGGTTTCACTATTCATCAAAAAATTGAAGTTTTTCAGAATAATACCAAAACTTCACCCTATGCTATATTTGATATTCTGAATTCAAAAATGATGTCTATTTTACAAAATTCAAATCATATAAGTTACATTAATTAATTTAATAATTAATCCCCACTGTCATGACAAATAGCATGTTTTTATGAAACAATAAGTATCAAAATATTGACACTAGTTTAAGTCCAATTTCAAAGTGAAATTGATTCCAATGACCACCGTTGGATTAAATAGTAAAAATATATTCTAATTTCACTTCAAAACAAATTCAAAAGATTATATAATCATATAAATAAATTAGATTAAAAAGAGGTTTTGAATTAAAATACAACATTTTTCCCTATTCACTAAAAAATGAACTTTATCAGAAAAATACAAAAAATTCACACAAAGTAAATTTTGATGTCCCAATCATAATGAATAAGTTTATTTTGAAAAAAATAGCTTATAAAATTGTCAAAAGATAGATTTAAAAATGGTTTTCCACAAAAGGAATTAAAAAAATCTTTTAAAAATATTAGTGTATTTCATGCTTAATATTGGATTTATTCACATTTTAAGCCTCTATAACACTATCTAATTCACTAATAGACATAGATAAAAATATCTATTATTAATTACTTACTTGGGATGTTAAATCCTTCCCTCATTTATAAAATTGCGTCCCTGCAATTTATTTACTTATCGAATAAATGGGGGTACTTATCCCTCATTGCATTTTCAGATTCCCATGTTGCCTCTTCCATCATGTGATTTTTTCACAAAAACTTTACCTGATTAATCACCTTATTCCATAACACATGCACCTTGTGGTGAAGAATCTGGACCGGTTGTTCCTCATAAGATAGGTTCCCTTCCAGCTAAACTACCTCTGGACTCAAAACATGAGATGGATCTGGCATGTACTTTCTCAGCATCGAAACATGAAAAACATTGTGTACCTGAGATAAACTCGGAGGTAAAGCCACCCGGTATGCAACTGATATAACTCTCTCCAGAATTTCATATGGTCTAATGAAACTTGGACTCAGCTTTCCTTTCTTACCAAATCGCATGACACTTTTCAATGATGAGACTTTGAGAAAAACATGATCACCTACCTCAAAATATAGATCCTTCCTCTTGTTGTCTGCATAACTCTTCTGCCTGCTCTGAGATGTTCTCATGTGGTTTCTGTATCAGCTGAACATTTTCTGCCAACTCTTCAACCAATTCTGGTCCCATCATCTTTCTTTAACCCACTTCATCCCAAAAAGCAGGAGTTCGACACCGCTTCCCATATAATGCCTCAAATGGTTCCATCTGTATACTGGAATGAAAACTGTTATTAAATGAAAATTCAACCAAATAAATATGTTGGTCCCAACTTACCTGATAATCCATCGAACAAGCATGTAGCATATCCTCCAATATCTGAATTGTTCGTTCTAATTTCCCATCTGATTGAGGATGAAAAGCTGTAATAAAATATAATTCAGTACCCAATGACTTTTGAAGGCCCTTCCAAAAGTTAGAAGTAAACCTGGGATCACGATCAAATACAATGGAGAGAGGAACTCCATGTAACCTGGATATGTCTTTAAGATACAAACGAGAATGTTGATCTAGGGAAAAAGTATCCCGTATAGCAAGGAAATGAGAATATTTAGTCAAGCGATCAACAATAACCCAACTTACATTATTACCTCGAGGTGTCTTCGACAATCCCACAACGAAGTCCATGGATATATATTCTCCCATTTCCATTCTGGTACTGGTAAAGGATGAAGCATCCCTTTCAGTAACTGTCGCTCTGCTTTAACCTGTTGACATGTCAAACACTTCACAGTAAAATTAGCAATATCTCTTTTCATTCCATTCCACCAGTAATACTCCCGCAGATCTCTGTACATCTTAGTACTGCCAGGATGAACTGAAAATTGAGAACTATGAGCTTCACATAACAACTATTCCTTCAACTGTGAATCACAAGGCACGCACAATCTCTTCCCAAATCTCAAAACATAATCATTATCAATGTTGAATTCAGGAAACTTACCTTTCTGAACCAGCTCTATATTTTTCTGCAACTCACTGTCTTGCTTCTGTGCTTTCTTGATTCTGTCTGATAGAGAAGATTTAACTGATACCTGAAACAAAACAGAAGAACATCATGCACCAACAACTTCTATTCCAAAGTTCATCAAATCCTTAACCAAAGGATCACGTTCCAAACGCAACATTGCTAATGAAGCATTACTTTTTCGACTCAAAGCATCAACCACTTTATTTTCTTTTCCCAGATGGTAATGAATTGTACAATCATAATCCTTGATTAATTCTAGCCATATACTCTATCTCATGTTCAATTCTTTCTGAGTGAATATATACTTTAAAATTTTGTGATCGGTATATATTTCACACATTACTCCATACAAATGATGCCTCTAAATTTTTAAAGTGAAAACAACAGCAGCTAATTCCAAATCATGTGTAGGGTAATTTACCTAATGAGTTTTCAACAGTCGTGAAACATAAGCAATTACCTGATTAGTCTGCATTAAGACGCAACCATGTCCTTTCAATGAAGAATCACTGTAGATAACAAACTCCCCATTCCTGGAAGGTAGTGCAAAAACTGGAGCATTCACCAATCTTCTTTTCAATTCCTGAAAACAATCATCACATTCTTTTGTCCAGATAAACTTAACACCCTTCTGTGTTAGCTTAGTCATTGGAATAGATAACCGTGAAAAATTTCTATCAAACCTTCGGTAATAGCCTACCAAACCAAGGAAACTACGAATCTATGTTACATTTGTGGGTATTGGACATTCTTCAACAACCTTTTTTACAGGATCAACGATTATCCAATCTTTAGAAACAATGTGACCATGGAAAGAAATTTGTTGCAACCAAAACTCACACATTCTGAATTTCCCATACAATTTAATTTTTTTTAAGGTTTGTAAAATGACCCTTAAATGTATTTCTTTCTCCTCTTTACTTTTAGAAAACACCAAAATATCCTCAATGAAAACCACCACAAACTTATCCAAGAACTCATGAAAAATTATATTCATTAAGTCCATGAATACAGCAGGTGCATTGGTTAGCACAAAAGGCATTACTAAAAATTTACAATGGACATATCTTGTACAAAACGCAGTCTTCGGAACATATGGTTCCATTACCTTCAGGTGATGGTACCCGGATCTCAGGTCAATCTTTGAAAAAAACTTAGCTCCCTGGAGCTGATCAAACAAATCATTGATATGAGGCAAAGGATATTTGTTCTTAACAATGATGTTATTCATGGCTCTATAATCAATGGAATGTCTCATAGAACCATCATTATTTTTAACAAATAAAATAAGAGAACCCCATGGTGATGTGCTAGGTCGAATGAAACCTTTCTCTAATAAATATTGCAATTTCTCCATGAACACTAAAAGTTAAATTTGAGCCATTCGATAAGGGGGTTTTGAAATTGTCTTAGCATCAGGAACTAAGTCAACATTAAATTCAACTTCCCGATATGGTATTATTCTAGGATACTCATCAGGAAAAACATCAGGATACTCATTTACCACTGGCACATCATTAATCTGAACAGCTCCCTTGTTTTCAACAATATGTGCAAGGTAACATTCATTTCCATATTTTACAAGTTTCTCGGCCTCTCGATAAGTTATCAACAGTAAGGGTTCATTCTTGTACACAAACTGGTAGTATTTATGAAAAGAAACTTCTTTAGCTCTACAGTCAATCTTAGCATGGTAAATAGAGAGCCAATACATACCCAGGATAACATCAAACTCTAATAGAGTTAGAACAAGAAGGTTTTCAAGTAGGTTCTTTCCACAGATAAGGATAGGAAGATTCTTATAAATTCTTTTTTCCTCAACATTTCCCCTAGGTGTTTTTACCACAAGTTTAGGAGTCATTTCTTGAGATGTTGTTCCAATTTTACTAGAAAAGGATTCAAAGATGAAGGAATGTGTTGACCCCGAATCAAACAACACGCTGGCATAATCTGAAAAAAAAACAAGGTACCTGATACAACTTATTTTGATGGCCCAACATCTGCTGAAGTAGTTGCAAAGGATTTCACCACCCCTTTCTGCTTGTAGTATAACTGCTTCTCATCACTCAAGCTCTTTGTCGGACACATGTTTGCATAGTGACGCATCTCATTGCACATAAAACAATTCACTAATTGTAAATAAAATTTGGACATATCATCACCTTGATCTTTTTCAGTGCAATCACGAGCCTTATATCCCATATTACCACATCGGTAGCACTTTCCAGAATTCAGAAGAAATTACCAAGCATGGCTTTTACCACATTTATCACAAACTGGAAACTTAGTTTTCTTACCATCAGACTTTTTTGATGAATTCTTCACTTTCTCCTGCCAACTCGGTCTCTTCTTATACTGGTTGTTATATAACACATGATCATTGGAAAACTCCATTTCCACATTCTCAGCACATCGAACAAGATTTTCATAACTTTTAAACTCATGATAAGCTAATCTCCAATGATATTTTGTATTTAATCCTGAGTAAAAACGATTGATTTTACTATCAAGGTCTTGGATAAAATTTGGAGCATACCTTGCCAATCGAGTGAACCTCTCTTCATAGGAATCCACTGAGTCTTCCTCTTGCCTCAATTCCAAGAATTTTTTTTCCATCCTATGTCGGACAACCTTAGGAAAATACTTCTCAAGAAACATACCTTTGAATTTATCCCAATCAAGAGCATCAATCTCATCAGCGTCTGTGATATTTTTAACCATCAACCACCACTAATCTACCTCACCCTCCAAATAGTAAATAGAAAGAATAACCATTTAATTGTCTAAACACCCCATGACATTGAAAATCTTCTCCAGTTATTTAATCCACCCTTCAGCTAACAAAGGGTCATATGATCCTCTGAATGATAGGGGATGTTGCCTCATGAAATTTTCCACCACTAACATGTTGCTCTATGGTTGATCTGGACGATCTTGTGCATGGATACCACCACCATTTATCGCTTGAGTCAATTGCGCCATTACTGCAACAAACTATTCAGTTCTAATTCCGACCATCTCAGGATGCTGATTTGGAAGGTTATTTCATTCTGTATGCCTTCCTAGCACTTCTTCCCTGTTTCCTCTGGAGAAATCCTTTCTGAACAAACATATCTTAGATGAAGCAATATGGTAATCTTCAAATTCTATATCATTTAAAAAAAATATTTTTGGACAATCATTTAATAGAATTATAACTCCTAAAGTTATCTAAACCGACCATTGATACCAACTATAAGGCCCCAACATTAAACCTTACTTAATGTTGAGTTATTACAGGAATACACCTTGAGGATCTTTTTAGGTTTAGAGTTTTAGATTATTAGATCATAAAACATGCATTACATTCCACATTTAAAAAAAGTGGTTACATAAAATATAGTATTCATTTTTCCCATCAATAGAAACATATTTAAAATAAAACATGGATTCTTTCTTGACACTTCCTTGACATTATCATCATATCATGTACCTTTCCCTAGACCTGTGAAAAACATTTCAAAAACTTGGGATGAGCATAAAAAGCTCAGTAAAGGATATAAAAATATGGAAAGGAAACATGGGTACATATATACATAAGAATGAAATCATACATTACCCATAAAACATAAGCACTTTAAAAAACCTCATAAAATCATGAATAAATCATAGAAATCATAATACATAAAGGTAACTTGAGGCATTCATAACATTCTAACGTAGGGAGTAACCCTCTTGGTTACGTTTGGGATACCCATCACAGTATATTCCCTAAATCTCATCAGAGAAACCTTAACGTTTCACTCATTCGCGTTACCCAATACATTGGACAGATATATCGGGCTCACCCGCCCTTAGTTTATCACAGAACCACCCATCATCATAATAATTCCCAAGAACCAAATCATAATCGTATCACATAAAACATACATAAAGGAAACATTACATTTCCACATTTCAATCACAAGATATCAATAAAACACATTGATATAATAAAAACATTATAAAAACCATTTTCAATACCAAAATAAAAGAAAAGTAAAACATGTTATGTATTTTTCTTTTAAAAAAATGCTATGTCTTGTAGAGGAAGCCGAAACTCAAATAATGGTCACGGTGGCAGAGAAGTTGTTGTCGCTGCATACGTACGACAAAAACATTCCCTTTTTTCTTTTAGTAAATGATTCGTATAAAAAAAGACTTCTTTCGAATAAACGTAAAAGTCAAAGGTGTTTATACATCATATAAAATAAGGTTGTGTATAAAACAAAATATGAATCAATGAAAGGAGATTGAGACGAAGTCCCATACCTCGTGTCCGACTTGACTCGGTCGTTCTTTATTCTCCTTTAACTCGGGTAACTCCCTTTTGTTTGAGCTCAAAGGCTTCCTTGGGGAGACTTATGCCAAAAGTGAGGCTTCAAGAAGTAAGATAGGGAAGTGGAGAGACAAAATGGGCAGGGGTTGGTGGAGCCAAAGGCTTTGTAAGTGTGGGTAAGGAGGTAGAGTTGGGGGCCTTTTATAAGTGGAGAGGAGGGGAACTCTTGGAAAGTAAAGAAATTTTACTTTATTTTAAAATGATTTTCGGATTAAAAAGGTCCCACATTGATATAATTCGAGGTTAAGGTGATAAGGGTTTGAAATCCACCCATACAATAGGTTTTGGACATGTGTAGGCCATAGATTTTACATTATCTTTTCATTTTCTTTAAATCCTTTATTAATGAGGTAAACGCTATATCATCATTATGTCATAAATATTTTAATTTATATAATGTCGAAAAATTTTAGAAAAAATATCATGATGTAGGAAATAGTTTTATCTTTCTAATGAATATTTATAGTCAAAAATATGACTTTTATAACCCCATTTAAAATTGATTTAGTAAAACAACTCATGTTTGTGTCATTTTAATTTTAACATTAAATAAAAAGATATTAATGTCATTTTCCTACCAAAGTGGCTTCATGGGGTCCCCAAGTTGACCCATGGCTTTTGTTGGTCGGAAATGACATATCCAATAAGGCTAGGACATGTTTCTAGGTATTTTCATTTTATTATAACCTTATTTTACCTTAAATTACACTAATTACCTCTAATCGCAATTAAAAACATAAAAGTTGCTATTCACCAAAAAATTATTTTAATCTCATTGAACCACATTTTTTTCTTAATGGAAACCATGTATGTCAGATTTTTGAAAATCAAATCATAGAAGTGGCAAAGATTCATTTAAACAAAAAATCATTTTCTTTAACTACCACTTAGTGGTTTCACTATTCATCAAAAATTAAAGTTTTTCAGAAAAATACCAAAACATCACCATAAGCTATATTTGATATTCTGAATTCAAAAATTATGTTTATTTTAAAAAATTAAAAACATATAAGTTGCATTAATTAATTTTATAATTAATTCCCACAGTCATGACAAAGAGCGTGTTTTAATGAAACAATAAGTATCAAAAGATTGACACTAGTTTAAGTCCAAATTCAAAGTGAAATTGATTCCAATGACAACCGTTGGATTAAATGGTAAAAATATATTATAATTTCACTTAAAATCCAATTCAAATCATAATATAATGATATAAATAAATTAGATTAAAAATAGGTTTTGAATTAAAATACAACATTTTTCACTATTCATTAAAAAATGAACTTTATCGGAAAAATACCAAAAATTAACACAATGTAAATTTTGATGTCCCAATCAGAAATAATAAGTTTATTTTGACAAACATAGATTATAAAATTGTCAAAAGATATATTTAAAAGTGGTTTTCCACCAAAAGGCAGTAAAACAATCTTTTAAAAATATTAGTGTATTTCGTGCTTAGGATTGGATTTATTCTCATTTTAAGCCTCTAAAACACTATCTAATTCACTAATAGGCGTAGATAAAAATATCTATTATTCATTACTTACTTGGGATGTTACAATCTGACCAGGCTGTTAAATAGGTGGTAATAATCCGCTGAAGGACCTAGTGGATGGGGTTAATGAATCTGGATGCTAGGGAAGTCTGTGGTACGTATGGTGCCCCTGTGGCAATGGTGGACAGGAAAATATGGGCTGAGGCTAGGTCCCACTCAAATGGGGCCAGAAAATAAGCATCACTCTTTACGTATTTGTTATAATATAGGAAAATGGATGTTGCGAACTCACTCATCCTAAGGCTGTGCCACTGGTTCATTAAGAGGAAAGTGACATCATCGGCATCTTCAATTGTAAATCCCTACTCATCCATATTTTATCGCTTGCAGAATTAAATAGTATCCCCAAATTCTATGACAAGATCCTTATAAACTGGCTAGAAGACCTCTAAAGCTTGGGTGAGATTTCCCCAGGAAACATTCAACTGGATCTCATCAGTAAGGCCCAAGGGGGGAAAGGTTTTCTAATGTCAAATCATTATGGGGACTGATGTACTGGTTCAAAATGGTGAGTTAGTGCATGAGTTCCACTTTCATAGTGAAATGCGGGCCATGGGTGGAGCCTGAGTTGGAGCCCTGAACTCTCTTGGAGTTAGACATGATAGGTTAGGGTTGGGTTTTGGGCACTTGTAGAATAAAACACCTACAATGAAAGCATACAATCACTACAGTAATGGATAGAAATTGAAATTTCTTAAATGAAAAATAGTAAATATTCCTAAAGAAAATACCAAATGTGTAAATGACGGTTTTGAATATATGTTTTCATCAGGAAATCATTGGTGTACATTTCGGTGATGAAGAAACAATGGAAAAAAGAAGAGAAGGGGAATGGACATCCACAAATAGTGAAGAAGAAACATAATTTATAACAATAACATGGGTAAATTCGGCCAAACACTAGGGAAAGATAGAGAAAATGAAAATAAAGAGAAAGAGAATGAAGAAAGAAGAAAGAAGAAAGAAGAATAAGAATAAGAAGAATAATACGAGGAAGAAGAATAATAATAAGAATAAAAGGAAGAAGAAGAATACATTAGAGGGATAGAGGGAAGGAGAATCTGGTTGGATGAAACAGAAGAAGGAGTAGGAGAGGATAACTCACACAGGCGGAGCATGGGAGGTGCACGGATTAGAAGAGAGGGGGGGGGGGCGTTTAGGGTTTTATGAAATTTCATGTTTTATGTGGCCTCACTGTTTAAGGCGCATAGTTTGGTAAACTGGGCTCCATCTCTGTTGAAGCTATAGGAGTGACAGGTTCGGGGCGCATGAGCTACGAATGGTTTGGATAACAGTGTGCTGGCAGTGTGCTTGATTCTATCTAGGGGTGTCCAAGGTGCATAGTTCGCACACAGTTTTGAAAACTATGCGCCAACCATGCAGTTGGTTCTGCGTGATGAAATTATGAAAATTTTCCCTTTTTGAACCATAAACACAACCTATAAATTAATATATTTGGCACCCCTTGAATGAGATAAAATAATTTGAGATTTTGAATAAGAAGTGAAAGAATTTCATTAAGAAAATTCAATATGATACCCCGAGATGTTGTGTGGATTCCACACTATAACAGCCAAGAATAGAAAAACACACTATCATGCAGTCCTAGCCACACTCAAACAGATAAATTATTGAAACACCAAATTTTTCAGAATGTCGGGTTACCTCCTGGTCAGTGGAACATTTAATGTATCGAGCTCGAATTACATAGGCATTGAGCTTCCCTAATTTCATGGTAGAAATAGTTTCCACTATTTTTTTAGTTATAAAGTAAGGATTCAGGAACTTCCCATTAACCTTGAACGTTCGACCATCTGTGCTAAAAACTTCCACCTCATCATGGTGGAAAACAGTAATCACTATAAAGGGTCCCGACCAAAGAGACTTCAACATTCCTGGAAAAAACATCAGATGTGAATTAAAAACTAAGACTTTATCACATGTATGGAAGTATTTACGAGAGATCAGGTGGTCAGGGTCCACCTTCATCATTTCCTTATAATGTTTCAAATTTTCATAGGCCTCCCCCTTATCTCATAATGCTCGGTTAACAAGAATATCCTCTTTTCATCCACATCCTTGAGATCATAATTCAGGGCCTTGATAGCCCAATAAGCCTTGTGCTCCATCTCCACAGGCTAATGGTAGGGTTTCCCATAGATAAATCGGATAGGTGACATAGCCAATGGTGTTTTGAAAGTGGCCTGGTAGACCCAAAACATACCATCGAATTTCTTAAACCAATACATTCTTGATGCGCCTACCATTTAACCCAGTATTTTCATTAACTCTCTGTTTGATACCTCCACCTGACCACTGGATTGAGGGTGGTAAAGTGTCCCTTGGTTGTACTTGACCCCACACATTAAGAGAAGATTTCTTATTAGAGTGTTGGAAAAATGTGTACTGCGATCTCTAATCAACACTCGCGTGGTCCCAAACTGACTAAAAATAATTTTCCTTAGAAAAGTGACGACAAACGTAGTTGTACTTTGAGTCGTTGTCACAACTTCTACTCACTTGGAAACATAATCTACACATACCATAATGTACGTGCGCCCAAAGGATGGGGGAAATATACCGATAATGTTGATTCCCCATACATCAAAAAATTCAACCTCAAGTATCACATGTTGCAGCATATTAGAATGACAACCCCCATTGCCTTTCCACTGAAATTGATTTCAGAAGAAGAAAAAATGAAGAGTGTCCTTATGCATGGATGGATAGATAAATCTCGACTATAAATCCTCTGTTACTATTCGATCTGGCCTATGATATCCTTCTACCAGAGAAGAGTGACAATGTTCCAAAATACAATGGATAACCTCATACGGGATGCAATAGCGGATTACAACATCAAGAAATTAGCGGTAGAGCATGGGGTCTTCCTAGAAACACCTCTTTACCCTTGAAAGAAAAAGATTCCTCTGGTGAAATGATATGTACTAGTGGACAACTCATGTGGCTAAATAATTTGCATGGTCAGAGAACCATGGACGAGGTGGTATGACAATGAAAAATAGTTACTCATTGGGGAAGACTTCCATGATCTCCCGGTCTTCTTATCTCTCTATGATGGGTATTTCAAGCCAGGACAAATGACCATCTTCCACATTCTCGCTTCCCTTTTGGTCTTTAATTTCCTAAACAAACTCCTAGAGAAGGATCACCCAACAGATAATCCGTTGTTTGGCGTCCTTCTTGTGAATCAAATACTTTAGTGCGACATGTTATTTTTAGACCAAAACTTTAGAAATCACCTTCTAGGAGCAGAATCTGTTAAATGAAAAAAACCACGACCATCATTTCCTTCTATGTGGTGGTTTAATTCAGCTGTGATTCATTTAATGCTCGTCTGGCATAATAGATCGGTCTAAAAATATTATCTAGCCGTTTTACAAGCACAACACCCACGACATAATTGCTCGCATCACACATAAGTTCAAAATCCTCCTCTCAATTTGGATCAATCTTGATGGGGGCAGTGACCAATTGTTTCCTTCAGAATTTGAAGGCCATGATACATTTATCATCAAACACAAAAACGGCATCCTTGGATAGTAGATTGGTTAAGGGACGAGCGATCATAGACCAGTCACAGACAAATCTTCGATAAAAACCTACATGCCCCAAAAAGCTCTGAATCGCTCAGACTAATGTGGGAATGGATAGCTGCGAGATAACATCCATTTTAGCTTGATCCACATAAATTCATTTAATCCAGATCCAATGGCCTAACACAATTCAGTGTTGTACCATAAAATGCCACATCTTCCAATTTAGAACCATATTGGTATGCTCACATCGCTCAAGAACTAGCCCCAGATTCGTCAAGTAAGTATTTAATGGAATCCTGTATACTGAGAAGTTATTCATGAAAACCACTATAATCTGCTCTGCCATATCATGGAATATAGATAACATGCACCTTTGAAATGTGTCTGGAGCATTGCACATCTCGAATGACATTCAGCATTAGGCGAAGGTTCCATAAGGACACGTAAAGGTACTCTTTTCATGATCCTCTGGGGAGATAGTGATTTGGTTATATCTCAAATAACTATCTATGAAACAGTAAACTTCATGCCCCACCAATATTTCCAACATTTGATACATGAATGAAAGAGGGAAATGATCTTTCTTGGTTGCAGAATTGAACATTCTGTAATGGACACAAACCCACCCTCCCGTAACTGTTCATTTCGGGATGAGCTCGTTCCATTCATTGGTCACTACCATTATGCCTCCCTTTTTAATAAAATCCTGAAGAGTACTCAACCACGGGCTCTCAGAGATGGGTTATATAATCCTAGAATCAACTAAACCTCCATCTTTACAACTTCATTCATGGGTGGTTCAGTATTCTTTGTGGGTGGTGAGATGATTTTTCCACATCCTCCAGATGTACCTTGTGGGTGAAAACAGTGGGGCTTATACACATAAGGTCAGCAAACATCCACCCAATGGCATGTTTCTGTCTTCTGTGGACATTTAGAAGACCCTCCTCTTGATCTCCTGAGATCGAGATATGTAGGGTCACCAGAAATGTATGTTCCTCTCCGAAATATCCATATTTCAACGAGGATGGGAGAGGTTTCAACTCGAGCTGGTGAGCCTTGAGAATGGAAGGTACGATCAGATGAGCCTCGGCTCGCTCTAATAAATCTAGAACAAACACCCTTTGCCAGTAATTGCTGCCTTTTCATAAAATAAATTCTAATTCCTCCTGGTTTTCTTCCCGCTCGACATCCTCCAGGAAAGGTTCATTGTTGAATGAATAATATTCCATATCATTTTCCACTAGGCCAAATCACTCAGCCGTTGTTGTCAAAGCACAAAAATCCTCTTTCTCCATCATTGAAACCTATTTCACCACCTATAGGATGTTGTATTAAACCTTTCATCACTAACATGAAAGATCAGCTCGCCTTACTACACATCAATTAACACCTTACTTGTAGCTAGAATGATTCTTCCATGAATTAAAGATGCCTCTTGGCCTTCTTCCATGTTGAGAATAATGAAATCCACTAGCATAATTAACATCCCCAGATTAACCAACACATCCTCCAATAGTCCCCTGGGGTATTTAATAGAATTATCAGCTAGTTGGAGTGCCACTCAGGGTTTCTTAAGATCATTCAGCCCTAACAACTTGAATACTCTGAAGGGAATTAAATTAAAACTCGCCTAGAAATCACAAAGGTCTTTTACAAACTCACAATGTTAGATAGTGCATGGGATAGTAAAACATTCCATATCATGGAGCGTAAGAGGGAGACTATGTTGGACCACCACTAAGTATTCCTTGGTCAGGAGAATAGTGCCCAAGACTTCCATAATTATTTTATTTGAAAGGATCTCTTTCATGATGTTCATGTAGGTTGGAATTTGAGTTAATGCCTCTGCAAAGGGTATGTAGATATGAATCTTTCGGAAGACTTACATGAACTTAGAAAATTTCTGGTCTTGCTTCCGTTGTGTCATCCTTGCTAGAAATGGAAAGAGATGTTGATAAGCTTTAATTACTTCGTTTACAAAATCCTTTCAGAATTCCAGTTCGCTATCCAGCTCATGTTTCAGTGAGGTTTCCTCATCGACAACTTCTACACCTAAGGAAAATGTGGATTGATTTGACGGTGTAGCACCATGACTGATAGTTACCTTCAGTGTCATATCCTTCCCACTTCATAGAATAACATCATTATCCTCCTCCCGTGGATTTTTCTCAGTGTTTCCCGGTAGTGTACCGGGCTGTCTATGAGAAAGATGATTGGAAACATGCCCAATTTGGTTCTCAAGTCTTCTAATTCATGCCTCATAGTTTTGAAATTGTGTTTCAATTTTAGTTATATTTATAGATATCATTTCCTCCAACCATGAGGGAGGTTCCTACTAAGGTTGTTGGGATACTTGTAAAAGAGGTGGTTATTGAAATGGATGAGTATGCTGAGGGTTTTGATACCCTTGTTGCTGATATGGTCCTTGTTGAAATTGGTTTCCCTATTGCTGCCTGAGATATGGAGTCTGAAAGTGTTGTTGCCCATAACCAAGTGGTCTTTTTGGTTGGGGATGATCAATTTGTTGTTGCAGCCCCCATCTATTATTTTGATTCTATTTACACCCCTAGTTTTGGTATTGAGGGTAGTTGTTGGGTCCTCTGTTCTATGCAACATAATTTACCTCACTGGTAGAGGATCCTACACATACCCCTGAGCACTCACCCATAGCATGGTTGTCACCGCACTCAATAAACTCTAGTGTAATAACATCTTGAACCTGAGATGTTTGTTTTAAATTCAAAGCATCGATCTTCATTGAGACAACCTCGAGTTGAGCCGCAATCATGATGGGAGAATAAACTTATGCATGCCCTTTTTATTAGTTTTCTTCTCATAATTACACTGAAATCTATTTGCTGAAATATCATCCAACAATTTGAAAACCTCTTTAGGGGACTTCCTCATGAGTGTCCCTCCAAGAGCTGCATCACCAACAAACTTTGTATTAGTTGTCAGACTGTCATTGAAAGTCTGGACTTGCATCCACAATGGAATTATGTGTTGTGGGAATTTCCTCAGCTTCTCCTTAAATTGTTCCCAGGACTCATACAAATATTCAGAGTCCTGATGTTGGATGTAATGAGTTTCATTCCTTAAGGTGACCGTCTTCGAGTGAGGGAAGTAATTCTATAAAAAATCCATGGGCCAATGCCTCCTAGGTAAGAATAGATCTTTGAGGTAGCCCCATGATTCAATCATTTTCCATATCCATTAATGAGAAGGGAAACATCCTATGGCATATTGAATCCTCTTACACTCTATGATATGAGAAAGTGTTAAATATCTCTAAAATATTGGAGAGTTTAGCATTGGGGTCTTCACTCGGTAATCTACCGAACTGAACTGTATTTTGAATTAACTGCATTATTGTCATCTACATCTAAAAATGTTAGACCTACACCAGTGGTCTTAGTATTCCAGTTTCCTCTCCCTAAAGGGAGGGTAATTCATATTCCTTAAGAGTACGGTGTGGAGACATCAGTTCCTGAGGTTCTTGGGAAATGAGCTATTGTTGCTCCAGTGGATAATAAGCCTGCTAGTCCTATGGAAAAAAGGGAGGCATCTCCCATAGAATATACTGCCTGGGATGTGGTAACCTGAATCCCAATACAAACTAAGACGATGGCCTCTATTGGTTCCTCATATGGTATTCCACATAAGCCCACGATTTATTCAGATGATTCTCTTCCTTTCCACAAGGGGTGGATTTCGTTCAATAACTAATGGCTTCCCATCTCGTTGGACATCCCCCAGTTCTTCATCCTGCCGCACCAATGAGTCATTTGCATTGTGATCACCGAAAAGTGCAGGACTTCACCTAGACAATGTTCTTTCTATTTCTTGATCTATCGAGTGTAACTCCAATGACTCGACAATCTAAGAATGAGTGACCTGGCCACTCATATACCTATAGGCCATCACAACATAAGTAACACACCCATCGTAAAAGGAAAAAAATATTGAAAAACATAAATGAGATAACCAAAATATTTTTTTATTTTTTTTAAATTTTTTAATTTTTATTTCACTTAATGACTCAAATTAAATTTAAAAAAAGACACTCTCCTCCCCAGCAACGACGCCAAAATTTGGCCGTTGGTTTTCCTGAAGTGTTTTTTTCAGCACCAAATTAATTCCCCTAACTTGTAACTAGTATAGTCTGCTAGTATGGGGTCGATCTATAGGGAAGCTATATTGGCATTTTATTTCTCATGATTTTAAATCACATAAGTGAAGATACTGAATTTAAAAACTATTGTTTGGTTCATGGAACATATCTCAAAAGATAACTAATTACCTGTACTTTTCTAATGCACTACGAATTAAACATGAAAAATGAAAATAACTTAAATTAGATTTTTTATTTTAATGAAAATGTTTCAATGATGGAAATTTGTGTGGGAGTTTAAATCTTATTCCCTATTTTGTTGTTTTGAGCATAATAACCAACATTTCTTGGTTTCAATTATGTCCGAACTCCCTCTATCTAGTGAGTTCCGATCAAGTTGGTAGAAATCAATCCCTTGGTCTGGAAATTGATTTCTACTAACTCTTAATTTATGAACCTCCCTCTAGAAATGAAAAGTATATCCAATTTTCATGGATATACTTGTCATAATTCTCCCAATGATCCCTGGGAACTCCATTCTTGGTTTGATATGGTGTTTCCTGCGATATAGGAAACTGGTGTTGGGAAAATTAAGTGAGAGACAATGAACAAACATAACAATAGAGAAATTGGTTCTAACGAACCCACATTTTTACCAACCCCAACATAGGGGGGGGGGGGTTTAGCTACTCATAATGAAAAGGATATGAAACATACCAATATTCAACAAAGATTTCATTACAACAGAAAATAAAAGATTCCAAAGTAAAAAAACAATAATAACCAGTGCCTCAAAACCTTCCTTCTCCCCCTCTAAACATAGTTCCCATCCTCATAGTTCTTCCTTTCCCCTACCCATTGATCTGGCTCACTCCCCAAAGATATCTTGGTCAGAAAGCGCCTTTTCAGTTGTCCAAAAATTGGTAGAAATGGGAACCTATGGTCAAGGAGTGGGTGAAATGTGAAAAGGCAAAAAATAAAAGGTTTCAATGGTCTACATGGTTTTGGTGCACAGTTTGGTAAGCTGTTCGCCAACTGTGTGGATGCTACTATCTCAAATCCTTGTGCCACATGTTTTTCCTTGATGGGAAGCACTATTTGGGTAGGTAATACATTAACTGTGTGGAAGGTACTGTCAATGGTATCTTCCCCCAAAATGATTTCACACGGTTTATAAAACCGTATGGAAACCATGTGGGTTTTCTCTTTCATTGAAATTCATCAATTCTCTTGTTCTTCATGTCTACTGCTTGATTTGGGTGACTCCATTCTGACAGAGTTAGGTTCAAAGGGTCCATAAGCCTCCAATTCCCTTCTAAATATCCAAAATTCATAGACTCCATTTTTTATCCCTTGGTTATCGAAAAACCAAAAACAAGGTATATCAATATTTTGAAATTTATGCAATACCATCCAAAAAACCCAATTTATAGATATCAAACCAAGTGGAAATGCCTTATGCATAACAGTGCATCAAACTCCCCCACACATAATTGAATATTTATCCTAAAACAAAGGAATATATAGTCATGTCCTAAGAGTAACCAAAGAGGCAGGTAGAAATATCAGTAATTATAATAATTAGATGAATATGAACTTTGAACCAATTACCATTTAATATTACAACATTCATACTTCATGGATTCCCATGTCTATAAAGATATCAAACAAAGTAGAATTAATCCAAAACATTCAACCATTCATTCATAAATCATTTTTTCTTAAATCTATGTTTTCCCATATTCATTCAAATAAAGTGCCTACCTCTATTTTCATCTCGTTATACAATTAGTTTAGTTAAGCCCAAGATTCATTGTCACAAATTTGGTGGGCTATCAATTTTATAGGTCACACACCCTCATTGACTTGTATTTTTTGGAACATGATGAAAGGCCATCAAAATTATTGGGAAAACATGAGCTGGGGAAATCATCCAAACCCTATGGAAAGAGAGGGAAAAAGAAATGAAAAAGAAGGAGAAAGAAGAAATAAAAATAAGGAGAAGAAGAAGAATAAGAAGAGGAGTAGGAGGAGTAGGAAGAAGAATAATAATAATAAGAGGAGGAGGAAGAAGAATACCTTGGATGGAGATATTTAAGGAGAACCCGACTGGAGGAAGAAGGAGGAGGGGGAGGACTGTAGACCTCGCACAGACAGAGCAGGGGAGGTGCACAAATTGGAAGAGGGGGGGGGGGGTTCTGGGTTTTATGAAATTTTAGATTTTATGTGGTTGAATTGTTTATGGCACATAGTTTGGCATACTATGCTCAAAAAATTGGTTAGTTTCTTTCATGACGTATTTTTTTCATCACCAAATTAATTTCCCTAACGTGTTACTGGTATAGTGGGCTAGTACAGGGTCAATCCAAAGGGATGTAGTATTGGCCTTTTATGTCTCATGTTTTAAAATAACTTAAATGAATATTCTGAATTTAAATATGATTGGTTGGTTCATGGTACATATATCAATAGATAACTAATCACTTGTAATTTTCAAATGCTCTATGAATTAAACTTGAAAACTAAAATTTACTTAAAACTTGATTTTGGATTTTCATGAAAATGTGTTGTGGATATACATTTGTTTGAGATGTTAAACATTATTCGCTATTGTGTTTTTTTGTTCATAATAACCCACATTTCTAGGTTTTATTTGTGTCAGAACTCCCTTGGTTCGGTGAGTTTCGATTATGTAAGTAGGAATCAATCCCTTGGCCTGAATATTGATTTATACTGACTCTTAATTAAGGAAAAGCCCTCTAGAAACGATAATTATATCCAATGATCATGGATTTCCTTTTCTTAATCCTCCAAAATATCCTTGTAAACTCCATTATTGCTCTAATATGGGGTTTCCCGCAAAATGAGAAATAGAAGTTTGGAGAATTAGGTGAGAAACAATGAACAAACACAATAATAGATAAAGTAGTTCTAACGAACCCACACATTCCCCAGATGCAACACGGGGGGGGGGGGGGGGGGTTAGGTACTCATA
This sequence comes from Viscum album, assembly GCA_963277665.1. NCBI lineage: Eukaryota > Viridiplantae > Streptophyta > Magnoliopsida > Santalales > Viscaceae > Viscum > Viscum album. The sequence goes on from OY728125.1 coordinate 512,008,614, forward strand.
ATTAAAAGGATAGGAATCTTACTAAGATTCATCAGAGACAACATTACAATAGAAAATAAAATAATCCAATGTACAAAAACTACAAGAACCAGTTTCTCAGAACCTTCAATCTCCCCCATCTAAGCTTAGTTTTTTGCCTCATCTTTCTTCCTTTTCCCTTCCACCTTGTTCCGGATCACTCCCCCATGTTTTCTTGGTTTGAAAGGCCTTTTTTCTAGTTGTCCAAAACCAGGTAAAAATGTGAACCCCATGTCATGGAGTGGGTGAAAAGTGGAAAAGAAAAAAGGATAAGGTTATAGTGGTCTTCATTGATCTGGCACAAGGATTGGAAAACTGTGCTCCAACGGTTCAGATGCTATTGTCTCAAATCCTTGAGCCGCACAATTTTCCTGGATGGAACACACTATTTGGGTAAGCCATGTGCTAACCGTGTAGAGGGTAATGTCAATGGTATCTGACCTGAACCGTCATTGAAGCCAGTCAAAGTTTAAAATTTATATTCATAGATAATACTGTATATATGGAAAGTAGGGTCGAACCCACATGGAAGGCTATTTTGACTATTAGTTTTCTAAAAACAATATAAAACATCCCACTATTGTTAGTAGTGGAATTGAGTTTCTATTTTTTATATTTTTTTTAATATATTTATTTTTTATATGGCACACGTGAATAAACAAAATATTTTTAGTTCATGTTCTAAGGTAAATCAAAACATGGAACAAGCTAAAATTAGTAAAAAAGAATTATAATGATGAAGAGTAAACAATCTAAAGAAAAATGTCCCTGAAAAATATCAACTCTACTGGTTTTGAAAACATTCCTTCTCACGATATTATTTAAAACTATTATCACTGAAAGGAGTTATTTATTTCCCTCTCCAAGAGATAAATCACTCAAGCTGACAAATTTTAGAGTTCACCACTGCTAGATTAATCAACTTGAATATTCTTGTTTGAAAAAGATGACAAAACAAACTCGGCATATGTTCTGTAGTTTTAATTTCAATACAAATGATTAAATAAATTATTCCATAGTCAAAATCTACGATTTAATGTGTAATTTCATGATTACGTATTGGTGATTTGTTGAAATTGAATGAAATCAAAACTGATCTCTCCAATCAAAGCCGATCACATTTAAAATGATAAAGAAAAAGATAATGAATGATTATCCAGTAGTTTCAATTTAAAAAATGAACTAGAAGTATTTATCCTGACATTGTTTCAATTATATATACTAAAATCATTCAATTCGGAGGAAGAGAATTGAATGTTAACAGTGGAAGATAAATACCTCTGCTAGCATAAATTCCTGCTGCTCCTGGCCCTTGGAAGTCCAAAGAATAGCTCTCCGAGAAGTGCACTAGGTTTTCTGCTCTTCTCTAGAGAGAATGATCAGATCACTAATGAATGTCATGAATGAATGGCCGTATAATGAGTTTCCCCATTAATACTACTACTTTATGTGCATTAAGTACCACTGTATTCAACTTCTCATCACCGAACATCTTCCTCCGACTTTGAAAACCCTTCACAAATGTACAGCACAACATGCATTTTTTTACGACTAGCACGTCGTAATAATTTTTCTCATGTAACTAACTCCTTCTGAGTTAGTTGAATGCACCTGGATGTTTTCCCGTCTCTTGAATGAACCTGCAATGTTAGAACAGAAAAAATAAATAAATGATAATGCAAAGAATAAAAAATAGTTATTTTTTATGTTATGTGTTATATTACTAAATGAAAGTTAACTAAAGTTAATTAACATATATCTTAATTGTTAATTATTGTTTAATTTTATATTATTTATAAAACTATTCACATAATATTACTATTTTAAAACATAAGTTTATAAAAAAGCTTATTAATTTAATTAATTTAATAAATATAAAAACTATATTTTTTTAGTTTATGATTTTTAACTAAACTGTTAAAATTTAACATCATAAGTAAATAAGTAATTAATACATTCATAATTTATATTCAATTAATTAATTTGAATTTAAAATTTTATTATTATTATTATTAATATTTAAGAAATTAAATTTTTAGATTAATTTATTAATTAGTTTATTTTAATTTAAATATTAGGATTGATAATTTTTTAATTATTATTAAATTAATTAGGATATTTTATATTTTATTTAATTATTATTATTAATTAAGTATTTATAAAATTAACATTATATTAGTTTATTGTTAACTTTTATTATTTATTTAGTTTTAATTTAGTTTTTGTTTTTTTATTCATTTTCAATTCACACCCCCCCCCCCATTCCAGCAGAACCCTAGGGGAGGGGCTTCTTCGGCGCCACAGAACAGGGACAATGACCTCTTATCCTGCAAGTCATGGATGCTCAGGCATCGGCTTCATCTCCTCCTCCTCATGTGACATCAGTGGACCATACAGGTGCAGTGCAACTCATAATCATGGTTGCTTCGTGTTCTCACCGCGGTGCGGTGATCCTCCTTCTCTACTCTATAGTTTCTTGGCAACTTCAGCCACGGTGAGATCCCATTTTTGGCGGCGGAAGTTCTCTCTCTCACAGCGGCACAAGGGATATGAAGTGGAAATTGGAACTCCTCTCCATCGAACAATGGTGCAGTAGGGGTGCAGTGTCCTCTTAAGATCATGCTTCGCGCCATCGGGTACCATGGCGTCGACCTTGGCTCCCGGCCTCCTCAACTAGTGCTCCCATCACTGGTGGAGAAGGGATATAGCAGATTTAAACCCCTCAAAGTGGAATGTCAGTAATATCCTGATGGTTTTATTATATGAATAAATGCGTTCATTTTGATGAAATTATTCTTTTCTGTGAGTGTGAAATGGTAGAGAATTGCTGGAGAGGAAAACTGATGTTGTATCCGTGTGAAGGTATGGTTCCAGTGGGAGGAAGAGGGTAGGACTGGTGACAATGGAATGATGCATGGGATCGATCAAGGCGGTGAGGAAGGACTAGAAAATAGTGAGTCACAAGACACCGATAGATAAACTAAATCGGTGTCTGTGAGTGAGGATAGAGGAAATGGATCAGTGAGTGGTCAGGAAAAGGATATACATCAGTGAGAGTAGTAGCACAGGCGAAACGAGGGTGACACTGATAGTGAGGAAAAATGGTGAACTAATGGTGAGTGCATGAAACAGATGGAGGAAAAGGATCAGTGGGTCATTAACTAACTGATATAAGAATGAAAACAGAGGAGGAAATGGTGAGGCGCTGATAAAAAATATCATTGACAAAAATTCACCGATAGTCAAAATAAAAATAAGTATCTGTGAGTTCGTGAGACACCGATAAAATAAAAATAAGAAATGAGTCACTGAAAATTAAAATAAAAAGTATTTAGTGTGATGTGAAACTGATGAATGTTTTTCATCGCTGAGTCATGACTCACCGATAGAAGGAAGAATGATCAGTCATAGTGGGACAAAATGAAATAAATACATCGGTGAGCCACGACATCAGTGTGTCATGAGAAATCATTAGTTATAATAATAATAATAAATAAAAACATTGGTGAGTCAATGACACACCAATAGATGATGAAAAATATGAAACTGATGAAATGTGGGACCAAAAACGATGAACATTAGAAACTGAACCCGATGAAATGAATCAGTGCATTGCAATATCCGTGAGTCAAATAATTAGTGTGACACGGCATCAGTGCATCAACTCACCGATAGAACAAAGTGAGATGAGAACAATAAAAATTATTTTAATGTAAATAATAAAATAAAGAAAAATTAATTAATTAAAACAAAATTCAAAATAACTAAATTATTAAAGGCTAATTAATTAACTATAACTAAAATGTAACAAAGTTATTCAATAAACTAAAATAAATTACTAAATTATTAAATAAGAAAATAAATGATTTGTTTAATTAAATATAAGTCTCTGTACATGCAGAACACCTAAAAAACAAATTGAAAACACAAAATTAAAATAACTAAAATTAACTAGAGTTATTAAATGTGAAATTTAATTAGTTTGATGAAAAAATGAAAACATAAAATTAAAAACATAGTACATTATTAAACTTTCACCTAAACTTATTTAAATAGAATAATAATTGAACTGGTTAAAAAAATAAGGTTAATTTATTTAAATTAATGGTTAATGTTCTATATTAAAAACTAAATTTGAATAATGCAAATAACAATGAACAAGTAATTAAATAATAACATTTTAAATTTTTAAAGCATTATAAAATTAAGATTAATAATCTAAAATGTATTTTAATAAATTTGGAAAAATTAGAAAGACTATTAAAAAGGACTAAAACACATATTTAATTATAAAAATTATTAATTATAAGATGTAGTGATAAAAATAAAAATTTCCATTATTTATCCATAGTGTAAAAAAAATTAATTAAATTGATAAAAATAAAATAAAATATGTGGAAAAACTATGCATAAAAGGCCCACATCAGTATAATCTCCCACTACCAATTAGATTAATATGAAATTGGAATTAATTACCATTAAAATTTACAGCATTCATTCACAATGGATTCCCATGTCTATGATGTTTTCCAACAAATTAGAATTAATCCAAAACACTCAACCATTCATTCATAAATCAAATTTTCATAAAACTGAGATTTCTCTTCTTCATTCAATGAAAATTAATACAATCATTTTCATCTCGTTATACAATAAGATTCGTTAAGCCCATGTTTCATCGTCACCAATTGGCAGGTATCACTTTTATAGGTCCCACACGCTCATTGACTTGAATTATTTGTAACATGATGAATGGTAATAAAAATTATTGTGCATGCTTTTACATATCTCAAATTATTTTTCGTATTTGTAGTGGGGTGAGATTTTAGAACAAAATTCAGGCCAATATTATCATGTCCACGCATGATGAGAATGTCTGAGATAGTCAAAATTTCATGAAATTAAGATCACGTAATAGCCATTTGGGCGGCAACAACAATTCCCAGAACCTCACCACTCCTTATGTACAATATGACTTACATTTTAAGGGGTTCCTATATTTAAATTACTCCATCACAAAAATCATTTTTAAACAAACTATTTTTCTAAATAATGGATAAATTATCCTTTTCATGTATTACATGGTTTATTCACCTCACAAACTAGGTTCGACAATCCAGACATATGAGCCATTTTCAGAGAAAATTTTCACAACTAATTTTTAGCTAAATGATATAAAAACATGATATCTATAACTACAATTTAGAAACACCTATGAAAACATTCTACCCTATGTACTTGGGAAATAAATAAATCAAGATGGGGTGCCTATTAAGGGCGCCCTCCCACACACATAAAAATGAGCACGGTCCCTCATGAAGGTAATAAATGAGAGAAGGGTGGGTAAAGAAGCATGAAAAGGGAGGGGAAAATGAAGAACAAAAAATAGTGAAAAAGAGAAAAACTCCTCAGAATGTCAGTCAGGTGAGGAAATAAAGTGGGGTGGCTGAGCCTAACGAGTGTAATGGTGGCTTCTGTGGAACAGATGAAAATGAATACTAGAGAGATAAAGGAACCATACAACTGAATCAGAAAAAAGTAGTATTAACAGTAGGGAACGAAAAGAACATCACACAATCACATCAAGCAGTCAAAACATCGCACTATAAAATAAGGGACATGACATGGAAAAGGGAACATAAAAAGAAACAAGTAACAAAGAATTCAACGATAGCCATTCAGGGATCAGATGGATCAATAAAGAATGCTCGAGCAGCGACATCCTAGGTTGGATCCGTGGTAGGTAGAGGTAGGTCCACTGGATCAGTAGGAGTAGAGGTGGTAGAGGGCTTGCTCGTCAAGGTACTGTCTCCTAACATATAGTAGGATGGAGTATTGTGGGGAACAACATCATACATGGTTTGGGGGATGAAGATCATCCAAGTTAAGTCTTCCCACCTCAATGCGCATCCTCTCAAGCTGCTAGTGGAACATAGAGTACTGGTCCTGCTGCCACTTCCAGAAGAGGTCATGTTCAGCATACGGTGTTTCCTGTAGGGCGGGGTAGGATTGATAGGGTGGGTAAAATGGTGGGGGCATGGATGGTTGAGAGGGGGAAGAGGGAGAATTAGGGGGCCCCTGGGATATTGAATGGTGGGATACAACGGGCTCGACAAGGTGCTCCTCTATAGCCGGGCACACTGGTGGAGGTATAGCTATTGTGGGAATGGATGATGAATTTAAATATGACTGGTAGGTTCATGGTATGAATATCAAATGATAACTATTTACCTATACTTTTCTAATGCACTACAAATTAAAAATTAAAACATAAAATTGCTTAAAAATGGATTTTGGATTTTAATGAAAATGTGTCGATGCTAGAAAATTGTGCTGGACGTTACACATCATTCCCTATTGTGTTGTGTTGTTCATAATAACCCACATTTTTGGGTTTCATTATTGTCGGAACACCCTTGGTCCGTTGAGTTTCGATAAAGTCAGTAGGAATCAATCCCTTGGTCTAGAAATTGATTTCTACTGACTCTTTATTTAGGAAACTCCCAATAGAAACCAAATTTATATCCAATGGTCATGGATATACTTGTCTTCATTCTCCCGAAGTTCCCTCTAATGTCCATTCCAATGCTGATATGGGGTTTCTGGCAAAATAAGAAATGGAAGGTGGGAGAATTAGGTGAGAGAAAATGAACAAACAAAATAATAGAGAAAATTTTTCTAACTAACCAACATTTTCCCAATCCCCAACATAGGGGGATTTTGCTACACATACTGAAATAGATAAGAAACTTACTAAAATTCATCTTAGAGTTCATTACAACAGAAAATAAATGAACCTGAATTAAAAAAACTACATGAACCATTGCCTAGAACCTTCCTTCTCCCCCTCTAAGCTTATTTTCAGCCTCCTTCTTCTTCTTCCCTCCACCCTTGTTCAGGCTCACTCCCCATTCAGAGCGATCATAAAGGGGGAGGTGACAAATTTTTCCATAAGAATTTGGAAGGACATGATAAATTTATCATGAATCTCAAAAACATCATCCTTGGACTGTAAATTGGTTAAGGGATGACCGATCATGGATAAGTCACAGACATATCTTCTATAAAAACCCGCATGCCCCCAAAATGATCTGAATCGATCGGACTAATTTGGGAATGGGAATCTGTGAGATAAATTACATTTTAGTTGGATCCACATGAATTCCATTCATCAAGATCCTATATCCTAACACGATTCCATGTTGTACCATAAAATGGAACTTCTCCCAATTGAGAACCTGATTAGTATGCTCACATCGCTCAAGAACCTGCTCATGATTCATAAAGCATGTATTGGATGACATCCCTTGTACCGAGAAGTCTTCCATGAAAACCTCCAGAATCTGATCCGCTGTATCATGGAATATTCATAACATGCACCTATGAAAGGTGCTTGGAGCATTTCACATCCTGAATGATGATCGGTGGTAGGCGAAAGATCATTAAGGACACATAAATGTACTCTTTTATTGATCCTCTGTGGTGATAGAGTTTTGGTTATATCCATAATAATCGTCTAAGAAACATTATAATTCATGCCCCGCCAATATTTCTATCATTTGATCCATGAATGGAAGAGGGAAATGATCTTTCCTAGTTTCAGCATTCAACATTCTATAATCGACACAAACCTGTCATCCCATAACTATTCAGGTCGGGATGAGCTCGTTCTTTTCATTGGTCACTACCCCAATTCCTCCCTTTTTGGGAACCACCTGAAGAGGACTCAACCATGGGCTATCGAATATGGGTTATATAATTCCAGAATTGAGTAATTTAATCACCTCCTTCTTGACCACTCTATTCATGGGGGGGTTCATTCTTCGTTGTGGTTGGCATGATGCTTTTTCCCCTTCCTCCAGAAGTTCCGTGTGGGTGTTGATGGTGGGGCTTATACCCTTAATGTCATCGACCGTCACGACAATGGCCTGTTTCTTCCTTCGGAGGACTTAATGAAAATCCTTCTCTTGATCTCCCGAGAGCGAGGCATTTAGGATCACCAAAAATTTATGTTCCTCTCCCAAATAGCTATATTTCAACGTGGAGTGGAGAGGATTCAACTCGAGATGGGGACCCCTGAGAATGTAAGGTACGATCGGATCAACCTCATTTTGCTCTAATAAATCTATAACAATCTTCTTTTTCCAGTAATGGCTGCCTTAGCCTACAATAATTCTTAATTCCTCCCAGTTTTCTTTAAGCTGGTCATCCTCTAGAACGTGATCATTGCATAATTAATAATATTTCAATTCATCTTCCTCTTTGCCTAAGCATTAAGCCATTGTTGTTGAAGCACAAAAATCCTCTTTCTCCATCATTGAAACTAATTTCACCGCCTTCAGGACATTGTATGAAACCTTCACATCACCAACTTGGAAGATCAGCTCACCTAAGTGCACATCAATTAAAAACTTCCCGATATCTAGAAAGGGTCTTCCAAGAATTAAAGATACCTCTTGGACTTCTTCCATGTATAGGATAATGAAATCCTTTAGAAAAATTAACTCCCCCATATTAACCAACATGTCCTCCAACAGCCCCTGGGGGTACTTAATATAACAATTAGCTAGTTGGAGTTCCACTCAGTTTGGCTGGGAATTGTTCAACACTAACATCTTGATTACCCCAAAGGGCGTTAAATTAACACTCTCCCCCAAATAAAAATGTCATTTCTCAAACATGAAAGTTCCGATAGTGCATGGGAGAGTAAAACTTCCCAGATCATGGATCTTAGGAGGGAGAGTATGTTGGACCACCGCCGACCATTCCTTGATCAGGGGAATAGTTCCCAGGTCTTCCATCTTCCTTTTATTTGAAAGGATATCTGTCATGAAATTCGTGTAAGTGAGAATTTGAGTTAATTCCTCGGAAAAGGGGATGTTTATATGATGATTATTAATGTATTCCATTAATATGGAATATTTCTTGTCTTGCGTCGATTGTTTCAACCTTGCTAGAAATGAAAAGGGAGTTTTATACGCTTTAATCCCTTCTTTTCCCTTATTATCTAGGACTTCTAGTTCTTTATCTAGATCATGTTTCAGGGATGTTTACTCAGCTGAAATTTCTCCATTTGAGGAGAATATGTACTTATTTGATGGTGTAGCACCCTGACTGATAGTTACCATCAGCGTCAACTCCTTCCCGCTGCATAAAAATAGCATTTGCCTGCTCCCATGAATTTTTCCTTGTGTTTCCCAGTAGTGTTCTGGACTGTCTGTGAGAAATTTTATTGGAAAGTTTCCCAATATAGTTTTTTAGGCATCTAATTGAAGACTTATAGTTTTCAAATCATGTTTCAGCAGTAGTTATCAATTTTCACCTCATTTCCTCCTGCCTTGAGGGAGGTTCCTACTGAGGTTATTGGGCTACATGTGGGAGTGGTGGCTATCATAATGGTTGCGTAGGACTTGGTTTTTGATACCCTTTATACTGATATGATCCTTGCTAAAATTGGATTCCCTATTGTTGCCTCAGATACGGAATATGAAACTGTTGTTTCCTGTAACCGGGTGGTCTTTGTGGTTTAGGCTGAGGATTTTGTTGTTGCTGCCCCCTGTCTGTATTTTTATTCTCTTTTCTCCCCTGGTGTTGATATTGAGGGTAGTTGTTAGTTCCTCTGTTCTCTGAAACATAATTTACCTCAATAGTAGAGGCTCCCGAACATACCGCTGGGAACTCACCCATAGCATAGTTGTCACTGTAATACCTAAACGCTGGTGGACTGACAACTTGAACTTGAGATGGACGTTTTAAATTAAAAGTGTATAACTTCTTTGAGATGGCATCGAGTTGAGCCACAATCATGGTGGTGGAATAAATATTATGCATACCCCTTTTCTGAGTTCCCTTCTCTGAATTTCACTAAAAACTATTTGTTAACATGTCTTCCAACAATTCAAATAGTTCTTCAGGGGACTTCCTTATGACAGTCCCTCTAGTAGCTACATCAACCACAGACATTGTATCAGATGTTAGACAACCATAAAAATTCTGGACTTGCATCCAAAATGGCATTCCGTGGTGTGGTAATTTCATCAGCATCTCCTTAAACTATTCCCATGACTCATACAAATATTCTGAGTCATTCTGTTGAAAGTTTTGAATTTCATTTCATAAGGTGACCGTCTTCGAGAGAGGGATGTATTTCGATAAAATTCTTGGGCAAATGCCTCCCTGGTAAGAATATACCGATGAGGTAGCCCCTTGTTCCTGTACTTTTCCTTATCCCTTCATAAGAAGGGAAATAAACTAAGATGTTTTGCATCCTCTGACACTCTGTTATACCATAATGTGTCACATATCAATAAAAATTTGGAGATGTGAGCATTGGGGCCTTCACACGGCAAGCCACCGAACTGAAATGTATTTTTAATTAACTACATTATCGCCAACATGATCTCAAAATGTTGGGCCTGCACCAGTGGTCTTAATATTCCAGTGTCCGCTCCTTTAATTGAGGTTAATACATATTCCATAAGAGTACGGCGTGGAAGAATCATTTCCTGAGGTGCTTGGGGAATGAAATGTTGTTTCTCCTGAGGATAATAAGCCTACTGGTTTTGTGTCAAAAAGAGAGGATGCTCCTGCAGAATATATCTCCTCGGATGTGGATGGATGAATCCCAGAACAAATTAATCCAGTGGCATCTTTTGTTTTTTCATCATCCACTATTCTTATTTAATTGAGTTATGTTCTGGTTTGTCATGCTCAACTCATATGATCATATTTGGGGTTACCCATTCATGTGATGTTTCACACACCGTTCACCACTTCATTCCCCCTTTTCAATTGCAGTGTTTGAGTGGTTTATATTAGTCAATTGAACTGACATAAACACTGACAAGGTCATGTACATTTATTTCATGGTATGACAATGAAATATCATACAAAACTAGATATCACATTGCGTTCTTCATGTGTTGCGTTGGTGGGTTTTGATTATGTTGTCGAACACAAATCACCCAATCATCAGTAGTGTTTGGTGAATCATTTTGTGTTTTTGACTAAACCCGAGGAGGTATCCTGATATAAAAGAAGTATCATTCTAGTTCTTGGTATTACAAACCAATGATTAAAAGATCATAACCCTATATTATGAAGCAATGAAGGATGAACATCATGAGAGTACCCTGGGTTGATCATGTTTAATCAATCAATTTTACTCCTACATTGTTTAATCACATTCATTTTCAATTATCATAATTTATCATCAAACCCAAGAATTAATAAACCCCAATGGTACTTGTTTTTATTATTTCAATTTAGGAGGAGATGATTTGGAGGGACCTTGATGAAGTAGAATAAAAATGGGCCAAAATTGCATGGATCCATGAAGACATTTCCACTGTTGTTACTATTTATATAATTACGTGCATCCAAATGGTATCATATATTGTGGTATGATAAAATATTTAATTTTATACATTTAATATTAAGTAATTGAGGCCTCATTCGGTCAGTACGATTCCAATCCGAACTGATCTATCCAAGGAATCAAATCTGCACAAAGTCAGATGCAGTGTTCTGTATTTTATCAATATCTCAAGCTGTATGTGTCCAAAGGGTGAGAAACATTTAGTGGTGAAATTAAAGAGGTGTGGATACAACTTTTTTATTTTCTCCAACGTGATATAATTTTTTCTGGAGGCCGAAACAAGTTGTAAAATTGGGTTGAAGAAATTTGTGTGCCTTAAACCACCTTCCCACTTTGCATATAAATTGGCACATATGGAACCCCATTTGGTAGTTCAAATAAAAAGCATGGTGATGCCATTTTGAGTCCCAAATAGTTCTTTTCAACAGAAATATAATTTATTGAGGCTATGGGAAGTTATACTTCAACATCTTCTTCTTCCTCCCCTCCCATGGATTTCTAATCCCCTTGTGATCACCCGGGGAAGAACGTGATGTAATCCCAAGATTCATGTTTGTAATATTTGAATTATATTTTTAATTCAAGGTTGTTATGTTTTTTTAATAAACCTCTATTATTGTTTTATTGTGTTCTATACTGGTATGTCATGCTCAACTCATGTGATCATGTTGTGGGGTACCCATTCATCTGTTTTTTCACACACCATTCACCACTTTTTTCCCCATTTTAAATTGTTGTGTTTGTGTGGATCATATTGGTCAATTAAACTCACATAAACACTTTATAGGTCATCTAAATTAATTTCATGGTATCACAATGAATTAACATAAAATGATGGACAACACATCAAGTTCATCGGGTGTTTCCATGGTGGGTTTCTGTTATGATATTGAACGCACATCACCCAATCATCGACGGTGTCTGGTGAATCATTGTGTGTTTTCTATTGAACCCTATGATGTATCCTAGTATAAATTGGGTAACATTCTGAATGTAGGTTTTACAAACTAGGGATTAAAAAATCATAACCAGATTACATGAAGAAATGAAGGACGGCCATCATGAGAGTACCTCGGGTTGATCATGTTTAACCAATCTTGTTTACTCTTAATTTGTTTTATCGCTTTAATTTTATATTATCATCTTTATCATCAACCCAATGTTTTAATAAAACCCAAATACCTTTATACTATCAAAATAAAAACAATTTTTTTAAATTATTGATCTAAGGCTCCATCATGAGACGACACAGGGTAGTTGATGTACTGCAAAAATTCTAGTCAAAATAAAACATCCAATTTTATGTGCTCGACAACGTGATCAAATTTTGGCGCTGTTTCTAGGGAGTCAAGATCATTTATTATCTTTATTTCCTTTTATTTATTAATTTTACTTCTTAATTAATACTCCTTTTAATACCGACCATCATTTGATTGTTTTTGTTTTGGGTTTATGTCGTTATTTTGGTTGTTTTTGTGTGTTCTTTCTCTCTCTCTCTCTCCTATTCTTCTTCTCCATCTCCCTCTATATAATTATTTATTTTAAAAATATATTCCATTTTCACCCTTATTAATTTATTTTATCCATATAAAAAACAAAATTCATAGATTATTTTTCTGAGGCGATCAGATAAAGAAAAACTTCTTGAATTTGACTCAGAAATTGAAAAAGACACTTCAAAAAAAAATCAAGGCATCTAGAGATGGTCAATAAAGTAACACTAAGGATCCCATTCTGGAACCTCATGTTTTCATAAACCAATCAAAAATGAAACCCAATATTATCCAAGAAAACATGGCTTCAAATAATAGAACCTTAAGAGAACTGAATACCCAAGATGTGGAGTACCAATCTACGTACATCCAATATCTCGAGGAAGCAGCCAACTTCAAGATTAGATTAGGTATCATCCACCTTCTTCCTAATTTCCACATTCTTCTTGGTGAGGACCGTCATAAAACCTTATGTAGTTTCACATTGTATTCTCAACCATGAAACCCCAAAATGTGTCTGAGGACTTAATTAAGTTTACGGCTTTCCCTTTCTCCCTTGATAGTGTAGCCAAAGATTGCCTATACTATGTTCATTCCACTATTGGAGGCTGGATTTACCTAAAAGGACTCTTTCTAGAGATTTTCTTCCATGCCTCATGAACTGCATCTATTAGGATATAATTCTATGACATTAGACAATGACAAATAGATACCCTTCATGAATAAGGGGAGAGATTCAAATGACTCTGCTCAAGCTTCCCCCACCACCAAATTAGTGAACGACTATTAATCGAATAATTCTATGAGGGACTTATCCCCATGGATTGTGTAATGATTGATGCAGTAGCTGGTGGTTCCTTAGTTGATAAAACACCGTCTACCTCTTGTGACTTAATAGCAAACACGGATCAAAATACAAAAAATTGGTGTAGGAGCTATTGCACCAACTCGAGGACTTCATGAGGTAAGTCATTCATATCTAAAAAAAGGTAGATTACCAGATTTATTAGATTCATGCCCTTATAAGGCAATTATCCCAAGCACAAGGTAACTCAAAATCTCCTCTTGTTCCCAGAAATTGTGGTATTTGTTATGAAAATTCTCATTTTTCAGACTAGTGCCTACAACATCAGGATTCACCCGAGTCTTGTGCAGCCTTGTTTCCAGGGCACAAATTCCAAAAATAACCTCCCTTAAATAAAGAACAATTCAGACCAAATCAAAATCTAGAGAGGCAAGCGCAACCCCAGTACCAACATGGAGGAAACTCAAGCTACACAAGAAGAATTGGTTTCAACAAGGCCAAGGTATGGAACATTCTTATTCAGCAACTTCTCAAAACAATCATCCTCCTCCTCTCAAATATGAACCAAGCCTCAAGGATATGGTGAAGAAAATGGCATCTGAAAACCTCAAATTCCAACAGACCACTCAATCGTTTATTCAAGACCTATGAACTCAAGAGGGCAATTGGCGAACACCATCTATGAGCTTAAGATGCACGGTTCTGGATAAATCCCATACCAACCCACTACCAATCCGAATGATAATGGTAATGTATGTGCAGTTACACTTCATAGTGGTAATGAAGTTTCTCCTTCTTCTAATTGTATGCAACAGGTATGCCCCCCCCCCCCTTGAAAACACACTTTCTTCACCCATAAATGATTCTAAGGAAGAAAAATAAAATAAAAATGGAAATCAAATTATCATTATGGATTCCCCTAAATAATCCATTCCCCTTCCAGTCCCTCCAAGACCCTCTAAATCTAAAAAAGACATTGATAATGCGATTTATAATTAAATAATGTATAAAATTTAAAAACATCAAGTTAATATTACATTTTTCGATTCATTCATGTAAATTCCTCATTATGAAAAATTTCATAAAGAATATTTCACCCTTAGACGAAGGCTGAAGTGGAACGAGTGAGTCAACTAGGGGAGGAATGTCTTGGCCTTGATTCAAACAACAATGCCAACCAAATGCAAGGATCCGGGGACATTCACAATACTGTGTACCATAGAGGAGACTTTATTTTCTGATGCTATGCTAGATTTATTTTCATCCATTAATGTAATGCCTCACTCCATTTACCCTTCTCTACAGGTTATAGAGATTCAACCAATGGGAATTGTCGTACAGCATGTCAATAGAAGTACTATGCATCCAACATGACTGATTGAGGATGTCCTTGTAAGAGTGAAGAATCTCATCTTCCTTAATGATTTCTAAATTCTTGATATGGAAGATACCTGAACCCAAGGACATAATCCCCTCAAACATGGAAGTCCAATCCTCATCATAGAAAATACAATCATCAAAATTCACAATGGTACATTCTCTATGGAATTTGGAGGAGAAAAGTTCAGTTTCAACATCCATGAGGCTCTGAAACACCCCATTGAAGAGCACTCCACTCTTCCTGTCTATTTGATTGAAGTTCTCTCAAATGATGCACACACACACAAAATTATCTCCTCAACCCAAATTCTGATTCAATTTCCATTTTATTCACCCTTGGATTAATTGTGTTTTGAATCATGTTTTCAGTGTTTTATGTGTTATGAAAAGTTTAATTTTTTGTGCTTCAACTAGTGAGTGTGTTCATTCTGATGTACCAATGATCATCGATGATTATGTAAATCTCATTTCAATAGGTTTTTGATATTTAGAGAATAAACATGAGAAGATAGACAGTTTAATGGACATCACTCTCCCTAAATACCCTCCCAAAATCCTGAAACCACCGGTGCTGTAACTTAAACAACCTCCTTCTAATTTAAAATTTGTATATCTTGAGGGTATTGACCAATTGACCATCATTATTTCCAATAAAATCTCTCCACAACAAGAATAAAAACTACTCAACCTTTTGAGAGAGTGTAAAATTGTAATAGGATGGACATTGGCTGATATTTCTGTGATTAGACCATCTATTTATATGCCCCATATACTTTTGGGTGATGAGGATAAACCCGTAAGACAATCTCAACACTGGTTGAATCCCACTCTCCTGTAAGTGGTAAAATTTAAATTCAATAAATTACTTGCTACGGGGATCATTTATCCTATATCTGATAGTAAATGGGTTATCCCAGTTCAAATTGTACCTAAAAATAGGAATAACAGTTGTGTCAAATGAAAGAAATTAATTTGTTCCCACATGTGGGCAAAACTTTTGGCGAGTCTATACTGACTACCGTTGACTGAATCAAGCCACTCGGAAGGACCACTTTACTTTACCATTTATTGACCAATTTTTTTAACAATTGCCTAGTATGTCCCATTATTGTTTCCATTATGGATATTCGGGTTATTTCCAAATCCATATATCCCCTGCCAATAAAGAAAAGACAATGTTTACTGGTCTATTCATCACATTTTCATTCAGAAGGATGCCATTTTGTCTATGTAATGCTCCTTGTACTTTTTAGAGATGTATGTTGAGTATTTATTTTGAGTAACTTGAGTATTGTAAGGAAGCATTTATGGATTATTTCATGGTATATGGTTCTTATTTTGATGATTATTTGTAACACCAAGGTTTTTTCCTCTATCGCTGCATTGAAAAATATATTGTTATGAATTATGAGAAATGCCATTTCATGGTGGAGTGTGCGATAGTTCTGGGGAATTCCATTTCAAATAAAGTAATTCAAGTTGACAAAACTAAAATTGACTTAATTTCTTCCCTTCCTAATCCAAAATGTGTTCGTGAGGTGCGATCTTTCTTCGGTCATGCTGGTTTTTACAGTCGATTCATTAAAGACTTTAGTAAGATCACACTTCCAATGTCCTGGTTATTACAAAAAGATTCTGATTTTGTGTTTGATAAAAATTGTGAGGATGAATTCTATTCACATAAAAGGAGTCTCACATCACCTCCCATTGTCCAAACACCAAGTTGGGATCTCCCCTTCTATCTTATGTGTGATGCATCTAACATTGTAGTAGCGGCAGTTTTATCACAAAGGGTTGAGAAGGCTCCCCATGTAATTGTGTATGCCTCACGTACCCTTAAACATGCCACGGTAAACTAAAAAACCACTAAAAAAACCTCATTTATATTATGTTTACCCTATAAAAATTTTATTCATATCTTCTTGGGTCAAAAGTGATTGTGTTTTCTGACCATGTTGTCCTTCAATTCCTCTAAATGAAACCTGAAGCTAATCCTCACCTCATACGGTGAATGCTCCTCCTCTCAGAGTTTGACCTTGATATTAGAGATAATAGGGGAGTAGAAACTGTTTTAGATAACCACATTAGTAGGATTTATCCACCACTAGACCACCATGCCGACTCATCCCTCTCCATTGGAGAATTCATTCCTCATTAGAACCTTTACGATGTAGTGGACCTTACCCCCTTGTATGAGGATAGTGTGATTTATTTAGAAACATCTAGGGTCCTCACTTATTTCATCACTTCACAATACCATAAACATAATCATGATTTTCAGTGGTAAATTTGGGATGACCAATACTTGTGGAGAATTTTTAGTGACCATGTAGTTCGTCGGTGTGTCCCTGACCATGAGTTCACCTATATTTTGACTTTCTTCCACACCTTGGCCAGTGGGGGCGAATTTGGATCTAAATGTACAAATTTAAAGGTTCGCGACTAAGGAAATTATTTTCCATCATTGTATATGGATGACCATAGATATTGCAAGTCATGTAGTCATTGTCAATTCACATAGAATGTCCCCAAGATGAATAGAATTCCCCCAAAACCCACGATATTCTGTGAATTTTTTGATGCATGGGGCATTGACATCATGGGGACTTTTTGTAATTAATTTGGATTTTTTTTACTTTTTATTGGCTTTTGACTATGTATCTAAATGTGTTGAAGAAAAGGCCACTAGGACTGATGACTCTCGGATGGTTGTTGATTTTTTGAGGTCTGAAATTTTTATTAGGATTGGTTTACTGAGATTCATCATTAGTGATCAGGGTTCACATTTTTTTCAACCGCAACATGAAAATTATGTTCATAAGTGTGGGGATGATCCTAAATTCTCCACTTCATATCACCCCCAAATTAACAAACATGACGAAATCTCAAATCGGGAGGTTAAACAAATTTTGAAAAAAATGATACAACCCAATTTGAATGATTGTAGATTGCACTTTGGGCGTACTGTACATCTCTTAAAACCCCAATTAGAATGTCACCATATATTATTGTGTTTGGAATGGCCTTTCACCTTTTGTTCAAGGTATAACACCATGTATATTGGGATACTAAACAAATTAATATGAATCTTTCATATGCAGGTGAGCATAGGAAGCTACAGATTGAATAGTTGGATGAAATTAGATGTGATGCATAGAATAACTCTCAGGTCTATAAAAAAAAGGCTATCCATGATTTCACAATTCATCAGTTGATGTTTCATATTTGTGAGAAGGTACTCATGTATAATTCCTTACTAAAGCTCTATCTAGGTAAGCTTCGTTCCCGATGGCTCATGCCTAATTATGTTACTAATGTTTACCCTTTTGGTGCAATACTGATTTTCCATGAGCAGAGTGGGCGATGTCTTAGCATTAGTGGGAATTGACTTAAACACATCTATGAGGATTTTCCAAAGAATCCATTAGAGGAAATACACCTTCTAGACTCAACATACTAGTAAAACACACCAGGATATACCCTTCCTTATCACATTCTCAATTATATCAGTGAGGAAACTGCACATTCTATGTGTGGGGGGGCACATTTATGGGTTCATTATGATTTCGATTGCCTTTCTTCTTTATTTCCTTTCTCTCCTTCATTATGGAATTATCATTTTGCCCATAAAAAATTCCAAAGTTCCTTGATTTGGTGACCATAAGGGGGGATAGTAAAAATATTATAAGGAAGGCAAAAAATACTATCAGGGAGTGATTTTTAGTGAATAGGTTTTCTGTCAATGATATAAATGGTTGTATCTATTTTAATCCTTTGATATGATTGATGCCCCTTGTGAGAGTAGTTTTTAGAAAAAAATTTTCCCTAATATATAGACACATTTTTGCACCAAACCTCAAAGTGTGAATATTTCATACTTACTAGAAGTTAAATATAAGTTATGTTAATAAATTTCAGCATAAAACGATATTCTCATATGTTCGTTCCTTATACGATATATTTCATTGCTCTACAGGATTGACCAATGCGTGTGTACCTGATATCTGACTATTGAACACCATTGAAAAACAATTTTCGGTTGTGCCATGGACAGGTTAAAAACCAATCCTCTTCATCCTTTGATCATGTTATAAATATGACAATTAGTGTCGTGAGGAGATCATACAAGGGTTGAGAGATGAGTATGAGATTTTCTCCAAATTCAACTTCTGAAAAAAAAATTGAGGGGAGTGATGAAATGTGAAACATATGGGGATATCTAGGTCAAGAGCTTATGATTTGACTTATGGGAATTATTTAATGAGTGGGTCTTGAAATATGATTGCAAAGGATGTACGTCAGGTTCAGTGGACAAAAACTTTTCAGAAAAATAATGTTAAAATAACATATTTTTTTATATAAAACATAATATCATGGAATGGTTTTTACACACACACATGAAGTTTTAGTGGAATGGTTATCTCTTGTATTCCTTGATCAATTTTATATCATGAATCTCTTTGAATTTCATTGTGATATGATTTATGAGACACCTGTTTCCATTTTCACTAGGAAGAACTACTTTGTCTATTTAGTTCATTGATCACATTAATTTAAATTATACATGAATCATTTTTTCCTGTTTTTTTATATGTGTCTTTGAATAGGAGTGAAAATGTTTAGGTTTGGGGGTGTGATCACACAATGATTTTTTATTCAAATCTACCCTTAAACTAATGTTTAAAACTAGTTTTGGAATGAATATTCCAAATATAATAAAAAAATTAACTTTATTTATTAATAAATATATTAATTTTAATCACTATTAAACTGGGAAATGTTATTTTATTTTATTATTTCATTGTAGAGTGAGATGATGTGGAGGTCCCTTGATGAAGTGGAAGAAAAATTGGCCAAAATTGCATGGATCCATGAAGACCTATCCACTGTTGTTCCTATTCAGAAACATTTGTGCATCCAAATGGGCTCACATTCTGTTGGTTGGTCAAAAATTTAAGGTGTTATATTTCATATTAAGGAATCAAAGCCTCATTCAGATTCTATGATTCCCATCTGAACTAATCTGTCCAACGAATCAAATCTGCACATAGTCTGATGAGGTATTATGTAATTTATCAATATATCGAGCCGTATGTGTCCAAATGGTGAAAAACATTCACTAGAATGAGTCAAGAGGTGGGGATACAACCATTTTATTTTTTAAAATGCGATATAATGTTGTTTGGAAGCCGAATCAAGTGGTACAAGTGGGTTGACGAAATCTTTGTTCCTTAAACCACCTTCCCACATTGCCTATAAATTGGAACCTTGGGAACCAAATTTGGTAGTTCGAATCAGATGCATGGTGTTGCCATTTAGATGTCCGAAAGAGTTATTTTCGTAATCACTAGATTTTATAGAGGCTATGGGAAGTTATACTTCAACATATTCTTCTTCCTCCCCACTAATGGGTTTATAAACCCCCTGTGATCACCCGAGGAGGAACGTGATGTAATCCCAAAACTCGTGTTTTTAATAATTGAATGAAAATTTTAATTCTAGGTTTTTATGTTGTTTATCATCATCCTCTATTCTTATTTCAATGATTTATGTACTGGTATTTCATGCTCTACTCATATGATCTTGTTTGGGGGTATCCATTCATGTGAAGTTTCACACACCATTCACCACTTCTCTTCCCCCGTTTCAATTACAGTTTTCGTGTGGTTAAAATTGTTCAATTAAATTCAAATAAACACTTTCAAGGTAATGTAAATTTATTTCATGGTATCTCAATGAAATAACATACAATCTTGGATAGAAAATCGAGTTATTCGTCTGTTTCCTTGGTGAGTTTCAATTATGATGTCGAATGCAAATCACCCAATCATCGGCGGTGTCCGGTGAATAATTGTGTGTTTTTACTGAACCCTAGGAGGAATCCTAGTATAAAAGTTGTAACATTTTATTTCTAGGTGTTAAAATCTATGGATTAAAGATCATAATCCTATATCATGAAGCAACTAATGATGAACTTCATGAAAGTAACCCGGTTTGATCATGTTTAATCAATCTTGTTTACTCCTACTTTGTTTTATGGAATTCATTTTTTATTATCATATATCATCAAAATCAAGTATTAATAAACCCCATTTACCTTTATAGTTTCATAATCAAACCACTTTTTTTAAATTAAGGATCCAAGGCTATGTCAAGAGACAACCTAGTGTTGCTGTTGTATTGGAGAAATTCTAGTCAAAATTAATCAACTAATTTTACACACTCGTCAATGTGATATAAATGTGGAAATGAATGTTTTAAAAAATATATTCATTTGGAAATAATTGGTTAATATTTGGGTGATGAAGAAACAATCGAAAAAAAAGAGAGAAGGGGAATGGATGTCCCCAAACAGAGATAAAGAAACAAAATGGAAAACAAGATCTAGGGGGAAATTGGCCAAACCCTAGGGAATGAGAGGGAAAAAGAAAAGAAAGAAAAATAGAAAGATGAAAGAATAATAATAATAATAATAATAAATATAATAATAAAAATAATAAGATGAGTAAGAAGAAGAAGAATACCTAGGAGGGAGAGAGGGAAGGAGAACCTGGCTGGAGGAAGAAGAAGAATGAGGAGGATAGGAGAAATTGCACGGGCGGAGCATGGGAGGTGCATGGATTGGATAAGAGTTAGGGTTTGGGGTTTTATGAAATTTCTGGTTTAAAGTAGCCACACAGTTTTGAGCACACAGATTGGTAAACTGTGCTCCATCGGTGTAGAGGCTACTAGAGTGAGGGGTTCGGGGCCAACTGTTGTGCATAAGGCATTTTCACATGGTTTAATATTTATAAAATGGTTTTTGTGGATGGTTTTTCATGAATTTTACAATTTTGATGTACCTTGTTCTTTGATTTTCAGTCACCAAAGGATAAAGCATGTAATCTATGAATTTTCTAGATTCAGAAGGGAATTAGAGGCTTATGGACCCTTTTCCCTTTATTATGTCGGAATGGAGTCACCCCGATCAAGCACTATACTAGAATGATGGGAGAATTCAGGAATTTCAATCGTAGAGGCAACTCGCATGGTCGCCACATGCTTATCCATACCATGTGAAAACCGGGAGAGAGATGATACCATTGAAAAAACCCTCAGCACTGTAGGCGCACTGTCTTCCCAAACCATGAGTCCCATATAGGAAAACCATGTGGCTCAAGGATTTGAGACAGTAGCATCCACACAGTTGGTGAATGGATTACCATACCATGCACCCAAACCGTGCGGACCACTACAACCTTCTCCTTTTTTATTTTTCATTTTTCACCCACTCCTTGACCCATGGCTCCCTTTTCTCCCTACTTTTGGAAAACTAGAAAAAGGAATTTCTGACCAAGAAGACTTGGGGGAGTGAGCCAAACATTGGGGGAAGGGGAAAGGAAGAAGAAGGAGGATAAAAAATAAGCATAGATGGTGGAGAAGGAAGGTTTTAAGGCATTGGTTCTTGTAGTTTTTGTACTTTGGATTATTTTATTTTCTGTCGTAATGAACTCTATGATTAGTCTTAATAAGTTTCATATCATTTTAATTATGAGTATCTAAACCCCCTGGGTTGGGGGTGTGGAAAATGTGGGTTCGTTAGATCCAATTTATATATTATTGTATTTTCTCATCATCTCTCACAAAATTCTCCCAAGTTCTGTTTCTTATTTCACTAGAAACACTATATCAGACCAATAATGGAGTTTCCAGGGATCTATGGAAGAAGTAAGACAAGTATATCCATGACCATTGGATATACTTGTTGTTTCTAGAGGGGGTTCCTAAATTACGAGTCAATAGAAATCAATTTGCATAATAAGGGATTGATTCCTACCAACATGATCGGAAATCACCAGATCAAGGGAGGTTCGACACAAATGAAACCCAGAAATGTGGGTTATTATGAACAATAAAACACAATAGGAAATAAGGTTTAAGATCCTACATGAATGTCTATACCCGACACCGTTTCATTAAAATCCAGAATCTTGTTTTAAGTAATTTTTAGTTTTCAAGTTTAATTCGTATTGCAATATAAAAGACCACGTAATTAGTTATCTTTTGAGATCTGTACCATGAACCAACCAATCGTATTTAAATTTAACATCTCCACTCAAGTGATTTCAGATCAAGAGACATAAAATGCCAACACTGCTTCCTTGTGGATCGACCCAAAACATGCACACTATATTAGTTTTATGTTAGGGATATTAATTTGGTGCTGAAAAAATACCTCAGGAAAATGGACAGATAAATTTTTGTGTTGTTTCTATGGAGGCGATTGTCATTTTTTTATTGTATTTGATTCATTAAGTGAAAAGAAAAATTAAAAATTTTAAAAAACATTTCTTTTCGTAATCTCTTTTTTTCATTATATTTTTTCATTTTACGTTGGTTGTGTTGTTTGTATTGTGAAGGCCTGTAGGTATATGAGTGTCTAGGTCACTCATTCTCAGATTTTTAAGTCATCGGAGTTACACCAGATATATCCAGAAATCGAAAGAATGTTTTCCAGGAGACGTCATGCACTTATGGTTGATCGCAATGAAAAGTACCTGTTAGCGCAGCATGAAGAAGAACAGGGGGTTGTCCAAGGAGTTGGTTAGCCATAATTTATTGAATGAAATCCACCACTAGTGGCGATGAAGAGAAGCATCTGAATCAACCTGGGGATTATATGGAATACCAACCTATGAACCAATAGAGGCCACTAGCTGAATCTGTACTGGGATTCGGTCACCCACAGTCGAGGCAACAAATTCTTGCAGGAGGATCCTCCATTTTTGCCTTAGAACAAGTTGGCTTATTATCATCATGAGAAACAATAGTTCATTCCCTAACCACATTAGGAACTGATACCTCCACGTCGTAGTCTTATAGAATATGGAATGCCCTCCATTCCGGGAGCGGACACTGGAATAGTAAGACCACCGGTGGAGGCCCAACATTTTGGGAACAAGAACGCAATAATACAGTTATTTCAATATATAGTTCAGTTCGGTGGCTTGTTGAGTGAAGAACCCAATTCTAACATCTCTATCGTTTTAGAGATATGTGGCACATTCAGGTATCACTGAGTGTTAGAGGATGCAATACGGATTAGTCTATTGCCTTTATCATTAATAGATATGACAAAGGACTAGATCATGGGGCAATTTCAGAGATATATTCTTACTTGGGAGGAATTGGCCCAAGCCTTTTTATCAAAATACTTCCATACCTCGAAGAAGGTCACCTTAAGGAACGAAATTAATAACATACAATAGAAAGACTCAAAATAATTTTATGAGTCTTGGGAATGGTTTTAGGAGATGATAAGGAAATTCCCATGCTACAGACTACCATTGTGAATGCATGTCCAAACGTTCTATGTCCGTCTGACAACAATTATAATGTCTGTGGTTGATGCAGTTGCTGGAGGGATAGTCACGAGGAAGTCCCCTGAAGTGATTTTTGAATTGTTGGAAGACATGTCAGCGGGTAGTTTTTAGTGTCAATTAATGTGGGAAACTATGAAAAAGGTCATGTATAATATTGATTCCACCACCATGGTTGCGGCTCAACTCGATGTCATCTCAAAGAAGATGGTTGATTTGAATTTAAAACATCGATCTCAAGTTCAAGATATCAATCCACCAACATGCAGTGATTGTGGTTACAACCATGCTATGTGAGAGGGCCCAGGGGTAAGTGTGGGACCCTCTACTAGTAAGGTAATTTATGTTTCATAGAATAGAGGACCCAACCACAACCCTCAATACCAAAACCAGGGGTCTAAATGGAATTAAAATACCGGCGGGGTGAAGCAGCAGAAAAATCCTTAGCCCCGACCACAATGACCGCCTGGATAAGGGAAACAATAGTTTCAGACTCCCTATCTGAGGCAGCAACAAGGCAACCAATTTTTTCAAGGAGCATATCAGCTGCAAGGGTATCAAAACCCTAGTCCTGCTCAACCATTGCAATAACCACCTCACCCATAAGTTTCCCAACAACCTCAAGAGGATCCTCCCTCATGGCTGGAGGAAATGATGTCAAAATTTATAACTACTACTGAAACACATTTTCAAATCGAGGAGGCATCAATTAGAAGCCTTGGGAACCATATTGGGTATCTTTCTAATTAGCTTTGTTAGAGATAACCCATTACACTACAGGGAAACAATTAGAAAAATCAATGGGAGGAGGCTAATGCTACTATTCTACATAGTGGGAAGGAGCTGACACCAAAGGTAAATATTTGTCAGGGTGCTACACCATCAAAGAAACCCACATTCTCCTTAGGTGGAGAAGTGGAAACTGACAAAACATCCCCGAAACATGATCTGGATAATGAACCTGAATTCCCACATGATAAGGTCGAAGAAGTGATAAAACTTATGAACCTCCCTTGCATTTTCTAGTAAGGATGAAACAATGGAAGCGAGACTAGAAATTTTCCATGTTCATGGAATTATTCTGGAAGCTTCATATAGATATCCCTTTTACATATTCATTAACCCAAATGACCTCATACACGATGTTCATGATAGAGATGCTTTCAAATAAAAGGAACATGTAGTACATGGGACCCATTACCCTAACCAAGGGATGCTCTGTGGTTGTCCAATATACACTCCCTCTTAAGCTCCAAGTTCCAAGGAGTTTTACTATCCCATGCACTATCAGAACTTGCTAGTTTGGAAAACCCCATTTTCGATTTGGGGGAGAGTATTAATTTAATACCCTTAATATTATTCAAGAAGTTACGGATGAACAATCTTAGGCCCACCCAAGTTGAACTATAACTAGATGATCATTCTATTAAATACCCCAGGGGGCTATTGGAGGACATGTTGGTTAAAGTGGGGAAGTTAGTTTTTCTAGCAGATTTCATTATCCTCGACATGGAATAAGACCAAGAGGAATATGTAATTCTTGGAATACCCTTTCTGACTACTGGGAAGGTGTTAATTAATGTGCACCAAGGGGAGATGATATTCAGTTTTGGTGATGAGAAGGATTCCTTCAACGTCCTGAAGGCAGTGAAACAGGTTTCACTAATAGGGAAAGAGGATTATTGTGCTTTGGCAACAACGGCAGAGTGTTTATCCCTAGAGGACGATGATATGCAATATTATTCATTTAGAAATGAACCCGTACTATGGGATGAAATACTTGAAAAAAACCGGGATAAATTAGGCACTATTGTAGGCCAAGGTGGCCATTACTGGAAAAGGGTGATTGTTCCATATTTATGACAGTGAGACGAGGTTAAGCCGATTGTACCATCCATTCTCAAGGCCCCACAACTTGAGTTGAATCCTCTCCCATCCTCATTGAAATATTACTATTTGGGAGAGGAACATATATTTCTAGTGTTTCTAAATGCCTCACATTCAGGAGATCAATAGGAGGCTCTTCTGCAAGTCCTCTAAAGGGGGAAACATTCCATTGGTTGGACGGTCGCTAAACATAAGGGTATAAGACCCATGGTTTGCACCCAAAAAGTACTTTGGGTGGAAGTTGAAAAAGAATCTCGCCCACCACAACTAAGACTGAACCCCTCCATGAAATAAGTGGTCAAGAAAGAGGTGATTAAATTACTTGATGATGGTATTATATACCCCATCTTTGATAGCCTGTGGGTGAGTCCTCTTCTGGTGGTTCCTAAAAAGGGAGGCACCATGGTAGTGACCAATTAAAATAACAAGACCATCCCTACCTGAACAATTACGGGATGGCGGGTTTGTGTCAATTATAGAAAATTGAATGATGCCACCAGGAAAGATCACTTCCCTGTTCAATTCATGGATCAAATGATGTAAATACTAACGTGGAAGGAATTTTACTATTTCATAGACTATTATTTGGGATATAACCACATCTCTATAGCTCTGGAGGATTAAGAAAAGAGTACATTTATGTGTCCTTATGGAACCTTCACCGACCTCCGAATGTTATTCAGGATGTGCAATGCACCAGCCACCTTTCATAGGTGCGTGATATCTATATTCCATGATATGGTGGAGAAGACTCTAGAGGTTCTCATGGATGACTTATCGGTATATGGGAATTTATTCAATACTTTCTTAACGAATCTGCAGTTGGTTCTTGAGGGATGTGAGCATACCAATCTGGTTCTCAATTGGGAGAAGTGCCATTTTTTGGTAAAAAGTGGAATCGTGTTAGGTCATAGGATCTAGATAAAAGGAATTCAGGTGGATCCGGCTAAAATGGAAGTTATATCGCAGCTTCCCATTCCCACATCAGTCCGAGCGATTCAGAGATTTTTGGTGCATGCGTATTTTTATCGAAGATTCATCCATGACTTCTCCGAGATCGCTCATCCCTTAACCAGTCTACAACAAAAGGATGTAGTTTTTGAGTTTTAGGATAAATGTATTGTGGCCTTCCAAATTATAAAGGAAAAATTGGTTACCTCCCCCGTCATGATCGCTTCGAATAGGGAGGATCAGTTTGAACATATGAGTGATGTGAACAATTATGTCGTGGGAGAAGTGCTTGGACAATGAATAGATCATATTTTCAGACCGATCTATCAGTCCATCCAAGAATTAAATGAAGCGTAGTTTTATTATACCACCACATAGAAGGAAATTATTTTCGTGGTTTTTGTGTTTGACAGATTTTGCTCATATTGGTTATTTTTAATGTTGTGGTCGACACTGACCATGCATCACTATAGTATTTTCTTCACATGAATGATGCAAAATTGTGTCTTATCCCTTGGGTGATCCAACTCCAATAGTTTGATTAGGAAATTAAAGACAATATGGGCAGTGAGAATGTGGTAGCTGATCAACTCTCCCAGTTAGAACTACCCAAATTGTATATAGAAGAAGACCATGAGATCATGGAGGACTTCCCTGATGAGTAGCTATTTTCCATTAGCATACCACCTCGGCCATGGTTCTCTGACCTCGCAAATTATTTATCCAGAGGAGTTGTCCACCCAGACATATTATTTCAGCATAGGAAGCATTTTTTGTCAGAGGAAAAGAGGTATTTCAGGGAAGACACCCTTCTATTATGCTCATGTGGAGATGGGGTAATCTTTTGTTGCGTCTTGGATGAAGAGATCCAAAGTATTTTGGAATTTGTTCACTCTTCTCCGGTAGGAGGACATCATGGGCCAGATCGAACAGTAGCAGAGGTTTTACAATCGGGGTTTTTCTTACCATCCATGCATAAGGACACTCGTCATTTTATCTCCTGCAGTGATCGATGCTAGAGGAATGAAAATCTGGGCCGTCATGCGGCGATGCTATAACACCCGATACATGATGTTGAAATATTTTGTATATGGGGAATCGACTATACGGGTCTGTTTCCCCCATCCTTTGGGCACACTTACATTCTAGTATGTGTAGATTACGTTTCTAACTGGGTAGAAGCTGCGACAATGAATCATTATACAGCTATGGTTTTCATCACATTTCTATGGAAAAATATTTTCAGTCGGTTTGTGACACCCTGGGTGTTGATTAGAGACCATTGTACACATTTTGACAAAACTATCATGAGAAATCTGATCTTAAAGTATGGGGTCAAGTATAATCGAGTACAAACAAGCCCCCGCGAGTGTTGATTAGTGACTGCGGTACACATTGGTACAACACTCTCATGGGAAATGTGCTCTTAATGTCTGGGGTCATGTAAAACCAATGGACACGTGGGATGTTGAATGGTGGGAAACAGCAGGCTCGGCAAGGTGCTCCTCTACAGCCGGGCCCGCTGGGGGAGGTACAACTGGTGCAGCCCCGAGAAAACCCAGCAGTCGAAATCAGACACTGTCTGGCTCCAGAATCCACATCCTGCTGAGAAGAGTGATATCGACGAAGTGTGCCGCTGGTAGGTCCACAAATTCCAAGGAATCAAACTCACGGTGATGCTGATCGTCTAGGAGAGTAATAAATAGTCCACCAAAACAATTTCCATTTTCCTTGGAAAACATTAGCTTCAAATACGGGGTGAAGATGTAGGCGAGAATGACATTGATTCCCATCACCATGGAGTTCAAAATTATTAGGTCTCGAGTGCTCACCATTCCTTCGCTATCTGACCGGGTTGTAAAGTAGGTGGTAATAATCCAATAAAGGACTCGGTGGATGGGGTTAATGAATCTGAACTCTTTAGCAGTTTGTGGTATTTATGGGGACCACGTGTTCAATTAGAAAGAGGGGTTTGATTATTAAAGTATAAAGGTACATGGGGTTTATTAATACATGGGTTTTATGATAAAATATGACAATAGAAAATGAAAGTGATAAAACAATGTAGGAGTAAACAAGATTTATTAAACGTGATCAACCCGGGGTACTCTCATGATGTTCGTCCTTCATTTCGTCATGATATAGGGTTATGATCTTTTAATCCCTAGTTTTTAACACATAGAACCCTAATGTTACTGATTTTATACTAGTATACCTCTAAGGGTTCAGTCGAAAACACACAATGATTCACTGGACACCGCCGATAATTGGGTGTTTTTCATTCGACAACATAACTGAAACTCACCAAGGCAACACACAAAGAACTTGATGTGATGTCCATGTTTTTATGTTATTTCATTATGATACCATGAAATAAATGTGCATGACCTTTACAGTGTTTATGTGAGTTCAATTGACCAATATGAACCACACAAACACTGCAATTGAAAAGGGGGAAAGGAAGTGGTGAACAGTGTGTGAAACATCACATGAATGGGTAACCCCAAAAATGATCATATGAGTTGAGAATGACATACCAGTACATAAATAAATAAAATAAGAATAGATGTTGAAGAAAAACAACATAACAACCTGTAATTAAAAAGATCATTCAAATATTACTAACTTGATGTTTGGGATTACATCATGTTCCTCCCCGGGTGATCACAAGGGGTTTAGAAATCCAGGGGAGCGGAGGAAGAAGAAGATGTTGAAGTATCACTTACCATATCCTTCATAACATCTAGTTATGATGAAAAGTCCACTTTGGGACTCAAAAATGGCAGCACCTTGCCTCTGATTCGAACTACCAAATGGGGTGCCCAAGTTGCAAATTTAAAGGCAGTGTGGGAGGGTGGTTTAAGGCACACATATTTCTTCAACCCACTTGTACCACTTTTTTCTGCCTCCAGAAGAATTATCTCGCATTGGATAAAATAAAAATTTTGTAGCCCCACATCATTAATGTCTCCACAGAATGATTGGAACCCTTTGGACACATACAACTCACGATATTGATAAAATACAGAACACCACATCTGACTTTTTTAATATTTGATTCTTTGGACAGATTAGTTCGGATGGGTATCGTAGAGGCCGAATAAGGCTTCAGTTCCTTAATATGAAATGTATCCCATTAAAATTTGGACCTGACCACAAAATATGAGCTGATTTGGATGAACATAATGTTCGTAAAAGGAACAACAGTGGACAAGTCTTCCTAGATCCAATCAATTTTCGCCCATTTTTCTTCCACTTCATCAAGGGCCCTCCAAATTTTCTCCTCCTATATTGAAAAAATAAAAATAGGTAACATATCCCATTTTATTAGTTTTTAAATTTAATTCATTTATTAAAACATAATGTAAAATTTATTATTAAATTTTTAATATTCATTACAGAACAAGTTTAAAACAGCAGTGTAAGGGTGGATTTGAATAGTGAATTGCTGTTTGATAAAGCACCAACAATATTATAGAGTTATGTAGCTTCCATGGTATAACATGCTATTATAAAATGTTTGTGACTGATATCTCCTCATTATCCACCATATTAAAAGAGTTTAATAGGAATGAACACACTTTTATGTGGTTTGTGTTGTTCGAGGAAGTGTTCAGTTTCATATAGGGGATGTGGGTTAGTGATCTAGTGCTTCAGTTTCCCATGGGAGGTGTGATGTTTGAGGTTTTCAGTAACATATACCATATGGGCTTGGGATTCCTCTTGTGGAATTTTAGTTACCGATTGCATATTATAGTGTTTCTATGGTGTGAAAACTCTCCATCCCGAGTTACAAGAGTGATGGCCCACACCCATTCAGGATATCGGTATTTCCACCCCATGAGTATATATGATCATCCTATAGACTAGTTCTGCATTCCTATATGTTACATCCAAGTCTTCTCCCGTATGATATTTGTATATTAGGCTTACTACCCCATGATTATAGATTTTCAACTCATAGAAGGGTGTTGGATGCCTGCGTGTTACGTACCGATCCACTCTAGAAATATATATATACATACATATATATATATATATATAATTCTTACTACCATGTGAATCACCTTGTATAATGGTGTTGTATTCCTGAGTGTTAAATATCTATCCACTCCATCCATATTTATATATATATAGTGAAATTATCTAGATCTTAACCAGGATATGATCTGAAAAAGGTGCAATTGTTAGGTGTCCCTAAAGAACATGGATAAGTAATTGTGTATTTGTTTAACTCGGTTTATTACTTTTATATAACTTCATTCTATTTAATTCATACTGAACTATCAAGATTGGGAAATAAATATTGGGTACCTTCCTACAACTATTTATATCTCATGCCCTACTAATTCCCCCATTGCAAATAGATACATGAGTAGGCATTGTTGTTTATATAATCATGGACCATGTTTGTTGTTGGGTGCCCATATAAGGGATTTCAGAGCAAAGGACTGACCTGGAGCTATTGATGATCATGGAGATCTTTTATTGGCTATTAATTTATCTTATATATCTAAGACTTGTATTTTTATGAATTGTAAATAACTTTTTATGTTTGATTTTTTCAGTTATGTTTCATCAACTTTAAATGCATTCTTTGTATACACTTCTGTTGGCCACTCTAATCTAGTTATTATAATATTTTTATTCTTCTTCATTACTGTTTACTCTTTATTTACTACTTCCTCTATAATATGATATTTATTTCTGTCCTAAAATTCCAAGACTTTGATTTGAGGCTATAGTCTCCCCACAATATCCTCCAAAGACTCTCCCAACTAGTTGGAAGCCTCTAGCATATGAGGACATTCAATTGATATCATGTGAACTAATAGTCATGATACTGGTTTGATTGTAAGCCACATTGGGATGTTACTAGTTCGGGGTTGACCCAAGATGGATTGTGATAGTTTATATATATATATTATCCGATATATTATATTTATAATCTATTTATATTAATTATTTTTAATGTTTTATTGAATCTTATTTTTTTCATGTGCTTTATCAGTGAAATGTTTCCTGCTGAGAAAGTTTTTATTTCACAATATCATCATTGTTTTGGATTATTTTCATTATCTATTTTTTATTATTATATGAAATTTATATCTTAAATGAAATATATTATATAATAATATGCTTAAACTTTCAAATTATATTTATCCATTGACAATACACTTTTAATTACTGAGGCGGAAAAATAATTTTATTGGGAAAACTGACATTATTTTCTTCTTATAAGAAATATTTTATTATATGTCTGTATTTTCATTTAAATAAATATATTAAGGTGTGTAAAATTATATTATAATTTTTGAATTCAATGTCACCCATATTTTTCTTTTAATAACAACATTTCAGTTCAATGTTTCAATCATTTTCTGAATGAGGTATTTTTTTAATTTTTTATGAAAATGTGAAAGGGAAAATTGTTTTGATGTACTCAACATGAATTAAATTTCATACCATCATGAACACCCAAATAATTGATTTTTTATTAAAAATTTCCATTACTTTTTTCAATGAATTGTTTCCCTATTATTTTATAAAATTATTGTTTTTAAATATTAATTTAAATGTTAAAATGGTATTGTTATCCAAAATTATTTTTAATGATTGTTATGGTATTTATATTCCTCAAGGAGATCAATCTTTTATTTTACATATTTTACAATGAGGATATTATTTTATGAGTGGGGATAGGATTGTATATCTCATCAATTCATCTATAATGCCCATAAAAAACGTTTTTAGGTGCTTTTCATAATGCATTCCCATTTATATATTATATTTTGGATGTAGGGATTAATGATGTGTTTATGATGTCTTTGGACCAGGCCTCAAAGGAAATTTTAAGATGTCTTTATTTATGGATTCCAACATTATTCATTAATTTAATGTTATACATTTGAATTTTTTGAATATTTATTTTATCCATGGATAAGTTTCATGATCCTATGATTATTTATAAGAAATTAGTTGAAAGTAATTTATTCCTATAACATTAAACATCATGATCAACATATTGAATAAATAAATTTTTTTAGTAGTTATCATTCTATATTGATATTATTTATTTACACATGATAACTTAATCTATATGAAACTCTTACTGAGCATTTGAGCTGAACCTTATTTTCTTTCCTTTATTTAAGAAATGAAGAATGGATCATTGAATGAGTTCTAGGATGTGGAATTGTTACATCATCTATGTTTCTATATTTTATTATCAATGTAAAAAATGGAAATCCCATTATCATCTATTTTACCTTGAGTACTAAATTATTCATCCATTTGGGATGTGATATCTTCTATATATTTTCATTTTAACAAGGAAACCACTGACTCTTGTATATATGGGCCAGATTATTTACAATTTGAAGCAAAGAATGATTAGTAGAAACAAAGGTTGTAGATTTATAGAATTAACTGTAAATATGGACAACCATATGGTATACATTCTGTATATGTTTAATTGTATAATAACATTATAATATCTTAGGTAAGGAAATAATGACGTGTTTTTCTGAACAATACATCCCTATCTAGATACTAAAAGTTTATGTTTTTTTTGGATAAATGCATCAAGGGGTAACAAATCTAAAGAGAGTTCATCGACTACATATAAACTATTATTTTTGTTTATGGTGATTGTTCGAATACTACTCACCATGTTTTACACTCCAATGAGAAATTCTATGCCTAATTCTCATTTTCATTTTGAATTATTAGGGTGAATGAGAGTGTATAACCTATGAATACCTATTGAAGGTCATAGTGATATGGGATATTCCTAAATATTCTTGGGTCTATAAGAATATTTTGGATCATATGTTTAAAGGAACAGATTCCAATTTCTTGTTATTATGAGATGGTATTTTAACATGATAATTTTTTTGGAGACATTTATGGGAATAAAACCCTTTGGATTAGTATGTGTTTTAGTGTGAAATATATTAAAAAAATATTTATTTCATATTTTTTTAAATATTAATGTTAATGGTAACCATTATAGATAATATGATCATTGATGTTATGGATTTAATAGTAAATTATGAATATTTCATTTTGTCGATAGAGAAACATTATGTAGAAAACTATATTGGTAGATAAGTGATGTAATGAATAATTTTTTTGGAGTATTCTCATAATAATTTTGATAATTTTATTGGAATTATATTATTATATATTTATATAATGGTTATCGCTTTGTCTATGTGACAACTTGTCGCATCAAACAAGTCTGCAAGGCTTCAACCAACAACTAAAGTGGGACAACGGTTAAATTCATAATGTTAGATTATGGGATGTAAATGTTGTTATTCTTATTTTACACAATATATTTTCTGTATGGATATTAATTTCATTTTTTAAGAATATTAAATGGACAAATATTTTTTATGTTTTAGGGATTTTGGGGTTTTTAATAAAATTTCATGAATGGTTTTATTGGGTTGAGGTATATATAATATATTTTGATTAATGTAAAGGATTATTTGGGAATAATTGTAATACTTTATTGGATCTATAAGATGAAGTGTTTCAAGTTGTATTTTATGTCAATGTATTCTTTATCAAGGATATTATTCCTGTTATTTGGGATATAAAGAT
Source organism: Viscum album (assembly GCA_963277665.1). Lineage (NCBI taxonomy): Eukaryota > Viridiplantae > Streptophyta > Magnoliopsida > Santalales > Viscaceae > Viscum > Viscum album. The sequence continues at coordinate 512,043,495 of OY728125.1, forward strand.
ATATATTTATGAAATTATCTATGTAGAATAATTTTTTATATAGAATATTCATTATGAAATTATTATTTATTCAGTTGATGGTTTATTAATTTTGGTATTTGTTATAGTTTTTTCTAAAAATTTCAATTTTATTAATTTATAAAGGAAATAAAAATATATTTTCACTATTTTTTGGATTATGTGGACCATTAGATGTAGATTTTTGTTCGTTAGGAATAAGAAATTCATTTCGAAAACTCATCAGTTGGATAAAAAGATGATATTGTGGTGGAAATTGATTATTGTAATAAATTATAATTTTCATGTATGTATATTTATTTATGTACCAAGAATATATGGTCATGAAATTCCACAATGATAGGAAAATGATGTTTAAACAAAAAAAATTCCCATTAAATTTATTTCTCATGTTTCAATACAATTTTTTACACCACTTTGATTTATTATTTTGTGTTCTTTAACATTCTCATGATAATTAAATTTATTTTTATCATTATTTTCTACCAAAATCCACCATTATTTGGACATTATGATTTTTTCATCATTAATGTTCTACTATTTATAATCCAGGTTATGTGTTATTCCAGATTAACATATTATTTTCATTTAAAACTTTTCCAGAGGAAGTTTTTAATAATTCCTTTTATGATTTCATTTGAAAAAAAGTATTTTAATTGTAAAAACCATTATTATTGAGATCATGGTAAAATTATGAGTATTCATTTTATTAAATAGGGGGAATGTAACACACTAATATTATCAGAACCATATATAGGACCAAACATCAAGCTTAACGAACTGCAAAATAAGAAAATTTAAATAAGGCCATCAGAACCAAGTCACTTAATGTATCACCCCCAGATTTCATAGTATGTTATCTCAGTAAATCAATTCAATAGCTTGCACTACACACAACACCATGTTCGATGGCACCACAACTTACCAAACTTACCATTCTATAAGCAGTGATGAATAATATTAACTTCATTGTGAATCTTATATACTCTATATAATTTAACATCCATATTATGTTTTTGTTAGAAATAATATAAGAAAAAATACATTTTTTAGATAAAATTTATATTTTTTTAAAAATGAAGTTTTACCACCTTTTAATGGAGAAGCCATTATAAAACCAATATTTGACACTTTTATATGTTTAAATTAATGAAAATAAATTACTCTTTAAAACCATCGCATAAAAATTCAGTATGGATAAATTTTTGGTACTTTTCTTATAAAATTCATATTTTGATGAGTAGGGAAAAATACTATGTTTAAATTGAAAACAACATTTCTAATAGAAATAATTTATAGTGTTCAATTATGAATTTTAATGGTTTTGAAGTATTATTAGATTGTATTTTTATCATTTAATACAGTTTATTTAATTATATGTAATTTCTCATTTAAATTTGACATAAACACATGTAAATCATTTGATTGCTTTTACTATTTAAAAACCCACTTTTTGGTTTTGACAACTGCAATTAATTTTAAAAAAATAAATGAAAATTATTTGTTTTGAATTTGGTAAAATAGACTTTATTTTGGAATTTGGAATATCAAAATTATATTTGGGTAAATTATTTGTATTTTTTCTGAAAACTTTCAATATTTGATGAGTAGTGAAAAACAATACGTTATTATTAAAGACAGACTTTTTATTTAAATAAAAATTTATTTTAATTAAATATATTTTAATTAAATATAAATATATATATATATATATTACATATATATGTTCAGTGTAATTCATTTGAGTTGTTTTATAATAAAATTATATGTATAAAATTTTATCGATATTTTTAACCTCATTTGCCCACCTACTGTGTACAATTGCAAATTTACATAAAACATAATTTTACAACTTTTGTGAGTTGAATTTCAAAAATACAAGAGACACGGTTGACATCAGTCAGTAAAATTTGGTTCAATAAGATAAAAATAATTAATGGTGAAATGTAACTTTTGACTTTTATTTACCATGATTTAAATTAAATAGGGTAATAATGGGTAAAATGATATTATAATTACCCTAAAACATGTCCTAATTCAATTGTATAAGTGTAATTAGACCAAAAAAACATTAATAATAAAGTATGATCCACGTTGGTCCACTTGGTTTAGATTCAGACATTTATTATTATTGTATTTTAAGAAGTGTTAAGTGTTAAATTCAATGTTTAATAACTAAAACATTTTGAATATAGGGTTACACATAAGATAAATTTGACTATAAATATTCATTTTAAATCTAAACATATTTCCTATATCATTGTAATTTATTTATACTTTTTATAAATTAAATAATGAAATTCATTTATGATACAATGTAGATGCAGTAATTACCTTATGAGTGAAAGAATCAAATAAATGGTATTATAAATATTAAAATAAATATAATTTCAACGTATTTATGACATGCAATAATATTATAGATTAATATTACATGTTAGGGTTGATTAAATGTATCTTAATTGAACTAATCAAGTTTTTATGACTTTCACAAAAACCAATTACTAAATACTATCAAAATTGACATAAATGAGTTTTTAAATCAATGAATATATTATTAGATTATATAATATTTCTAAAAATATAATGGTCAGAAAAGATATTAAATAATATAATATATGAATTTAATTAACCACATGAAGTTCTCTGGGATGTTTAGAGTATATTTATCAAGCATATAGTTTATGAATATAAGAAGACATTGTAAAAGATAAATTATTTAACTAAGAGTTAAATCTAAACGATAAGGTTAATAAGGTGACCAAAACCTATATAAAACCTATTAGTTGAGTGTTTTTAGACCCATAACCACCCTAGGTTTGAAATAAATCAATTTTTATTCTTTGTATAATGATAATTAGTTTATTATAAAATAATATTTTAATCATTTCCTAAAGTGACCCGCACCTATCTTATAAAAAGGTACATCCCCTTCTCTCAAAATCACATCTACTAGACATTTTCCTCAGCCAACCCCGATGAAAAAATAATCCCAACTTCAGTAAAATAAAAATATGGTCCTTAATTTGATCATAAATCCAACTTAAGGTGCCCTTTTGATCAAATGAAAAGGAAACACCCGAAGAAGAGGTATTAATTTCACCACCAGCATTCAAATTATTTTCTTCTTCCACATCCTATTTATTCGTTGCTTCAATACCCAAATAATAAATCCAGTACCTCATATAAATATTTTTGTTTTTATTAATATGGTACAACAATATTTGTTATTCTATTCGTCCTATAAATGAAAAAGTCACCATACGTGCGTACGTACAACTTACCGTCTCCACGTTGTGGTGTAGTTTGTTATTCAAACACTTCATTATTTGTATGGAGATAATAATGAGTATAAATGATTTAAATAAAAAATATAACATGCTAATTATTTTTTATGTATGATATATCATCAAATTATATGCGATTTTACCATCAATATAACGATATTGTTGCTCGTGCATAAGTACTGATTACCATCTCTACAAACGCAATGAGATTCATTCCACATCATAATCATTCTTGAATAATCTTAATTATATGATTAAAACTAATGTTTAAGAACATAATATAATTCTGGATAGAATCAAATACATCTTATCCATAAAAAACATGGCTTACTTAACCAAGCATATACAGTTTAACAAATCAGTTAGCACCCGAAAACGATGATACTACTGATATATTATTAGCAAAGAAATATTATAAGATCATATATGATATCCTATTTATCTATATAGATCTTGTATAATTTAATAACAATTATTTATCTATTATACCAGAGGATAACACACCCACGACCAAGGAAATGTACAAGTTAAGGGTTAATTTTTCAATCTCATTATTATCCGAGATTGTTTGTGTGTATGTTTTTACTCTAACATAATTATTACCAATATCCTTGATTCATAAAAGAGTATTCAAAATGATTCTTCTTAAGGGACTTGTTAACTAAAAATTCATTTTAAAAGGTTTAAATAATTATTTTTCTAAATCAATCTCATTAATTTCCATGTATTTTAAATGGTTTTTATGATTTATTTATATTTAAATGGATGTATTGAAATATTAATTCCTTTCAAAAGTTTCAATGTGTATGGGACACATTGATTCAACAATTTCTTTTAAATTCCTTTCTTTCAATATTTTTTGACTTTTAAATGATTTCATGAAAAAATAATATTTCACTCAAAGAGTTTTACAGATCATTTTCAATTATGTTAACATCCTTTACTAAATAATATTCTTGATTGATGTTGATTTATTATAATACTATATTTTTTATTTTATTGAATGAGTTATGAAATGTATGACTGTGGATGTTAAATTTTTATAACATTTATTGTTTATGGTTAATGTATTGAGATTCCGTATTCCAGTTTAAATTCGAATGAATATGTTTTGTTTCAACATTTTCATATGAGTAATGTGTTGGACATAGTATGTGACGTGTGTAGCCCTCTATAGATCCTAGATGCATCATTAGGACTCATGAGACAAACTACTGTCTTGGCATAAGGCCTTGAAAAAATCTTATTTGTATTCTTGGACCAAGTCCTTGACTATGTGGTTATGTAGTCTTGTATTATGCATTCCATCATTATGAATTTGTCCGATGATATTGAATGTGATTATTCAACTAGTAGAATATCCATGTGAATAAGTAAATAGCATTATTTTATTAATATTTTCCATATTATGCTAATGTTTAAGTTTAAAATATTTATGTTTTGGTCTTATACATTGCTTTAAATGTATATGATTATTTATGAATATTTATTCTATATCATTATCCTTAATAAGCATCAAAGCTCATAACATTCAATGATTTATTTTTGTGAGGATACAACGATGTATATTATGAATGACCTGCAGGGATAGTCTAAGGGATATAAATGTGGTCAATTGATACAATATTATTGTTTTCATTTTATAATGTAATGTAATGTTCTTGTATGTAATCTTTTTTCCAAGATTGCTAAACTAATCGGTAATTTAGGACATGATTTCAAGAAATCATGCCAATGTATTAAAATAATTCACCGACTCTAGGTAACTAGGGTTGGGTTGTTACAGTTAGTATCAGAGAAAGATTAGAAATAACCTTGGAAACTCGATTTAGAAAAACATGGATTTGAGAACATTACCCTAATAATGAAATTGAGGATTAGTATATAATATTTTCTTCGAATTTTGGTAAGGTAGATATTTTGTGACTTTCCAAGAAGTACATACCCATCTGGATACGAGCAGGTAGAGGTGGCTCTAGCATAGATGTACCTATGAGTGAAAACACTGAAAAGGAGTTTCGAGATTAACATGGGGTATCCTGGTACGCGAAAATGGGACTTATTTCACTCTTGGTTACAGAACTCCCAGGGGATATGCTTGGGATAATTTACATTTTCATTAGAATCCATTATTAAAGAATTATGAGTAAATACCTATTCAATGAAAACATTTTTTGATTATAAATTATATGAATAATATTTTCAATACATGTTATGTATTTCAAAATATTGGAATTATGCATTGTGATTCATAAACAAACCAAGTGTATGCCATTGTTTAGAAATGTTTTCTAGTAGATGGAATGAGAACTCAAGCAATACGCATGATCCAAATATTATGATGGATCATATCTTTAATGGTATTATACCAAAATTTATAAGGGAAATAGTCTCCCATTAATTTTCATCATATGAAGAAATAACATCATGTGTTAATAAGATATGTAAAGAAATCTATGAGTACTCTAGATTTGAATGGAAGTAAGAGAATAAAAGGATGGAAGAGAGAAAGATGGATAATGGGATTATGGGAATGAAGGATTTTCCTCATATGTGATAATTGTGGAATGAATCACCACGGTAAATTCTTGAACGGAATCAGAGTTTGTTATATGTGTTGAGAAAAATGACACCAAGTACGTGATTTTAAGTGTATGAAAATGGTTTCAAATTAATAATGCTTCATCTTCAAGGAGTTGGGACACTATGCGAATCAATGTCCAAAACATCAAAGTATACCCCAAATGCTACTAGTGGATAATAACCATGTTATTACACTACCGAAGATGATGAGGAATGATTAGAGTTCTTAAGCCATTGTTAATGTATTGTGTCATTTGAGTATTGTATTAATGATGTATATTTTATAAGAATTATAGTGTATATAAGTATTGTATTGCAGTTATATTTCATTAAGGACATGACACTGTGTGGAACCAAGAAAAGTGACCCAATAGTAGGTTAATGTTTTTCGAAAAAATATATGGTTGAGAGAAAGATAAACCTTAATATGGTTCTGATACTGAGGAAGTTATTTTGGATTAAGATATGATTGATTTGAATAAATTATATTGGTTATTCATGACTACCTTGAAACTGATTAATGATTTGTAATTTCGATCATTAGAGGGGTTTACAAATGTTTTTGATATAATAAGTATATAATTTATTCTATAAGGAATAAGGGAGGATTAATGTAAAAAATTATGTTTTATGGTAATTCATGGTGTTACTGTGTTTTAAAAGAATACATGATGATGGTATAAACAAGTTATTATGTGGGAAAAATAATCTTCATTGTGTTTACAATCCTAATAAATTTCGGACTGTGAGTTTGGAAAGAATTATTTTCGATAAATCTATAGATAAGAATGGATTAAGATAAACATTGGAGTCTATTGTTTATGGTTAAAAAATATCATAATATTATTTTTTTTTGATTTTTATAAAGAGGAAAAACCAAAGGTCATGTGATAACCCTTCGCATCCGGTAAGGCCACGAGACATGAACCTGCAACTGAAGGGTGGAAAGGGTGCATCACCTACCACTGGCCTATGTGTTTCCCTTGTTATTTTAATGTAGTTTTTTTAAATTTTCTGAAAAATTAATTACAAATTCATTATTTTTGTAATCATATACAATTAGGATAAATATAATATTTTGTAATTATATTATCTTTTGTAGTAAAAGATGAGTTTGTGGTAGGAATTAATCGAAGGATGAAACTATATTTGTGTAGTATATGTTTTTCTCTTATTTTATGAGTAAATAAATTCTGAAACTTTAGAGAAGAGATATTAAAACCAAAAATGTGTTATCCTAACCCCTTATGTATTTTTGAACCAATGATATTTTAAATCAGCATAGATTGATGGCTTTGAGGCCCTCAATTTTAAAATTGTTTGTCATTTATGACCTTCATGACTCCCTATAAATATTTATTTTTTACTCCAATTACGTGTCTTTAATTTCCACCAATGTTCTCTTAATCGAGATCATAATTTGGCATTGACTATTTCATTTCCTTTCCCTCTTATTAGGACTAAATTTTATTAACCCAATTTCTAATATGGGTTTTCCACAATGGTATTTTACTATTTCACCATCTTGTTTTTGAAGACCAATTTCAAATTTCTAGGAAGTAATATATTGAAGGAGGGGAGAATTTAACACCCCAAGATTTCATAGTACATTATCTCATTAATGTAATTCATTAGCTTGTGCTACACTCCACAATGAGTTCGAGCACACCACAACTTACCAATCTAACCATTCAACAGGCGGTTTTGAAGAATATTAACTACATTTTGAATATTATATACTATATATAAGTTCAACATCCATATATTGTGTTTCTTAGACATATTTTAAGAGAAAGTTCATTTTTTCAGATAAAAAAAGTACATTTCAGAAAATTAAATTTTACCCCATTTTAATGGAGAAATATTTTTAAAACTAATATTTTAAAATTCTATATAACAAATTAGATGAAATTAAATTATTTTTTTGAATTCGGAAATAAAAAATTTGTTTGTATAAATTTTTGGTACCTATCTAATAACATTAATATTTTGACTAATAGTGAAAAATACTATGTTTTAATTGAAAAGAACATTTTTAACCAAAATAATTTTGAGTGTTAAATTATGAATTTGAATGGATTTGAAGTATAATTTTATTATATTTTTATCATTTAATACAATTTTGGTAATTATAAGTAATTTCACATTTAAATTTGACATAATGTAACGCCCCGACCCAAGTTACCCAAAGTCGGTGAATTATTACATAACATTGGCATGATCACGAAAGATCAAGTCTTGAAATACTGATTAGTTTAGTAGCCTTGAAAGCACAAGATAAATTCATAATGTTTACATTATATCATAAATTGAAAAACTACAACAACATTGTTTCCATAGAGCACACTCATAGCCCCTCAGTCTATCCCTGCAGGTAAGTCATAAAATACTTCTTCGCATCCTAGGAAACATAAAACATAGAAAGGGGTGAGCTCAGATGCTCATTAAGGATAACAATATATCAGAAACTTTAATAAATAAGAATAAACATTTAAGGAAATGTATAACTAAAACAAAAGCCTTTTAAACATGAACTTCAGCATAATTTGGAAAATATAAAATGAAATAATTCCATTTACTTATTCCCATAAATATTCTACATGTCGAATAATCATATGTAATATAAATAACCACTTTCATAATGAGGGAATTCATAATGGAAGACTATCATAACCACATAGTCATGTACTTTTTCCAAGACTACAAATAAGATTTTGTCAAGGACATGTCCCAAGACACTAGTTTGTCTCATTAGACCTACCGATGAATCTAGGAGCTATAGTGGGCTCCACCTGCCACTTACTAAGTGCAATGAATTTCTCATATGAAATTTTTGAAACATAACATAAACATTCGTATTAAAACTAGCATAAGATATGTCAATACTTTATCCACAAACAATAAATGGTATAAAAAATAGCGCATCCACAGTCCAACATAACTCATTCAATACAATATGGAATATTTTATTATAACACATTAACCTCAATCGATAACAATGAATGATATTGACATAGATGAAAATATTCATCAAAACTATTTGAGAGAAATATGCCCCTTTTTTCTTGAAAACATTTAAATGTAACACTATTTGTCTAGAAGCCGTTTAAAATAGCTTTTTTTGAATCAAAGTGTCCCATACCAAATTGAAACATTTAAAAGTAATTTGAATTTTAAAACATTAATGTCCATTTATATAAATCATTAAAACCATTATTAACACATGGACATTAATTAGAAAGATTTAGAATAATAAATGTTTAAAACATTTAAAATGATATTTTAGTTAGAGTTCCTAACCAAAAGAGAGAAACATTAATACAAATAATTGAGGTAATAAAAACATTATAATATCATGAGAATAAAGGGATTCATGATATACTATGTCAAAGTACATTATATACACCATATAAATTTTATTTGGTGTATTACAACATAGAAGTCTCAATAGAATGTAAATTGAGATGAAAAATTTTATAAAGACTATATCATTAGGTTAAGGATAAATCAACGACATAATTATATCTGAAAAATATAAATACACTCAATATTAATGGATATTATGTGTAAATATATGAGTGTACATTCACATATATTCTTGTAAAAACAACACCGGTGAATTGGATATTTATCTCAAAAAATGGAGATTGAGTTAATATTACTCTTATCAAGTTCATATCGATGAAATGAGAATTTATCGATGGAGTTATTATGTGTAAAAAAATTATATCCACAGAAAGGGGAGTGGTAATTATGACATAATAAAATGAATTGTGATTCCACGCATAATCATGGAGTAAAATAATCAATGAATTATGTGTAAATCCGAATGAGTGGAAATTGAAATTTGTAATTTCCATACCAATTTGGTAACTTATGAAACATATATCCCATGAAAGATAGATCATAAAATGATGATGTAAATATCAATAAATTATTTTATATTACACAATGAATAAAATCATGGGAAGTACACACACCACATGCAATAAATAAGTGGTAAATAATGGAAATCTCATGGAATTAAATGTGCGATAAGAAACCCCTTACTTTGTACTATTTCCTTGGTCGAGGGTAAGTTAAATTACGGTATAATGGTGAAATAATTGTTCTTTAATTATAAAAGAATCATATACATTAATATGATATCATATATGATCTTTTACCATTGATTTCTTGATAATATCTTAGTATTATCGTTGTTTCGAGTGTTAACAGATTCATTTTCCTTTATATTCATTCTTATGTGAGTTGTATTTTTTATGGATGGGATGTATCTTATTCATATATAGAATGATATCATGTCTATATACATTATTTTTAATATTAAAATGAAATTTAGTCTGGAATGGATATGATGGGGAATGAATCTTATCGGGTTTGTGGAGACGGCAATCCGTACGTACGCACGAGCGACAATATCATTATTTTTATTTTAAAATATTAAATAATTGGATAGAATATCATATATACAGAATCATTATCATGTTATATTTATTATTTAAATTAATTACATATCATTATTATACCCATACAAATAATAATATATTGAATAACAATTACAACACGACGTGGCGATGGTAGGTTGTACGTACGCACATATGGTGACATGTCATTCAATGGATGGATTGAATACTGAATATGGTTGTACCATATTTTTAATAAAATAAAATTATATATAAGACAATATAGTTATTATTTTATAGAGGAAATAAAAGATATAGAAGAATAGGAAGAAGAAAGTAACTTGAAAGAGGGTGGTGAAAACATTACCTCTTCTTCGGGTTCTTCCTTCTTATTTGATCAAAAGGGATCCATAAGATGTATTTCTGACTAAAGTAATGACACTATGATTAAGGTAGGATAGTTTATAGGGTATTGGTGAATATTTTGGCTGATACAAAATGCATTGAAGGTAATAAAAATTGGTTATAAGTGGTGTCCTTTTATAAGGGGGGGAGGGGATCTTTAGAAAAAACCTAGAGTATTAATTTATAATAAATTCATATTTGGTTTCAAATGGATCCAAAATAGATTATTCAAAGTCTACGGTGGGGATGGGTCTAAATACTTTCATCCAATATATTTTACACAGTTTGGGGTCACTATATTAATCTTATCATTTATATTAAACTCTTAGTTAAATATTTTGACATTTACCATGTCACTTTGTATTTTTATATTATATGTTTAATAAACATACTATACACTTCCATGAGACCCCCAAGTGGTAAATTAGTGATATTCCTATAATTATATAATTCATTTTTCCAAACCATATATTTTTAGGAATAGAATATGAATTAATAATATAATATTTATTTTAAAAACTCTTTTATGTCAATTTTGACACAATTTAACAATTGATTTTTCTTAAAGACATAACAACTTTATTAATTCGAACCAAATTAATTAAAGTAATATTAATATGTCATATTAATCAATAAGATTCGTGTATGGCATCAAAACAATAAAAGTATTTTTATTTTAATATTTATATTACCAATAATTTGATTCTTTCATTAAAAAAGAAAATACTGCATCATTATTGTGTCATAAATAAAAATTATTATTCAATGTATTAAAATTATAAATAAAATACCATTATTTAGTAAATATTTTTATATTTATAATGAATATTTATATTTGAAAATATAACATATATAACCTTATGTAAAAATTGTTTTTCTAAAATATAAATGTTTATGTCATTTTTCAATTTACATTAACTTAATTAATATAAACTGTCATTATCCCTTACAAGTGGATCCATGGGGTTCCCAAGTCGACCTAAATCTGCCCATGGTCAGACATGTATCAAAAAATAGGGTTAAGACACGTTTTATATTTATTTATTATTATTATAATATTATTTGTTTACCTTTATTTCCCAGATATACCCTTAATCACGGTAAATAAAATATTTACCGAAGAAATTATTCAAAATGTATAAAAATAAAAGTTACCTATTTACACAATTTGGACCTCCTTATTCTAAATATGGAATCCATTTTTCTAAATTCAAAACAAAGAAGTGGAAATAGTTAATTTAAAACTAATTCCCGTTGTTAAAACAAAAAGCATGTTTTTAAGAGATTATAACTATCAAAAGATTGGAACTTTCTTATGTCCATTTTAAATATGAATTTATATAAAATGGCCAAAATTGTATTAAATGGGAAAAATATAATATAATTATACTCTAAAATAACTCAAATTCATAATTTATCACTATTAATTATTTCAATTAAAAAATTAGTTTTTAATTAATATTTAATAATTTGCACCGTTCATCAAAATATGAAAGTTATATGAAAGGTACCAAATATTAACCCTAAGATAATTTTGATATTACAAATCCAAAAATGAAGTCAATTTTGAATGATTAAATGTATAAATTTTCAAAAAGTGGGCATAACTATTCATAATGGCTAGTTTTATTGGTTGTGTTGTGTGTTAGAACATCAAAGTTGTGTACAACACACGCTACTCTATTATTCAATGAGAAGCGTACCGTGGAAGCTTGGGGTGTAACATTTCCCATCCTTTAATAAATTTCATTCTAAAATTTTTAAAATTGGTCTTGGGAATATAATGGAAAGTCCCAAATCTGAATAATAGTCAATAAAACTATCACTTTAAAAGAAAGAAAGATAAGTACAAAGGTCACCTGAGATAACCTATAATAGGATTCCATGTAGAAAAACAAGGATGTGGATTATAAACTAAGTTTAATGTTCTTATGGATGTGGATAGAAAACATGATTATGAGAAAGTTAAAAACATGAAATCTGCAATGTTTTGATTGGATAAACAGTCATTAGTTTCCCAGTAGGAAAAGTAAATATACAACATTTTTTTTATTTTAAGATAAATTATTGGAACATGAGGAATTCAATTATGATATTGAATAAGAACATAAAGAGATGTACTTACTTTTTACCTAATGTTTCATTATTTAATAAATTTCTACTACTAACACATTTTTAAATGATGAATATTCCTGAAGACATGGTTACACTAGAAGAGCTAGAATTAACTTCTATAGAATCACATGATACACTAAGGATAAACTATATATTTACCTTGTGTTTAAAGATTAATAAAAACCAAAATGGTTAGTATATAATCGTATGATCCCATAAAATTATATTCCATTAGAGAAAGAAACAATAATCTTAATTTCTAAAACTAATCAATATATACCCCAAAGTTAAATAAATACCATTCAATAAACAAGTGTCCTTAAAATCCTTCAATGTAATCAAAACTAATATTGAAACCCAAAACATAGAGAAATTTGGTTACGTAGTCTTCCATGTTAAATTGTATCTCCAAATGACATCAACAACTATAAAAATCACATACATAAAAGTAATTAACCTAATCACATATTCTCTATTATATGTTAATCATTTCTATAAATAACCCAAATCACTGTAAATCCACAATTAAAACATAGATAAAAATCAACCATTACTCCTCAAACGAAATTCCATAGTATTCTATTTTCCTTGAGCATATAGTGTTCCCAACAAAGTGAACATCTTCCTAAATAAAATTTATCACTTAATCACCAAATCAATTTCCTATACTAAGCGTATTCATTTGATAAGGCATAAGATCACAAATAAACTTATTATTGATCAATAAAATAATTTGACTAAAAATAATTAGTCACACAAACTAGGGACTTCACGTAGTCCAGTGGTAGGAGATCAATCCCAACCGCACTTTGGTTGTGGGTTCGATTCCCACAGCTTTGTCTGATGTGATAGTTTGTCACACGGTCTGCAATATGTCCTTTTTCAAAAACTATATTTTATAACATTACCAAAATGAGAGAAATTCTTCAAAATAACCATAACATAATTTAACCTCAAATGTTATCTCATACCTTGCATTTTCCTCACAAAATATAATAACTTGTAATTGCCTCAAACCCAATGATCATATAAAACCAAATGGTTATTTATAACTATATCCAAAAGAGAAAAGATAAGTCTTCCTCAAATATCATTTTCACATGACAAACGGCAGGGTTAAAAATACAAGAAAAAAATATTCCAATGTAATCCCATAAACAAGGAGTACTAGTACATTTAATCATTTCTCCAGCCATTTATTTCCAAATAGATTCTTCTTTGACCAAGATAATATCCGATAGAATAGTGCATTCACTCGGGTAATGGAAAGGTCCCCTACATTTACGGAAAATAACTGTAAATGGATTCTTGGGACCAATTTTTTTCTTCCATAGTACTCTTCATTCTTCCTGAGCAATTCTTCGCTTTATGCCCTTCATTCCCACACGTAAATATTTTCATTGTTTTATTGAGAAAATTTCCACGGAGTCTCCTTCCATATTTCCTACATGATGGAATTAGATGATTATTTTCTCCACGGTCTCCACTGCTAGAGATCTTTTCATTCATCACCTTTCTCTTCTTTGTTGAGTCCAGGAATTGGTTAATATATTGGTTGTTGATCATATTTTTGGAAAACTGATTTGGCATGAACATGATATCTTTTACCCCTATCAACATTCCATTTTGTTTCTCATTTCCACCACCGTTCCCACCTTGTACATCATTCTCAATGTCACTATGACTTCCTTGGAATCCATCCATTAAATAAAACCAGAAAGCATTGTGTGAGATACAATAGTCATAAAATCATTTAGAGAATATAAGGACACCATTATCTTAATTTGAAACACCTTAGGATTAACCAAAGTCATTTATTCTCATCATAAATTAAAATAATTCAAATCGGTTTGTAAAGGAAATGTAAATAATCTTAAGCATATCCCTCGGTAGTGTCATAACCAAGAGTGCAGCAAGGTCCGTTGTTATGCAACAGTTCTAGTTCAAGTCTAGCTCAAAGCTGTGATTTCCAGTTTTACCCCTATGTACATCTGTGCTAGAGCCGACTCTACCTGCTCATATCCAAACAGGGATTTATTTCTCTGAAAACTCACTAAATCTCGACAATAACAAAATTCTTGGAAGTTATTCTATACTAATCCTCATTGTTCATCTTAGGTCTTTGTGCTCTAATCATAGTTTATAAAAATCTAGTTTCCATGGTTAGTACAAAACTTCCTCTGTTACCAACTGTAACGCCCCGATGCCAGTTACCCAAACTCGGTGAATTATTACATAACATTGGCATGATCACAAAAGATCTTTTCACTAATGACTGATTATTTTAGTATCCTTGAAATCACTAGATACATTAATAAGGATTAAATTATATCATAAAGTGAAAAACTAAAAAAACATTGTTTTCATAGACCACACTCATATATCCTCATACTATCCCTACAGGTGTGTAATAAAATACCTTTTCACATCATGGGAAAAATAAAACATAGAAATGGGTGAGCTCAGATGCTCATTAAGGATAACAATATAGCAGAAACTTTCATTAATTATCATAAACATTTAAGGCAATGTATAACTAAAACAAAATCCTTTTAAACTTGAACATCAGCATAATATGAAAAAAAATGAAATAATTCCATTAACTTATTCAAATGGATATTCTACTAGTCTAATAATCAAATGTAATTTCAATAAACACTTTCATAATGATGGAATGCATAATGCCTGGCTATCAAACCCACATAGTCAAGGACTTGTGCCAAGACTATCAAATAAGATTTTGTCAAAGCCTTGTTCCAAGACACTAGTTTGTCTCATTAGACCTACCGATGCATCAACGAGCTATAGCAGTCTTCACCCCTTACTTAATAAGTCCAAATTCATTCCTCATATGAAAAGATTAAAACAGAACATAAACATTTTTTTTAAAACTAGCATACGAAATGTCAATACTTTATCCACAAACCATGAATGGTATAAAAAATTGCACATCCACAGTCAAACATAACTAATTAAATACAATATGGAATATTTTATTCTAACATATTAACCTTAATCAAGAATAATGAATGATATTGACATAGATGAAAATAGTCATCAAAACGTTTTGATAGAAATATCCCCCTTTTTTCTTGAAAACATTTAGAAGTCACACTATTTTTCAAGAAGTCGTTTAAGAATAGATTTTTTTGAATCAAAGTGTACCATAACACATTGAAACATTTAAAAGTAATTTTAATTTTAAATCATTAATGTCCATATAAAAAAATACTTAAAACCTTTTTTAAAACATGGACATTAATTAGAATGTTTTGGAATAATAAATTATTAAAACATTTAAAATGATATTTTAGTTAGAGTTCCAAACCAAAAGAGAGACACTTGAATACAAATAATTGTGGTAATAAATAAATTTTAATATCATGAGAATAAAGGGATTCATGATATAATATTTCAAAGTACATTATATACACCACATAAAAATGATTTGGTGTATAACAACAAAGAAGTTTTGAATTGAATGTGAATTGAGATGAAATATTTTATAAAGACTGTATCCTTTGGATAAGGATAAATAAATTACATAATTATGTGTGAAAAATATAAATACACTCAATATTATTGGATATTCAGTGTAAATCAATCATAGTAAATTCACACATATTCTTGTAAAAACAACACCAATTAATTGGATATTTATCTCAACAAATGGATAATGAGTTAAAATTACACTGATCAAGTTCATATCGATGACTTGAGAATTTATCAATGGAGTTATTATGTGTATAAAATGTATTCTCATAGAAAGGGGAGTGGGAATTATGACATAAGCAAATGAATAGTGATTCTATTCATAATCTTGTAGTAAAATAATCAATGAAGTATGTGTAAAGCCAAATGAGTGGAAATTGAAATTTGTAATTCTCTTACCAATTTGGTAACTTACGAAACACAAACCCCATGAAATATGGATCATAAAATAATTATGTAAATTTCAATAAATTAATATATAGTACACAATTAATACAATCATGGGATTTACACACACCACATGCAATAAATAAGTGGTAAATAATGGAAATCTCATGGAATTAAAAGTGAGATAAGAAACCCCTTACTTTGTACTTTTTACTTGGTCGAGGGTAGGTTAACCTCCTGTATAATGGTGAAATAAATGTTATTTAATTATACAAGAATAATATACATTAATATGATATCATATATGATCTTTTAACATTCATTTTTTGATAATATCTTAGTATTATCGTCGTTTCGGGTGTTAACGGATTCATTTTCCTTTATATTCTTTGTTATGTGAGCCATATTTGTTATGGATGGGATGTATCTTATTCATATACATAATGATATCATGTCTCTAAACATAATTTTTAATCATAAAATTAAATTTAGTCTTGAATAGATATGATGGGGAATGAATCTAATCGTGTTCGTTGAGACGGTAATCCGTACGTACGCACGAGCGACAATATCATTTTTTTCATATTAAAATAATATATAATTGGATGGTATATCATTTATACAGAATCATTTTTATTTTATATTTATTATTTAAATTAATTATACATCATTATTATAACCATCCAAATAATAATATATTGAATAACAATTACACCACGACATGGAGATGGTAGGTCGTATGCACGCACGTATGGTGACATGTCATTCAATGGATGGATAGAATACTGAATATAATTGAACCATATTTTTAATAACATAAAAGTATATATAAAAAATTGGAGTAATTATTTTATAGTGGAAATAAAAAAGAAAGAAGAAATGGAAGAAGAAAGGAACTTGAAAGAGGGTGGTGAAAACAATATCTCTTCTTTGGGTTATTCCATTTTATTTGATCAAAAAGGATCCTTAGGATATATTTATAACTATAGGAAGGCCTCTATAATTAAGTGGGGATAGTTTATAGGGTATTTGAGAAGAGGTTTTCTGAACCAGAAGGATTTCAAGGTTTGCAGATTTGGTTATAAGTGGTGTCCTTTTATAAGGGGGAGGCAGGGCTCTTTAAAAGAACATAAAGTATTAATTTATATTAAATTTCTATTCCGTTTCTAATTGATCCAAATTGAATTATTAAAAGTATAATTAGGGTATGGGTCGAAATAATTTCATCCATTATATTTTAGACAGGTTTGGGTCACTTTATTAAACTTATCATTTATATTTACCTCTTAGATAAATACATTGACTTTTACCATGTCACTTTGTAATTTTATATTATATGGTTAATAAACATACTATATACTTCCAAGAGACCCCTAAGTGGTCCATTAATAATAAAAATATCATTATATAAGTCCTTTTTTCTATCCCTATATTTTATGAATAGAATATGAATTAATAATATAATATTTGTTTTAAAAACTCTTTTATTTCAATTTTGACACTATTTAATAATTGAATTTTGTTAAAGTCTTAACAACATTATTAATTAAAACAAAATATATTTAAGAAATCCTAGAATTTCATATTAATCAATAAAATCTAGGGATGGAATCATAAAGGTCAATTTATAATTATATTAATATTTATAATACCAATTATTTGATTTTATCATTAATAAGGAAAATACTTCATCATTATTGTGTCATTAATAAGTTTAATTATTCAATGTCTAAAAATTATAAATAATATACTGTTACTTAGGAAATATTTACCACTTAAATAAAATATTTACCGAAGTAATTATTCAAAACGTCTAAAAATAAAAGATACCTATTTACACAATTTGGAACGCCTGATTATAAATATGGAATCCATTTTTCTAAATTCAAAACACATAAGTGGTAGTAATTAATTTAAAATTAATTCCCGTTGTTAAAACAAAAAGCGGGTATTTAAAAGATAATAACTATCAAAATATTGGCATTTGCATATGTCCAGTTTAAATGGGAATTTATATACAATTATCAACGTTGGATTAAATGGTAAAAATATAATCTGATTATACTCTAAAATCTCTCGAATTCATAATTTATCACTATTAATTATTTCGATTAAAAAAGTTGTTTTTAATTAAAATTTATTAATTTTCACTATTAATCAAAATATGAAAGTTATCAGAAAAGTAGAAAAAATTATCCCTAAGCTAATTTTGATATTCCAAATCCAAAAATGAAGTCCATTTTTAATGATAAAATGAATAAAATTTCAAAAATTTCAAAAATTGGGTATCACTATTCATAATGGCTGGTTTGATTGGTTACGGTGTGTGTTAGAACATGGATTTTGCGTACAACACACACTACTGTATTATTCAAAGAGAAGTGTACCGTGGAATATTGTAGTGTTACACATAAAAACATGTCAATCATTTGATAATTTTTAACTGTTTAAAAGCTAAATTTTTTTACAATGAAAATTATTTCTAAATTAATAAATACCACATAAATGTTTTGAATTTGGTAAAATAGACTTAATTTTTGAATTTGGAATTTCAAAATTAGATTTGATTAAATGTTTGGTATTTTTCTGAGAATTTTCAATTTCTTATGAAGAGTGAAAAACGCTGTGTTATTATTTAAATATGACTTTTTATTTAAATAATTATTTTTTAAAATTAATTTTAATTCAAAATAGATATATAATATCTATATAAGTTCTAGATAATTAATTGGAGTCATTTTGTAATAAAATTATATGTATAAAATTTTATTGAACTTTTTAACCTCATGTACCCACCTTCTAGGTAAATTTTGAAATTTTCATAAAACATAATTTTACCTCTTTTGTGTGTTGAATTTCAAAATTCCCATAGATACAATTGAAATATTTAAATAAAATGTGCTTCAAAATGATCAAAATAATTTTTTGTGAATAGTAACTATTGACTTTTATTTACAATGGTTAATAGTAAACAGGGTAATTAAAGGTAAAAATGATATTATAATTATCCTAAAACATGTCTTAATTCTATTAGATAAGTGTAATTTGTCCAAAAACAACCTTAGGAATAAAATATTATCCTCTTTGGTCCACTTGTATTAGATTATGACATTTATTATTATTTTATTTAAAGAAAAGTTAAAAGTGTCAAATTCAAAGTTTAATAACTAAAAAAAATTCAATATAGGGTTATAAATAAGATAAATTCGACTATAAATATTTTCTAGAAAGATAAAACTATATCCTACATCATTTAATTTTATTTTTAAATTTTATACATTATATAAATAAATTTATTTATGACACCATGTTGATGTAGTAATTACCTTATTAATGAATGAATCAACTAAATGGTATTATAAATATTAAAATAAATATAATTTCTATGTTATTATGACTTCCACAAATTTTATAGGTGAATATGATATGTATTGGTTGATTAAATGTATCTTGTTCTAAGTAATCAAGTTGTGATGACTTTAACAAAAACAAATACTAAATAGTGTCAAAATTTTCATAAATGTGTTTTCAAAACAAATATTATATTATTAAATTATTCAATATTACAAAAAATCAATTTTTCATCCAATGAGATTAAATAATATTATATATGTCATTAATGAAGCAGTTGAGGTTCTCTTGGATGTTTAGAGTATGTTTTTTAACCATATAGTGTAAGAAAACAAGAAGACATTTTAAAAGTTAAACTATTTAACGAAGAGTTAAATCTAAATAATAAGATTAATAAGGTGACCAATACATATTTAAAACATATTGGTTGAGTTTTGTTCGACCCATACCCACCTTATCTTTGAGAAAAATCAACTTTTATCCATTATAAATCGAAATAGATTTTATAATTAAATAATATTTTAAACATTATCTAAAGTGACTCTCACCTCTCTTATAAAAGGGTACTTGTCCTCCTCTCAAAATCAGACATCCAAAGAGATTTGGCTTGGCCAACCCTACCCAAATATCCTCCCAAATTCCATCACATCAACATAGTGACTATAATTTTAACATAAATCCATCCAATGGTGCCCTTTATATGAACTCAAAAGGAAACAAATGAAAAATAGTTAATAATTTCACCAACCTATTTCAAGTTATTTTCATCTTCCACTTCCAATTTATTTTTTGTCTCCATAACAAAATAATAAAACCATTACCAACTACATACTGTGATGTTATTATAAATAAGGTACCACCATATTTGGTATTCTATCCAACCTATAAATGATAATGTCATCATACATGTGTACATATGACTTACCGTCTGCACGTCGTGGTGTAGTTTGTTATTCAAAGACATCATTATTTGGATGGGTATAATAATAAGAATAACCGATTTAATAATAAATATAACATTTCATTGATTCTGTGTATATGATATACCATCCAATTACATGCGTTTTCACCATCAATATAATTATATTGTCGCTCGTGCGTACGTACGGTTTACCGTCTCCACAAACATGATGAGATTCATTCCCCATTCTAATCACTCAACAATAATTTTAATTTTATGATTAAAAATAATTTTTAAGAACTTAATATAATTCTTGATATGAATCAAATACATCTTATCCATAACAATCGTGGCATACATAACCAATCAAATAAAGAAAAACGAATCTGTTAACACCAAAAAAGAATGATTCTACTAAAATATTATTAACAATGAAATATTAGAGGATCATATTTATTTATATATTTCTTTTTTAATTTAATAAAAGTGGTTTAACAATTATATAGGAGGTTAATGTACCCTCGACCAAGGAAAAGTGTAATTTAAGGGTTAATTCTTTAATCACATTATTGTCTGATATTGTTTGTGTGTATGTTTTTCTTCAGACATAATTATTATCCATATCCATTTTTCATAAACGTGTTTTTGAAGGGATTATTTTTAAGTCCCTCTTTAACTAAAAAATCATTTTAAAAGGTTTTATTATTTATTTTTCTAAATCATTCTCATTAATATCCATGTTTTAAAAATGTTTTTAAGGTTTTATTTATATTGACATGAATGTTTTAAAATGTTAATGAATTTTAGAAGTTTTGAAGTGGTATGAGACACATTGATTCACAAATTTTCTTTTAAATGTATTCCTTTCTAAATTGTTTTACTTTTAAATGAAGTCATGAAAAAAGGGATACATCTGTCAAATAGTTTTAATGATCATTAGCAACTATGTCATCATCCTTTACTGGATCATATTCTTGATTATGTTTGATTTATTATAATATAATCTTTGATAATATATTTAATGATTTATGCTATGTTTTACTATGGATGTGAAATTTTTATACCATTTGTGGTATAAGGTTAATTTGTTGACATTTATCATGATAGTTTTATTTCAAATGTTTATGTCATGTTTCAAAAATTTTATATGAGGAATGCATTGGGCATAGTATGTGACGGGTGGATCCCACTATAACCCATCGATGCATGAGTAGGTCTAATGAGTCAAACTAGTGTCTTCTCAAAAGGCCTTGAAAAAATCTTATTTGTAGCCTTGGAAAAAGGCCTTGAATATGTGGTTATGAAGTTTGGAATTATGCATTCCATCGTTATGAAACTGGCTATTGATATTTCATTTTATTATTCAACATGTTGAATATCTATGTGAATGAGTAAATGGAATTATATGATTTATATATTCCATATTATTCTGAAGATTAATTTTAAAACGATTATATATTAGTATTATACATTTTATTAAATTTTTATTCTTATTTATGAGATTTTAATCTATATTGTTATTCGTAGTGAGCATCTGATCTCACCCCATTCATTGTTTTATTCTTCCAAGGAAGAGAAATGCATATTATGACTGAACTGAAGGGATAGTATAAGGGATATGAATGTGGTCAATGGTGACAATGTTGTAATTGTTTTTCATTTTATAATGTAATGTAATGTTGATGTATTTAATCTATTTTCTAAGATTTGTAAACTAGTCGGTCCTTCAGGACTTGATTCCTTGTAATCATGCCAATTTATTAAAATAATGCACTAAATCTAGATAACATGGGTCAGGAAGTTACAGTTGGTATCATAGTAAGTTTTTCAATAACCTGGAAACTAGATTTATAGAAACTCTGATTATAGAACATTACCCTAAAATAGAAATTTAGGATTAGTATAGAATAACTTCCTAGAATTTTGGTAACATAGAAATTTTTTGAATTATCTAAGAAATACATCCCTTTCTGGATACGAGCAGGTTGAGGAAGCTCTGGAACAAATGTATCAATGAGTGAAAACTCTGACAAGGAGTTTCCAACTTGAACCAAGGTATACTAGTACACAACAATAGGCCTTACTACACTCTTGGTTTTGACAATCTCAGGGGATATTCTTATAATAATTCACATTTTCATTATAGGCCATTATGAAAATCTTATGAGTAAATAATTCCTCAAAGAAAACATTTTATGATTTTATACTATATGTGTAATCATTTATATTTACTTTAGATATTTTAAAAGATTAAAATTATAAATTTTGATTCAAAAAGTAACCCAGTGTATTCCATTTTTTAGAAATGGTTCCTAGTAGAATGAATGAGAACTGTAGAAATATGTATGATCCAAATAGTAATAAGGATCACATCTTTCATGGTATTCAACCATCTTTTTCAAGGGAAAAATTCTCCCTCGTATTTTAATCATATTAATAAATATCATCATGTGTTTAGAAGATAAGTAAATATTTCTCTGAGTTCTATGGAATTGAAAGGAAGTAAGGGAAGAAAAAGATGGACGAGTGAAAGATGGATAAATGGAAGAGGGGAAAGAAGGATTTTCCTATATGTGATAACTGTGGAATGAATAACTTAGGTAAATTTTTTAAAATAATGGATGTTCAATATAAGTGTGGAGAAAAGGACACCATGTATGTGATTGCAATGGTAATAAAAATGACTCAACTGTACATTTCTTTGTCTTCAAGGAGTTAGGACACTACGCGAATAAATTTTCAAATCATTAGAGTATACCCCAAATACTACTATTGGATAATAATCATGTTGTGATACTAAAGAAGATGAAGAGGAATGATTATAGTACCTATGTTGTTATTAAATTGTTGTTTCATTTGAGTATTGTATTAATGATGTACATGTGATAAGAATTATAGAGTATATAAGGATAGTGTTGCAGTACTATTTCATTAAGAACATGAGATTGTGTGGAACCACGAAAAGTGAATCAATAGCAGGTTAATTTTGTTGTAAAATATATGGTTGAGATGATTATATACCTTAATATGGTTTTGATATTGATGTATTTATTTTTGAATAAGATATGATTGATTTTGATGAATTATATTGGATATTATTGACTACCATGAAACGGATGAATGAATTTTATATTCCATCATTGTTGAAGTTTACCAAATTTTTGGATATAAGGATTATATCTAGTATTCTATAAGAAATAAGGGAGTATTAATGTATTAAATAAGGATTTATGGTAATTCAGGGTGTTACTGGGTTTTAAAAGAAAACATGATGAAGGTATTCACATGTTATTATGTGAAAAAAGGATCTTAATTGTGTTTTCCTTCCTTATAAATTTGGGACTGTGTGTTTGTACAAATGTATTTTGGATAAGTCTAATGTTAAGAATGGATTATGATAAATATTTACTACTAATGTTTAATTTCAAAAAAACTTCTTAATATTATTTCTTTTGGACTGTTATAAAAAGGAACACCTAGAGGTCGGGTGACAACCTGTCGCGTCTGGTAAGGCCATGAGACATGAACCGGCATCTGATGGGCGAAAAGGGTGCATCACCTACCGCTGGCCTACATGATGTCTAGTTTCTGTAATATAGATATTTTAATTATTCTAACAAATTAATAAAAAATCATTATTTTTAGAACCATATATGATTAGGATAAATCAAATATTTTTGAATTCTATTCTCTTTTGGAGTGAAAGATGAGTTTTTGATAGTATTTAGTTGAAAGATAAAACACTACTTGTCTAGTATATTTTTTTCCTCTTATCCTATGAATAAATTAATTCTTATAATTTAGGGAAGGAATATTAATTCCAAAAATATGTTTTCTGAATACCTTATGTGTTGTTGAATCGATGATATTTTCAATCATAATACATTAATGGCTTTGAGGCCATCTATTTTACACATGATTTTGATTGATGACCAAAATAACTCCTTAAAATTATTAATTTTTTTCCTAAAATTATATATTTTTAATTTCCACCAATGTTCTCACAATCTAGATCATAATTTGGGGGTGAATTTTTCATTCCCTTTCCCTCTTTTTAAGACTAAATTTTTTAACCCAATTTTTGATGTGGGTTTTCCACAAAAATATTTTTCTATTTTAACCATTTTTTCCTAAGAACAATTTATATTTCAAGGACATAATTTATTGAAGGTGGGGAGAATGTATCACCTAATATTTCATAGTTCGTTATCTCATTAATGTAATTCAATAGCTTTCACTACACGCCACACCGAGTTCAAGCACACCACAACTTACTAAACTAACCCTCAAAAAGTGGTTATGATTATTATTAACTGAATTTTGAATCATATATACTATATATAATTTTAACATACATATTATGTGTTTCATAGAAATAATATAACAAAAAATTCATTTATTCTAGATTAAATTAGTATTTTTTATAAAATGAAATTTTAACACCTTTTAATGGGGAACCCTTTTAAAAAAATTTGACCCTTTAATATATTCAATTTAATTAAATTCAATTCTTCTTTATAAGTGGGACATAAATATTTTGTTTGGAAAAAAAAACTTTCACTTTTCTGATAACATTCAAATTTTGTTGAATACTGAAAAATATTATGTTTTAATTGAAAAACATATTTTTAATAGAACTAATTTATATTGTAAAATTATGAATTTTAAGGGTTTTAAAGTATAATTAGATTATATTTTTATCATTTAATATAATTTAGGTCATTATAAGTAATTTCAAATTTATATTTGACATAAATACATGTCAATCATTTGATAGTTTTTACATATTAAAAACCCATATTTTGGTTTTGACAATGGGAATTAGTTTTAAATTAATAAATTCAACTTCATTGTTTTTAATTTGGTAAAATAGACCTCATTTTGGAATTAGGAATATCAAAATTATCTTATGGTAAATTTTGTGTATTTTTACGAAAAAATTCAATTTTTGATGAATAGTGAAAAACATTACGTTATTATTTAAAACAGACATTTTATTTAATTATGTTATTATTTTATTTAAATTTATTTAAATTCAAAATAGATATATAATAACTATATAAGTTAAACTTCATTAATTGGAGTCATATTTTAATAAAATTAGATATATAATATTTTATTGAACTTTTTAACCTCTTTTACCCACCTTTTAGGTACATTTTCTAATTTGCATAAAAAAAATTTACTTGTTCTTTGAGTTGAATTTCAAAAATCTGAGAGATATAGTTGAAATCATTAAGTAAAACATTGTTCAATAATATGCAAATAATTTTGGGTGAATAGTATATTTTGACTTTTATTTACCATGGTTAAAACTAAATAGGGTAATTAAAGGTAAAATTGATATTATAGTTACCCTAACATATATACTAATTCTATTGGATACGTGTAATTAGACCAAAACCAAACTTAGGAATAAAATATTATCCCATTTGTTTCACAAGAATTAAATTATGACATTTATTATTATATTATTTAGAGAAGAGTTAAAAGTGTTAAATTCAATGTTTAAAAACTAAAAAAAATTTAATATAGGGTTATACATAAGATAATTTTGTCTATAAATATTCATTAGAAATATAAAAATATTTCATACATCATGGATTTCTGTTTATATATTTTAGACAATAAATGTTTAAATTTATTTATGACACAATGATGATGCAGAAATTAACTTATTAATGAAAGAATCACATAAATGTTATCATAAATATTAAACTAAATATAATTTAAACTTATATAGAAATTATTCGAATTTTCTAGGTGAATATGAAATTTTAGGGTTGATTCCTTGTATCTTGTTCGACGTAATCAAGTAGTGATGTCTTTCAAAAAAACCAAATACAAAATAGTGTCAAAATTGACATAAATGAGTTTTTAAAATAAATTTTATATTATTAAATTATATAACATTCCTTAAAATCGATGGTTATTCCAAAGGGATTGAATAATATTATATTTCTCATTAATGAACCACTCAAGTTTCTCTTGAATGTTTAGAGTAATTTTGTTAACTAAGTAGTGTAAAAATACAAGAAGACTTAGTTAAAGTTAAACTATTTAACTATGAGTAAAATCTAAAAGATAAGGTTGATATGGTGACCTAAACTTATCTAAAACAAATTTTTTGAGTGTGTATCGACCCATCACCACCTTATCTTCGAAATAAATTAATTTTTCTCTATTAGAAACAAAAAATAACTTTAAAATAATATAATATTTTAAACATTTCCTAAATTGACCCTCACCTCTCTTATAAATGGGTACTTCCCATTCTCTCATAATATCACATCTAATACCTTTAACTCGGATAAAACTTCCTCAATATCCTCCCAACTTCCCTCACATCAACTTAGAGTCCCTAATTTGATAAAAAAATCCATCCTAAGGATATCTTTTGATCAACTCAAATGTAAACACCTTAAGAAGAGATAATAATTTCACCACCATCTTTTAAATTCTTTTCTTCTTCCACATCCTATTTCATTGTTGTTTCCATACCAAAATAATAACTCCATTAAATCCTAAATAATTTGATTTTATTATAAATATGGAACTACCATATTCTTTAATATACCCATCTGATAAATGAAAAAGTCACCATAAGTGCATATGTACAGCCTACCGTCTCCACATCGTGGTGTATTATGTTATTCAAACACATCATTTTTTGGATGGGTATAATAATGAGTATAAATGATGTAAATAATATATATAACATTTTATTTAATCTGTATATATGATATACATTCCAATTACATGCAATTTCACCATCAATTTAATGATATTGTCGCTCGTGCGTACGTACTGATTACCATGTCCACAAACGCGATGAAATTCATTTTCCATCATAATAAATCAAGAATAATTTTTATTTTTTTATTAACAATAATGTTTAAGAACATAATATAATTCTCGTTATTTATCAAATACATCCTATCCCTAACAAACATTGCTTATGTAACGATGCATATAAAGGATAACGAATCACTTAACACCAAAAAACCATAATACAACTGAAATATTATTAAAAAAGAAATATTATAGGATCATATATGATATAATATTTATCTATTTTGTTCTTGTAAAACTTAATAACAATAATTTAAATATTATATAGGACGATAACATACCCTCGACCAAAGAAAAGTAAAAGGTAAGGGTTAATTATCAATCTCAATATTATCTGAGATTGTTTGTGTTTATGTTTTTACAATAACATAATTATCATCCATGTCCATGATTCATAAAAGAGTTATAAAAAGGATTATTTTTAAGGGACTATTTAACTAAAACTTAATTTTAAATGGTTTATGAATTTATTTATCTAAATCATTCTCATTAATGTCGATTTTTTTAATAGGGTTTTATGGATTTATTTTTATGGGCATGAAAGCTGTAAAATGTTTACTCCTTTCAAAATTCTCAAAGTGGAATGGGACACATTCATTCAAAAATGAATTTTAAATGTCATCCATCCTAAATTTTGGGAATGTTAAAGGATTTCATTAAAAAGGGATATTTCTCTCAAAGAGTAATACAGATCGTTTTCAACTATGTCAACATCCATTACTGGATATTTTTTTTTGATTGAGGTTGTTTTATTATAATACAATCTATGATATTGTACATAGTATGTTGTACTATGTCTGACTGTGGATGTGCTATTTTTATACCATTCATTGTTTATGGTTAAAGTATTGACATTTCATATGCTAGTTTTAATATGAATGTTTATGTTTTGGTTCAACTTTTACAAATAAGGAATGCATTGTACATATTAAGTGAATTGTGGAGCCCGTTATAGCTCCTCGATGCATCAGAAGTTCTCATGAGATAAACTAGTGTCATGGCACAAGTCCTTGAAAATATTATTTTTAGTCTTGGCAGAAGGCATTGCCAATGTTGTTATGATGTCTGGAATTATGAATTCTATCATTATGAAATTGGCTATTGATATTGCATGTGATTATTAGACTAGTAGAATATCCATGTGAACAAGTAAATGGAATTTTTGGATTTATATTTTTCATTTTATGCTATAGTTTAAGCATAAAAGGCTTATGTTATAGTCTTATATATTTCTTTAAATTTGTAGGATTATTTAAGAAAGATTCCTCTATATTGTTATAATTACAGGGCATCTAAGATCACCCCTTTCTATGTTTTATTTTTCCCAGGATGCAAAGAAGTATAATATGACAGACCTGGAGAGATAGTCTAAGGGATATGAATGTGGTTAATGGAAAAAAAAATTTGTTTTTTATTTTATAATGTAATGTAACGTTCATGTATGTAATCTATTTTCCAAAAATACTAAACTAATCGGCCCTTCAGGACTTGATTCCATGTAATCATTCAATTGTATTAAAATAATGAACCAACTCGAGGTAATTGGGGTTTGGGTGTTAAAATTGGTATCAGGGGAAGTTTATAAATACCAATAGAAACTAGATTTAGAAAATCTCTGATTAGATAACATTACCATAAGATAGACTTTGGGGATTAGTATATGAGAAATTCCTTGAATTTTTGTAACGTAGGTATTTTTTGAATTTTCTATGCAATACATCCATGTCTGGATATAAGAATGAAGAGGAGGATTTTTAATAGATATAACCAGGAGGGAAAACATTTACAAGGAAATTAGAGCTGGACCATGGGTATCTTGGTACACAATAACAGGCCTTGTTCCACTCTTGGTTACGAAAATCCTGGGGGATATATTTATGATAATTCACATTTTCATTACAAGCCATTATGAATGATTTTGGAATAAATAATTCCCAAAAGTAATTTTTTAACGATTATAGATTATATGCATAATATTTGAAATTTACGTTAGTTATTTTATAAGTTTGGAATTATTCATTGTGATTCATAAACTGACCGAGTGTATTCCATTATTTAGAAATTGTTCCTGGTTGAAGGAATAAGAACTCCAGCAATACGCATGATCCAATAATTATGAAGGATAACATCGTTCATGGTATTAAGACAAATTTTAGAAGGGAAATAGTCTCCCACATATTCTCATTATATGAAGACATAACATCATGTGTTAATAAGATAAGTGATGAATTCTCTGAGTTCTATTGCATTGAATGGAAGTAAGAGAGAAAAGGATGGAATAGAGAAGGATGGATAAAGGGAAGAGGGGAAAGAAGGATTTTACCATATGTGATAACTGTGGGAAGAATCACCATGGTAAATGATTGAAGGGAATTGGAGTTTGTTATAAATGTGGACAAAAAGGGAACCAAGTACGTGATTGGAAGGGTAATAAAAATATTTCAAATGTATAATGCTTCATCTACAAGGAGTTGGAACACTAAAGGAATCAATGTACAAATAATTAGCATATATCCAAAATGATCCAATTAGATAATAATAATGTTATGATACTAACGAAGATGAAGAGAAATTATTAGTGTTCTTGTGTTGTTATTAACGTATTGTTTCATTTGAGTATTGTATTAATGATGTACATGTAATTATAATTATAGAGTATATAAGGATTGTACTCTAGTACTATTTCATTAAGGACATGAGAATATGTGGAAACAAGAAAAGTGACTCAATAGCAGGTTGAATGTTTTTTAGAAAATATATGGTTGATAGAATGATAAACCTTAATATGGTTCAGATACTGAGGTAGTGATTTTTGAATAAGATATGAATGATTTGGATTAATTATTTTTCATATTCATGAGTACCTTGAAGAAGGCAGTTACCTACCAATGGACTGAGTATTTCCAAGAAGCATTAGATATAATCCAGAAATATCTCTTTATCCCACTAGTATTTATTCCACCGGTTGAAGGAAGACCACTTATTTTCTACATGATGGCTTTAGAGCGATCACTAGGTGCCTTCCTCACACAAAAGAATGATGTTGGCAATTCAAAAAACCTTTATTATCTTAGTCGCACTATGCTTGCTGCGGAAACATGATATTCAAGTACTGAGAAGTTCTTCATGGAATTAATCATTGCACTTCAAGAATTAAGGCACTAACTAAAACATCATGATGTCCAGTTGGTGTCTCTTAATAACCTTCTCATAATTATCTACAGTTTTCCTATGCTTATATGACATCTGGCACGGTGTATGGTTATTTTGGAATAGTTTGATATCCACTTTGTGCCTGAAAAGGTAATAAAATCCCATTCTTAGGATAATTTCTTTGCTGAGCAGCCATCTACTGAAGACATATCATTTAATATTGAACTTCCTTATGAAGTGGTATTATCTATTCATGATAATTCTCAATCATGGGAAATTTATTTTGATGGTTATTCTAGAATTCAAATAGGGAAGAGACTGTAAAATCCTAAACACAACAAGTTTCGATTAGGAATTGTCCTAATTTCCCCAGAAAATGCAGTATTTCTTTATTATTTCCTATTATCAGAAGGCGGTAACAACAATGAATCATAGTATCACGCTCTCATCGCTGGTTGGGAATTGGAACATCAGGTGAAAATGGATCATTTAGACGTAATATGTGATTCAGAATTGATAATCGAACAAATCAATGGAGAGTATTCTATCAGAAAATAAGACTGAATCCATTTGTGTGACTATGTCAGAGAGTTAATTCCTGAATTTCCCTCAGATATGACATTGTCCTATGTCCAACAATCACAAAATACCCAAGAGAATTAATAGGCTAATGCATCTACAACCTTGGCATATCCAAATCTGGATGAGATAGTTATTATCATAACTAATCGACTTGTGGTGTTACATTTTTTTCAAACTATAATAGAGAAAATTAATGAAATTTTCATTATTTCATATCCAAATGGTCATACCAAGGTATAGGGAACATCCATCATGGAAAATCTTCATAATGGGTTACTTCCACCAAATATGGATGAGAAGGACCATATCCGACGACGAGCGACTGATTTTACTCATTATGATAGTCCAAACCACCAAAAGCTCCATTACAAGTGAGGCTTTGATGAAATTCTCTTCAGATGTATTGATGTATAAGAGACCACAATTATCATGAAAGATGTACATTTAAGAGCTTGTGGTGCCCACCAATCTAGTAATAGACTCCCCGATCATATCTGAAGTCTTTGATTCTTTTGGACTTCAATGAAATAGGATTATACAAATTTCACTAAAAAACTTTATCCTTTTCATGTGCATTCCAATCTCATTCATCAACCCCCAGAGTTGATACATATGGATAAATACTCCAAGCATGTGGAATGGATATAGTAGGGCCTTATCCCTTATCCATGGACAAGAAGTTCATGTATATTCTCAATGTTACTGATTTTTTCTCTAAATGGGCTGAGGAAATACCTCTCAAGGAAGTCATAGCCAAAGGCATTGTTATTTTTCTCAAAACTAATATCATCACCAAATTTGGCATCCCTCATACTATTTTTATGGAAATCATTACCATTATTTGTTCTGTTGAAGTAAAAACATTATACCAGAAATATAATATCAAATCCGACAATTCATCTCGCTATCATGTAGCAGCCAATGGATAAATAGAGTCTTTCAACAAAACCAGATCAAATATACTCTAGAAGATGGTGGATAGAAATAGAAATCATGGCTTGATAAAATTTTGAATGCTTTATGGGCTTCTCGGACAACATCATGGACTCCTACCCAAGAAACTCCTTATTCATTAGTTTAAGGAATTGAAGCAGTTTTTCTAATTGAAATATAATTTCCATCACATAGAGTTAAAATCTGTGATCACATGTATATAGATGAATGATCTCAAAAATAGTTCAATGAGTTGGAATGATTAGATGAGAAAATATTTCATACTTTGCATGATCTAGAAGTCTATCAGAATAGAATAGCACAAGATTTTAATAAATAACTTCACCTTCGGTCATTCCTTCAAGGAGAATAGGTATTAGTCCTTAGGAATCCAATGATACCAGGAAATAAACCTCTAAAACATGAATCAAAATGGGAAGGACCTTATTCTATTCAAAATATCAATTCAAATGGAGATTTTTCTTTAATCTCAATGGTTGGAGAGCTCATTACATCTCCATCCAATGCTAGATTTTTGAAGAAATACATTGTGTAATTATACACCATATTCCTTACTCCAAGACATAAAACTACATAGCCCCCATGTCCTAGTTTCAAGAAATTAAACTGCATAACATCCATAAGAATCCATGGTGCACAATGTTAATGTGCATAGAATCTTCAACTTTGTTACATGATGTTAAACATAATGACAACATATGTGAAAATAATTTTTTCTGTATTTGACATTTGAATGTTCCATAAGAATACTTCATTGACGTCATCACTACATCTTAGTAGTACATGAGTCCCTCTATTTCCAATTTCTGAATCAGATCTTCAAAGAGACTATGTTTCAACAACTACGTATGGATTGATTCACATTTTTAATTAGATACATAGAGATTCCTGAATCTCCAATTCTGGGCCCAACCACAATCAAAAAATATTCTTATTTTATTTTTTCTCCTCTTTTATATGAATCAGATCTAAATAGAGTGTTTCTTTAAGACATATGATTTGGTCATTATACAATTTTATATTTTAAGATTTACAGTTCTCTCAGAACGTGTAAAAAATCTAATATTCTTCATGTTAAACTCCATTGACATGTGGAATGATTGTTTCGAGAACTACATATGGGTTGATTCTCATTTTCAATGAGATATGTTTGAGATGCCTAGATCTCCAATATTGGGCCCAACCGCGTGTTAAAAAACCCTTTTATTTCTTATATAAAAATAAAATCTCCATAGGGTATTTTTTATGAATTGTGTATTACTTGATCATTTCCATAGCTAGACATATAGAGAAACTTGGGTTTTATCCCTTAATCCAGTTACAATATGTCTTTACATTTATATCAATTCATTGTCATCCTTAACACTTCACATTAAACTGCATGGAAATATAATTCAGTTATTCTTCATTTGCATCACATTTTCATTATAAAAGAAACTATTACTGCTCCTTGTCTCTCACACCGGGCATACCTCACATGGGCTTAATAATTGGGTAAAAGGATTATTTATATATGGTGTTCTAATTTCTTATAGGGATAATAGTTCCCTCACTACATGACTCAAACATGTATAGTATAATGTGCTCACTGCATCACCCAAACTACATAGTATAATGTCCTCACTACATGACTCAAAACTTCCTAGTATAATGTCCTCACTACATGACTTAAACCTACACATCATCATATTCATTCAAATGAAACAAAGAAAGTATCCATTTTATATATGAGTCAGATCTTTGTAATGTACATAAACTCATAAACAATATTGATTCAAACTTTTCTCATGTGCATTACGCAAATACCTCCTTCCACATTTCACAATCTTAATCTTGAATATTTCCAGATTCTCATATTCTTCCTTACAGTTTTTTGTGACAAAGTAGCTAATATTTAAGAGCACTTTTTCTTGACTATGTTCACATTCCCTTAGGCTGCCTTGCATAAGTTCCATAAATATCATGCCTGTTAGTAAAAAGATACCACTATTTGGCTATGCATCATAAGCCCCAGTTGGCCCTGTATAATACACCCCCCATAACCGGTTAGTCAAGTAATGGTAATTTTGTTGTAGGTTATAGTATCTTTGAATCCTTTAGACATTGATGATAATATTAATGAATCTATATTTTAAAACAGTCATTCAATTATACCATTCCCATTATCATTCTCACAATCTGAAAATCTTCAAGACCATGGCTTAAAATTTCCTTCACCATGTGTTTGATACACTAGGGAATAACCTTCAATTCACTTGGCCACATATCATATATTTTATCCATTTATGGTTCTAGTTTAATAACATAAAACTACGGACACCATATCTTTGACATTTAGGTCAGACCTTCATAAATGTCATGTCCCATAGATTTGATGGATATCTTGATTAGAAATACCCTTCTCATATTCAGGTACCTTTCACCATAAATCAAACTCTATAATTTGGAAAATATGTGTCTCCATAAACATTCTATGACTTTTTGCAATAAAACGTCAAACTTCTGAGAGCTCTTTTGCCTAACTATGAAGTACATACCCTTAGGTGGTCTTGCCTATGTTTCCTAAATAACTGGCATGTCAGTCAGAAGATGCCACTATTTGGACATACAACATATTCCCCAGTTGGCCCTGGATAATACAACCCCCGTAATAGGTTTTTAAAGTAATTGTAATTTTTTTCTTAGAAAATACTTCCTCTAATTCTTTTATCCCTTTTCCCAGATCATTCCTCGATTCCAGAAATTCAGAAATCATAGTTTACAGTTTTCCCTTCCATAACAAAATATGATATTATGTTTCCAAAAAAAATATTACAAAATTTAGAATGATTTATCATACCTTTAGTAAGAGCTAAAAACATTAAATTAAAGCCACAGAACTTCCTCACTGAATGACTTAAAACTGCCCAGTACCAATGTCTTTACTACATGAATTAAAACTACACATTACCAGTATCCTTACAGCTTGACTTAAAATTGCCCAGTGCGATATAATAAATCTCCCCATTTCTGATAAATTTTTAACAGTTACTCATACACCAATTTTTTTTAAAAACAGTTTTCATATTCATTACTTATGTGGGACTAATATAGCCCTTTTTCATTCTTAAAATTTATTTCCTTGGAAAAACCACCTACTGTGGTCTTAAGTCACCCAAAATTCATTTCCCCCAATCTATCAGCATAAAATGTTATATTCCTAAAGAAATTTTTTTCTTTACTACGTAACATGTGCCCTTAGGTGGTCGTGCATAAGTTGCATACATATTAGGCATGTTAGTCAAAGGATTCCACTATTTGGCTATGCATTATATGCCCTAGTTGGACCTTCATAATGTGACCCCCATAATGGTTATGTTAAATAATGGTAATGTCATTCCTGGAAACGATACCCCATATGTTGATACAGGGTTTAGATTTGGTGACCATAATAATCATGACTCAAGATTCCACATGGAGATTTTTAAAGAATATTAATGAAATTATTTCCCATTTATTCTTGTTTGGGGTCTAATTCAACATTTATGCTCAAAGATACTAGAACATAAATATTATACCATTACAGTCCAACATGCATGACTCTAAAGTGCCAGTAAAAAAAGACTCGGTACTCATTATATTGAGAAAATTCAAATGGAACTATAACCAAAAGTTGAGTCCCATCTAACTAAACATAAATTCTTGTACTATTTTGGTAATATTGAATAATAAAAAATGATTCAGAGGATAAAAATTTTATCTGGTTATCCATATTACCATTGAAACAGTACAATTATGTTCATTTGTTCACTCGAAATATTATGAAAATTTTGAGCACCTCATTCTTATTATTATAATATTGATTGTTCAATATAAAGGAATCGTTTTCAGTAGTTACTGTTCATATTTCAATCAAGAGAAATTGGAATGAATATCTTTATGATTGAAAACAAAATTTCTTTTATTCGTATGAAAATATAGGGTCATTAATAAAATGGAGACTCTCTATCATATTTTAGAATAAACTATCAACATGAATATTTATTTGTTGGACTACATCATAATCCATATCAACTGCTTGTTGGTGTTGTGATAGTTGAGCAACTCCAGTCTCCTCAGCCTGACGAAGTGCTTCCATAGTAGTTGAAATGGTAGTTATCCCCTCTAATGGGGTTTACCCCACTGTCTGATATGACTACTCAATCTTGTTAGGAACAACATTCCATTTTTGTGGAATATAATCCAAATCCTTCATAGTTTGTTTGATTTTGTGTTTTATTTCGAGTGATTTCATATTATGATTTGCCTCCGCACCAATTGATGCAGCTTGATATATATAAATATTGACGTGTCAATTAGCCTCATCAAAATCTTGTAGAATCATAATCTCATACTTCTGTCGGAAACTAGGCTCTTTCATGGCATCATAGACTAGCCGATAATAAAATCCACCAAATCCAAATACGCATAATAATGCTGGGTGTTTTGAAAAATGGGACAACAATTCATCAAAAGGATGTTTGGAAATTATGCTCTAGATATGCTGCCTTGTCTTCTTATGTTTCATACCAAGAGTATATTGCATCTCTATGTCTGAATCAGAGTCACTACCATGAGGTAAAATTTACTCTAGAAACTAGTCATTTAAAGAGATTCCATGTTTACTTATCTTTGGATAGTATAAGCATCACCTTGTGATCTAGGAGCAGATAACCCTAAATGATAAATCATGTTCATTATTAGTTTTAAATTGAGGAAGAAAATATGATTCAAACAATTGATTCTATTTACCAAAAAATAAGTCATCTGCTTGATTGGATTCATCCCCTATATTCTCAGATCCAGTGTTTTGAGAAGATGTTTAATGAGAAGGGGAATTTCCTTGAATTTTCTCAGTTAAGGCATTTGAAGGCTCTAGAACATCTCCTGATGAAGGAGCCTCTATAGGTATTTCCCCAGCTGCAGAAAAAGTGTAAATTATAATACCTCGTTCCTAAAGAGTCTTTGTTACATTTTCATCATATAAAGATGCATAAGGTGACCATTGATGTAAGGAATCTTGTTAAAGAACAAATTATGCGTTTAAAATGCATGAATAGGTACTTATCCCCTTGAAAGATTTCATGAAAATCCCCAAACACATTTATGGAACCTGTAATATCAATATTTGGATTAAGGGTGTCGATAATTTCAATGTATACATCATGAAATGTTACAACATCCTCACCATTTAGTTTATCTGACAAATGTTTTGTTGATTCCAAAATTATCTCCTCTGACAATTTTCTTTCGTTGTCTCTTCAATTGGTATTCCACCATCAAGTCTTCCCATGATTGGGTCAACATCAGTATTTGTCTTAGATTTCCCTGGATCATCAATACATTCATATGAATCAATAGTAATATCATCGTTGATTATTTTGGGTTCCTTTAAAAAAATCAGCTGAGGAATGTATTTAATCATACCATGACATTCCCTTATCATAGTAGAACTAGGAGCAGGAATAGCTGAATATTTGGACGATTTATCTTTTAAATTTTCAGATTTGTCAGCATGAACTTGGGTTACCCCTGAGGTTTCTTTTTCTGGTCATAAGGAATCGACTCTGAGTCCCTTGAGAGAGGATAAAGACATAGACCCTACAAGAGGATAAAGAATTGTTACTAGAATATATTGAGAAAATTGTATGCCCTATGGATTGTATAAATAATTAATCTTTCAGCAAACTCTTCGAATCAATCTCATTTATCTCTTGCGTTCTTTTTCAAAAGATTGGGAGAGATTGAAACACTCCTCTTAATTGGAGATACATGAGGTAATGGTTGAGGCTTCTCTGTCACCGTTACCCCAGTCATGATTATTGCTCCTAGAGAATGTTTTGGTGACCTAGGAGGATCATTTGTTGCATCAACAGGAGAGCCTGTAGTAATGTACTTATGTGATTCAAGAACTGATCGAGATATTCCTTATCTACATTCAAGCTACATAAATATATTTTTATCAAGATTAATGATGATAAACGGTAAAACATAATTGAGACAAAAAAAGGGAATACATTCCCCGTATTATCATAAATATCTCACTCCTCATCAGAGTCAATAAATACCCCTTCGCTGACTCCTAAGTCCAACATATGAGATACTCGTATCAAGGCCCGAATTTGTTCGTCAGTTGCATATATTAAAATATTCAGCTCCAAAATATACTCTTGTAATTCATCCAAGTTACTGTCCAGAATGCAATCTGATTGTTCATTTATATCCCCAATATATGATATTCTAATACCATGCAGGAGAAATGCCCATTCATCCCTAAGATCATGGGTTACACTCTACCAATGATGAATGAATGAAGGTCGCCCATAATTCAATCTTTCTATGGTTGATTGTGGAGGAAATTTAACAACTTTGGATTGGAGATTTTCTTCAGGCCTCTCTTCCTCATAAAGTTCAAAATATGGAATAGGAATCTCTATTTAATGGTGGAGACTCGATCACCTTAGTGATGGAGGATTTTCTCCTCTATCCATGGTCGTCTAAGAATACTTCCTGTGAAGACTTTTTTAGGACTCTAAAACCTCTGACTCTTTTGTATCATCTCTGTACTTGGACTTCATACCATTATTTCCACATTCAATAGTCTTTGTATCCATGAATCGATATATTCCTTTCATCAGAGACCCTTCAGTATATGAAAAAAAAACCCAAGATGTGGCATACCCAGCTTCCAATCTGATTGATGCATCTAGTGGACGTAATGTAGTAAAAAACATGGATACCTCAAAAAGATATTATAATTCAAAATTTCAATGCTACCATTGTGTGCTTCTCATGTCTGAGATATGTGGGTGGAAATGTACTTGATTGTTGACGAAAACTGAACAGACAAAAAAACCTATAGGGGATATAAGCCTCATAGATAATTTCACCATCAATCATAGTTGATAATACGCCATCCCTAAATTGCATCATATAAGATCATAGATCATAATTATTTTCTTTACCATCATTAATAATTGTTCTAGTTGGTGGGTTACCAAAAGGAAAGAAGTTGAATTCTCCTAATACATTCAATACTGTCAGAACCTCATTTGGTCTCATGTTTAGAGCCTTAATATAAGAAACATCTTGTAAAAATGGGTTGAATCGTCCATTGGAAACTATAACTAAATTCAACAATGAGTATGAATAAACATGTGCTTCAATCCAGCACCACAATACTTAGAATGGATTCCCATTGTATAAATGAAGCAGGATATAGTAAATTATTCCTAATATAGGATTTTCTATCCAAATATACTTTTCCTTAACCAATTTAGCTATAATGATGAATGTCACTTATCTTACACCTACTCTAGATTCACGAACGAGAAGTAAATATACAGTTATCCACATATCAAAGAAGAAAGCTAAGAGTACTTTTCCATCTATATCGGGTTTGACTTTATAGCCCCAGATCTTATAATTGCCTCCTTCCTGTGTAGGCCAATACTTTCCTGAACTACCTCGGTTATCTATAGAAGGAAAAATAGTAGGATTTCCAGAAGATGGACCTTCCTCTATTGTTGGTTCTAAATAGGCATCCATCCACACTCTAATAGTAATATCGTTCTTGTTCGTAGGTAAATTCTTCACAATATAAAATAATTCAGGAGCTAGAGGTGGTGTTCTAGAAGCATTACCCCATGTTGTAGTAGGTGGAACAAATTCTTCATACATTTCCCTTAGAATGGGAACTCCAGATATTTGGTAAATGTCTCAGAGACTAATACCATATTTAGTGTGCATCAAATGAATTGAATTCATTTGTTCACTCCATCGTTTTAGTAATTCAGGAATTAATTCAATTTTGAATTCATAAGTTTTCCCCATCGAGAATGCTTCGTAGATATGAATGTCTGATAACTATTTTCTGAATTCTGCACATGTCTGACGTACCCAGAATGCCCACATCCATTCTGGTTTTACACCCCCTCCAGAATGAAGGTCCTAATCCCCTTTCAAGCAATTAGTTTGATCTGTTTGGGGAGCCTAAAAAGTGGAATCATAACAATATGGTCTTGGAGCTACCCCACAATCATTCATATCAGGAGTGGAACCACTATGATGATGGAAGCAGCTAATAGGGACTATTCCTTATTGTATTGGAACCTCGCTTGCACAAGTATTCATGCATTTAAAGATAGAGTATTGAAGAAAACAATTCAATTGAAAGTACTTCTTAAGATAGGGAACTTAGGAATCTTGAAAAATCTCATTCCCGTACAAGGGTAAATAAGGAAGTTTTGCATAGTCACATTGGTATGGAATTAGACCCTTCCATATCCAAGGAAGAGTAGTCTCAACAGTGTCCTAATAGTCTGGTCTGACAATATTAATCACTTATTCTTGGAGAGACTTATATTTATTTAGTATGAGTTATCAAATGAGTCATTCTTTCATGAAAAAAATTACAAAACTTCCTTGTTATAATTATAAAAGGAAATCAATAAAAAATTGGCAAAGGACATGGTTTGTGTAGCTCCTTCAATGAGGTCTATTGCGTAGGTCCTTTGACAAGGCCTTCCATATAGGTCCTTAGACGAGGATTGTCAAGTAGTACCATCGACAAGGATCCTAGTTACACTGTATCGGTGAAGTACTTTGTAATAGCTCCATCTCTTAATTCATTTTACCTTGATGAAGTTTCAAAGAAGTTATGCAAGAGCACAACAAAATAAGATTTGGGTGAATGAGATATGGAATGATAGCATCCATATTTTAGAGAAATCATAGATGAAGAAAAAACTCATCAAAGGTGAGACCTATCTATAAGAATCCAAATACCTATGCATCTGTAATGTGCGCAACTTCTTTGTGCCATAAGCAACTACGCGGTAAACCTGTGTGGTAAACCTACTCGGTAAACCAGCGATGTTCGGCGACATTCACCTCCAAACATGACCCTTTTTTCACATTTCAAATCCAATCCTGAGGGGGGGGGGATTTTGTTGACAATACATTAGAATGAAACCAAAAAGATTATGAACAAAACCTTTCGATATTTCCATTCGGAAAGCAATATTCAATGTGTATAAAGGAAATTCAACAATTATCCCAAGGCGCTTAATGACAGAGTATCTTCACGGAGCTTTGAGGCTGAGCTACAAGATTGAGCTACACATCCGACCTCTATGACCACCCTCCACAGCCAACCTCTGTGGCTGCCCTATGAAACAGAACTAAGCGGCTGACCTTCGTGCCGGAAGATGTTTTATGTCCATATGCAGAGCAC
This sequence comes from Viscum album, assembly GCA_963277665.1. Classification (NCBI taxonomy): domain Eukaryota; kingdom Viridiplantae; phylum Streptophyta; class Magnoliopsida; order Santalales; family Viscaceae; genus Viscum; species Viscum album. Next base: position 512,085,234 of record OY728125.1, read on the forward strand.
CTTCATAGTGGATCTGCCTGGAGTACCTGCACGGGAATCATATCTATGATCAGGCCCATCCATATCTATAAATAGATCCATTGAGCTCCCCATTTATGTACTAAAAAAAATGTTAAGGACTCTGTGATGCTCCCATTGTGTATCTATTTTTCCTAGATCTCTCAAATTGTCTCAGGGAGATCTCTAAACCATGAGAGAATAGATAATTAAATGGGATATAAATGTTTTGAAGTTATTCACATTATTCAGTTATCATCCATACCTATGTGGTATACCTGTGTGGTACTCTTATGTGTCATAATTGCATGGTACACTTGTGCTCCATACCTGTGCGGTGTACCTACCCAATACAGCAATGCAGGGTACCTACATGGAATACTTGCATGAGGTACCTACACAACCAGATCAAGTACCCTTCCCAAAAGACATTCATGGCAGCGTATCTCCATTCTTGGTTCCCTTATCTGAAATGGGATAAGGTGAAGCTTCCACCAAAACCTCCTACCTTTTCAGACCATTGGGTAAGGAACATCAGCGTGACTCTTATTTGGGATTTTATTTCCATAGTTAGAGGAATCACACATTCATTTCACAATGAGGATAGGATTCATGAGATGTTTTTGGGTTTTTATATCCACAGTCACATTGACCTTTCTCCTAGAAACTATGTTGGGATGTTCCCAATTTGGAGTAAGGTTGATTACAGGCATCACCCTTCTCAAATAGGGGACCTAGAACCTCATGTCCCTTGTAGATATGGTACACTTTTCTCTTCATGATCCGTGAAAGCATAGGAGAAGTCTCCCTCTCCCACTAAAACCAATTTCAGGGAAAAATCCTTGTATAAGCCCCTCACCTTCACCCCTTCTTCATTACATTAGATCCTTGTCCAATGTAAATAGAACTGTGGGAAGGCTAGTCTCCTCTCCCTCCTCCACGGTCGACGTGCCCTCTTCCATTAGCATGGAAGAAAAATTAGTAAGTGTGAATGACTTTATTGAATCATTCACATCCTCATGTTTCTCACACTGATCATGAATAACATGGGTAAAGAGATAAATGATGGTTACCACATGTTCACAAACACTCATTTTATTGAACATTGAGAACTCTGATTCATGTTCAAACCAGGATACGTAGGAATCTCTTTCAGGTCCCGATCTCACTGGATATCCTCCTTCGGAATCCAACAATAATTCCCAAAATTTGGGAATCCTATTATTAAAATAATACCCAAATTAAATCCTCAAATCAACAAGAGATCCTTTGTAGGATTTAACCCCAATATTATCTATTTTAGAGGGCCATACACTCCTATGAGATTTATCTATCTTCGTGGGATTTGATTCAATCTATATGGGATATGTAAGAAGCCTCTTTGAGTCTCCATCCCAAAACTGCAAATCCACCCTGTTCTCCTTGTGGAATATTCCCAATAGGGTCTGATCCTACTTGGAGACCTATATCCATTCCAAGGATCCTTGGGATGCTTCAACATAATTCTCACACTATGTTTTGACTAAATAATATTTCGCATAGAGGTTCTTATCTCATGATATTTAAAGGTATGATGTGTCTTTTACGTGACACGAAACTATAAGGGTTCTGATTTCTATCATAAGGATACAAAGGTAGCCAATTTTATGGGTACAATCCCAAGATCGAAGGAAACCATCGTCTCTCTGGATGACAATATATTATATAGTGCCACACTGAGTGGGTTAAAAAACTATTATCATCACAACTATGATTAGAAGAATCTATAATCATTATATTAGAGGAAACCATTGATGAAAATACATGAATACATATGGATAGTTCCATTAATGAGGAACCTTGAATGCATACTAATGATTCTAAATTTTACACATGTTAATATGTTATTGTAAATTCAAAGGGATACTTATGATATAATTGTTGAATTAATAATGATTCATGAAAATATGTTAAGTTTACAAAAAGACTCCCAGAGTAGACAATAATTCCCCCCAAAAGGGTTTGATGAGTCTGAAATCTGATCTTATCAACCAATGCACGTTATTAATTATTGAAATGTTCAAAACATAATGAATTCTTGGCTTTGGAAGGTAGGTCCTCTTTGTATTAAGATCTTTTAGAAGTTTCCGTTTCCATGGATAAATCCATTAGAAGCCACCTAGAAACAGTGATTCTTAAAACTAGAACAAATGATTCATGGAAATAAAAAACAACAGAAAAATGGTTTGGGTGAATAAATGGTATTTTCCTAAAATTCATGAATTTTCATTTAATAGTAAAATATGTTAATTTACAATAAATGATAAATAAATCAATTTATGCATCATGCTTGAGTGATGTATTATGTAATTGGATTTTGGTTTGAACTCAAATTCTATATTTACTATTTTAGTTCATAAGAATCAATTATATTCATAGTATTGAGTAAAAATATTAAACTAATGATTAGAATAAAGGGAAACCCCTATACTCACAAACTATAAATACCACCCCTCATTATCTCCTCTCCTCACACCTCTCAAGGCATGGGCCTTTTCTAAATTCTATTTAAATATTTCCCAACATCAGTCTCCCATATCCAGGAGCTCTTTAAATCATAGAAAGGTAAAAACTTCTGACCTATAGAGGCTCTCAAGGATGATATATTCCAGAGGTAAATTCCTCTTCACTTCTCTTTAATTTTGTTTCATGTTCCTTTTTTTATTTTTATACTCACCTATGATCATCCATATAGTTTGATAACTCAAATACTGTAAATGTACTCTAATTTTTTTATGATGATATAGAAAATCCTCATCATCTCCCCTTTATCCTCTTTTTATACTACAAATTAAAACACCATTAGAGATGTATTAATTCATCACATTCAAGGACAATATGTTATCAATTTATTTTACTGTATTCAATTATGTTGATGAAACCATTTTTATGGTTCTTCTAGAATATAAAATATATATTATATATAGTGTAATGATCTTTAATATTTTTTACACATGATATTAATTTATAAATCATGTTTTCTTCATTGTGATAAAAAACCTCAAATATACCCAAACGTTTATGATTATTGTTTTATATAATGATCCACCTTCACTCTAAAATACAAAATGAATATTATAACCATTTAATCTATTGGATTTTTACTAATAACATATTCCTCGGGTTCTGGAAACACAATATCACCTTAATTTTTTATTATTACATCAATATAAGTAAACCAATCATTAAAACCTAGGAAATAAACAGTCCTAAAATTGTGAAATTGATCCTTTTAACCCACCGAAATGGCCTTTAATGAACTCTATAAGTCTTTAATAAATCAATTACTTATGGAAGAGACATTGAAAATATAAATTAATCAATGAGATTTGGTTATATAGGGCATTAAGATCAACCATATGACACTATCTTAATTATAGTTATAGGATTATACATGAACCTCCATAATTCATTTAGGATGTTATAGCATTATTTTTACCCATATGATGATGTCTATTATTGTTATGAACTTATTATAAATTATATATATATATGATACAAACATATTTATCAATATACAGTCATCATTCTCATTTGAGGATATACATATTTTTAAAACATTCCCACCCAAATTATTCCTCATAAGAAAGCTCGTTTTAAGGGAACATTGTGAATTTTTACCCATTTTCAAGTTCACTATAAAATCTATTTTTAATCCACAATTATTTTATAAAACCACATATTTTAGTATTACAATCATCATGGATCACATTTGGTTTTATATAAATTATCATTCCGTTTTATGTTTATGTATGATTGATTATATATGAATCGATATGTGGTAAGAATATTCATGAACATGTTGTGATCGGTGCACCCAAATAGTCCCCCAATGCATTCGGTAAAGTACGTTATCTTGAGAAATTATGTCCAATGGTATTGGTTATTATTCTTGACTCTTGCTTCCAGGTGAATCGTCGTGGTGGTTAACATTGAATTATGGTCCTCTATGTGCAATGAGCCATGATGGATAAAAAATTCATGTTTTATATTGCTTCCACATTACTATGACTATGTTTTAATAAGAACCTATGTTTAAATGATATGAATCCATATGTTCCTTGCCTTTTAATACAATTATTTCATCCCTCTGAGCCAATATCTAAAGCGTTATTCTTTTTTTTTATTCTCTTTGTGGGATTTTTTGCTCGACCCATTGTTCATGTTATCATCGGGTTATCATATGAATATGTATGAGAACATAGGAAGTTAGGATCTTGTTATGAATATTAAAAAAATTAAATGTTTCATTTATACCCATGTTTTCAGTTCTATGTACCTATTATTCCAAGACACTAGACTATATGATCCTTCTATTGTAATATGATGCTTTATTATGATTAAAATAATGTAAGGATATCTGTAAAAGTCCATGGTCTCTATAAGTAGATATTGATGAAGAATATGTTAACTATAATATAAATTCCAATGATTTAGTTTATTTAATTGTTTCTTTCTTTTTTATATATCTAATAAACTTGTGTTGTCTCACAAAAACATGGATTTATATTGAATTTAAGATAACCATTATATACTTTATAATAATATATCATGATATGAACCAATTTAAAATTACAAGGTTATATTTCAAATTAAAATTTTAGAATCCAAGAGAGTTGGGACTCATGAAACATCATTAGCTACATTGACCAGATAGTGGTTATAGTGATTAAGCCCATCTAAAAACTAATCACTGATCTGATTATTACTAGATCCTTTTAATATTTAATATATTCTGTTGATAATATTAATATGAATACAATAGAGATATATATTCTAAATCCTCTCATAGTTTTTCACCAAGTGGATAAGTAAATGATGTTTTAAGATACCTACATCTTTATGGTGAGTAAACCGAAAGGGTATGTGGAGAGCTATAAATCCAAATTTAAATCACACCCATCCAAGAAGAAGAAGTTCAGTGTAAAATAAAACCAAAATGATTCTATTTTATTTTCATTTTGAAATAAGGTCTCATGGATGAAAAAATACAACAAGATAAATAATAATGTTGATGATTCATGTATGTTTTTCATTGAGTGTAATTTATCTATTTCAATAAAATGTGTTTTCGATGTATCTTATGGTTCTCAAATTTTTATCTGAATACACGAATCTTTTATATTGAGAAATATTGATCAGGGATGTAGATATATGAGTATCCAATGAAGATGAGTTTCAAATTATAAATATTAGTGACTATAAACTCATGTTGACATCTATTTTGATCATAGTTTTAAAAGGATATTTTTATGTACTATATATTGAAAAGAACATTATATTGTTTTCTAGACACGGTACTAATGGATTTGTTTTCATGTTTGGAAATAAATATTTATGATTTTATAAAGACCCCATTTATTATGGTAAGGAACATTAACATAATGAACATTATGTTTTTTATTACATGATCTATTAATATAAGATCTACAACAAAAATAAATAACCAGAATCATACCTTACCCAATAATTGTATTACTCATCAATTCATGTATATTAAAATCATTTCACTAAATTATACCATGATGGATACTCATATTATTTTGAACTAAATTGACATAGAATATGTCTATCATGATTACAAAGTAAAAAGACTAAATCCTCATTTAGTAGAAAAGGTGATAGGCACAAATAGATTTCTGAATTAGTTATTACTGACGGTGATAGAGATTTTCCTATTGAAGAAAGGGGTTGTTAATCATACATCATGACTTTTACTGATGATTTAAATAGATATTGATGTTTCTAATTAATGTTGTATAATTAGGATTTTCAGATAAATTCATGGAATAAAATAAGGATTTTTCTAAGAATATAAAAAAACCCCTCAAACCATGGTGGATAATATAATAATCATGACATCATTGATTATTTATGGGATATTGGGATCCTATCTATTCTCAATCTATCTTATACACTACAATGGAATGGTGAAAGTGAAAGGAGAAACTATAACCTATTGTAAATGTTGAGATCAATGATAATTTATTTTAGTCTTATATTATCATTTAAATGATACATGTTATAAAAATTAACTAACATACTAAACCAAGTACCAACTTAATCAATAAATTATATTCTATATGAACTTTGGAGTGGAGGAAAAACTATGTTTCTAACGTCGAGACCTCGGAAGCCCAGAGTTGGTGCATTATTACATATCATTTACATGATCACAAAATATCATGTCTCGAGAGACCGATTAGTTTAGTAGCCTTAGAAGTACTAGATACATTCATATGTTTTACAATACATCATAAAATGGAAAACTAAGAAACATTTTTTTCATAGACAAAACTGAGATCCCATATACTATCCCTGCAGGTTAGTCATAATATACATTTCTAATCTTGGGAAAAATAAAACATAGAAAGGGGTGAGCTCAGATGCTCAGTAAGGATAACAATATAATGAAAACATTCCTAAACAAGCATAAAGATTTAAGGATGTGTATAAAACAAAAAAAAATCCTTTTCAATACAAACTTCTTCATAATATGTCAAATATAAATCAAAATAATTCCATTTATTTACTCACATGGATATTCTACTAGTTGAATAAACGCATGCAATATAAATATCCTAATTCATAATGATGGAATGAATAATACCAGACTTCCTAAACACATAGTCAAGGCCTTGGGCCCAGACTACAAATAAATTTTCTTCAAGACCTTGTTCCAAGACACTAGTTCGTCTCATGTGATGTACTGCTGCATCGAGGAGTTATACCAGGCTCCATCCATCACTAACTAATTAAAATGCATTTCTCATATGAAAATGTATAAACATAACATAAAAATTAGTATTAAAACTAGCACAAGAAATGTAAATACATTATACATAAACCGTGAATGGTGTAAAAAACACATCCACAGTAAAAAATATCACAAAACCTTCAAAACAATATGGACGTTTTGTTTCATAATAAATAAACCTCAAATATGCTTAAAATTGCTCAAAGGATGTTGACATAGATGAAATCAAAACCATTTTAGAGAAATATCTCATTCTATTTTGAAATAATTTTAAAAAACATTTATTTATAAAATATTAATATAAGTGTGCAAGGTAAGCTTAGATGATGTTATAATGGTGGAAAATAGCCGCACCCAACATATAAGTTAAAAAAACATTCATACTTTAATTTTTTCAAAAAGGTTATAAAGGACCTTGTTTGGAAAATGACGTAAAAAGTCCATTATAAACATATTATAAAAAGTCACTAAATGGAATAAATGACTTTAACACATAGTTTATAAAATAGTAATAATGTTTTGAAATACTTTTTTATGAAAAATGGATGTGGATGATAAAGAGGTCCCATTAGATACTTTAATAAAAACAACCTCAGATAATTAAGAGATTGTGAAATTAACACTTAACATGTAATTTTCCTTGGTTGAGTGTAGGTTAACCTCCTGTATAATGGTGAAATAATTTTTATTAAATTATAAAAGACTCATATACATTAATATTATATAATATATGATCTTTTAACATTGTTTGTTAATAATATCTTAGTATTATCGTCATTTCGTGTGTAAACTGATTCGTTTTCCTTTATATGCTTAGTTACGTAAGTAATGTTTGTTATGGATAGTATGTATATTATTCATCTTCAGAATGAAATTATGTCTTTAAATATTATTTTTAATCATCTAATTAAAATTACACTTGAATGGATAAGATGGGGAATGAATCTCATCGTGTTCATGGAGACGGTAAGACGTATATACACACGAGAGACAATATCATTATTTTTATATAAAAATAATATATAATTGGATAGTATATCATATATTTAGAATAATTATCAAGATATATTTATTATTTACATTAATTACACCTCATTATTAATCTCATAAAAATAATAATGTATTGAATAACAATTACACCACGACGTGGAGACGGTAAGCCGTACAAACGCACGTATGGTGACATGTCATTCAAAGGATGGATAGAAAAATTAATATGGTTGTACTATATTTATAATAAAATGAAATTATATAGAAGATTATGGGGTTAATATTTTATAATGTAAACAACAAAGAAAGAGGAAGTTGAAGAAGAATTGAACTTGAAAGAGGTGATGAAATATTTACCTCTATTTCTGGTTCTTCCATTTGATTTGATCAAAAGGGATCCATAATTTGGATTTCTAACTAAATGAATGCCTATAAGATGAAGGTAGAATAGTTTACCGGGTATTTGGGAAGGGTTTGTTTGAGCCAAATTGCTTTGATGGTCTGAATTATAGATAATGGGAAGTTCCATTTTATATGATGGGTGAGGGGAGCCTTAGGAAAATCTAGAAATATTATTTTATGATAAAATAATTTTTGGTTTCTAATGGATCCAAATTAAATTTTTTTAAAATCTATGATAGGTATGGGTTGAACAACACTCAACAAATAGGTTTTAGATAGTTTTAGGTCACTATATTAAATTTATCTTTTAGATTTAACTCTTAGTTAAATAGTTTGACATTTACCATGCCTCTTTGTATTTTTATATTATATGGTTAATAAACATACAATAAACTTCAAAGATAACCTCAAGTGGATCATTAATGCCATATATAATAATATTTAATACCTTTTGGACCAAAATTATATATTTAGAGATAGAATATCATTTAATAATAGAATATTTGTTTTAAAACTCTTTTAGGCCAATTTTGACACTATTTTGTAATTTGTTTTTTATAAATTCATAACAACATTATTACATCGAAAACATTTCAAAAATCCAACCTTAACATGTCATATTAATCTAGAAAATTAGTGGAACACATGAAAAGTCTCACATTAAATTTATTTGGATATTTATAATATCAATTATTTTAATATTTCATTAATTAGTTAATTACTGCATCATCATTGTGTCAAAAATAAATTAAATTATTTAATTTATAAAGAATATAAATTAAATTAAATTATATATGAAATATTTTTATATTCTTGATTAATATTTATAGTCGAATTTATCTTTTTTGTAACACAATATTAAAATGGTTTAGTTATTAAACATTGAATTTAACACTTTTAACTCTTCTTTGAATTAAATAAAAATAAATTCCCTAATCTAATCCAAGTTAACCAAAAAGGTTCATATTTTTTTCCTATGTTTGTTTTTGGTCGAATTATACTTATCCAATATATTTATATCATTTGTTTGGGTAATGATAATATCATTTTTACCCTTAATTACCATATATACTTTTAACCCTGATAAATAAAAGTAAAAAGTTTCTATTCACCAAAAATTATTTTCATCTTATTGAACCTAATTTTACTTACTATTATAAACCATGTCTCTCAAAAGTTTGAAATTAAACTCATATAATTGGTAGAATTAAAATTTATGTAAATCTTCAAATGCTTATAGGAGGTGGCGAAAAGATGTTAAAAGGATAAATAACATTTTTTTAATCTAAAATTATTATAAACTGACTCCAATTAATTAAATTGAACTTATATAGGTACTATATATCTATTTTGACCTAATATAAATTCAAATAAAATAAATACTTATTTAAATAAAAATTCCAATTTAATCTATAACGTAGTGTTTTTCAATATTCATCAAAATTGAAATTATTCAAAAAATTACAAAAAATTCACCTCAAGCTAATTTTTATCTTCCATATCCAAAAAGGAAGTCCCTTTTGAAAGATATAATTTATAAAATTTAAAAAAGCTAGTATTACTATTCATAAAAACTTGTTTGATTTGTCATGATGTGTTAGATTCTCGAAGTTACGTACGTCGCAAGCTGTTACATGATTCAAAGGGAAACTTATCATGGAAGCTTGGGTTGTTACATTCTCCCCTCTTTCCAATAATTTTTCACCAAAATTTCTATAATATTACTCCATAAAAAGATTCAGGTGGTTTTTATGATAAGTTCCTTTTTTTCCCACGTTGCCTCTTCAATCTTATGGGTTCTCTATAGAACTTTTACCAGATGAGTTATCCGGTTTCTCAGCACTTGTTCTCTTTTATTAAGAACCATCACAAGATCTTCACCATAAGGAAAATCGGGTTCCAGTTATAATCCCTCATAGGTGGGTACGTGTGTTAGGTGAGGCATGTATTTTCTCAACAGTGATACGTGGAACACATCATGAACTTTGGAGAGACTTGGCGGAATTTCTAAATAGTAATCTACAACCACAATTTGTTCTATAATTTAGAAAGGTCGGATGTACCTAGGACCCAATTTTCCCTTTTTACTAAAATTTATAACACTCTGCCAGTGAGATACCATCTAGAAAATGTGATCTCCAACCTGAATTTCAAAATCATACCTTCGGTTACCGGTATAGCTCTCCTTCCTACTTTGAGTTGCTTTGATGTGGTTTTTGATTTCCTTCACCTTTTCCATTGTTTCCTCCACAATTTCTAGTCTTATGAGTTTTCTTTCACCAGTATCATCCCAAAAGGTCTATGTGCGGAATCTATTTACGTATAACGCATCATATAATTCCATCTGAATACTTGAATGGAAGCTATTGTAATAGGAAAATTCCACCAGAGGTAAATATTGACCCCCTTTCCTGGAAAATCAAGTGAGCATGATCTCAAAATCTATTCTAAGGTTTGAATTGCCTTTTCTGATTGTCCATCAGTTTGAGGGTGGTAGGCAGTGCTCAAATGAAGTTCGGTTTCTAAGGATTTCTGAAGAATTTTCCTGAATCATGATTTAAAATGGGGATCACGATCAAAATCAATTGATAATGGTACTCTATGAAGTCTTACAACATCATTAATATATATTATTGAAAAACATTAAAGTTGTAAATCATCTCTTATAGGAAGAAAATGTGCTGACTTGGTAAGAAATTCAATAATGACCCATATTCAATCGTTTATTCTAGGAGTATTTTGTATGACAATGAAAAAATCTGTCGTGATATCATCACATTTCCACACAGGAACCAGAAGAGGTTGCATGACTCCTCCAGGTTGTTGCCTTCCATCTTTCACTAGTTGACAAACCATACATCGTGACACAAAATCGGAAATATCCTTCTTCATGTTGTCCCACCAAAAATGTTCCTTCAAATATCTATAAATTTTGGTTCTATATGGGTGTATAGTGAAATTGGAACTATGAGATGCTATCTCAGTGGTGAAAAATGTGAGATTTATACTGATCACAAGAGTTTGAAGTATATTTTCTCACAAAAAGAACTCAATATGAGAAAAAGGTGATGGCTTGAACTACTCAAGGATTATGATTATACGATACACTACAAATCGTGGAAGGAAAATAATGTGGAAGATTCTATGAGATGATAGGATCATGGAAACAATATAGAAAGAGGAAGTGGAAGAAGAAAGAAACTCGAAAGAGGTGATGAAGTATTTACCTCTTCTTCGGGTTCTCCCTTTTGATTTGATCAAATGGGCTCTCAAGGATGGATTTATGACTAATATAAGGCATATGGGATTTAGGTAGGACATATTAGAGGGTATTTGGGTAGGTTTTGGCTGATCAAAATGTATTTGAATGTGTGAATTTCAAAGAAGGGGAATTTCCCTTTTATGAGAGGGGTGGAGGAAATTTGCAGAAAATCTATAAATATTATTTTATAAGAAAATAAATTTCGGATTCTAATGGCTAAAAAATGAATTATTTAAAGGGTATGGTGGGGATGGGTCGGAAACCACTAAAAACAGATTTTAGATTGGTTTGGGTGACTATATTAACTTTATTTTTAAATTTAACTCTTAGTTAAATAGTTTGACATTTACCATGCCTCTTTGTGTTTTTATATTACATGGTTACTAAACATACTATAAACTTCCAAAAAAACCTCAAGTGGATAATTAATTCCATGTATAATATTATTTAAGATTTTTGGAAGATCCATAGATTTTTTGGAATATAATATTAAAAAATAATATAATATTTGTTTTAAATTTTTTTTTATTTTGACACTATTTTGTATTCTGTTTTTGGTAAATTCATAACAGAATAATTACTTCTCAAAAAATTCATCTAACCAACCCTAACATGTAATATTAACCTTAAAATTAAGTGTTATTAATAAAAAGTATCAAATTACATTTACGTGGATATTTATAATATCAATTATTTTAATATTTAAATAATTAGGTAATTACTGCATCATAATCGTGTCATAAATAAATTAAATTATTTAAAATTGAAAAACTATAAATAAAATACCATTATGTAGGAAATAAATTTATCTTCCTAATGAATATTTATAGTCTAATTTATCTTATGTGTAACCCAATATTAAAAATGGTTTATTTATTAAACATTGAATTTAACACTTTTAACTCTTCTTTGAATTAAATAATAATAAATGTCATAATCTAATCCAAGTGGAGTAATGTGGATCATATTTTATTCCTAAGGTTATTTTTGGTCGAATTATACTTATCCAGTAGAATTGGGACATGTGTTATGGTAATAATAATATCATTATTACCCTTAATTACTCTATTTACTTATAACTATGGTAAATAAAAGTAAAAAGTCACCATTAAAAAAAATATTTTCATCTTATCGAACCAAATTTTACATACATATATCAACTATGTCTCTTTGAGTTTTAAAATTAAAATCAAAGAAGAGGTAAAATTATGTTTTATGTAAATTTGAAAATGCTCCTAGGAGGTGGGTAAATGACGGTAATAAGTTCAATAAAATTTATATATATATATAATTATTATAAACTAACTCCAATTAATTACATTGAACTTTTATAGGTATTATGTATCTATTTTTACGTAAAATAAATATTATTAAAATAAATAATTATTTAAATAAGAATGCCATTTTAAACAATTACTCAGTGTTTTCACTATTCATCAAAAATTAAAGGTTCTTAGAAAAATAAAAAAATTCACCCTAAGCTCAATTCGATATTCCAAATCCAAAAAAGAAGTCCATTTTGAAAGATAAAATTTTAAAAAAATTTAAAATTGGGAATTAAAATTTGTAACAGCTAGTTTTATTGGTCACAATGTGTTAGAATCTCGAAGTTACGTACAACGCAATCTATTGCATTATTCCATGGAAAACGTAACGTGGAAGCTTGGGGTGCTACACTATTGTGGAAGATACATGAGAAGTTATAGAAATATTTATTCATGGTCTTTTAAGGTAAAACAATTGCGCACCATTGAGAAAACTAGACCTTTACAGGAATCCATAATGAAAAATGGGTTATTTCTTATAAAAACCCTTTGAAAAAATGTAATAGTGGAAAGACACAATTTATTAAATTAGAGGGAGAAAATCAATAAAATAAATAGTGGGAACAGAATAGAATTTGATGAACTACAGGGTTAATATGCATCAGAGTTAGAATAAGAGAGATTATATAACCATAACAGTATGGTTTTCTAGTTATCTAGGATGGTGATTCATTATTAGTTTATAATTAAGATCATATATCCTAAAAAACGAATCAATAAGTGTAACAGATGTTTCCAAGTGAAAGGAAACCAATAATTATTAACTAGATTCCATGTCCCAAAACCATGTCTATATTTTTATACATCCTACAGTGGTTGTAAATCCCAATATTTTTTATGGGTATTCAAGAACGAACAACGCATAAAAATACAATTTAGAATCTACAAGGCATGAGTGGTTGTAAAATATGTTAAACATCGTTAAGGTATTGACTATGATGAAGCCATTTCACTGGTTGAGATGAAAAAAATCATCATATTTATTAATTAAATTGTTACATTCCTTGAATATGATATTTTTAAAATGGTTGTCCTAATTTAATAGGAATCATTAGTAGGATTTATATACGACCGAACCTGAAGGGTATGTTTCTAAAAAGGATACGAATAATATTTTTAAATTGAAAAAATTTATTTGTGGAATAATGTAATTATCAATATCCAAAAAAAATTATGTTATGATGTCATAATAGAATTTGGTTCACAAAACAATGAATGTGATATTTGTGTGTATTAGTGGATTAGTGTGATGGAAGCCGTTTTCCTAGTAGTATTTTTTGAGGATATATTTTATATTAAAAATGAGATATTGGTATTACATTATATTAAGGAATAGTTGAATAAATTATTATTAAATGAAAAACATGGATAAGATGCTTATATTATTGGGTTAATGATCTGTCATGATATATAAAATAGAATTCTTATCCTATATAAAAGTACATATATTGATATATTACTAAATATTTTCAGTATGAAAAAACCAAGAGACGGTTTTTTCCCTTGTCACGAGGCACTGACATATCAATAACAATTTTTCCTCATGAACATGAAGAATGAAAAATATTTGGAATGATTATAAATATTTTGGTGATTAGGTCTTCCTTTTATTCTCTAATATGTACTATCATTGATGTATCATACACATTAAGTGAGTTAGATAGATTTCAAGAAGACCTGGTGAATTCCATTGGATGGAATCCAATACTATATTAATGTAAATGAGGAATACTATGGATATGTTACTTATCATTCTAGTATATGAGGATATTTTCATAAATTTATTTAAAGATTATTGTTTTAAATTAGGTATTAATAATAAGAAATCACAAACATGACACATATTCACTTTGAATAGCGGTGTTTTTAGCGGGATGAACTTAAATCTGGATGAGTTCATAGATTAAATTTAAGAGAACTAGTAATTTTTAGTTTCTATTGTAGCTAAATAATGATTATGTATTAAAAACCTTTTCTAGGATCATAGAATTATACCAAGATGTTAATATCATTTCACACTCTATTATGAAAATATTATCGTTGTGTATATTATAAAAGATCCAAGGTCACATTAGAGGATTAAGCACCTACATAAAAATATCACCTCATGAGAGATTTTTTTCATAGGGTTGAGGATGTATAGAGAATTATTTACATGGAATACAATATTTATGACCCATTAAATAATTACTTAACTCATCAAAAACATGATTACCATTTATGGATTTGGAGAAAAAAAATCATAGGATGTTCACTATAGTTCATGTATAGTTTATTGAGTTTGTTTACATGGAAAAAATATGGTTGTGATTACATTTATATTTTACTGTTTTAAAATTATTGAAATTTCCTATTACATGTTGTTCATTACTCTTCGTGGTTCTAATGTTATAATGTCATTGAGTGTTGATCACATTGATAAGGTAAACGATTATATCTTGGTATAATGTGATACATGAAGTTATATGATGATAGTATTAAATATTGATATGTGGTTTCATAATTTAATATGACTACAAACATATTATAGTGACGATCATGAGTGACTACTCGTAAGAGGATGATGATATTTTTCATGAAGTTTCTACTTGGTAATTTCTTATATGGTAAATTATGATAAGAAAACCAATAATAGGAATTCATCAGGTTTTCGCATCACTATATATTCCTATATGAAATCAAGATTAATGGTCCTTTTACATTAATATTATTGTTAATTCATGTCATGAATCACACAATTATATTTTCTTATAACGATTATCTCTCCACATGTTATCATTATGTAGAGTATGTTGGGAGCATCACAAATGATAATTTTTTAGTTGATATGTAATAGAAGGAACTGTCCCTACCTCCTTAAAAAATTTATATCTCAGATGTTGGATTTCAATATAGAAAACAAATTAAATTCTATATCCATTGGGTAATACATTTTTTATTTTAGATAGTCGTTGAAAGTCATATTGACCATTACGGTTGGTGACACAGCTATATAAAATACTTGATGAGATATTTTGACAAAGAATTATGTTACATTGGGAATTTATATTTTATTTTTATCAAAGAGATGTTCTGTTCTTTCTCCTAGGGTCCTTCACCCATTATAAGATAATAATTGTGGGAACTGGGAAAATACAGATAATGCTATTGATAAAAAATAAAATAATTTAATACACTGCATTTTTCTGTAATTCCTAATTAACGTAAATAAAAAATTAAATATAATAAATATTATTATCATGGTATTGGAATAATTTTATTAAAATTTAATCGATAAAAAATATTCATTGATGATTGAAATTTTTAAATGAAATATTTATTTTAATTATTCAATACTATTTGATGCGGTTGAATGAACAATAACCACATCTGTTAATCAATATTTATCTACAGGATGGTAAATATTATTTATCATTCCAAGTGATGTTACATGACAAAAGATAATGATTATATTTTTATTATCAAAGTAATGTGGTATGATGTTTTTAGGAATATAATATTATTTTAAGGGCTATTGTGAATTTAAATAATATTTTTTCACCTAAACCCTATATCTATATATTGAAATTTATTTATATTGTATGGAATTATTAAAATAGTTATTTTTTATACACAAAAATTGTATCCACTGAATCCTTTTTATCTATCCTTCTCAAGAACAAGAATTTGAAAAGAAATTCCATCAATACAAATTGATGAGAGATCCACAAAAAAAATGATTTCAAATTCTTCTCACTAGAACAAATTAATAAAATAGAATCTAGGGGACAAAAACGACACATTTTAATCTCTGTTAGAGAGATTATATCCTTGTATCCTATTAGTACAATAAAGAAAATCTAAATTGGTTATTAGAATATCAACATCATGAATGGATAATTTTCCTAAGATGTAGTTATCATTTTTTATAATATTAATAAATTATTTACAACGTTAACATGATATATCTTATCTCAATTTTTTGGGGAAAACTTTAAAAATAATAACTATATAAACATTAATATTTATATATATCTCCCCACCAATGCTTAAATTGATGCAAGAACATCAAAAACATCATTCACAGGTATACACATCATTTTTTTTATATTACAGTTATAGACATCTTTCCAATATAAATTTTATCAATAGTATCTTCAAAATAAAACTATGTCTATATTGAAACATTAATTTTTCATAAATAACAAATTTTTAATCATGGACTTATCCACCCACCCACCCCCTAGAATAATGATATTTTTAGAAATTAAATTTTGTTCCAACAGTTATATACTCTATTCCGAAAAATTCAGTAGAACCATAAAATATCCAAATATTCTTATTCCTACAATATGTGTCTATTTTTCCTGTTGAATATGCATTTCCCAACCATTATTAAGACTATGTATTATGTATCTGTCTTTCATCTTCATAACCCTAAATTCATTGCTGATTTTGGGTAATTATATTATATATTACTTCATCCCAAAATAATTTATATTTTCTTTTCTATCGTATAATGTATAATTATACTTATTTATTAACATTGAGTAACTATTCTTAATTTTCACCTATTTTTTAGGGATTTTCTTCTTAGAAGACTTTTATGTTTTAGTTTGAATATCTATTTCATTATAATAATATTACCTAATTTTATTCAAGTTATTTTCATCATTATGGAATCAAGATAGTGCATTATTTAGTTATTCCTCCTTCTCATCCAAATTATCCTTAATATCGACCAAAATTATATACTCTCTTTAATTATTTTCCATATAAATTTTTATATTTTTTATGAGATAATAATTATTAACTAATTATCTTTTTTTTCATTGTCATCAACTTTCACCTTTTTATATCATTTATTTTTTTCAAGAAAGACCCTTATTAATAATCATATAATATATTTTGTATATCTTTATTCATCATCCTCATTAATTATTCATGTGTCTTCTTCTATTTTAACATCAGTAATGAATTATTTTCTTATCAAGGGAGATCATCTTCATCCAAAACAATTGTGGATTTTGAGCCTTCACTGAATACCACTATAATAATATTTATTTTATTTTTATATATGTTATGTTTTTTCCCATATCATTTTATTTGATATGTCAACCACTTATTTATCACAATTATTTTCACTATATTTATTCGTACGATAATCAATTGAAAAATTCAAGATTGTTCCATTGTTAAAGAATTTAATAGGGAGTATAAAATATTTCATATTAATATCTTCAATATTTTCTCTCAAAATATGAATATTAGATTCTTTTATCTTCACATATACTTAATAAATATTTTCAATAATTTTTATTAATTCATTGCTAGTTTTATGTCCCAAATTTATGGTATATGAAAATTCAAATAATCAGGATACGATGAAATTATGTGCATCAAGTCTATATTCATATTTCTATAATCTACACATGTCGTGTGTGAATCTTATCTAAATGGAATCATTCCCATGATAATAACATCACACACCTCAAGGACTCATAAAATAAGATATATAATCATTTATATCATCCATCCATGAATGTAATTTATATTTAAAAATTATTTCCTCTACTATTGACTAAATTCTATGTCATCATGTCCAATATTTGATAAAGGTTTGTTCTTTTCAAATGAAACCTAGATCTGATACTACTTTTATAAACTATATCTCATGTCAGAAGTGATAGTGGGAGGGGGTGAATCAATGAAATTTTTTTCTTTCTATTATTTCATTCTTTTATGTAATAACTATTGATGGTTAGGTTCATATACACTCTTCTTACAATCTTTTACTATTACAAGAAAATAAATAATGGAAAAGTCACAAGACACAAGGATAAAAAATTCCTTTTTGTATTTTTCGTTTCTATGTATCAGTGATGTTTCAAGACCCAGATTATTAACTATGAATCATATGAATATAATTCACAATCCATCTTTTGAAGATATTTTTGAGTAAACCACCAAAATTCATAATATATAATCACATGAAACATATAGTATTTATGTGCTTATTGAAGCCACATTTCGACATAGTCTTTACACTAGAACCCAACAAGTTGAATCTATCTCCCAAAAAGATTCTTCTTTAGACCTCCAGGTGGGATCTATATACAGCCTCCCAACAATTCTTCAAAGGGTCATTCGGGCACCTCACTGAAAATTACAACAAATATGACTTTTCTTAATATCGAGTTTCATTATTATTCTTATTTTTTCATACATATCCTCCTTATGCTGAGGAGTGTTTCACCATTATTAGTAAAATTATATAGCAAAAAAATATTGATATTCTAACCCTATGATGTAATAGATATCCTAAATGAAATCTCCTCAACTATTTGTTCATCAAAACCTGGGTGTTTCTTAGAAATGTGGGACCCTACATTGATAATCATAAATACTCACTACGGTTTCAACATTAGTGTCAAACACAATAAATTTTTATTTCAACTAAAATATATAATAACATAATTATCATGAACAACATTTTCATTATATATATTGAAACTCTTATACATTCTGGTATGATATTTAATTTTATTTAAATTCATTAAATATCATATTCAGTGTAATTAAAAGCACAAATTAAGACCTTTTAATATAAATTTCCAAAATAATCATATATTTTATTCCAATATGACATTTTAATTTACCCATATCAATTTCAACAAAATTTATAGAATTAAATTCCATCAAATTTTCAAATGTATGGAAGCATGTGATTAAACAGTGAATCTTTATCATGTGGTGTGGAAATAAACTCACAATTCAATTCTCCATTGATCTCAATGGGATCAGGATCATTTCATTAGATCATGGTATACAAATCATGAAGAGTATTATCTGCACATTTTCTGATTATGAATAAATTTTCCTTTATTTCAATATATTTGAAATATATAGGAAAACAACCTTCAATATTATTAAATCATTAGATTATATCTCCCATGATATATCTTGGGGACTTAGTTAATTATCTTCTCAATGTTTTTCAATATCCAGGAATCGTTCATTCCATAAATCCCCAAGAAATAATTCAATTTTATATTATCATGAATTATAAAACATTACACTCTCATTGACAGTAATTTAAAAATAAATGTTAATATCCATTTAATTCCATGATATATGATATAATTTTATTGAAATATATGAATCCTCGTATCCTCATTCCAATTTATTATTTAATAATGTAGTATCATCCCTTTCAATATTCTAAAAACATCCTATGTATAAATCTTGAAATCATTTATCAAATAT
Organism: Viscum album; assembly: GCA_963277665.1. Lineage (NCBI taxonomy): Eukaryota > Viridiplantae > Streptophyta > Magnoliopsida > Santalales > Viscaceae > Viscum > Viscum album. Next base: position 512,105,251 of record OY728125.1, read on the forward strand.
TTCATCCCCAATAACATGACTTTTAACTGATCAATTATCATCAATTAGTGTACATTAATATTGAATATACGTGATATGAAACCATCTTAGTTATAAACATATGTTTCATGATAAAATGTGTAATATTATATATTATTCATACATGATGAAGTATCAAACTTGTTTGAAAATATGAGGGTGGATTAAAAGATGGAAATCTTCATCAATCTTGAATCATTCACATTTGTAAACAATGGCTAAATTTTGTAAAGAAAACATAGAATTCGTGAAAGAGAGGATGCACCTTATCTATTAGATGAACAAAAAGATGCACATAGTGTATTTTGTTGACTACCAATATTATTTTGTCCACTTACGATGCTCATGATCACTCTATAATTCTTATAGTATGTTCAAATATTGTATTGAATCATGGTCACATAGAGTATTATAGTATCTTGAAATTGTATATTGCATCCACTATCCCCAAAATACTGTTATTAGTTAAATCACATATTATATATTGTCAATTATTTATCATTATATAATTTAAATATAAAGTTAATAACAATTATTCATATATAGTCTCATGTGATGGGTATAATTCTATTTATGTATTGGTCACATTTTTATGCTATTAGTTAGATGCTTTATGACAATTGTTTTCAAGAATAATTTTTTCTTGTGGAAGGTTGGACTTATCATAAAATATTTCTATTTTTAGTGTTATTATACATTGAATAAAACATGTTGGAGAGAAGATATGGTGTATATAAACTCAATCTGATGTATCGTCCTTTTTTTATCATTATAAACATAACCAGAGTACTCTACTATTGAGAGACCCACATAAAAATTACAAATGTCCATTTCATTAGTTTAATATTTAAATTGTCACATTATCCAGTCAGAGAACCATGGTTATCAATATTGTCTCCTTGTACCTTCACATGCACTCATATTAATTTTACACCACATCTCATGGTCCCTTTAAACACTTATACTTGATCATACCCCTTAAAACAATTATCAACCCATGTTCTATTATATACATACTCAATAAAATCAATCACTATAGGTTTAGTTTAGGTTTCAGTATATATCTTATAAAAGAAAACCATATAAATAATTTTTAAATAATTACATAATAACTCCACAAACATTCCTCATTAATTATATATATATATCCATTTGAAAATTCTCAAAATTTCTCAGGCAAATAAATTTTCCATATCCCTTGAAAATTATTTACATCCATTTCCATATAATATGACAGGAGAACTTCTTCAGATATTATAGTTCATGAACACATAATTATAAAATCACATAAATTCTATATTGATAAATAATCAAATCAAGAAATGGTTACTTCAGTAACCAAGTGTCATAAACATATAGTGAATCTTTAGAGGTTTGTTGGAATGTATCACAATGGGATTAGAGAGAAAAACTTCCATATATCCATTCCTAATTTTTCTAAATCTATGTCCATCACATAAGGAACATCGTAGATAGATTTTGAATCTCTTTAAGATAATAAAATGTAGTTTGGGACCAACAAGCTTAAGAAAACCACTTTTGTTTCATCTATAGAGTTAGTTGGAGCTATAAAAATTTCAATGCATTTATGCCTCAACTGTTGAATCATAATAGAGACCTCCTATATGTGTTTCACTTTTTCAGATGATTTTTTTAATGATAAAAAATGACTGGGTTTTAGGAAAAAAACATATCAAATGAGAAATAGATAAATATTTTAATACTCAGTTACATGTAAGGTTTGTTCTTCTTGGTGACCACCACCCATGAAAATAATATTTTGTGACTCCCCCTTAGCTATTATTATATTATTTTCATATTAAAAAACTATAATCCTTAATAATGGATCTTCTCATATCCCTGTAATAGAATTATAATTCCATATATTTCCCAAATAAGATTTAGGGAAGATACACTCTCTCGTATTGAAATCCGTATTGTATTGAAGAGAGGAAAAATATTTCTAGGTTATGCTATTTCATTCACCATCAAAATAAATGCTAACTATCATTATGGAATACTCTGTTTCTCAGTAATAAAACAGTTCCATATAAATCATGAAAGAATGGTGGATCTGGGTAACTATTTTCAAATGCTTCATTGAAAAAAAATTTGTAGGAAAACTAGTAAGGATCAATGAGATAACCATTATTCAAAATGTATGAGAGTATCCTAATCAATATAAAATAAAATATATATTCCCATTAAGATCATTCATGAAAAACCTAAGAAAATCTAGGGATTTAAAAATATAAAAAAATTTGATGATCACCAAGTATTATTTTTAAATTATGTATGTTATTACACCATATTTAATTCCTTTCTATATTAATTGTAATGGTAGTTAAGGTATTCAAATTACAGTTTACATAGAAACCTTCTTTCACCCCACCCATCATTACATCAACAAACATCCATTCAGGAGGTGAAGGAATCTTGAAACACTAAAGAAGTTGTGTCTCTAGATACATGGTGGTTGGGGTGGTATCTACACAAGTATATGTGTCATTTAAAAATATCCTTGATGAAAACTGTTCTAGGGTAAATGTAAAATAAAACCATCATTAATTGTAAAATTCATATATCCAATGATTTTTGTTGATTTTTTTAAATTCAATTGGCCATTAAAATAATATTCATAAGAACTGGTGACCATATCAAAGATAATTTATGAGGATTCAAAATAATGACTTACATGAGTTCATATATAACATTGGATAATGTTAATTTATTATCACTGATGTATAAATGAGAATATGTGAAATTAATCGAATCATAAGTGTTATATACTAGGGAAATGAAATGATATGGATCTATTTATAACTCTTATATGAAAAATAAAACTATTTATTTCATAATGTTGCTAATGAAATATTTTCATGATCAAAGAGGAATATTTTTTTACCTCTCAATGAAAAGAAATTTTCTTACTATCAGCGTCCTTATCGACTATATTAGGAAGTATTAGCTCTATATGATTATTTTAATGAAAGGTTAAATAATAAAGTTCATATATAACATCTTATATGTTAGCTATATATGTTTCAAACATGAGGGTACCATCTTCATAATATGTACAAATGAAGTTTTTGATGTTGATAAGCCCCATTAGAAGAAGGTATGTTGCTTGATGAATGTTCCATATCACTTTGATATATACAGACTCTCCCCATGAATCCCACTTCCTTTACATGATTGTATATTTTATGTTGTTATGAACTGAGTGATGGATGATTGATGAAGATCTATATAATGAAATACATATTTTATTCATATGAATAATTGGAATTTTTGTCTATAACAGTACATTTCATGTAAAAATATATCAATTCTATTCCACTCATGTCAGTTTCTCATTGAGACTCTTTAAATAACAAGTCAGCTTCTTTGGATGATTTTATTCTTTATTACATTCAAATTCCAATGGATCATCTTACTATAGCATTAGGTCAAAAAACAATCATTCATGGTAAGAATGACTGTAAGATTAAATTCACTCTATTATGATCCTTATGAAGACATCATTTAGTTAAGATTTATGTTTTCTTCCTATCACCGCCTCTATCATCATTATCTAGAAATGATATGATATTATTGAATTCATTTCAGTTCACATGATAGAAAGATGAGATGGGTTATTTTTCTATATGATGTTTTATTGAAATTCAAAACTATAGGGATTGTGTCCCTTATAAATAATTTATCTATCTATCTTGGATAATAAGAAACCCTTCCACAATGAAATAATATATGAACACACTTAAAGAGACCAAATTTCATTATCGGTGATCAAATAATTGGGGGTGTATATAGTGAAAATAAAAATGGGTTATCTTATATTAATATTTTCTTCTCCACTCTAATATCCAATAAGATGATTCTTTACCCCACATATACTCCTGAAATAAGGTTTTAATTGAGAACATGGAATTTCATGTGTATTTGTTAATTTATACTCACTAACAAGAGTCATTATCCAACCCCAATGTATTTTAAAGGGACCATACATCAGAATGAGGAATTACATTATAGGGAAAAAATGTTTTTAATTTAATTTTTAAAGAAATGATAAAAAGAAACACTACTGGTTTCCATATTCATCTTGGGAATACATCCAAAAAGTCAAAACCAAAATTCTGATGTTCAATTCTCAGCTTGAATGATTAAATTTTTTGATAAAAATAACACAAAAACCCACCATGTTGACTAGCATGCCATCATTGAAAAAAATTTCTTAGACCCCAATAAATAAATTATCCATCTTATATAGTTAGCTACAATGTGTTATGAGATGTGTACTTTTGAAAACATTGCCACATTTGTGGTAGTTTGGGATTCTGTTATTCATTAGTTAGGATGATGAATAGTTTTACCAACTACCAAAGGGGACAAAAACCATGAGATACATATTCTTCCCCACCACACCATTATATATTAAATATATCTCTTTCGAAAATTGTCAGTTACTTTCAACATCATTTCATAATGTGACTAGGAGATGAAATTCATAAGAAATGCCTCATAGGGTTGATTCTTTTTTGACTATCAACTCATACTAAAGATAATTCCTACCTCATTTTTCACCAAATGAAAATTATATCTGTTTTATATCAATGTTTTAATGATGTTTTAAATTAGATAGTAATTATGATGTGATGGGTTTTCTAAAATTCATATGGAAACATACAATCTATTTTCCTTCATTATCATCTCGAACTCCATATAACACCATTTTACCAAGAAGGGATTTCCCTAATCGTTGAAAAATGCCCATTCTAGATTATAGGTCTGAACATACTGACTATGAGATATTTTGGATGGACATTGACTTCCTCTTAAGGGATATATAGTTGTGTATCCCTAGCTCAATGATATTATTATTTTCCTCTTAGAATAATGTAACATACCCCTTAACATAAATATATAATGATCTAATTTCCTAAATAAATATCATGATGAGAGATATTTAGTCTCTAAGATACTATAAGATCCTATTTAATCCATTGGAATGGATTTATTTCTATTATATTAATAGGAATTTTATTTTTTATTATTATCCCAAACCAATATAGAAAAACTATATCTGATATTATATTGTCTTATATACGATATACGATCAATGGTTAGAAGAAATAATTATTTGTATTGATTTTATGAAATTGATCGTCATTAAAATTTCCACTAATCATGACCCTCCTCATGTACATGGATTGGTTATTATCACTTTTAAGAATCCATTTTATAAAAAAGTGAATGTAATAGTGAGATCATAAAATAAAAAAGAATAATATGATTTCTCATGTTATAAATAGGATAATTTCATGAAGTGACCACCCATAATGGGGTACTCCATGTAGTTATCATGTGGAAACTCAAAAAGCATGCTATAATAAAGTAAGTGGTAGAAATATCATGGAGATTACCAAACATAAACTATAAACCATTTGGATAGTGTAGTAACCACCCCGAGGATACAGGGCACATACTGAGTTTACAAAAGCCATTTTTTGTGAAGAATGTATTAATTATTAAGAATGTGGAGTTTTATTCACATGAGTATCATCATTAACACAATAGTAGAATTTGAATATTTATGAGATGGTTACACCATATTTATAGGGCTTATAATGTGTCTTAATCTACCACACAAATGTCTATGTGCATCACATGATTCTCTACATGACTTAAATTCCTCCAAGGAGAATCATTTCGTAACAACACATTCTTATATTAATTTCTTATAATTAAATAATATTATTACTAATTGGACTCATTTTTAGTGCGATGTTTATTTATTTCCATATATTTAAAATAAAACGGAATGAATAATCACCATGTGGATTTTTATGTACCACATGGTACTTAGTTGAACCATAACCACACATCCTCCTACCCAATCTTGCATCTTCTATGTTATACCGCAGAACATGAATTCATATTAATCACATCCATCCATATTGGATATCCATTGTATTATCTATTAAAACATATGACAAATCATCGAACATGAATACAAAAAGAAACCACACGATTTCAAGGATGTCATCATTGATACTTCACACTCATTGCATACCAATATTCCTTGTTTTACTAAGATAGTAACCATTGTATGCCATAACGGATTAGGAATCCTACAGCCAAATTCATTAATTTTGCGATAAAAAAATTTGTTAATCACCTCCATAATATGTGTTCACCCATTTCATAAAATAGTTCCAAAAAACATTTCTAATAAATACCCATGGATTTGATTATTAGATGGGGTAGATTAAATAGATATATATACATACATAATGAAAATGAGACATTGAGGATTGGAATAACCAACTTGTTATTACCAATTCTAAAAGACCAGAAAAAGTATTACATAACTATTTACCCCATGAAGTCACATTCATGAAAACTGTTTCACAATATTAACATATAAATATTATCCTCACATATAGAGACATCACATTAATCCTTGGTAGATCAATCCACATTATCCATCACTCACATGACACCCACTCAAAGTGTTCTCCTTAAAAAACCACCATAGGCTGATCGACCACCCTGGAAAGCTTAACAAGTGGAAAATATTCTATCATGTTGTACCCAAGTGGGCTGATCTACATCCCAATATCCTTTTTGTAGTTCCCTATATGGATCATTGTCTCCATGATTTCACTACATTGATCAGTCCCTCTATCATAATATTATTAGGTAGACTGACCATCCACATATATCCCTTGTTGACTCACTCCCTAACCTAGGTCACCACATCACCCAGTCTTCAACGTCTTTGTACCATCTATGTATTTTTACCCTCCCTGAACCTAATAGTAAAACTAATCAACATCCACCATGATAAACCCTACAAAATGGACCCCACAATGAACTAACCAAGTCGGCCAACCTATTTTGTGGTTTCTAAACCCCAAATATCAATAATTTCAATGATTATGATATTTAATCACCCTTTAACCACCCTTTATTGAAGAAATCCATGATTATACCAAGTTGTGTAAACATTTGAAGCATGGAAACAATCATTATCAGTATTCTGGACACACAAGAGGGTCCACCATTCAATAGTGGATTTTTTTGACAAAAATCACTAAAACCATTTTCTCCCTAGTAGATTGGTCACCTAGGGGGGTTTTAATCATGCATCCAATGGATAATTAGGGCCCTAATTTTAAATATGGGGTGATAATTATCCCATATTAGTATTACCCTCCTAGATCATGATTACAATCAATGTTCTATTTTATCATGAGACTAATTCCTTGGTAGAAGTCCCAAGAATGTTTCGATCAAATATTTAATCACTATGAATTTTTAAGGGAGTTATGAAGAGATAATAGAATTTAGCAAAAATACATTCCATGTGTGTTGATGAATTGGTAGAGAAACACCCATTAATGTGTTTCCCAACACATTATCCCATGATTCTCGATAATTATTCAGGGCCTCAAGTCAATTAGAATCCCTAAATACATATCATTCATAAAAAAGTTATTTAGAATGCGTCAGTCATAATAGTACCACAAATTCATTATACTCAGTCAATCCTCTATTCGAATGTAATTTTATAGAACACATGCATATTTAACATGATGTTCAGCTACATTTTCTATGTCCCTAAAATATGACAATAAAATATACAACAAAAATCCTGAATTTGTGATGTAATATTGTAGGACAACCTGTTTTCTGTGTTGTGGTAAACATCCTGGGAAGGTACTACCACATGATGTAAAAATTTGAAAATAAAACTACATGAAAATTGATTCATTTAAAGAATAAGACATAATATTCCTCCAAGTGGCTCAAATCCAACATCACCAATACTTCATATCCATCCCCATGGGGCCATATGCAATATGATATTTTTTATATACTTACAAACATGATCAGCCAATATATAGTCATGTATTTCCCTATAAATTGGTATATATTTCTTATAAGACCATTATTTTCTCACCCATGGAAATATTACATGTGAACCATTCATTCAAAATACTATATTAATGATGAATATATTCCCCACATAGAGGTAAAATATCCATCAATGTATCACCATATTTCCTTTATTATGCCATATTCCTGAAGAAACCATGTTTTGATCAGGGGTCCTTAAAAAATGAAAGTCAGAACAACCCAATACCACATAAGGAAACATTAATAGTAAAATAAACTACAAATAATTGATTCATATTAACATAAATTTCAACTAAAATATCCCTCTCATGCATAATCCTCACAAAAACTAATCATAAGAACCATTTTTCTTTCCAATGACTTTTAATAATACTATAAAAATATAAGTTTTCATTGTTAAATGACAATAAATGGTACATAGATGGGCCTCTTCACACGCGTTTAAGTGTTCTAAAATGTTTCATTAAGTGGAACAAAAATAAATGGGTTCTAATTCCATTCTCAAGGATATATAGGAATCCAAAATCAAGGGACTAATCCAAAGTCAATATATGTCTACTGCCACTATAACTAGAACATTCACATATATTCACCATTCAAAATGTATGAAATAGGTCCAAAAAACATGTTTATTGGTTTTGAAAATATTTTGGTCACCATGGAGAGTATATACATTATATTTGGTCACCAACCAACATCCAGAGCTTTAACTATGGATTTAATATACCATATACCAACAATTTGAAAAAATTTACTTATGTGGTTATTTCCCTAATTTGAAATACCACATGTTACTATAGCCATTGTTTGGAATAGTGGACATTTAACGCCCCAACCCCAGTTACCCAGAGTATGTGAATTATTACATAACATTGGCATGATACACAGAAATCATGCCCCGAAAGACTGACCAGTTTAGTAGCTTTGGAAATACCATTTACATTCATAAGGTCAACATTACAACTTTAAAAGAAAAAAACACTAAATTATTCCATTATAAACATCCAATATTCCTAGATTATTCCATCAAGTCACTCATAACTAAATTCATCATATCTGGGGAAAATAAAACATAAGAAAACGGTTAGTTGAAATGCTCAGTAAGAGTAATAAATATAGAGGATTATAACATAAAGACTAGTAATGGTGAATAATTGAAAACACATGAATTTACAAACAATAAACTTTAACACTTTGTGGCTGGAATATGAGATGAGTAAAAAATTACATATGAAAACATAGTTATGGGTATTCTACTAGTCGAATAACCACATGAAATATCAATATCTAATCTCATAATGATGGAATGCATAATTTCGGACATTCTGAAACATTTTTTCAAGGCCTCATCCAAGACGTCTAAAAATGATCAAGGCCTCGGTGAAAACCATATATCAAAAATTGGGAAAGGCCTCAGCCAATTCCATGTCTAATTGTCTTATGATACCTACCGATTCATCTAGGAGCTATAGCGGGGTCCAACAATCACATGCTAAGTCTAATGCATTCCTCATATGAAATGGGTGAAACATAATCTAAACATTCAAATTAAAACTAGCATATTAAATGACAACAAATTATCCACAAACCATGAATGATATAAAAATAGTACATCCACAGTCAAACATAACTCATTCAATACAATATGGAATATTGTATTGTCACAGATTAACCTCAATTTGGAATAATGAAGGTATCGACATAGATGAAAATAATAATCAAAATTATTTTGAGAGAAATATACCATTTTAAATTTTCCCATACCAATTTTAAACTTTTAATAGAAATTTTATTTTTAAAACATTAATGTGCACATAAATAAATATTTAAAATCATTTTTAAAACATGGAAATTAATGAGAAAGATTTAGAATAATAAATCTTTCAAACATTTAAAATGATATTTTAGTTAGAGTTCCTAACCGAAAGAGTGACACTTGAATAAAAATAATTGAGGTAATAAAAACATTATAATATCATGAGAATAAATGGATTCATGATATACTATGTCAATGTACATTATAAAAACCATATAAAAGTGATTTGGTGTATAACTACAAACATGATTCATTGGAATGTAAATTGAGATGAAATCTCTTATAAAGACCATATTCTTAAGTTAAGGATAAATCAACGACATTATTATGTGTGAAAAATATAAATACACTAAATATGATTTGATATTCAGTGTAAATCAATCATTAAACATTCACACATATTCTTGTAAAAACAACACCAATGAATATGATGTTTAACTCAATAAATGGAGATGGAGTTAAAATTACTCTTATCAAGTTCATATCAATGACTTGAGAATTTATCAACAGAGTTATTATGTGTATCAATAGTATATCCAGAGAAATGGGAGTGGAAATTTTGACATAATCGAATGAATATCGATTCCACACATAATCCTGGAGTAAAATAATCAATGAAGTATGTGTAAAGCCAAATGAATGGTAATTGAAATTTCAAATAAACTTATCAATTTTGGTAACGTAAGAATCATACAACCATAAATGAAGTATCATACAATGATGATTTAAATATCCATAAATTAAAGTATATTACACAATTAATACAATCATGGGCAGTACACACACCACATGCAATAAATAAGTGGTGAACAATGGAAATCTCACGGAATTAAAAGTGAGATAAGAAAACCTTTACATTGTACTTTTTCATTGGTCTAGGGTAGGTTAACCTCCTTTATAATGGTGAAATAATTGTCTTTAAATTATAAAAGAATCATATAAATTAATATGATATCATATATGATCTTTTATCAATGCTTTGTTAATAATATCTTAGTATTATCGTCATTTCAGTTGTTAACAGATTCATTTTTTTTATATTATTTGTTATGTGGGTCATATTTGTTATGGATGAGATGTATTTTATTCAAATCCATAATGATATCAAGTCTCTAAACATTATTTTTAATCATGAAATGAAAATTATTCTTTAATGGATACGATGGGGAATGATTCTCATCACGTTCGTGGAGATGGTAATCGGTACATACGCACGTGCGTGCAACAATATCATTTATTTATATTAAAATAACATATAATTGGATGTTATATCATATATAATGAATAATTATCATGTTATATTTATTATTTACATAAATTACATATCATTATTATACCCATCCAAATAATAATGTATTGAATAACAATTACACCATGACATGGACACGATAAGCCGTACGTACACACATATGGTGACATGTCATTAAAATGATTGATTGAATAATGAATTTGGTTATACCATATTTATAATAACATCACATTATATATAAGACACTGGAGATATTAATTTAGTATAGAAACAAAAAAAAGGAAGTGGAAGAATAAAGGAACTTGAAAGAGGTGATGTAATATTTACCTCTTATTCGGGTTCTTCGTTTTGATTTGATCAAAAGGGCTCCATGGGTTGGCTTTATGACTAAAGAAATACCTATAGGATGAAGGTAGGATAGTTGAGAGGTTATTTTGTTTGAGGTTTTCGTAGCCAAAAGGATTTTAATATGTAAATTAGAGAGAAGGTTGGTTCCCTTTTATAAGAGGGGCGAGGGGCACCTTAGGAAAAGATAGAAATATTATTTTATAATAAAATCATTTTCAGTTTCTAATAGCTCCAAAATGTATTATTTAAAGATAGGGTGGGGATGGGATGAAAAATACGCAACCAATAGGTTTTAGATAGGTTTGGGTCACTATATTAACTTTATCTTTTAGATTTAACTCTTAGTTAAATAGTTTGACATTTACCATGTCTCTTTGTATTATTATATTATATAGTTAATAATTATACAATGTACTTAAAAAAGACTCCCAAGTAAATCATTAATGATACCAATATCATTATATCAGTCCTTTGGCCCAACCTTATATTTTTAGGAATAGAATATCAATTAATAATATTATATTTGTTTTACAAACTCTTTTATGTCAATTATGACACTATTTGGTGTTTTGTTTTTTCTAAATTCATAAAATAATAATTACATTGAATCAAATACATATAACCAACCATAACATGTCAAATTAACATTTAAAATTAATTGAATTCATAAAAAGTCTCGAATTACATTTATTTGGATATTTATAATTTCAATTATTTTAATATGTTATTAATTAAGTAATTACTGCATCATCATTGTTTCATAAATAAATGAAATTATTTAATGTCTAAAAAATAAAAATAAAATATAATTATTTAGGAAATATTTAAATATTTCTAATTAATATTTATAGTCGAATTTATCTTATGTATAACCCTGTATTAAAAATGTTTTAATTATTAAGCATTGATTTTAACTCTTTTAACTCTTTTTTAAATAAAATAACAATAAATGTCCTAATCTAATCCAAGTGGAACTAAAGGATAATAATTTTTTCCTAATGTTTTTTGGATGAATTACACATAGGAAATATAATTAATACATGTGTTAGGGTAATAATAATATCATTTTACACTTAATTACACTTTTTACTTTTAACCGTTGTAAATAAATGTAAAAAGTCACTATTTGCCAAAAATTATTTTCTTCTTATTGAACCAAATTTTACTTACTGATATCAACTCTGTCGCTTCAATTTTTTAAATTCCACTCACAGAAGCTGTTAAATTATGTTATATGTGAATTTAAAAATTCTCCTATGAGGTGGGTAAAATACGGTTAAATGTTCAATAAAATTTTTATATATCTCAAATTATTATAAACTATTTATGATGAATTATATTGATATTATATAGGTATTATGTATCTATTTTGACCTAAAATAAATTTAAATAAAATATTTAATTATTTTTATAAAAAATCGGTTTTAAACTAAAACTCAATGTTTTTCACTATTTATCAAAAACTGAAAGTTTTCAGAAAAATACCAAAAATTCACCCTAAGATAATTTAGATATTCCGAATCCAAAAATGAAGTCCATTTTGAATGATAAAATTCATAAAATTTCAAAAAGTGGGTATTACTATTTATAACTGCTAGTTTTACTGGTCGCGATGTGTAGGAATCTTGAAGTTGCATATAATGCAGGATATTACATTATTAAAAGGAAAACATATCGTGGAAGCATGGGGTGTTACATTTTACTTCCTTTTGAAAATTGTGTCCTGGAATGTTTTAAATTTCGGCTTGAGAAAATAATTTAATATCCCGCATCTGAAAAAGAGTCAAAAAATATCATTTTTAAATAAAGACACGAAAGTACAATGGTAACCCGAGATAACCTATACTAGGATTCCATGTAGAAAAACATGTATATGGAAGATAAAATAAGTTTCATTTTCTCATGGAGAGGGATACAAAATCTGACTACGAAAAAGTTAACAACAAGAAATCCAAAAACTTTTGATGGGACGTATGATCATCATTTTCCCAGTCGGAAAATTATACAGAAAACGTTTTTTAGTAACATTTCATAAAGATGAGGAATCTATTTATGAGATTGACCATGAACATCAAGATATATACTTAATGTTTAAGTACAGTTTCATACTTTAATAAATTTATACTACTAACTCATTTTTCTAAATGATGAGTATTGAAGAAGAATTGGTCGCACCGGAAGAGCTGGAATCCACTTCTAGAGAATCACATGATTCACAAAGGATAAAATATATATTTACCTTGTCTATAGAGATTAATCAAAACCAAAATGGTTAGTACAATATCATATGATCCCGCAAAAAGGATACTCATTTAGAGAAAGAAACAATAATATTAATTTCTAAAATTAATCCCACAATACCCTAAAGTTTAATAAATAACATTCAATAAACAATTGTCCTTAAAAACCATCAATATAATCCAAAATAATATTGAAACCCAAAACATAGAAGAATATGGTTATGTAGTCTTCCACGTTAAAGTGTATCTCCAAATGACATCGACTACTCTTAAAGTCACATACTTAAAAGTAATTAACCTAATAACATATTATCTATTATAGGTTAATCGCTTCTAGAAATAACCCAAAACAATTTAAATCCACAATAAAAACATAGAAAAAAATCCACCTTTACTCCTCAGATGAAATCTCATAGTATTCTATTTTTCTTAGGCATATATTATTCCCAATAGAGCAAACATCTTCCAAAATAACATTTAAGACTTAATCACCAAATCAGTTTTCTTTACTAAGGGTAATCATTTGATAAAACATATGATCCAAAATAAACTTATTATTTATCAATAAAATCATTTAACTAAAAATAACTAGTCACACTAACCAGGGACGTCACATAGTATAGTGGTTAGTGACATATCCCAATTTTACTCTGTTTGTGGGTTTGATTCCCACAACTTTGTCCGACACGACGGGTTGTCACACGGTCTGCATGTTGTCCTTTTTTAAAAACTATATTTCATAACATTACCAAAATCTGGTAAATTATTCAAAATAACCATAACAGAATTAGACCACAAATGTTTTCTCATACCTTTCATTTTCATCCCAAAATATAATAACTTTTAATTTCCTCAAATTAAAGGATCATATAAAACTAAAAGGTTATTTATAACTATATCCATAAGAGAAAATATAATTCCTCCTCAAATATCACTTTCACATGATAAATTACAGGGTTAAACATATAAGATAACATTAATCCAATGTAATCTCAACAACAATGATTACTAATACCTTTAAACATTTTTCCATCCATTTATTTCGACATAGGTTCTTCCTTGACCAAGAGGTTATCCTATAGATTAGGTCATTGACATGGGTGATTCTATGGTCCCTTACATTTACAATAAATAATCGTAATTGGAATCATAGGATCATTTTTATTTTCTTCCATAGTAATCTTCATTTTTCATATGCAATTATTTACATTATGTTTTTCATTAACATAAATAAATAATTTCTTTGTTCAGTTGAGACACTTTCCTAGGCTTCTCATTCCAAATTTCTGGAATGATGGAAATTGAGCTTTCTTCTCTCTATGGTCTAAAAAATTGGAGCTATTATCATTCACTAACATTATCTTTTTGTTGAGTCTGAGAGTTGGTTAATATATATGTTGGTGATCATATTTTTGGAAAACTGATTCAGCATGAAGACAATATCTTTTACGCCTATCAACACTCCTTTTCGTTTCTCATTTTCTCCGTTTTCCCCACCTTGTACATCATGTTCAATGTTACTATGACTTCCTTGGAATCCATCCATTAACTAAAACTAGAAAACATTGTATGAATAAGAATAGTCATAAAATTATTTATAAAATATTATCACACATTATTTTCAATCAAAAACACCACAGTATTAACCGAGGTTATTTATTCTCATCTTTTATTAACATCCTTCAAATCAGTTTGTAAAGAAAACATAAATTATTGTAAAAATATCCCATGGGAGTGTAATAACCATGAGTGCATAAAGGATTGTTTTTATGCACCCGTTCTCGTTCGAGTCTAGCTAAAAGAGGTGTTTTCAGGTTTTACACCTAGGTACATCTATGCCATCGCTGCCTCTACCTTCCCGTCTCCAGATAGGAATGTATCGCATGGAAAACTCAAAAAATCTCTACAATACCGAAATTTTATGAAGTTATTATATACTAATACTCAATGTATATCTTATGGTTATGTGCTCTAATCAGAGTTTTTCTAAATCTAGTTTCCAAGGTTTGTAATAAACTTCCTCTGATACCAACTGTAAAGCCCCGAACCTAGTTACCCAGAGTCCGAGCATTATTACATAACATTAGCATGATACATGGAAATCTTTTCCCGAATGACCGATCAGTTTAGTAGACTTGGAAATAGTAGATACATTCATAAGGACAAAATTAAAACTTGAAAATAAAAACATCACTAAATTATTCCATTAGAAATTCCAAGATTCCTAGATTATGCCTGCAATTCACTCATAACTAACTTCTTCATATCATGGGAAAATAAAATATAAGAAATGTGGGAGCTCAAATGCTCAGAAATATTATGCAATACAGCGAAGGATAATATAAAAATTAGGCATGGTGAATAATTTAAAACACATGGCTTTAAAAATAATAATCACGAACACATTGTGGGAGGAATATGAGCTAAGTAAATAATTCCATAATAAATCATAGTCATGTGTATTCTACTATTCAGGTAACCACATGAAATATCAATAGCTAATCTCATAATGATGGAATGTATAATGCCGGACATTCTGAAACATTTTGTCAAGACCTGAGCCAAAACGTCTATAAATTATTAAGGCCTCGGTCAAAACCATATATCAAAAATTGGGAAAAGCCTCGGCCAATTCCACTTCTAATTGTATCATGAGACCTGCCGATGCATCGAGGAGCTATATCAGGGTCCACCCATCACTTACTATGTCTAATGCATTCCCCATATGAAATGGGTGAAACATAATCTAAACATTCGTATTAAAACTAGCATACGGAATGCCAATATTTTATCCACAAACCATGAATAGTATAAAAATAATACATGCACAGTTAAAAATAAATCATTCAATACAATATGGAAGATTGTATTGTAATAGACTAACCTCAATCGAGAATAATGAAGGATATCAACATAGATGGAAATAATTATCAAAACTATTTGAGAGAAATATCACCATTTTTCTAGAAAACATTTAAAAGTAACACTATTTGTCAATGAATTGGGTGTTTAACTCAATAAATGTAGATTGAATTAAAATTACTCTAATCAAGTTCATATCGATGACTTGAGAATTTTTCAACGGAGTGGTTATGTGTATAAAAAGTATATCCATGGAAATGAGAGTGGAAATTTTGACATAAGAAAATGAATAGTGATTCCACACATAATCATGGAGTAATATAATCAATAAAGTATGTGTAAATCCAAAAGAGTGGAAATTGACACTTCAAATTCCATTATCGATTGTGGTAACATAAGAAACATAAAAACATTAAATAAGGATAATAAAATGATGATGTAAACATCCATAAATTAAAGTATATTACACAATGAATACAATCATAGGCAGTATACACACCACATGCAAGAAATAATTGGTGAACAATGCAAGTCTCACGGAATTAAATGTGAGATAAGGAACCCATTACATTGTACTTTTTACTTGTTCAATGGTAGGTTTACCTACTATAAAATGGTGTAATAATTGTTATTAACTTATAGAATAATATTATACATTAATATGATATCATACATGATCTTTTAACAGTTCTTTGTTAATAATATCTTAGTATTATCATTGGTTCAGGTGTTAACAGATTCATTTTCCTGTATATTATTTATTATGTGATTCATATTTGTTATTTATGGGATTTATCTATTTTATATCCAGAATTATATCAACGCTCTAAGAATTATTTTTAATCATAAAATGAAAATTAGTCTTGAATGGATATAATGGGGAATGAATCTCCCTGCGTTCGTGGTGATGGTAATCCGTACATATTCACGGGCGACAATATAATTTTTTTGATATTAAAATAATATATATTTGGATGGTATATCATACATACAGAATAATTATCATGTTATATTTATTATTTACATCAATTACACATCATTATTTTACCCATTCAAATAATAATGTATTGAATAACAATTACACCACGACTTGGAGATGGTAAGCCGTACGTACGCACCTATGATGACATGTCATTCAATGGATAGATAAAATAATGATTTTGATTTTACCATATTTATAATAAAATCACAATATATATAATATTATTCATTTATTATTTAATAATTGAATCAACAAATAAAAAGGAAGTGGAAGAAAAAGGAACATGAAAGAGGTGATGGAATATTTACCTCTTCTTCGTCTTATTTCTTTTGATTTTATCAAAATGGATCCTTATGTCAGATTTATGACTAAAGTAAGGCCTCTGGGATGAAGGAAGGATATTGGAGAGGGTATTTGGGCATATTTTTTCCGAGAAAAGAGGTTTTGAAGGTGTGAATTAGAGAGAAGAGTGGGGTTGCCTTTTATAAGAGGGGTGAGGGGCACCATAGGAAAAACTAGAAATATTATTTTATAATATAAATATTATCGGTTATTAATGGATCCAAAATTGATTATTTAAAGTCTAAGGTGGGTATGGTTCAATAACTACTCAACCAATATGTTTTAGATTGGTTTGGGTCACTATATTAACTTTATGTTTTAGATTTTACTCTTAGTTAAATATATTGACATTGACCATGTCTCTTTGTATTTTTATATTATATAGTTAAAAAACATACAATATACTTCCAAAAGACCCCAAAGTGGTTCCTTAATGATACAATATAATTATATAAGTTTTTTGGACTATCCTTATATTTTTAGGAATAGAATATCAATTAATAATATAATATTTGTTTTAAAAACTCTTTTATGTTAATTTTGACACTATTTGGTGTTTTGTTTTTTCTAAATTCCTAAAAGAATTAATACTTAGAAAACAATTCATATAAACCACACTAACATGTCATATTAACCTATGAAATTAGTTTAATTCATAAATAGTCTCAAATTACATTTATTTGGATATTTATAATATCAATTATTTTCATATTTTATTAATTAAGTAACTACTGCATCATCATTGTGTCATAAATAAATTAAATTATATGATGTCTAAAAAATATAAATAATATATAATTATGTAGGAAATATTTATATCATTATAATTAATAGTTATAATGGAATTTATCTTATGCATAACCCTATATTATAAATTTTTTAGTTTTTAAACTTTGATTTTAACTCTTTTAGAACTTCTTTAAATAAAATAAAAATAAATGTCTTAATATAATACAAGTGGACCTAAAGGGTCATATTTTATTCCTAAGGTTGTTTTTGGTCGAATTACACATATCCAATAGAATCTAGACTTGTTTTATGGTAATATTATTATTATTTTTACCCAAAATTAACCTATTTACTTTTAATCGTGGAAAATAAAAGTAAAAAGTTAGTATTCACCAATAATTTTTTTCATCTTGTTGAAAAAAAAATTACATTTTGATATCAACTGTGTCTCTTATATTTTTGAAATTCCACTCACAAAATAGGTAAAATATGTGAATTTTCAAATTCTCTTAGGAGGTGGGTAAAAGACAGTGAAAAGTTCATTAAAATTTTTATATATCTAAAATTTATATAAACTAACTCCAATGAATTACATTGAAAATATATAGGTATTATTTATCTATTTTGACCTAAAATAAATTTAAATAAAATAATTAATTATTTAAATAAAAAATCAGTTTTAAACTATTACTCAGTGTTTTTCACTATTAATAAAAAATTGAATGTTTTTAGAAAAATACCACAAATTCACCCTAAGCTAATTTCGATATTCCAAATCCACAAATGAAGTCCATTTAGAAAGATAAAATTTATAATTTTTCAAAAAGTTGGTATTACTATTCATTGTTATTAGTTTGATTGATCGTAGTGTGTTAGAATCTCGATTTTGCGTATAATGCAAGCTATTACATTATTCAAAGGGAAATATACAGAGGATGATTGGGTTGTTACATGACATAGATATCAATTTACATAGTTTAAAATCATGGGCGTAGGTGGAAATAGCCATAGTTTTCTAAAATCTAGATTTACACATAAAAATAATAAATGTAGGTTGCAAGGTTAGATCCTCTTACCTTTTCTATAAACTGTCCAACACTAAACCATTACACTAAGATTTACTATATATATATATAATTATATATAATGAAATAAATTTATAATTACTAATATTTTTTAAAAATAAATAACATTACTATAAGAAACCTGTGGGAACAATTTCAATCTATGGCCTCAGGTGGCTATTTCCATTCAAACACTGTCCTTAGGTAGATATGGACACAATTTTCTAGACCATGGTTGTATCCACTTAAAAAAAATTCTATAAATTTTTTGGTGTTCCCACATAACCTACTACCACATGTTATTTATATATAGTTATATATTTTTCATATTATGAATGTGCATAAAAACCATAGATATATGATGCTTATAGACATGGTTTTCTTAGTAGTGTCTCCAAAAGTGTCATTGTAGTGTCATTTTATACTTATAACTCTAGATTAATTAAAATAAAAACCCACTCATCAATATGTATTAAAACTAAATCATCCCTAACTTTTCAAATAAATATAGTGAACCTCAGATATATTCTAATGTTTTACAATAATACATGTCAGTGACCAATTAATGGAATAGGGGTAAAAAGTACCATAATTTGATCCAGGAAGAATTTATAAATACGATGAAATATATATTATTGTCCTTTACTGGGTATGAATACCCCAAAAAATTTGGGTTTCCTTAACCTTCAAACCTCAAGACCAATAAAAAACCCAAGGTGCATCTTGAATAGGATCAAATGCAACATCCAATTGTAAATCATGTCTACTATGATTCAAAAATAATAATCAATAAATCGATTGATAGAGAATTTACATTAAATATATTAGAAAATTCCATTGAATTTTTTTATTATAATTTTCCACTCGGAATTTTATATATGTATAATTTATATCAACTATGTCAGTTTTCTTATAAAAATATGACTTACA
This sequence comes from Viscum album, assembly GCA_963277665.1. Classification (NCBI taxonomy): domain Eukaryota; kingdom Viridiplantae; phylum Streptophyta; class Magnoliopsida; order Santalales; family Viscaceae; genus Viscum; species Viscum album. Next base: position 512,125,754 of record OY728125.1, read on the forward strand.
TCATATGTGTCTATCTCTATTAGGTTCTACCACACATTTCCAAACATGTTTATTGTCCAAGGATTCCATTTTAGTTTTCAGGGATATTAACCCTTAATCAAAATAAAAACACTTAATTTCTTCTTAATAGGTAGTAAATTCATCTCCAATGAAAATTTATTCATCTCCATTTACCAAATGATATCCATATATCTTGGGTTTTTTATGATTCCTATTAAAACATTGTGGATATTTTGTAAATTGTGTAGGTTATTTTTATACAAAAATTTATATACCTATTTCAACGTCCATCATAGGGACACACCCTATCTATTAGTCTTGAATATATCAACGGTAGTATTTCTTCCAACCACGGCATCATCTTATGTTCTCCTTCTCAATTAAAACACCACGTCTGAAGAAAAACATGTTTTCAGTATGATAATTATAATAACATCACATTATATCCTTGGTATAATAAAAATTATTAATATATCATATTTAGTTATGATTTTATATGAATAAAAATGCTATACATATACATCAAAATTCCAAATACCCATAAAAGGAATGTTAGAACGTTTCACATTTTATAATCACTATGATGAATTTATGAATGCAGATAATTTGGAATACAGTTGTATCCAAATCATATAGCCCCAATGAAATAGGAAGCACATGATGACTAATTATTAAATTATCGATGTCAAACATATTTTTATTAATCCTCTCATCCACAAACATCTACTATGGTGTTCACTAATTAGTGATTTTTTTATCAATTCCAAAATATCTTATATGAACAATATATTACGAGCTCTCATTTTCACACCCATGATATTTTAATATAATATTAATACTATTTCCAAGTTTATTATGTATTTCATTCTAAAACACATTGATCTTTTTAAATGTTTTATACTTATATATCATCGGGAAAACAAAAACATACAATCTATATTCCTACATAAGAGGTACATTTTGACTAAAACTACAAATTTGTTTTTGTAATAATTGGACCATATACATCACTATATATTATATACAATAGTATATTATCCCTTTCACTTTATCTACTAAAAATTTCTTTGATTATATTGTTTAATTAAAAACATTCTTTTGAGTAAAATTATTTATAATCAAACGAGTCCAATAGTCCTACTCTATAAGACATTGTATGTGTATTTCATTTATGTGTCCGTAGATATAATAACAAGGGATTATGGGATGGGAATGAAAATTTATATTATTATTTTGAATATTATATATATTTTAATCCTTTTCATTAATCATAATCTATGTCTAGATTTATTGGTTCCATAAAACACTTATTTCATATATATGAACAGTTTTTTTAATAAATGAAAATACCATCTTTTTTAAGAAGATTCATAAATTGGATTATTATTTTTGGAGGGGACATAAAAATATTTCTTGAATTGTATAATAAATCCACTAGGTAAATTGAGATCATAATTTATAACATCTATGGATGTAACTCTTATTCCATTTCCAAAATATATATATAATTCAACATTATTTAATTCCAACATATATCTGTGTATGTGTTTATCAGTAGAAATATTGGATTCACAACCAATATCCAAAAAAAATTTCAGAGTTAGGGAAATCGATCTATATGACCTCCATATTCATATACACATAAGAAACCTATTTGGGAAAAATAATAAAAATTAGATACCAATATCGATATTTTTTTACTCATACATATATGAGATTTGAAAATTATTAAAATTATATGTCCAATCATATATAATAAATATATAACTATGGAGGATAATGTTGTTTAATATATTTTAATTATGTACTATTAATGAATATATTCCCACTATTAATGGTGTCCCCATACACCACATCCACTTAGTGATTCAAGTCCCATATATTATCGTTATTTACATTTGTTTGAACTAATGGAAAATATATGACTATATGTCCTTGAAATAAATTTTCAATCAAATAACATAGGATTATTAGATAGATTAAGGGAAAAATATTTACCAAAAGATGTCATATGGATTTTCTAAACACATTCCAATGAAACGCAACTTATGGGGTTTCCCCCATAGGTTTAACTAGAAGAAAAATCCATTAACATGGAACCTAACCATTAAGGTTATCTTATTACATTTATTCATTTCCCAAGATAGTTAATAATCGCCTAAAATTTTGGGCAACATGTAATAAATGATTGTGGTGTGAAACATTGATGATTTAAAAGGAATGTAAACCATCGTATTTGAGGGGTTTTCATTTAATCTTTTCACCAACATAATATATATCATATTAATTTGAAATTTATAACTATATAATCACATAGACTCTTTATTATTGAAAATTTTATACCATATTGTACTAATAATCTAATATAATTAGTCATGGAATCTATATTCCATATTCTAAATTATTATTTTAATTCCATATAATGTGTAACTATTTATAGAGCTTGTAGTTTGTGTTATTCAACCAAAAATGGAATCCAAAAAATTTCCCATATATCCAAATCTATCAAATTAATATGGTGTTTGAAAAGTTCATGTAATGATTTTAAAATATATTATATTTCGAATCTCAACATGAGTAAACACAAAGCCACAAATATCTGACCCCCACCATTCTATAATAAGGTCTATGACTTTCGCCCAATGGGAAGTCTGACCCAATGTCCCTCTAGCCGAGGATCCATTACTTAAGGGAGAATCCAATTCATAATAATTGTAAATCCCAATATGTAAAAAAATTATTAAATAACTGAATTTTCAATAAAATAACATAAATTATTAAATAATGTAAGGAAAAATGGGAACTAAATTTCACGTAGTCATACCTTGAATATATTTTACTGAATAACAATCCATTAAAATCAATTAATTGAATAAATTATGAATACCCATTATTTATATGTAATTTTTTTAATAAAGAAATTTCTATGCGAATAAATAGATGACTAAAAAATATTTATTTTACAAAACAAGGGATAAAAATATGTTAATTTCATATTTATTTTATGCATGAAAATATATTTTTACATATTCAAACACATATAAATTACATTTATTTATCAAATGAAAACAATGTAAAGAAAAATATAACAAATCTAACATTTTTAACTATGAAAATTATTATTACTGATTATATGGTATTTTATTTAACATGACTAGTTTTTATGAAATACATTTTTTTCAAATAAATTTAATTTCTTCGATAGCATGAATTACACATAACACTGAGTTTTTACAAATATTGATATACTATTTATATTATTACACAGAAATTTCAATTTTAAAAAATCCATTAATATTGGTTGTGAAAATATTAATAAAAACATTATGAAAATTTGTTGTAATATTTTTATAAAAACTGGATATATTGATAAAAAAGTACATAATTTTTCAATTAGACTTTATTGGACTCAAAAATACATTTTTATCAAAAAGTGTATTAATTTGTTTTTCCAATAAGAATTGAATTATTTATTCTTGTTTTAGAAACAATATGTGAAACAACAAACATTATTTTTTGAATAAACATATCAAAATAAAATTAGGGTTAGTTTTATTATATATTTTTTGTAAATTTTAATATTATTACTATTAGTAAAAAATTCATTTTTTATTGAAAAATGTTTTTCATTTAAACAATGGAAAAAGATTTATATTTATTAAATTCATTGAAAATTATAATTGGTTCTATAATTTTATAAATAAAACAAATTATTTTATTATAATAATTTAAATAAATTATTTTTATATACAAATGTTTTAATATTATAAACAATTTCTCTTTGGGAAGAAACTTTTTCATCTTGTCTGCTGAATTAATTTTAAATTACTTTCAAGAAGATATTTGTATTGAATTTTAAAAAATGGTTTCAATATTTTAAATCAAAATTATAAAGGATAAATAATTATTTTATCTTAATTTATGTTTATAATTAATAAAAATATTTTAAAGAATTAATAAGTGTGGTTAATGTTAGATAAATTTATTAGGGGTTAAATTATAATAATGGTGTTTAAAATAACCAAAAAAGAAGACCTATTAATATTTTATGGTCATAAATATACCATATCACAAACATATATTGAGAGTGATTCTATTGGGAGTATAGTTTCAGCTTCCAAATAAGCTTATAACATTTATTGGTTAAAAATTCCATGTGTATTGTCTCCCCGGTTTAAAAAGGGAAACCAACTCCCCTTTATTATTCACACTCCAAAATTATTCTGGATTAGTAAATATATTCCTAAATTTATTAATTAATTACTTTTACATTCATTATAATAATCATTATTAAATATTCCTCATAATAATGATTTTATTGAAAACCTAAGGTTGTTATTTGATGAGGATGTTTTATTCTTAGCTGAGTTTTTTAGTTTATTTAATATTCCACCTCCAAAATTTTTTGAAACAATTTCATGTTATAATAAAATAATTATGGAAAATAAAATTAAAAATTTATATGGTATTTTCATAACCCATTTCCATCTCCACTTCCATCAAATGAGAAACAAAACCATAGATCATGTGTATGATATCAAACCACCTTAGAAACCAATGTATTTCATTTTCCATCACCACCGATCATTGATGGATATAATTATGTTATAACTTATATATATATGATATTTATGAAATAATTATATCATTTTAATTATAATATCATAATACCATATTTTCTTCTAATATTTTGCTAAATGATTACATTTTCCATGTATACATGTGGACTACCGCCTCTACGAAGCAATGTGAAACATATATCATTTTATTTTGAAATCAATGATAATAAGTTTATATTTAATATATATATATGATATATATTATATCTAAATAATTTTATAATGGTGAATTAATATTATCAGTTTATTCATTTTTCTATTCAGAAATTGGAAACAATGTTCATGCATACGTACGACATACCCTCTCTGTGGACAATGTTATTATTTTCCAATATCTAACATTAATTGATTACAAAAAATACATATATAATGAAAACTATTATATCTAAATCCTGGATAACAATATGGGAATTATGAAAACCTGATAATAAATAATTTACAAAAAATAACAAACCATGAAAAACATGATCATGGAGTAAATTATTACTCATAATTTGATTTTAACAAGAAATTATTAACAAGAATTTAAAAAATGGTCATATATAAATCATATATGACATGATATATATTATTTGTCTCATTTAATGTATTTATAATAATACTAGATATATTATACAATATTTCTGAACATGTAAAATGTAGGTCATGACATGAGGTAATGGATATTCATCCTTATTTTATTTCTATAAGACACATGTCATATTAACCACTTATTTAGTTAATATGGTGTATATAATTCCCATGAATTTATTTTGTGATTATTAATATGAAAATAAATGAAATATAAATATCAAAATATGATTATTTATTCCTCGAGGATTACGTATCGAAATTCACCAATATGGTCAAGGAATTATATTCCAACATCAATATTTACTTGGATTATTTGTGATTATGGTTATAATGATGAAATAACATTGTATACCTCTCATTAAAATCATGTATTTTATTTACCTATGGTTATGTATTTATAATATATGTATTCAATTGATTTTACACTATTTTAATCTAACTAGATTGACAACATTATTTTTATAAAAATAACATCATTTGATCACTTCAGTAAAAAATAATTTTTATTCCATGAATATATGGTTCTAGAAATGTCTTTAAAGATGTTTTTACTATTCTAATTTGAATTTTTTAAAGAAATATTTTCTCCTAGTTTACTTTTTAAAAAATAAATATTCTCTCATATTCCAAATTATGTTGTTTTTACTATGAAACAAAAATGTAAATGGAATCCTTGTTTTAACATGTACTGCATGAATATAATTTTCTACCATCGTGAACAGTAAAAAATTTGAAATTTAATTTTAAAATTTTAATTTATTCTTTCAGAAAAATTATAATATTTTATATATTTTAACATTTCATGTTTGTGACTTTAAAATGTGAAGAGTATAATCAACAAGAATATATTAATCACATTTTCACGGAATTTATATTCATCAAAATACAAAAGAATTTGTATTTATTATTTTTTACTACGAATATTATCTGACAGTTCTATCATTATTATTTTTTATGGAAGGTATATTTTTATTATTATTATGAAGATAATTTTATGAAATTCATTTGGTCCATAAGTGTTGTACAATGATGAAATATTTATGAAACCTTATTTGTGTCTATAGGTTATGATATGATGAAACTTTTATGATATTATAGCCCAATAAAATGAGAATTTTTTGAAAGGTGAAAATTCTATATCCATATTATGGACTGTTTATATATTTAATTATCATGATATAATTTTGGGAAAAATGTTATGTTCTTGATCTGTTATGGGAAAGAGAATTATGTGCATGATCTACTATAGGAAATAGATCATTGTTATTGATTTACTATGGGAAACAATTGATGATGCTTGATATGCAGTATTGATGGAAATTAATAGCCATTTAAGATCTTATATTATTTTAATTTTTCATTATTTATCCTTGACATATATTGTTTTTTCTATACATATGATTTTTTCACACTTATATGACATGAAAATATGGTTAATGATTGATTTTTGATGATTTATCACTCTTGTAATGAATATATGTGAAATGATTATTTTTATTCCATAAATAATTTTCAAGATCATATAAAGATTTTTTATTAACCATTATACTAATTTTCATTATCTCATATCATTATTATTAACCTATTCTTTCATAGGATTATTTATTTTTTATCTCTCATGTTTATGCTTATTAGAAATTTATACATATACTTTCTTATGTTTCCTTTCCCTGGGTTTTGTAAAAGGGTTTATTTAGGTTATTATTATGAAATTTACTAAATGGTATGATATTTAAGAGACAAAATTAATAAATTTCATGATATAATATGATTGCGCATCTTTTATCCAAAATAACTAATCATTTATGGTCCTCAAGAATATATTTTTACATGTATTGAATATTCTTATAAAAATATGTTAAATAAAAGTATTAAAAACCTATGTAGATAAAATTGGTATCAAAAGTAATGTTTAGGTATAGATTGGAACATATATTTGAATATAATAGTTATATTACTAGGGAAATTTGAATGGGTAATTCTAATGATAAGTTGAAATATTGGAAAATTTAATTGAATTTTGGGGAAGGTTAGAGTGAGTGGTTTCCAAAAAAGTTGATCCATCTATGGACATTAGATGATTATGTGGATCTATAAAATATATGCTGAGGTGAAATAAATATGAAAAGGAGGCATTGATATTTGACACTTTCATTAACTATGCCAAATAATGTGTTTTACTACTCACCTAGTTTGACAATCCCAATGGATATATTTTGGAATTCATTAACTATTTACAAAACGTCCTGAGTGATTTGAATTGGTGATGATCTTCAATGACCTAGCTAAAATATAAGGTATCATATATTTAAAGGAAGTTGTCTATATTTATACATTCTGTAAACGATTTTTCATGATTTTGTGGTTTCCCGCTATGATTTATGTTGGTTACACTATGGTTGTTAGTTTGAGTAAATTCCTCGAACCAAAATGAACCTTGTTATAGTTGAATGAAAGAAACAATGAAATGATTTCTATACAAATAAAACAAAACTTAATTGATATGTAATGAAAAAATCATATTTTCAAGTTTATAAAAATTCATTAAGAAATGAATAATGATGAACATTTGGATTTGAAACTGAGGGAAACCATTCTGTGATATTATTCACGTGGAATCATACACCTTCTGTTGTGGCTATTATAATGTAATTGTAATTGGGAAATGGATCATAAATGATGATTATATTTTTTATGCTCTATTGTTTTTAGAGCATGAAAAAATAATTAGGGTTATGTATCATTTTTAGGGAAAATAATAGTTGTTGTATACTATTATAATGAAAACATGTTAATAGGATTATGTTTACCTTATGGAGTGTAATGAGTTTATGAGATTTTTTACATAAGTACATTAATAATAATCATCATAATAAATGGAAAATGAAATTCATGAGTAGTATTGGAAGGATTAAAAATTGATTGGTACCTATGAGTAATATTTTATAAGGCTAATAAGTTATACTTATGGTATTATCATCCATCATGATTTTAAGGTAGATTGATTTGTTAGTGGCATAAATGCAAGTATGACAAAGGTGTTACCTATAAGAGAGATTAGTATCAAAGTACAAATTAATCAATCTAGAGTAAAGGTATAAATAGTAATTAATGATTCCCACTATTCCCATGGTTTTGATAATAAAAGGAAGATCAGGTATCATGAAAACTCAAATTAATCACTTGGTAGAAATAAATTGCAACTATATACAGGTCAAAAATGTGGGAAGAAACATAAAGGGAACTACTTGAATGGTATTGGGATGTGTTTTAAATATTTTTGTGAGAAGTATAAACCATGTGAATGTCGATAGGTAATGCATATGTAGATTTATACAATTATTGGGAAGATAAAGATGACCACAAATAGACCACCCATGCTATGATGCTACAAATTAGTAGAGTATGGTTATTATGCTAAATAGTGGTCAAATACAATGGTTAATCATGATTATTGATGTAGGAAAAATTTTCAGATAACATCCAGAAGGAAAATACCATTCATTAACTATATATGAAGAGGGGTTAGAGAAGGAGATTTTAAATGGTATATATACCATCCACTCTAGAATTTATAATGTATTATTTGAAACTGAAGATTCCCACAAATTTATATATTATGAATTTAAATTTTCATCAAAATTATACCCCTTAGATTATATGTTTATTTTATAGTGAAAATCGTTAATGGTATGATGTTATAATCTCTTGTTTACTATTCAACTCCAATTAAGGTATTTGGGAATTTTCATCAGGAAAAAACATATAATGATACCTCTGGTTGAATTTTATGTTATCTTAGTCTTGGATTGTCATTCTCTATATAAATACCACATTAATTTTAGAGGAATATAAATCACATTTGATTATAAAAACAATAATATGATAATCTGTTATAGTTATGGTAGATATTAAATGATGATGGATATAATACTAATTGAATGGGTCTTGATTCCTACTAAAATGGGTATATATCATATGGATTGGTTATACACAACATCAATGATTTGACTATTGCGAGGGAGTTTGTTTAAATCCTTCCATAAGTGATTCTTAGTCATCCATTGAATTATGAACATGATTTTTCTATAGGTTTCAAACATGGTGTTACACCTATATCAATGACTCCCTATGGAATTCACCAGATTGACATTCATTAATTAGCGCATCAAACCACAGAATATATTACAAATTAATTCAATAAACCATGTGGGTCACATTTGGGTTCACCAGCTATTTTTTATGAATAAATAACGATGGGTCTTATTTTATAGTGATTAATAAGAACTAAACAATTCACTACTAAGAAAAAGTATACCATAAAACATATTGATGCGTTTTTTGATCATATTCAGGGATATCAATAGTTTTTGAAGAATTGCCCTAATTTTGGATATAATGAATTGAGGTTCAAATGGGAGGATATACCCAATAGAATGTTATGTACATGATATTAATTCTATGAGTATAAAATGATGCAATTTCGTATTAGTAATTCCCCCACTATCTTCAGTTATTAAAATAATTATTTCTTTAGAGAGTACATTGATTATTTCTTGGTATTTTGTATAAATCGCATTATTATTTAATCAATTATCTTGTCAGATCATGGATATCACCTGATAATATTATTGATGGCCCTAATGAAGAATAAAATGTTTCAAAATTTTACAAAGTGTAAATTTTTTCTAAAGAATGTATCATTATTTAGATCATATAATATCAAGAGAGAATATATTGGACAATACATCAATGATGTAAACTCAAAAGTGAATCACGTTATTTGGGGAGATAAATCTAAGGAAAATTTCAAGGAACTAAAGAATATGTTATCCAGTTCACCTGTTAATAAAATACACTATAGTGGATAATGGATTGTAATCAAATTTGATACATCAAAGAAGTGATTAGGATAAATTCTGAGGCTGAATAACATCCTTATATCTTACAAATCATGAATATTGATAGATCATGATAAATATTACCCAAAAAATTATTTGGAGTTATCTATGGTTATTTATTAGTTATAGATATAGTGGTTTTATCATTATGGAAAATTTTATGATTTCTTACTGATCATAAGAGTTCTACGTATATATTCATGTAAAAATAGTTAAACTTGCTTCAGGGAAGATGGTTCTATATAATTTTGTTTTAAGACTACATAGTTCATTTTCAACCTTGGAAAGTGAACATGGTTTCCAGGGATTTGAGACAAAATTTTAATGAATAATTATCTACGACGAGGATATCAAAAGATCCAATATTTAGGTATATACATATCATAGATCTTGAAATATTGATGGATGGGGATAAATATAATATTATAAAAATTAGGGTCTGACTATCAATCTATGTAAGGATTAAAAGGTTCATTATGATGATATTAATCTATGGAAGATGTTTAGAAATATTTCTAAGATTACCCATCATTATAAGGGAATGATAATGTTAATTATACATGTTTGTTTTTTCATAACTGATATAAAGGTACCGTTAGACGATTCTCACAATTATTCATTCTCTATTTACCATTGATGTACAATGATAATGAAATATATATATATATATATATGAAATTTTGTTTTTTGTGGGACATCATAAAGATAATTATTTCATATTATGTATCTCAGTTTTTAGTATTCCATTAATTTAAGAATAATAGACAACAGTCTAAGGGGATATTACAACCATTACACATACAATTGAAGAAATGGGAAATCATCACCATTGAATTTATCATAAGACTCCAACAAACATCTAAAGGTAATAATATTACATGTATTTTAGAGATTTAAATATAAATTTGGAATAATATACAACAATAAGAGAATATATATTTATAGATCTACATTCTAGAATATACCTTATGGTAGTGGTACGGTTTCACACATTACCACATCAAATTTTGTTAAATTTGGATACATGGTTTACCATGATGTTCTGTACATGTCGTTAGCATGACATTAATAAAAATCTATGTTTGAGAACAAAACATATTCATAGACATATGATTAGTATGATAGATCAATTGAAACCATATATGGTTTGATTAGATCATGTTCTATGGATTTCAAAGGAGGATGGGATCAAGACCATCATCTGTTCAATATTTCTTAAGAAATGGAATTCAATAAATAATTATTGTTTCTCCTTATGACGTAATATAAAGAAATAAGTTTATAACTATATCATGAAGGGGTGAATTAGGGGAATGAAATTTATTGGGAACTGATCTGCCTAAGGAAATGGATGAAAAAGGTAAAGCCATTCAACAACACTTTGAGATGCTTAGATTTATCAAAAATGTTATGTTGAAATGTGTTAGGGTGATATGATGATTTGGGTTATGGATAATGAATTAATATGATTTTCTTCATGAAATAATATTATGACACTCAAAAATAATGTAAATATTAACTTAGGTATATTGGCCCTTTTGAGATTCTTGATAGAGTTGGGATGCTTGATTATCATCTAGATCATCCATGAAGCCACCCTCAAATTTCCAATATAATCCATATATCTCTCATGTTGAATTTAATACAACGACATTAACATGTACTAAACTCATATGTAGTTATACTTGTTAAATATTACTTTTATGAGAAACAATCGTTATATTATTTGGATAATAAAGGGAAATTTATACAAAACAAGACCACTCACCTAGTTGATGTTTTATAGAAAAATCACCAATTTAAGGAAGAAACATTAGAACCTAATCATATAATGTGGTATAATTATCCTCATTTTTTCAAATTATGAAATTTAAAGTGATAATTTTTAATGGAGTATAATCTAAAACCCATAGTTTTGATTAAATAGTTAAAAAATTTAATTTCATTGATAGCTTGTGTTACAACCAACATTATGTTTTAATGAACCGTGATACAAAATTAAATTTATTAATTAAATAAGTCCATTATAATTTATCGATTAATGTTGGTTTTATTAATATTTTTAACATAATTATTTGTAAATACATTATATACTGTAGAATTGTTTCCCCAAAATGGTTTATTTTGTTTTTTAGAAACAAATAATGAAATTATTTTATACATTCATATAATTTTTTTAAAAAAAATTAATTTATTATTTAATAAATACTAAATAATTACTATAGGGTTATTTTTGTATAATTTCTGAATGAATATAATTTTTTAATGATTAATAAATAATTTTTTCATATATTGGAAACGAAATTTTAGTTTAAATCATCTAAAATGTTATATTTTATTTCAATGTTCAAAAATATAATCCTATGTTAAATGTTGATATTATTAATCTAATATTTTTCAATATAATGAATTTAATACTTAATTTTGATATTAGATATATTTATTATCAAGAACATTTTCTCTTCGGAAAACGAATTTCTCGTCAAAATGCAGGTTTATTTTTAAATTCAATTATACATCTTATGTAATTTTAATTTGATAAAATGGAATATATAATTTAAATAAAATTATTTCATATTATATTATATATTAAAATTCTATTTTTTCTACAATAATAGGTTGATACTGTAAAAACGAGTTACTCTTGTAAATGATAAAACATGTTTTATGTGGGATAAGTGTAAAACATTAAGGGTTAAAGGAACTTATTTTTTCTAATACCTATTGTACGGTCATATAACAACCATATAGAATCTAAAATTCATGAATAATCCATTTTTATCCATTATACATGTTTAAAATATTGGTATATACTTTCTTTTTAAAAACTATCTAAATGTGTCATTTTCACCACTTATAAAAGTGATGGAAATATCTCTCCCTATAAAAACATCGTAAAAGTTTTGGTTCATAACATATATACCCAAATATATTAATTACTTCAACAAAAATATCCTAGGAGACTTTTTTTTTAAAATCCCTCTTAAAGATGTTTTTTTCTATGAACATTTGGTGGTTGTCTGATAAATAATATTGTTCTTAAATAAGATTTATTTATTTATTTCTTCTAAATAGAAAATCAAATATTCTCAAAATATTATGATATAATAATTTTTTTTCTACCATATAATGATATATTATTATTTTAATTTATCTCTTCCAACTAATGGGAAATGAAACCGTTGATTGTGTATACGAGGGACAACCACCTCCTGAATGGATAATGTTCTTATTTTCATCACTACCTTTCACCAATGGATATAATTATATATTTAACATATTTATTTTATATTTATGAAAACATAGTATTTTTAAAATTATAATATCATATATACCTTCTTACCTTCAAATCGTTTGGAAAACAATACAACCTCCCATGCATTCATGTGATCTACCACCAATAGGAAGGGAAGTGAATAGTTTAAAATTATTTTTACATGGATGGTAAAATGGATATAATTAATGAGTATATATTATATCTATTATTTTTAAATTGTTAATTATAGATGAATTTAAATTTACATTTGTTTCATTCCATCAATGGGTAAAATTGAAACATCGTACATGCGTATATATAGCCTATCATCTTTATAAAATGTGTAAATATTTTCAATCATTAACATTTATGGATTACCCACAATACATATAAAATGATTATATAATATATAAAATATCATGGTTATGATTATGGAGACAATGAAATCATGATCAATGTAAAAGGAACAAAAATACAAAAACAAGACATACTTGAAAAATGAAGTAGTTATTACCTGAAACATGATTCCTATATGAAATTGTTAACAAGATGGTTATAAATGATTTTAAGTAAATAATATATGGTATGAAGTTTATTTTAATATTTTTAGAATATAGTTATAGAAAACAAATATTTATTATATAGTAATATTGAAATTGTGTGATGAGTGTTGTGCCTTGAGGTAAGTAATTTTCAACTCACTTTTATTTCTATCTGACACATTCCAAATTCGTAACCTGTTTATTTTTTTTGTTGTATATATATTGACAAAGAACTTATTTTAATATTATTATTTTGAAAATTATTGGTATTTGACTATCCATATAATGTTATTTAATTTATGGTACTAATGAATAAAGGGATACCAAAGCGATATATGTATCACGTAACGATATCATTGTTTGTTAAGATCTTTTCTGATTATGTTTATGAGCAAGTACTATTATAGTACAAACCATAGTTAAATAAATTATGTTCATATCATATTGTCATTTTTTTATAATAAAATTTATCCTTTTATTTTAAACCCTTTATAAACTAAATAGATAAAGGATTATTTTTATTAAAAATGAAAATATTTAATTATTTAGTCAAAAAATCTTCTTCTTCCATTTCCATGTTTTTGGAAATATTTTTAATTATTTTTTTACAGTTCATAAATGATTTTAAAATATATTTTAATATTATATTGATAATTTTATTTTTTTTTAAATAAACCTTCATTTCATTTTCTAATAGTGGTATTTCATACATTTACAAAAAATTTGAAATAAATCGTTATTTTAATCTGTATGAAATAATCTAAATTCTCCAAAATTATGAAAAATCATAATTTGAATCATCCCTTAAAAGTATTGAATAAAAATTAAAATAAAAAACATATTTTTCATATTTTTCTCATTTTTTTTAAATAATTGATATCAAAATTGAAAATATATTTTCCCAAAAAATGTTTTAATGCTATTTTTATGGAATTTTTATCCAACAATTATAAAAATATTTTGTGTCGAATATGATTTACGGGAGATATGATCTAATGATGCCTTATTTTTTTTTGTATATATATGGTTTATGTATATAATAATGATTAATAGATCTTTATGAATCCAATTTATTTCTGATAGGTTATAATATGATGATATTTATATAAAAATCATTTCATTCCTTGGGTTATTATATGATGAAAAATTTTTTATCTTGTCAAAAAAAATGTATAGATTTTGTAATGGGTGGTACCAATATCTTCCGCCATTAATTAGGTAAGATACTTTTATCTAATGAGATAATTATGTGGTGTTAGTTGATTATCATGATCTACTACAAGAGAAATACAAATTTTCTTGATCAACTATTGGAAGTAAGTTAATGTGTTGGATCCACTATATGAAAAAGGTTATGATACTTGAAACATTATTTTTTTTGAAATAAGTATGTATTCCTAATAAACTATGATATTAAGATATTACTATTCAAACCTAAAATATGAATTGGTATCTATACATAGGATGGTTACACACTTTTATGACATGAAAATATAGTTTATGATTTATTTATTATGAATAATCACCCTTATGATTCATTTATTTGAAATGAAAATGTTTTTTACCATGAATAATGTTTATAATATTTGAATGATTGGTTATAAAACATGTAATTTATGTTCATGATATCATATTCTTATTCTTACATTATTCCTTTGTTTTACAATTGATTTATATCTCCCATCGTTATCCTTATTAAGTATTTTTGGTTACCCTTTCTTATATTTAATTAACCCATGTTCTGAAGAAAGATTTATGTAGGCAATGTCTGTGACATTTATAAAATTGGGTGATCATTGTGGTAGATGATGAATATATGTCATGAAATAAAAATATTTTATATTTATTCCCCAAATACAGTAAACCATTATGATCCACATTCATTTATTTTTGAAATTTATTTTATACTCATCTAAAAATATAAAATATTTATGTTTTAGAATCCTTGGATTGTTAATTACCAATCATAAAATAATATTGATATTATAACCTATGATATGAATCTGTATAATGAATTAGTTATATTATATGATATATAATATATCATAAATATGATATGTTTCTATGCATTTCAAAAATCAAGGGATCATTAATATTTTAGCATATTGTATGTCGTATCTTATGGAATAGTTCAAGTTCATATATTTTTTATGTCAAATACTATGATAAAATTTAGTTATACACAGTAAATAAAAATAATAGAAATAAAAAAAATTATATCATGTGTTATAATATATTCCCCATAACATTATAATATATATATTCATATAACAACCTAATATAAACATGTTAATTCATTAAATTACTAGTAATTTTTAACATTTATGGTATTAGGGTGGCCATGTCATCGTATTTGGTTGATTAAGATTCACAGTAAATACGCAGTCTATCTTTGAAAGTAGTAACATGTAACAAACATTGTAAACATAATAATTTATATTTTATATTCTCTGAATTTTATCTTCTACTCTTTGACATGGTAACATTAGTTTATTTAAATATTTTATAATCCAAATTCCTCCTTCGATTGAGGGATTAAATAATCCTATGGATCTTTTTTGACAACAAGGATATAAATACCACAAAATAGGTTCATGTAACTTATTTAAAAGATAATAAATATCCAATAACTAATAGGTTTTAAACTTTTAAATTATTTATTATGGTTAACACAAGAGGAGGTATAAAATACCAATTTCTAGAATCAATTAATTTGAGGAAGAGAGTCGAGGTTCTAAATTTCATTTCATAGAAGAAACGTGTTACTTTTTATTTATTTTTCTATTCCTAGAAAACATCAACAAATGTATTTAGAATTTTAATCTATTAAAAAATTAAATAATTTTATTTATTAAATAAGATAAACAAGATTATGATTTAAAAGAGATGCATAAAATCATATCCCATAGAACCCATATCATAATTCCTATCATATAATATGAAATAATAGGAAAATGGATTCTTGTTTGACTTTTTTATATGTGTCGATATTAGTCCAGTAAATGTATCCCATGCATGTCATATTTTATAACTTATATGATATCATATGATATAATAACAATTATTTTAGTGAATATTCAACCCATATTCTATGTTAAATGGTCATTCTATCATTACATAAGATCAAATCATATGATTCCATTATATTATTATATTAATTAGTTATTTCTACCATGTTTGTGTTTTCTGTCTGGATTATTTTCAAATAATTATATATTCCTAACTACATCAAATATATCACATTACAAAGCATTTGAGCTCACACATTACATATCATTCCTATTTTCCCATGAAATTATGTAGAATAATTTTTCTAGGAAGAAATATTCAGTATATTATTTTTTCTGAGAAGTTTTTTTTTCTAACAACACATTTACGAAGATAGTATCCAAAAATACCAAACCATAGGGTTTTATGAGTGTGTGTATTTTGTATATTTAATTTTTAATTATGGAAAACTTATGCAAGAAATATTTATTTTATGATATGGTATTCTTAGATTCAATTATATAAGGTCTCATTATTTTTAATAATTAAATTAAAAATTATTATAGAACCAATCATAAAAAAACCACTATTGAATCGAATGATTTACTTGGTGTCAAAAAGGTGTCCAAGAGTTAGTAATATTAGGATTAATTTTTCAAATTTATTTAAATATTTTTTATATTATTTTTAAAAAAAATTCTTATTAAAATTTACACATTTAGTTTTAAAAAATTTCTAGAACTAATAGGAACCAAAATAAAAATCCGTGTGTTATGAAATGGCGAAATTTTCATAATGAAAAAATAAATGTTAAAGGAGATGGTGAAGGATCCTTAATTTTTGTTATTTCTCAAACTATGTGAAATGACTAAAACTACATTAATATCCAATGTAAACCAATATATGGAAAAATTTATACTAATTCGTTAAGGTGATATTTACGACTATGATTTAGTCAATCACTAAATACCCAAATTCCCAAGTGAATAATTAATATGATTGAGATATTTTTTATCTATTTTTGATCACTCAGAATGTGAGAAAGTATTTTTTTTCTATTTATTATTGGAGGGTGAATCAAATAAATGGTTTAATGTGGTAAAAAAATGAGGAAAATAGATTAAATCTAATCAATGTAATGATAATAGTTTTGGATGATTTATTTCATTAAATATTTTTCGACATAATGTCTTATTAATATAGAGTTATAATTACATGATCTTAATAATATGTAAGAATAATAGATTATCTAATATGAACAATACGTCATTAGACTTTCAATGTGTACCACCAGTTTTATTAACATTACAAAATAGAAAAAATAAATCATTTTTAGTGGCATAAAATTATGTTTCCAAAATGAATTCTCTAGACTGTATTTAAGTAGATGTGTAAATGATTTTGGATGTGCATTAACAGATTTAATATATATTGGATACATGAATTGTTATCAAGGTTTTAGGGACATGAAAATAAGAATGGATGTTCATTGAAACAAAAAGTATGACTCTCGTGGAAGAATGAATATATAACCTGTTATAAGAAGAAAAAAATGTTCGTGGAAGCACCATGGTAATTAACTTATAATAGAATGACAAAGTCTTCCATGTGTTACATCACGAAATCGATCAAAAAATTAATAATCAAATATGGAGAGACCAATCACCATAATGGTGGACATGAATGTAACAATGTGTACACTACTCAAACTTAAAATCATCAAATGTAAGGAATTAGGGAGTTATGAAAATCAATGAGTTAATCTATGTGATAATAACGAGAATCAACCACAAAAACCTCAAATCCAATGCAGTATAAATGTTTTCATATAATAATAACCACCTAATTAGATAATGATAATGATTTACTGAAATGTACAAGGAGATACCAACTCATGTGACACCCAACGATGTCTTGTGCTAGTTGACCACATGGCCTCAAGGACACCTCCCCATGCATTAAAGGATTTCGAGTAGAAGCGGGGGACTGGGTTGAGACATTAAGGAGATAATTACTTTAATAAAATATGAGATCATAGAAAAAACAATAAATATATAAATAGTGTAATCATGATAACAATTTATAAGAAGTAGAAAATATCTGTATATATCAATAAATATTATCAAACTCAAAATTTATGAACAATATCCTAAACAAAAGATGATGATAATGTATGTCATTTATCTATATTGTAGAAAGAACATAGATATAATGCGATAATAAATACATATTGTAAAAATTAATTAAAATGAAGCAAAAAATGATCAAATAATCCAGAGAATTGGCCCCATAATCTTCTACCAAGCTCCATAATATGAAACCAATCATGATAATGTGTCATAAGAAGGATAATTCCCATTTTGAACAAATGAATACATATAATTATGTCCATCACCATCTTGTGTTCCAGATAGGGTGTGACATAACTCTAATTATGACACCACTAATGGTTTATATAAAATCTAATCAATGAATGTAAACCAAAATAGTATGTTAGTATATATAAATGTATTGTTATTATGTAATTATAATCGATAATATCTTCAACCTCATCTTGTAATGACTCTTAACATGATATCATTTAATTAATTCATATATTTTTTTAGATATTTCAATTTATGTATAGTAGCACAGATAACGTTACATAATAATAATAATGGATCTGATTAATAATAAGACATCTAATATAGATGATTTTTTAAAAGAGGATCCAAGTTATAACTAGTACCACTACATTTATGTTAAAACTAATAGAGGATCCTTAGTATCATCCATGGAATTATTGACATCATTGGTCAATCCAAATCAGAAATAATATGAAGCCAAGCTATATAGGGTCTGAGTGTAATCCAAGGGACATCTCCCAAAGCATTCCACTATTAAAGATTCTAGCTGATTCAATGGATCTCGTCCATGGTAAAATAGGCTAATCAAGACTAGGCCAAATGGGGTGAATCCAGGGAGTTAGGTGTATGAAAACCTAAATCTATATCCCACATGATTATCCAAGACATTCTAGTATCTGTATAATATTGAATATAAGGCCCCATATTTAAACCTTACTTAATCTTCAGTTATTACAAGATTACATATTGAGGATCTTTTCAGGTTTAGAGTTTTAGAGAATTAGATCATAAAACTTGCATTACATTACACATTTAAACAATGTGGTTACATAAAAGATAGTATTCATTTTTCCCCTCAACGGAAACATATTTAAAAAAAACATGGATTCTTTCTTTGACACTTCCTTGACACTATCATCATTTCATGTACCTTTCCCTTGACCTGTGAAAAACATTTCAAAAAAACATGGGATGAGAATAAAAAGCTCAGTAAGGGTTATAAAAAAATGGAAAGGAAACATGAGTTCATATATACATAAGAATGAAATCATACTTTACCAATAAAACATAGGCACTTTAACATACCTCATCAAATCATGAATAAATCATAGAAATCCTAAGACATAAAAGGTAACTTGAGGCATTCATAACATTCTTACGTAGGGAGTAACCCTCTTGGTTATGTTTGGAATACCCACCACAGTATATTCCCTAAATCTCTTCGGAGAAACCTTAACGTTTCACTCCTTCATGTTACCCAATGCAATGGAGAGCTATATCGGGCTCACCTGCCCTAAGTTTATCATGGAACCACCTTTCTTCATAATAATGCCCAAGAACCATAACATAATCGTATCACATAAAACATGCATAAAGGAAACACAACATTTCCACTTTTCAATCACAAGATATCAATACAACACATTGATATAAAACCATTATAAAAACCATTTTCAATACCAAAATAAAAGAAAAATAAAACATGGTTTTTATTTTTATTTTTTTAAAAAGTTATGGCTTGTAGAGGAAGCCGAAACTCATATAATGGTCACGGCGGCGGAGAAGTAGTTGTCGCCACATATTTACGACAAAAACATTCCCTTTTGTCATTTAGTAAAACGATTTGTATAAAAAAGATTCCTTTCGGATAAAAGTAAAAGTCAAAGCGGTTTATACACTGTAAAAAATAAGGTTGTCTATAAAAAAAAATATGCCTCAATGAATGGAGATTGAGACGAAGTCCCATACAAAGACGGTATCCTTAGATTAAGGATAAATCAATTACATAATTATGTGTGACAAACGAATAAATGAAATATAAGTGGGTATTAAGTGTAATAAAATCAGAGGACATTCACACATAATCATAGAACGATATATTCAAGGAGTACAAGTTTATCCCATAGAATCAAAATTGGGTAAAGAAGTTCCCTTGAAAAAATTCGACAGCCTACCGGCGTCACTTCAAAATTCAGAAAAAGATTTGATGAGAGATAAAAAGGATTTCTTATCACTTGGTCATAAAATTTAAATCAATAAGGATATATAATAACATATCCCAACATAATAGTATGTGAATTAAAATACATAACAAAATAATTCTTTAAAAAATAGGAGGGTGAAAGGTTCCCTCACATGGGTATTTTTCGAGACATGCACCTCGTGAAAGAAGGACGATACAACATTGATGTAAATACTCATAAATGAAAGTATATTATACAATGTGTAAAATAATGGGCATTAAATACACCACTCAATGGAAATTTTGGCAAATGTATCATAAATCTCACGGGAATAAAAGTGAGATGAAAAATCTCTTACGAAAACTGGGCAGCCTAACGGCGCCACTTAAGACTTCCAAAATGGATTGATGAGAGGAAATAGGGTCTCTCATCATATTAACATAATGTTTGCATAAAGAGGAATATAAAATAACATCCCCCAACATAACAAAGAAGAGCTTAAAATAAGTGACATAAGGGAGAGTACTTAAAAAGAAAGAGAGAGGTTGGATCTCTTATGAAAAATTCGGCAGCCTAACGGCGCCACTCAAAACATCCAAAATGGATTGATGAGAGAGAATAGGGTCTCTCGTCATATGAACTTAAAAATTCCAGTAATATTAATATAAAATAATATACCAATAACAAGAAAGATGAGCTTTAAAAGGAATTACATAAAAGAGTGTACTTAAAAAGAAAGAGATGTGTAGGATCCCTTCCCTCGGGTCTGACTTGACTCGATCGTTATTTAATCTCCTGAATAATAAAATTTGGTCAATTTATAATTTCTTAAGGACCTCATTTATAGATTATTTTTCAGTTCAAATCACATATTATAATTTTATAATAATTTTCTAATTATGTTAGTTCATATCAGACGTTTTTGCCGATGTTTGGTATATGAGTCAAAAATGAACTTGTTTGAAAAATGATTTTCCATGTAGTTATAAGTAAATAATTTTCAGAATATTATTAATGATTAAAATATCATATATATCCATTACATATAAATTTTATACTATTCCATATCATTTGGAGATAAAAAATGAAAAGCACCGTTCATAGAGACGGTAGGTCGTATGTACGCATGAACTCTACTTTCATTTTTTCGTTGTCATATTAATGAAATTAAAAATAATATATATATATACATATATTATAATTCCATTATAATATATATGTTATATAAGTCACATATGTTCATTAATTTCATTCTATATACATTCCATGTATTGCATGTACGAGTCACATCACTTGAGGGGGAGGTAGTCCACACTTCCTCATATGAAATTATCGCATTTACACAACATGAAAAGAATAAAGGTATGTCTTAAATATAAAATAGAGAAGCATATAGTAAACATATATATCATATATATCATATATAAAATACAGTGACATCATAATGGCCACCTTTAAAGGTGTTAAAAGAATATTGAACAATCATCGTTTCATGAGGCAGAAAATCGCCAACCACAGAAACAGTATGTTATTTAACAATTAGACGAAGGTGTGTGTAATTGTAGCTCGAATAATTCTTATAACAACATCCTAGTATATTTAAGATACATGAGTTGTTGCGAAAGAAATTAATAAAAATAGTTTAGGGGGTTGGAGAAGCAAAATAAAACAAAAGGACTCAAGTGAAGACATTACCTTAAAAACGGGTAACTCCATTTGGTTTGAGCTCAAAGGCTTCCTTGGGAGGACTTATGACCAATGTGAGGATTCAAGGAGTTATAGAGGGATGTGGGGAGACAAAATTTGCAGGGTTTGTCCGAGACAAAGGCTTTGGGAGTGTGGGTAAGGAGGTAGGGGTGGAGGCCTTTTATAAGAGGAGAGGAGGGGCACTCGTGGAAAGTAAGGAAATGTTAAATTATTTTAGAATGTGTATCTGATATTAATGGTCCCACGTTGATGTGTTTCGAGGATAATGTGATAAGGTTTCTAAATCCACCCATCAAATAGGTTTTGTACATGTGTAGGTCTTAGATATTACATTATCTTTCCATTTTATTTAAATCGTTAAATAATGAGGTCATTGCTGCATCATGATGATGTCATAAATAATTTAATTTATTTAATGTCTAAAAATTATAAAAAAATTACTATGATGTAGGAAATATTTTTTCATTTCCAACTAATATTTATAGTCCTAACGATCATTTATGTATACAAAATTAAAAATATTTTACTTAGGTGATACATTCTTTGTTGCATTTAACATTCTTTAAAAATAAAAAGATAAAAAGTCACTTTCTCACAAAAGTGATTCCATGGGGCCCCCAAGACTGGCACAAGGAATCCCATGGTCGACCATGAGACAACCAGTAGCCTTAGGACACATTTTGTGGTCATTGTGTTTATTATTATGATATTATCTTATTATCATTAACTACCCGATTGCTCATTAATCAAGATAATTAAAGATAAATATCGTCATTACTATTCATAATGTCCAAAAAAAAGAGTCTTAATTACATAATTTGGACCTTATGATTACAAATATGTAATAAATTTTACCAAATTCCAAACACATAAATTGCAGTAATTAATTTAAAAAAAACTTCAAGTTGTCAAAACAAATAGCGAGTTTTTTAGAAACAATATTTATGAAAAGTTTGGCACTTGTTTTTGCCTAATAAAAAGTGAAATAAATCCCAATGACCATCACTGAATTACATTGTAAAAATATATTCTATTTAAACTTTAAAAAAAATTAAAAAGATAATATAACCATATAATTAAATTATATGAAAAAGAAGTTGTGATGTAAAATGCATTATTTTTCACTATTCATTGAAAAATCAACATTGTCAGAAAAATACCAAAAAATAACCCAAGGTAAATTTCAATGTCCCAATCATAAATAATATGTTTATCTTGAAAAATAGAGCTTAAAAATTTTCAAAAAGGCGATTTAAAAGGGGTTCTCCATCAAAAGGTGGTTAATCGACATTTTAAAGAATATTATAATGTTTATGCTTAAAAACTGGATTCATTTGAATTTTTAATCCTCTAACATTTATTGAAAAAAGTAAAAATATTTGAAAAACATATATAGTCATTTTGTAGTTAGTTCTGTTCATTTCCATTATTACAACGGCTAGGCGTTAACTACCATTTAAAATAATATTATTTTATTATTAGAGTTTAATGTAAGATTTCAAAGAAACATGTTGTTGCATATTGGGTACGCCATTGACCATAGCATTCCCATTAAAGTAATATTAAGATTTTATTCACAAATATGGATAAATACGAAAATGTCGTATTCTTTATTTACCTGGGGTGTTACATCCTTCTCCATTTTTGGTAATTGCGTCCTCGCAATTTTAAAATTGAGCTTGGAAACATTCTTGAATGTCCCACATCGATACTAGAGTCGGTAAAACAATCACTTTAAAATAATGAAAGATAAGTACAAAGGTCACCCGAGCTAACCGATACTAGGATTCCATGTAGGAAAACATAGACATGGAGGAGAGAACATAGGGTCATGTTCTGATGGAGAGTGATAGAAAACATGTTTAGGAGAAAGTTAACCACAAGAAAATCACAAACTTGTGATGGGTTAAACGGTATTCGATTCCCCAGTAGGAAAAGTTAATAGACATCATTTTTGTTTTAAGTTACTTTTTATTAAGGAATTTATTCATAAGGAAACATAATCACTTATCATGCTGACTTTCAACTTTTATTACATTCCTTACACAAACTCATATTTTCTCCAAAAGAAGAGTATTTAGGAAGACTTGTTCACATTAAGATTACTATAATCAACTTCTAGAGAATCACCTAATCCACAAAGAGAACTATATACTTCCAATGTATTTAGACATTAACCAAAACTAAAACCAAAAAGGTTAGTACAAGATCATATAATCCAGAAAAGGATAACCCTTTAAAAAGAAAATCTATGCTTAATCTCCAAAATTTGTCCAACAAAACCCAAAGTTCAACGAGGACCATCCGATAAACAATTTGTCCATAAAATTCTTCAAAGTAAACCAAACTAAGATTGAAACCCAAATATTTGAAGGATTGGGTCACATAGTCTTCCAAGTTAAATCGTAACATTTATCTCCAAACAACATCAGTTGCACTTAATGTCTCGTATTGGAAAGGAATTAAACTAATCACATATCCTCCATGACAGGTTAATAAATTTCCATAGATGACCCAAAATCAACTTACTCTTAATTCATAAAATCATATAACTAAAAAGAATTAGTCAAAATAACCAGGGAATTCACGTAGTCCAGTGGTAGGCGAAAAAAAACCGTTGCACTTTGGTTGTGGGTTCGATTCCCACAGCTTTGTCCGACGCGAAGGGTTGTCACACGGTCTGCGTGTTGTCGTTTTTATAAAACTCCAAAAATAACCCTAACATGTTTTAACATTAATAGTTTCCTTATACCTCTCATTTTCATCCAAATTCATTACGATCTCAACATCTAAATTCTTGAAGTCTTATTTCACCACAATAATATAAAATAAAACGATTACCAAAAAGATTAACAGCATACCTTGATCATGGCATCCACTCGGTTTCATCATCATCTTGCTCACATAGGTAGAAGTCCCATGCATTACAACAATGATTTAGAGATCCTTCAAAATCATTTTCTTCCTCCATTAAAATACACCTTGTACAACATGGGTCATATGGGTGTTCACAGAAAAACAGTTTTGGAAAATAATCATGTATGACATATAATTCCAAAACATCTGATAAAACATGATTTCTATAAAATAGACGGATAGAATTTGAGTTGAAACATTATATTATTGGTCCTTTTAAAATACCATAAGTATGTGCTCGGAGACTATATTTTAAAATCAATTATAAATAGGATGTGCAAGGGTCTCCTTCCTCAGAACCATTTTTAAAATCATAATATGCTTCAAATTCCTGTAATAAGGTAAAATATTTGAAAATACCTTGATAATATTTACATTTCTTGAAAATATGAGAATATTGTGAAAATAGTATTTGTCTAAAAACAACCCATGATCCACAATGATAACGAGGTACAGTGGAGGTGTTTTATATCTCAAACAACTGCTTGCAAGTGAGTTGTTTTCTAGAAAAAGTTTCACAATAATCCGAACATGACTTTGCAATAATTATTGCAAGCATGTCATCAGGAATAGATAGTAATGTCCTTTGAGATCCTTCTCCTTCCATTCGTAACCGAATTTACTTGACCTGAAAAAAGTTATAAAACAAGGATTTAACTGAAATAATTGATATAGGGACTAATAATGTGTCTAACAAAAACTCCTAATCCCTAAAGCTGTCTAATCCAACCTTTGATACCAACTATAAGGCCCTAGCCTTAAACCTTACTTAATATTGAGTTATTATAAGATTACACATTGAGGATCTTTTCAGGTTTAGAGTTTTAGAGAATTAGATCATAAAACTTGCATTACATTCCACATTTAAAAAAATTGGTTACATAAAAGACAGTATTCATTTTTCCCCCTCAATGAAAACATATTTAAAATAAAACATGGATTCTTTCTTGACACTTCCTTGACACTATCATCATTTCATGTACCTTTCTCTTGACCTGTGAAAAACATTTCAAAAAAACTTGGGATGAGCATAAAAAGCTCAGTAAGGGTTATAAAAAAAATTGAACGGAAACATGAGTTCATATATACATAAGAATGAAATCATACTTTACCCATAAAACATAGGAACTTTAAAATACCTCATCAAATCATGAATAAATCATAGAAATCATAATACATAAAAGGTAACATGAGGAATTCATTACATTCTTATGTAGGGAGTAACCCTCTTGGTTACGTTTGGAATACCCACTACAGTATATTCCCTAAATCTTTTCGTAGAAACCTTAACCTTTCACTCCTTCACGTTACCCAATGCATTAGAGAGCTATATCGGGCTCACCCGACCTTAGTTTATCATGAAACCACCCATCTTCATTATAATGCCCAAGAACCATAACATAATCGTATCACATAAAAAATGCATAAAGGAAACATAACATTTCTACTTTTCGATCACAAGATATCAATACAACACATTGATATAAAAACATTATGAAAACCATTTTCAATACCAAAATAAACGAAAAGTAAACATTGTATTTATTTTTCTTTTAAAAAAATGTATGGCTTGTATAGGAAGTCGAAACTCAAATAATGGTCATGGCGGCGGAGAAGTCGTTGTCGCCGAATACGTACGACATAAACAATTCCTTTTGTCGTTTAGTAAAATGATTTGTATAAAAAAGATTAATTTCGGATAAATGTAAAAGTCAATGGGGTTTATACACCTTATAAAATAAGGTTGTGTATAAAACAAAATATGCCTCAATGAAAGGAGATTGAGACGAAGTCCCATACAAAGACGGTATCCTTTGATTAAGGATAAATCAATTACATAATTATGTGTGATAAACGAATACATGAAATATTAGTGGGTATTAAGTGAAATAAAATCAGAGGACATTCACACATAATCATAGAACGAAATATTCAAGGAGTACATGTTTATCCCAAAGAATCGAAATTGGGTTAAGAAGTTCCCTTGAAAAAATTTGACAGCCTAACGACGTCACTTAAAAATTCAAAAAAAGAGTTGATGAGAGATAAAAAGGGTATCTCATCACTTGGTCATAAAATTTACATCAATAAGGATATATAAGAACATATCCCAACATAATAGTATGTGAATTAAAATATATAACAAAAGAAGTCTTTTAAAAAGAGAAGGGTGAAAGGTTCCCTCGCCGACATCGGTATATTTCGAGACACGCACCCCGTGAAAGAAGGACAATACAACATTGATGTAAATACTAATAAATGAAAGTATATTAAAAAATGAGTAAAATAATGGGAAGTACATACACCACTCAAAGGAAATTGTGGAAAATGTAGCATAAATCTCAGGGGAATAAATGTGAGATGAAAAATCCCTTACAAAAACTCGGCAGCCTAACGGCGCCATTTAAGACTTCATAAATGGATTGATGAGAGGAAAGAGGGTCTCTCATAATATTAACATAAGGTTTACAGAAAAAGATATATAAAAGAACATCCCCCAACATAACAAAGAGGATATTAAAAGAAGTGATATAAAGGAGAGTACTTAAAAAGAAAGAGAGATGTTGGATCTCATACAAAAAATTAGGCAGCCTAACGGCGCCACTCAAAACATCCAAAATAGATTGATGAGAGAGAATAGGGTCTCTCATCATATGAACATGAAAATTAATGTACGATTAATATAAAATAATATCCCAATAAAAAGAAAGATGATCTTTAAAAGGAATGACATAAAAGAGTGTATATAAAAAGAAAGAGAGGTGTAGGATCCCTTACCTTGGGTCCGACTTCACTCGATCGTTCTTTAATCTCCTGAATAATAAAATTCGGTCAATTTATAATTTCATAAGGACCTTCTTTAGAGATTATTCTTAAGTTCATATCACATATTATAATGTTATAATAATTGTTTAATAATGTTAGTTCATATTAGACGTTTTTGCCGATGTTTGGTACATGAGTCAAAAATGAACTTGTTTGAAAAATGATTGTCCATGTAGTTATAAGTAAATAATTTTCAGAATAGTATTAATTATTAAAATATAATATATATCCATTACATATTTATTTTATACTATTCCGTATCACTTGAGATAAAAAAACGAAAAGCGTCGTTCATGGAGACGGTAGGTCATGCGTACGCATGAACACTACATTCATTTTTTCATTGTCGTATTAATGGAATTAAAAATAAATGATATATATATATATTATAATTCCAGTATAATATATATGTTATATAGGTCACATATTTTCTTTAATTTCATTCTTTATACATTCCATGTATTTCATGTATGAGTCACATCACTTGAGGGGCGGTAGTCCACACTTCCTCATGTGAAATTATCGCATTTACACAACATGAAAAGAATAAAGGTATGACTTAAATATATAATACAGAAGCATATAGTAAACATAAATACCATATATATCATATATAATATACAGTGACATCATAATGGCCACCTTTAAAGGTGTTAAAAGAATATTGAACAATCATCGTTTCGTGAGGCAGAAAATCGCCAACCACAGAAACAGTATGTTCCGTAACCATTAGACGAAGGTGTGTGTAAGTTTAGCTCGAATAATTCTTATAAAATCATCCTAGTATATTGAAGATACTGTAGTTTTTACAAATGAAATGAATAAATTGAGTTTATGTGGTTGTAGAAGAAAAATAAAACAAAAGGACTCAAGTGAAGACATTGCCTTAATATCGGATAACTCCCTTTGGTTTGATCTCAAAGGCTTCCTTGGGAAGACTTCTACCCAATGTGAGGATTCAAGGAGTTAGAGAGGGATGTTTGGAGACAAAATGGGGAGGGTTTGGGCGAGCCAAAGGCTTTGGAGGTGTGGGTAAGGAGGTAGGGGTGGGGGTGGGGGCCTTTTATAAGAGGAGAGGAGGGGCACTCTTGGAAAGTAAAGAAATGTTACCTTATTTTAGAATGTGTTTCCAATATTAATGGTCCCACATTGATGTGTTTCGAGGATAAGGTGATAAGGGTTTTACATACACCCATACAATAGGTTTTGGACATGTGTAGGTCTTATATATTACATTATCTTTCCATTTTATTTAAATCTTTAAATAATGAGGTCATCGCTACATCATCATGATGTCATAAATAATTTCATTTATTTAATGTCTAAAAATTATAAAAAAAACTACTATGATATAGGAAATAGTTTTATATTTCCAATGAATATTTATAGTCGAAAATATAATTTATGTAGACAAAATGAAAAATATTTTACTTAGGTGATACATTCTTTGTTACATTTAACATTCTTTAAAAATAAAAAGATAAAAAGTCACTTTCTAACAAAGGTGATTCCATGGGGACCCCAAGTTTGGGACAAGGCATCCCATGGTAGACCATGAGACAACCAGTAGCCTTAGGACACATTTTTTGGTCATTGTTTTTATTATTATGATATTATTTTATTATCTTTAACTACTTGATTATTCATTAATCAAGATAATTAAAGATAATTACTGTCGTTACTATTCATAATGTCCAAAAACAAAAGAGTCTTAATTACATAATTTGGTACTTCTGATTCCAAATATGTAATCCATTTTACCAAATTCCAAACACATAAATTGAAATAATTAATTTAAAAAAACGTCCCGTTGTCCAAACAAATAGCGGGTTTTTTAGAAACAACATTTATGAAAAGTTTGTCACTTGTTTATGACTAATTCCAAAGTGAAATTAATCCCAATGACCATAATTGAATTAAATTGTAAAAATATATTCTAATTACACTTTAAAAAATTAAAAAGATAATATAACCATATAAATAATTTATATGAAAAAGAAGTTTTGATGTAAAATGCAGTATTTTTCACTATTCATTGAAAAATGAACATTGTCAGAAAAATACCAAAAATTAACCCAAGGTAAATTTCAATGTCCCAATCATAAATAATATGTTTATATTGAAAAATATAGCATATAAAATTTTCAAAAAGTTGATTTAAAAGGGGTTCGCCATCAAAAGGTGGTTAATCAACCTTTTAAAGAATATTAGAATGTGTACGCTTAAAAACTGGATTCATTTTCATTTTTAATCCTCTAACATTTATTGAAAAAAGTAAAAATATTTGACAAACATATATAATAATTTTGTAGTTAGTTCTGTTCATTCTCTCCATTACAATGGCTAGGCGTTAACTACCATTTAAAATAATATTATTTTATTATTAGAGTGCAACATAAGATTTCAAAGAAACTTGTGGTTGCATATTGGGTATGCCATCGAGCATAGAATTACCTTTAAAGTAATATTAATATTTTATTCACAAATATGGATAAATATGAAAATGTCATATTCTTTATTTACCTGATGTGTTACATCCTTCCCCCCTTTTTGGGAATTGCATCCTCTCAATTTTAAAATTGATCTTGGAAACATCCTTGAAGGTCCCACATCGAAATAAGAGTCGGTAAAACAATCACTTTAAAATAAAGAAAGATAAGTAAAAATGTCACCCGAGTTAACCCATACTAGGATTCCATGTAGGAAAACATGGACATGGAGGAGAAAACATAGGGTCATGTTCTAATGGAGAGTGATAGAAAACATGTTTAGGAGAAAGTTAATCACAAGAAAATCACAAACTTGTGATGGGTTAAACGGTATTCGATTCCCCTGTAGGAAAAGTTAATAGAAAACATTTTTGTTTTATGTTACTTTTTATTAAGGAGTTTATTCATAAGGAAACATAATCACTTATCATGTTGACATTCACCTTTATTATATTCCTTACACAAACTCATATTTTCTCCAAAAGACGAGTATTTAGGAAGACTTGTTCACATTAAGAGTACTATAATCAACTTCTAGAGAATCACCTAATCCACCAAAGAGAACTATATACTTCCCATGTCTTTAGACATTAACTAAAACCAAAACCAAAAAGGATAGTACAAGATCACATAATCCAGAAAAGGATAACCCTTTAAAAATAAAATCTATGCTTAATCTCCAAAATTTTTCCAACAAAACCCAAAGATCAACGAGGACCATCCGATAAACAATTTGTCCATAAAATTCTTCAAAGTAAACCAAACTAAGATTGAAACCCAAATAATTGAAGGATTTGGTCACATAGTCTTCCAAGTTAATTCGTAACATTTATCTCCAAACAACATCAGTTGCTCTTAATGTCTCGTATTGAAAAATAATTAGACTAATCACATATCCTCCATGATAGGTTAATAAATTTCCATAGATAACCCAAAATAAACTTAATCTTAATTCATAAAATCATTTAACTAAAAACAATTAGTCAAACTAACCAAGGACTTCACGTAGTCTAGTGGTAGGCGATAAATACCAGTTGCACATCGGTTGTGGGTTCGATTCCCGCAGCTTTGTCTGACGCGATGGGTTGTCACACGGTCTGTGTGTTGTCCTTTTTATAAAACTCCAAAAATAACCCTAACATGTTTTAACCTCAATAGTTTCCTTATACCTCTCATTTTCATCCAAATTCATTACGATCTCAACATCTTATTTCTTGAAGTCTTATTTCACCACTATAAGATAAAATAAAACGATTACCAAAAAGAATAACATCATACCTTGATCATGGAGTCCACTCTGTTTCATCGTCATCTTGCTCACGTAGGTAGAAGTCCCATGAATTACAACAATTATTTAGAGATCCTTCACAATCATTTTCTTCCTCCATCCAAATACACCTTGTACAACATGGGTCATATGGGTGTTCACAAAAAAACAGTTTTGGAAAACAATCATGTATGACATATAATTCCAAAACATCTAATAAAACATGATTTATATAAAATAGTTGGGCAGAATTTGTGTTGAAACATTCAATTATTGGTCCTTTTAAAATACCATAAGTATGTGCTGAGAGACTATATTTTAAAATCAAATATAAATAGGTTGCGCAAGGGTCTCCTTCCTTGGCACCATATTCAAAATAATAATACGCTTCAAATTCTTGTGATAAGGTAAAATATTTGAAAATACCTTGATAATATTTACCTTTCTTGAAAATATGAGAATATTGTGAAAATAGTATTTGTCTAAAAACAATCCATGATCCACGATGATAACAAGGTATAGTGGAGGTGTTCGATATCTCAAACAACTGCTTGCAAGTGAGTTGTATGCTAGAAAAAGTTTCACAATCATCCGAACATGACTTTGCAATAATTATTGCAAGCATGTCATTAGGAAGAGATAGGAATGTCGATTGAGATCCTTCTCCTTCCATTCGTAACTGACTTTACTTGACCTGAAAAAAAAGTTATAAAACAAGGATCTAACTGAAATAATAGATATAGGGACTAATCATGTGTCTAACAAAAACTCTTAATCCCTAAAGTTGTCTAAGCCGACCTTTGATACCAACTATAAGGCCCCAGCCTTAATCCTTACTTAATATTGAGTTATTAGAAGATTACACATTGAGGATCTTTTCAGGTTTAGAGTTTTAGAGAATTAGATCATAAATCATGCATTACATTCCACATTTAAACAATGTGGTTACATAAAAGATATTATTCATTTTTTCCTCAATGGAAACATATTTAAAATAAAACATGGATTCTTTCTTGACACTTCCTTGACACAATCCTCATTTCATGTACCTTTCCCTTGACCTATGAAAAACATTTCAAAAAAACTTGGGATGAGCATAAAAATCTCAGTAAGGGTTATAAAAAAAGGGAAAGGAAACATGAGTTCATATATACATAAGAATGAAATCATACTTTACCCATAAAAAATAGGCACTCTAACATACCTCATCAAATCATGAATAAATCATAGAAATCATAAGACATAAAAGGTATCTTGAGGTATTCATAACATTCTTATTTAGGGAGTAACCCTCTTGGTTACGTTTGGAATACCCACCACAGTATATTACCTAAATCTTTTCAGAGAAACCTTAACGTTTCACTCCTTCGCGTTACCCAATGCATTGGAGAGCTATATCGGGCTCACCCACCCTTATTTTATAATGGAACCACCCGTCTTCATAATAATTCCCAAGAACCATAACATAATCGTATCACATAAAACATGCATAAAGGAAACATAACATTTCCACTTTTCAATGACAAGATATCAATACAACACATTGATATAAAAAAATTATGAAAACCATTTTCTATACCAAAATAAAAGAAATGTAAAACATGGAATTTATTTTTCTTTTAAAAAAAGGTATGGCTTGTAAAGGAAGCCGAAACTCAAATAATGGTCACAGCGGCGGAGAAGTTGTTGTCGCCGCATACGTACGACAAAAACATTCCCTTTTTTCGTTTAGTAAAATGCTTTGTATAAAAAAGATTTCTTTCGGATAAACATAAAAGTCAAAGGGTTTTATACACCGTATAAAAGAAGGCTGTGTATAAAACAAAATATGCCTCAATTAAAGGAGATTGAGACGAAGTCCCATACAAAGACAGTATCCTTGGATTAAGGATAAATCAATTACATAATTATGTGTGACAAACGAATACACGAAATATAAGTGGGTATTAAGTGTAATAAAATCAGAGTACATTCACACATAATCATAGAAAAACATATTCACGGAGTACAAGTTTATCCCAAAGAATCAAAATTGGGTTAAGAAGTTCCCTTGCAAAAATTCGACAGCCTAACGGCGTCACTTCAAAATTCAGAAAAAGAGTTGATGAGAGATAAAAAGGGTATATCATCACATGGTCATAAAATTTACATCAATAAGTATATATAAGAACATATCCCAACATAATTTTATTTGAATTAAAAGACATAACAAAATAAGTCTTTTAAAAAGAGGAGGGTGAAAGGTTCCCTCACCGACATGGGTATCTTTCGAGACATGCACCCCGTGAAAGAAGGACAACACAACATTGATGTAAATACTCATAAATTAAATTATATTACACAATGAGTAAAATAATGGGCAGTACATACACCACTCATAGGAAATTGTGGCAAATGTAGCGTAAATCTCATGAGAATAAAAGTGAGATGAAAAATCACTTACGAAAACTCGGCAGCCTAACGGCGCCCCTTAAGACTTCCAAAATGGATTGATGAGAGGAAATAAGGTCTCACATCATATTAACAGAAAGTTTACAGAAATAGGAATATAAAATAACATACCCCAACATAACAAATAGAATCTTAAAAGAAGTGACATAAAGGACAGTGCTTAAAAACAAAGAGAGACGTTGGATCTCATACGAAACATTTGGCAGCTTAACGGCGCCACTCAAAACTTCCAAAATGGATTGATGGGAGAGAATAGGGTCTCTCATAATATTAAAATAAAAATTACAGAATGATTAATATAATAGAATATCCCAATAAAATGAAAGTTGTGCTTTAAAAGGAATGACATAAAAGAGTGTACATAAAATGAAAAGAGGTGTAGGATCCCTTACTTCGAGTCTGACTTGACTCGATCGTTCTTTAATCTCCTGAATAATAAATTTTGGTCAATTTATAATTTCTTAAGGACCTCCTTTAGAGATTATTCTTCAGTTCATTTCACATATTATAATGTTATAATAATTATTTAATAATGTTAGTTCATATCAGACGTTTTTTTCGATGCTTGGTACATGAGTCAAAAATGAACTTGTTTGAAAAATGATTGTCCATGTAGTTATAAGTAAATAATTTTCAGAATAGTATTAATGATTAAAATATCATATATATCCATTACATATTCATTTTATACTATTCCATATCATTTGGATATAAAAAAACGAAAAGCATCATTCATGGAGACGGTAGGTCTTACGTACGCATGAACGCTACTTTCATTTTTTCTTTGTCATATTAATGGAATTAGAAATAAATGATATATTTACATATATTATAATTCCAGTATAATATATATGTTATATAGGTCACTTATTTTCATTAATTTAATTCTTTATACATTCCATGTATTTCATGTATGTGTCACATCACTTGAGGGGGCGGTAGTCCACACTTCCTCATATGAAATTATCACATTTACACAACATGAAAAGAATAAAGGTATGTCTTAAATATAAAATAAAGAAGCATATAGTAAACATAAATTCCGTATATATCATATATAAAATACGGTGACATCATAATTGCCACCTTTAAAGGTGTTAAAAGAATATTGACCAATCATCGTTTCGTGAGTCAGAAAATCGCCAACCACAGAAACAGTATGTTCTTTAACCATTAGACGAAGGTGTGTGTAATTGTAGCTCAAATAATTCTTATAAAAAAAATCCTAGTATATTTATGATAGTGGAGTTGTTACAAAAGAAATTAATAAAAATATTTTAGGGTGTTGGAGAAGCAAAATAAAACAAAAGGACTCAAGTGAAGACATTATCTTAAAATCGGGTAACTCCCTTTGTTTTGAGCTCAAAGGCTTCCTTGGGAAGACCACTGCCCAATGTGAGAATTCAAGGAGTTAGAGAGGAATGTAGGGAGACAAAATGGGCAGGGGTATTCCGAGCCAAAGTCTTTGAAAGTGTGGGTAAGGAGGTAGGGGTGGGGGCTTTTTATAAGAGGAGAGGAGGGGCACTCTTGGAAAGTAAGGAAATGTTACATTATTTTAGAATGTGTTTCCGATATTAATGGTCCCACATTGATGTGTTTCTAGGATAAAGAGATAAGGGTTCTAAATCCACCCATACAATATGTTTTGGACATTTGTAGGTCTTAGATATTACATTTTCTTTCCATTTTATTTAAATTGTTAAATAATGAGGTCATCACTACATCATCATGATGTCATAAATAATTTCATTTATTTAATGTATAAAAATTATAAAAAAATACTATGATATAGGAAATATGTTTATCTTTCCAATGTATATTTATAGTCCAAAATATCATTTATGTAGACAAAATTAAAAATATTTTACTTAGGTGATACATTCTTTGTTACATTTAACTTTCTTTAAAAATAAAAAGATAAAAAGTCACTTTCTCACAAAAGTGATTCCATGGGGCCCCCAAGCTTAGAAAAAGGAATACCATGGTTGGAAATGAGACAACCAGTATCCTTAGGACACAATTTGTGATAATTGTTTTTATTATTATGATATTATCTTATTATCTTTAACTACCCGATTACTCATTAATCAAGATAATTAAAGATAATTATCGTCGTTACTATTCATAATGTCCAAAAACAGAAGAGTCTTAATTACATAATTTGGAACTTCTTATTCAAAATATGTAATCCATTTTACCAAATTCCAAACACAAAAATTGCAATAATTTATTTAAAAAAACTTCCCGTTGTCAAAACAAATAGCGGGTTTTTTAGAAACAATATTTATGAAAAGTTTGGCACTTGTTTATGCCTAATTCCAAAGTGAAATTAATCCCAATGACCATCATTGAAATACATGGTAAAAATATATTCTAGTTACACTTTAAAAAAAATTAAAATGATAATATAACCATATAATTAAATTATATGAAAAAGAAGTTTTGATGTAAAATGTAGTATTTTTCACTATTCATTGAAAAATGAACATTGTCAAAAAAAATACCAAAAATTAACCCAAGGTAAATTAAAATGTACCAATAATAAATAATATGTTTATTTTGAAAAATAGAGCTTATAAAATTGTCATAAAGTGGATTTTAAAGGGGTTCGCCATCAAAAGGCGGTTAATCGACCTTTTAAAGAATATTAGAATTTGTACGCTTAAAACTGAATTCATTTTCATTTTTAATCCTCTAAAATTTATTGAAAAAAAGTAAAAATATTTGACAAACATATATAATCATTTTGTAGTTAGTTCTTTTCATTCCCGCCATTACAACGGCTAGGCATTAACTACCATTTAAAATAATATCATTTTATTATTAGATTGCAACGTAAGATTTCAAAGAAACTTGTTGTTGCATATTGGGTACGCCATCGAGCATAGAATTCCCTTTAAAGTAATATTAATATTTTATTCACAAATATGGATAAATATGAAAATGTCATATTCTTTATTTACCTGGGGTGTTACATCCTTCCCCCCTTTTGGGAATTGCGTCCTCGGAATTTTAAAATTGAGCTTGGAAACATCCTTGAACGCCCCACAACGAAACAAGAGTCAGTAAAACAATCACTTTAAAATAAAGAAAGATAACTACAAAGGTCACCCGAGTTAACCCATACTAGGATTCCATGTAGGAAAACATAGACATGGAGGAGAAAAAATAGGGTCATGTTCTGATGGATAGTGATAGAAAACATGTTTAGGAGATAGTTAACCACAAGAAAATCACAAACTTGTGATGGGTTAAACGATATTCGATTCCCTGGTAGGAAAAGTTAACAGGCAACAATTTTTTAAGTTAATTTTTATTGAGGAATTTATTCATAAGGAAACATAATCACTTATGATGTTGACTTTCAACTTTTATTAGATTCCTTACACAAACTCATATTTTCTCCAAAAGACGAGTATTTAGGAAGACTTTTTCACATTAAGAGTACTATGATAAACTTCTAGAGAATCACCTAATACACCAAAGAGAACTATATACTTCCCATGTATTTAGACTTTAACCAAAACCAAAACCAAAAATCTTAGTAAAAGATCATTTAATCCAGAAAAGGATAACCCTTTAAAAAGAAAATCTATTCTTAATCTCCAAAAATTTTCCAACAAAGCCCAAAGTTCAATGAGGACCATCCGATAAATAATTTGTCCATAAAATTCTTTAATGTAAACCAAACTAAGATTGAAACCCAAATATTTTAAGCATTTGGTCACATAGTCTTCCAAGATAAATAGTAAAATTTATCTCCAAACAAAATCAGTTGCTCTTAATGTCTCATTTTCAAAATTAATTAACCCAATCACATATCCTCCATGATAGGTTAATAAATTTCCATAGATAACCCAAAATAAACTTACTCTTAATTCATAAAATTATCTATCTAAAAAGAATCAGTCAAACTAACCAGGGACTTCATGTAGACTAGTGATAGGTGATAAATACCAGTTGCACATTGGTTCTGGGTTCGATTCTCGCAGCTTTGTCCGATGCGATGGGTTGTCACACGGTCTGCGTGTTGTCCTTTTTATAAATCTCCAAAAATAACCCTAACATTTTTTAACCATAATAGTTTTCTTATACCTCTCATTTTCATCCAAATTCATTACGATATCAACATATTGATTATTGAAGTCATATTTCACCACCATAAGAAAAAATAAAACGATTACCAAAAAGAATAACATCATACCTTGATCATGGAGTCCACTCGGTTTCATCGTCATCTTGCTCACGTAGGTAGACATCCCATGTATTACAAGAATTATTTAGAGATCCTTCAAAATCATTTGCTTCCTCCATCCAAATACACCTTGTACAACATGGGTCATATGGGTGTTCACAGAAAAACAGTTTTGGAAAATAATCATGTATGACATATAATTCCCAAACATCTGATAAAACATGATTTCTATAAAATAGTCGGACAGAATTTGAGTTGAAAAATTATATTATTGGTCCTTTTAAAATACCATAAGTATGTGCTAGGAGACTATATTTTAAAATCAATTATAAATAGGTTGTGCAAGGGTCTCCTTCCTAAGCACCATTTTTAAAATCATAATATGCTTCAAATTCTTGTCATAAGGTAAAATATTTGAAAATACAATGATAATATTTACCTTTCTTGAAAATATTAGAATATTGTGAAAATAGTATTTGTCTAAAAACAACCCATGATCCACGATGATAATGAGGTATAGTGGAGGTGTTTGATATCTCAAACAACTTCTTGCAAGTGAGTTGTATGCTAGAAAAAGTTTCACAATCATCCGAACATGACTTTGCAATAATTATTGCAAGCATGTCATCAGGAAGAGATAGGAATGTCATTTGAGATCCTTCTCCTTCCATTCGTAACTGACTTTACTTGACTTGAAACAAAGTTATAAAACAAGGATTTAACTGAAATAATAGATATAGGGACTAATCATGTGTCTAACAAAAACTCATAATCCCTAAAGTTGTCTAAACCGACCTTTGATACCAACTATAAGGCCCCAACATTATACCTTACTTAATCTTGAGTTATTAGAATATTACACATTGAGGATCTTTTCAGGTTTATATTTTTAGAGAATTAGATCATAAAACTTGCATTACATTCCACATTTAAACAAAGTGGTTACCTAAAAGGTAGTATTCATTTTTCCCCTCAACGGAAACATATTTAAAATAAAACATGGATTCTTTCTTGACAATTCCTTAACACTATCATCATTTCATATACCGTTCCCTTGACCTGTGAAAAAAATTTCTTAAAAACTTGGGATGAGCATAAAAATCTTAGTAAGGGTTATAAAAAAAAATGGAAAGGAAACATGAGTTTATATATACATAAGAATGAAATCACACTTTACCCATAAAACATAGGCACTTTAATATACCTCATCAAATAATGAATAAATCATAGAAATCATAAGACATAAAAGGTAACTTTAGGAATTCATAACATTCTTACGTAGGGAGTAACCCTCTTGGTTACGTATGGAATACCCACCACAACATATTCCCAGAATCTCTTCGGAGAAACCTTAACGTTTCACTCCTTCGCGTTACCCAATGCATTGGAGAGCTATATCGGGCTCACCCGCCCATAGTTTATCACTGAACCACATGTCTTCATAATAATGCCCAAGAACCATAACATAATCGTATCACATAAAACATGCATAAAGGAAACATAACATTTCCACTTTTCAATCACAAGATATCAATACAACACATTGATATAAAAACATTATGAAAACCATTTTCAATACCAAAATAAAAGAAAAGTAAAACATGGTATTTATTTTTCTTTTAAAAAAAAGCTATGGCTTTTAGAGGAAGCCGAAACTCAAATAATGGTCACGGCGGCCAAGAAGTCGTTGTCGTCGCATAGGTACGAAAAAAAAAATCCCTTTTATCATTTAGTAAAACACTTTGTATAAAAACGATTCCATTCGGATAAATGTAAACGTCAAAGGGGTTTATATACCGTATAATATAAGGT
Source organism: Viscum album (assembly GCA_963277665.1). Classification (NCBI taxonomy): domain Eukaryota; kingdom Viridiplantae; phylum Streptophyta; class Magnoliopsida; order Santalales; family Viscaceae; genus Viscum; species Viscum album. The sequence goes on from OY728125.1 coordinate 512,166,605, forward strand.
TGTGTATAAAACAAAATATGCCTCAATGAAAGGAGATTGAGATGAAATCCATTACAAAGACGGTATCCTTGGATTAAGGATAAATCAATTACATAATTATGTGTGAAAAATGAATACATGAAATATAAGTGGGTATTAAGTGTAATAAAATCATAGGAAATTCACACATAATCATAGAACGACATATTCAAGGAGTACAAGTTTATCCCAAAGAATCAAAATTGGGTTAAGAAGTTCCCTTTCAAAAATTCGACAGCCTAACGACGTCACTTAAAAATTCAGAAAAAGAGTTGATGAGAGATGAAAAGGGTATCTCATCACTTGGTCATAAAATTTATATCAATAATGATATATAATAACTTATCCCAACATAATAGTATGTTAATTGAAAGACATAACAAAAGAAGTCTTTTAAAAAGAGGAGGGTGAATGGTTCCCTCACCGACATGGGTATCTTTCGAGACATGCACCACGTGAAAGAAGGACAATACAACATCGATGTAAATACTCATAAATGAAAGTATATTACACAATCATTAAAATAATGGGCAGTACATACACCACTCAAAGGAAATTTTGGCAAATGTAGCATAAATCTCACGGGAATAAAAGTCAGATGAAAAATCCTTTACGAAAACTCGGAAGCATAACAGCGCCACTTAAGACTTCCAAAATGGATTGATGAGAGGAAATAGGGTCTCTAATCATATTAACATAAAGTTTACAGAAAGAGTAATATAAAATAACATCCCCCAACATAACAATGAGGAGGATAAAAGAAGTGACATAAAGGAGAGTACTTAAAAAGAAAGAGAGAGGTTGGATCTCATATGAAAAATTCGGCAGCCTAACGGCGCCACTCAAAACATCCAAAATGGATTGATGAGAGAGAATAGGGTATCTAATAATATGAACATACAGATTAAAGTAATATTAATATAAAATAATATCCCAATAAAAATAAAGATGAGCTTTAAAAGGAATTACATAAAAGAGTGTACTTAAAAAGAAAGAGAGATGTAGGATCCCTTACCTCGGGTCCGACTTGACTCGATCATTCTTTAATCTCCTGAATAATAAAATTTGGTCAATTTATAATTTCCTAAGGACCTACTTTAGAGATTATTCTTCATTTCATATCACATATTATAATGTTATAATAATTGTTTAATAATGTTAGTTCATATCAGACGTTTTTGCATATGTTTGGTACAGGAGTCAAAAATGAACTTGTTTGAAAAATGATTGTCCATGTAGTTATAAGTAAACAATTTTTAGAATATTATTAATGATCAAAATATCATATATATCCATTACATATTCATTTTATACTATTCCATATCATTTGTATATAAAAAACTAAAAGCACCGTTCATGGAGACGGTAGGTCGTACGTACGCATGAACGCTACTTTCATTTTATATTTTTCATATTAATGAAATTAAAAATAAATGATATATATATATATATATATTCTAGTATAATATATATGTTATATATGTCACATATGTTCATTAATTTCATTATTTATACATTCCATGTATTTCATGTACGAGTCACATCACCTGAGGGGGCGGTAGTCCACACCTCCTCATATGGAATTATCGCATTTACACAACATTAAAAGAATAATGGTATGTCTTAAATATAAAATAAAGAAGCATATAGTAAACATAAATACCATATATATCATATATAAAATATAGTGACATCATAATAGCCACCTTTTAAGGTGTTAAAAGAATATTGAACAATCATCGTTCCGTGAGGCAGAAAATCACCAACCACAGAAACAGTATGTTCTTTAACCATTAGACGATGGTGTGTGTAAGTGTAGCTAGAATAATTCTTATAAAAACATCATATTATATTTAATATACTAGAGTTTTTAAAAAATAAATTAATAAAAATAGTTTAGGGGGTTGGAGAAACAAAATAAAACAAAAGGACTCAAGTGAAGACATTACCTTAAAATCGGGTAACTCCATTTGGTTTGAGCTCAAAGGCTTCCTTGGGAGGACTTATGCCCAATGTGAGGATTCAAGGAGTTATAGAGGGATGTGGGGAGACAAAATTTGTAGGGTTTGGCCGAGCCAAAGGCTTTGGAAGTGTGGGTATGGAGGTAGGGGTGGAGGCCTTTTATAAGAGGAGAGGAGGGGCACTCTTGGAAAGTAAGGAAATGTTACATTATTTTAGAATGTGTTTCCGATATTAATGGTCCTTCATTGATGTGTTTCGAGGATAACGTGATAAGGGTTCGAAATCCACCCATCCAATAGGCTTTTACATGTTTAGGTCTTATATATTACATTATCTTTCCATTTTATTTAAATCTTTAAATAATGAGGTCATTGCTGCATCATCATAATGTCATAAATATTTTAATTTATTTAATGTCTAAAAATTATAAAAAAATACTATGATGTAGGAAATAATTGTATATTTCTAATGAATATTTATAGTCCAAAAGAGCATTTATGTAGACAAAATTAAAAATATTTTACTTATGTGATACATTCTTTGTTACATTTAACATTCTTTAAAAATAAAAATATAAAAAGTCACTTTCTCACAAAAGTGATTCCATGGGGCCCCCAAGTTTTGAACAAGGCATCCCATGGTCGGACATTATTCAACCAGTTGCCTTATGAGACATTTTTTGGACATTATTTTTATTATTATGATATTATCTTATTATATTTAACTACCCGATTACTCATTAATCAAGATAATTAAAGATAATTACCGTTGTTACTATTCATAATGTCCAAAAACAAAAGAGTCTTAATGACATAATTTGGAACTTATGATTACAAATATTTAATCCATTTTACAAAATTCCAAACACATAAATTGCAATAATTAATTTTAAAAAAAACTTCTCGTTGTCAAAACAAATAGCGGGTTTTTTAGAAACAATATTTTTGAAAAGTTTGGCAGTTGTTTATGCCTAATTACAAAGTGAAATTAATCCCAATGACCATAATTGAATTACATGGTAAAAATATATTCTAAATACACTTTAAAACAAATTAAAAATATAATATAACCATATAATTAAATTATATGAAAAAGCAGTTTTGATGTAAAATGCAGTATTTTTCACTATTCATTGAAAAATGAACATTGTCAGAAAAATATCAAAAATTAAACCAAGGTTAATTTAAATGTCCTAATCATAAATAATACGTTTATTTTGAAAAATAGAGCTTATAAAATTGTCAAAAAGTTGATTTAAAAGGGGTTCTCCATCAAAAGGCGGTTAATCGACCTTTTAAAGAATATTAAAATGTTTACGCATAAAAACTAGATTCATTTTAATTTTTAATCCTCTAACATTAATTGAAAAAAGTAAAAATATTTTAAATATATATATAATCATTTTGTAGTTAGTTCTGTTCATTCCCTCCATTACAACGGCTAGGCGTTAACTACCATTTAAAATAATATTATTTTATTATTAGAGTGCAACGTAAGATTTCAATGAAACCTGTTGTTGCATATTGGGTACGCCATCGAGCATAGCATTCCCTTTAAAGTAATATTAATATTTTATTCACAAATATGGATAAATATGAAAATGTCATTTTCTTTTTTTACCTGGGGTGTTACAGTGAAGTTGTACTATGAGGTCATGTTAGACATCTGATAGTAGATATGCACCATGATCCAAGGTGGGTATCTCCCTTGGAAACTAGTTCCTTGCATTATAATAACAATCTCTGAGTGCTCAATGAATTCCATTAAGAACCGAAGGCTGGATCAAATCTATAAATTCCTAAAAATATTATATTTTCCATACACCATAGAATCCTTATACATAAGTGATTATTTTGTTATGTCTGTGTAAATTTCATTCCGTATTATATATTTATTGGTTTATTCCATTACCTTTCATACTATTTGAAAAAACTAATAGGGAATGCAACAATATATCACTTCCATTCGATACTAAATTAATAGGTACATTCCCTTATATTCTATAATACTAGAAGTGGGGAACAATGTCATGAAACCAAGTGAACTTTATTGATAAATAACTAGTAAATTAGATATATATAAATATTCCTTCCTTTTACCATTTAAAAGATTTGTTAATTAATTGAAATAATAAACATAGATAGTACATGTGGAAAATATACTTTTTTTTTAATTCACAATTCAATTATTTGATTAAAACACATACATTTACTATGTAGAATACATATAACACATGAAAAGTGGCACATATTTTCATAACAAAACAATTAATGAATAAACATGGGAAACCTCTACATGGGGAGGAAGGCGTTGAAGTTATAACATGAAAAAATGATAATAAGAATTTTATGATTGGATCAAGAACACCATAAAAATTATTTTATATATAGAAGTTGAATTATACTTGAAACAAATTATGAAATTAAAATTTTCTTCTAGTTTGTATTTTATGAAATGGATACACTTGAGGGATGAGTCTTAAACCTCCTACCACAATATTATAGAATTCTCCTCATCCAATATCATCATTTGGTTTGACCTGAATTGGTTGATAAAAGAATGATGGATCATTCCACTGAAGATAAGGAATATGATATTATATGATGATAAATACCTCTAGGGAATGATAAATGGTGATTCCACCAATATATTATATATTTTACCGAGAGGAGTCCTAAGGGACAAGTACTGTTTGATCGGACTTCATAAAGAAGAGATATCAAGTATAGTAGTTATAGTGATATTAAAATATTTCAATGATATTTTTTATTATTTTATATATTCAATTAGGAATGGGGTGAATGAAAAAAATGCTATATGTATTTTAGGAAAAATTTATACATTATCCCATTTTTAATTGGGTTGCACGGTTTGGCCGCATGTTTGGCCACACCATATGCCAATCGTGCACAAACCACTATCAAAGGAGGAACAATTCATGCTTTCATGAATTATATTTAACTAACCTTGTTGAGAAAATTCCTAGAACCTCTAAAAAAACTATAGTCTCTCAAATATAGGAATGTTCTCATTTCCACACAGTTTCCTCAAACCAATAAGACTTATAGAGCACATTTTCTACCTCATACACGGTTAGGAAAACCATGAAGAATAGTTTCAATGATTCCTAATAACCAAGAGAACTAGTATTTTTCTCCTCTGACATGGGTTATGTGCTTCAAACTATTCCAAGACTCCTCGAAAACAACTGTGAAGTCAATATGAATCCATGATTTTTCCAAAATAATGAATTCGATAAAATTTAAAAGGATTCATACCTAATATATTTTTTTTATTGTTACAGTCTTACCCCTTAAAGGATAACATCCCTAAATTCACCATTCAAGGGTGATAAAACACTATCTGAGAACAAATAAGGACACATGGAATTTTCATTGGCCTCCAAATCCCATATCTAATCCAATAAATTGTTTTTCTTCCATAACACCCATACTGATAGAAAAAATTACCCTTTGAGAGGTTTCTTTATTAGGTCAATGATTCATATAGGATACTACTCAAACAAAGAATCATCATCTAACACGACATCATTAGGATAAAAAACAAGAAGGGTCATCATGATAATGGGGAAGCTATTAAACATAGAAGTCATCATGCATGGGTTGGTACCTATGAGGAAATATAAAATGATTGGAAACTAGCCTGACTCTATCCAGAATAAAAAATGGACCAAAAATGAATGGAAATAACTTATATTTACACTTTATCCATCAATAACCAAGAATTAATGATATCCATAGGAAAATGTGATTCGAAACCTCAAACCCAAGTAGTCTTTAGGTGAAATTGGTATATAATTTCTATTTAACTGTATAGTAACATATACTACCAGATCAGGTGATCCTTCACTATAGTCTCCAGTGTAAGATGAAGACCTATTAGAAATACAAATCCTACCTCTAAAAAAATGGTTATTGGAATACTCTATAGTAAATGTCCCAATAGGGATCCATAAGAATTGTAACCTAGTAACTATTATTTTACGAAAACATGATAAGAGGGATATGCACCTCCCAAGAACTACTGAAATAAAGGATGCATGCCAAGAGAATTTCTTGGAAAAAATTATAATATATTTTCAGTAGCCATCATAATTATGATGAAATATAATTATTATATGATCATTTGTACATATATCCATATATAACCCCTTATAGAACCTCAATGTGAAATGAGCATCCCTAGCGGAACTGATAGTTCAAGGGAACCCCTGTAGATATATAATATCGTAGACATAATATCATGCTCGCTCATCAACTTATAATTTTTCATATATATGAAGGAAGTGGGATAATTTAATATCCCTGGTATATAGAGTGGGTGTAAATACTCACCGGTTTTGAATGTTGGATTTTTATGTGAATGGAAACTCCTTCCTTGATCTATAGAACTGAATTTTGAGTTTCCATTCACCCAAAAACCATGATTCTCAAAGGGATTCTAGTATTGGAGGATTCTATGGATGTTATGATTGGTTTTTGTTATGTCGGAGGCATAAAGCCCCAATTTTTGTAATGGTATGGCTAAGGCACATGATTCAATCTAACCATGTAAAAAGATAGTGAAAAATTCTATCCTTATTTTACACGGATCACAATTTGGTAAACCTTGTGAAATGACGTTTATAGACATGTGAGAAATTCTATAGTTCATGAAGAGGGGATTCACATGGTTTATACACATTTTATATACCCATATGCAAGAAACAAGGTTTGTTTTATTTGGTATGCACTTCCCCACTATAGCTTGCAGAGTCGTTGCATGATTTGTTAAGACTATATGGTATTACCATGATGGTATAAGATCCTAATGATGCAGTGTCTCATAGTTTCAAAACAGTTTTTATATCCATGTAAGCTAACCAAGTCCCTCATTAAACTGATGAAATGTTGATTATACCCTACCATCAATATCGCAACTTCTTCCTTTACTTCTTCCGTTGTGTGTCCTTCTTCCATCGGGAACTATGGGTTCTTCCTCCTAATATAGAGGGGTGTGATTATTCTTAAATATCCCACCTATATAAGTTGATCCATCAGTTTTATTTGATCTATATCAGTTGGAATCTCCTCTCACTTAACTTTAGTTTCCTTTTCCTCCACCTCTAGGTCTTCTAAATCTATGTGATTCGTTTTCCCATTTTTTAGGGAGTTATTATAAAACATTGTTATGTTTTGTATATATCGGGTTTAATAGATATGATTAGATGTTCCAGCATCTGTGGCTATGATTTTGGTGGTTCATACTTTTAATTGTGATTTCATGAGTGTTTGGGGGGATGAGTCTAGTGCACCATCATGTTGACTGAGAAAGACACTTGAATTTTAATGGTACACATCAATTAATGACATTAAACCATGTGAGATGCCAGTTGACATGCTTTTGATAGACTAAAAGTAGTTTGATCCGTTGGAGGGGCTCTAGACCTTGGGTTGTTAGGCCAAAGGGGCTATCCTTATTAAATTGAAATGTAGTTTTAAATTCAAATGCTATATTAATATTTATTGTTGTGAAATTTTTTAATCAGATACTCCTGATGATGGGGGTGGTGATGAACATTTAAGGAGAGTTGACATTTGAGTTAGGTTGGGTAAGGCTTGTGAAATATTAGTGATGGAAATAATTGGTTGGGACACTCGATCATTGAAATGAGGAAACAAAAACATGTATTTATGGGTAAGGGTCATGTTTAATTGGATGGTATAACCATCATCCTGAGTGTCTCAGTCAGAGGGGTAAATGGATTTGATCAGTGACACACCAATCATTCACACCGATCAGTGACACACCCAATGTGTCACATCGATCTATCGCACACCGAACTGGCATCCTACCACTAAGATGCAACCCTTAGGATTCGTAATTTAGAAAAGAGATGGGCCATGAGGGTCTGTGCCATTACATCAGATACCCCATGAACTATTCTTGTCCTCAAGAATCAATGATATACCTGAAGAGGAGAGAGGGGTTCGAAAATCCTCCTCGAAATATTCCCCTCAAGAGTGAACCTAATCAAAATATAACAACACCTATCCCATAAGCAACCACGCAACATTCAAGGGTTAAACTGTCCAGTGAAATAGGTTAGAGGGTTCCTTCCTCTATGTCAAGATACAATCTGCTTTGGGAAGCACTGACTCACCCACACCGATTTAATCACATCCACCTTAATGTGTCTTGATTAGGGATCAGGTCCTCCCCTCCCCAGAGTCAAGACTGTTCACACAAATCCACATAATAAGGAAACCCAAACGTTCTATAGTTAACATGTTAAAGCATTCCATCATGAACAAGTATAAACAAAACAGAACAAAACTCCAAACAGCTCTGGGTACTGGGTGTGCATTTACGCCTCCCATTCCCCAGTATGTTCTTCGAGACCGCCATGCCTACACAACACATGAACCAAATGAATGGTTCGTCCATGGAGAACCTTCTCCTAATGATCCTTGATCCTCACTAGTGTTTCCACAAATGTCATGTCGTCCTCGATATCTAGGTTTCCCTAGTCCAGGATGTGTGAATCTTCATGTAGATATCATCGGAGTTGAGACACATGGATGACATTGTGCAGTCTCAGTAGCAGAGGTGGTAGCGCTAGCTGATAGGACACTTCACCGACCCGCCGCATCACTTAGAATAATCCAAAGAACCCGGGAGAAAGCTTACTCCCCCTACTGAACCTATATTTCCCACGCCGAGAGGAGACCTTCAAGAACACATGGTCCATGACCACGAACTCCAAGAGTCTCCTCTTATTATCAGCATATGAATTTTTCCGGTCTTGGGCCACCTTTATCTTGTCCCGTATAAGATAAACCTTCTCTGTCATTCTCTGCACCACCTCCAGGAAAAGAACGCATGTTTCCCCAACCTCGGTCCATCACATAGGTGAGCAACATGGCCTCCCATAAAATGCTTCGAATAGAGTCATGAAAATGGTAGAGTGATATCTCTTATTGTAGGAAAACTCTACCAGAGGCAAGTTTCGAACCCATTATCCCCTAATGTACAGAATAAATGCCCATAGAATATCCTACATTGTCAGCATGGTGTGCTCTATATGTCCATCTATTTGGGAGTGGAAAGCAGTGCTAAGACGTAGCTGGGTTCCAAAAGCATGATGAAATCCTTTACAGAATCGTGAGGTAAACCGTGCATCCCTAACCGAGACTATGGACCTCGTAACTCTATGCAACTGCACCACCACATCCACGCATCTCTGTGCTAAGGCATCCACTACGCCTGACTCCTTGATCGACAAAAAGTGAGATGATTTCATCAACCGGTCCACAACTACACAGATAGAATCACATCCTCCTTGATCCTTGGGCAGTCCTATGACTAAATCCATCTATATGTCCTCCCAATTCCACTTGAGGAAATCTAAAGGTTGCAAAAAACCGCCTGGAACACGGTGTTCAGCCTTCACCTGCAGACACACTTGGAACTTGGCCACGAACTCCGCCACATCCCACTTTACACCGGACCACCAAAACTGACTCCTTAGATCCTGGTACATCTTGGAAACTCCCAGGTGCACCTCTAGGGGGGGAGTTTTGGAACTCACCTTGAACCCTCTCGTGCATCGCCTCTAGGACAAACATCTTCTCTTAGAAAGGAATCTGATTCTGACCATCATCCGACCATCCTTTTAGAGCATTGCCTTGGTTAGTCCGATCGTGCATCAGCTCAATCTCTACATCTCCCCTTTGAGACTCCTCTACCTATCGTAACAGATAATATTGTACTATCATCTGATACATTCATCCTCTTCCACTATCCATCTTAACATTCATTTTCAGGGAAGCCAACTCCTCCATCGCCTTCCAAGCATCTGCCGACTCTCGAACCGCATCCCTCGGCAACTTCTTACTCAAGGAATCGACAACCACATTCCATCTTCCAGAGGTGTAAGAAGTATCGAATTCATAGTCCTGAAAGAACTCCATGCACCTTCACTTCCTTAAGTTCAAGTCCCTCTAGGAGAAGATATACTTCAAGATTTTGGGATCCGTGAAGACTACGAAGCGCTCCCCGATGAGGTAATGTCGCTACAACATTAGTGCGACCACGACCACCAAATTCACCAGATCGAGGGTGGAATAATTACTCTCATGAGGACGTAACTGACTTGTTCCATTACTGTTCACCTCTTGTTGTTACATCAGCACACACCCGAGGAATTATCCTGAAGCATCACAGTACACCGCATACGCCGCCCCTTCTTCAGGAAACCTCATCACTGGGTAACTTACTATCCTATTCTCCAAATAGTTTTAGGATTCCTCGCACTAACCCTTCCAAATAAAACCCTGGTCCTTCTTGGTCAAAGATGTCAAAGGTGCTGCATCTCGGGAGATGTTGGGAACCAACTTCCGATAGTAGCCTGCTAGTCCAAGGAAGCTATAAACTTCTTCCACGTTCTTGAACGCTGCCCAAGAAATAACCGCTTTGACCTTTGATGGGTACACTTCTATTCCATGCTTAGACACCACGTGCCCAAGGAACTGCATTTCTCGCATCCAGAACATTCAATTGGACATCTTACCATAGAGTTGGTGCTATCGTAGGAACACTAAAACCGTTTTCAGGTGCTCATGGTGATCCTCCTCTGATCTTGAGTAGATCAGGATGTCGTCAACAAACAAGACTACGAACCGATCCATGTATTCCTAGAAGGCGGAGTTCATGATCCCTATAAACATAGCTAGTGCATTCGTAATGCCGAACGACATGACTATAAACTCAAAGTGCCCATACCTACATCTGAAGGTAGTCTTTGAGATGTAAACCTCTTTCACCCTCAACTAGTGATAGCCAAACCGTAGATCGATCTTAGAGAACTAAAATTCTCCCCTCATATGGTCAAAGAGATTGTATAACCTTGGGAGGGGGTAATAGTTCATGACCATTACCTGATTCAATCTTTTGTAGTCTATGCATAGCCTCAAACTGCAATCATCTTTCTTTGCAAACAAGACTAGAGCACCACAGGGTGATGCACTTGGTTGAACAAAACCCTTATTCATCAGATCATCAATCTGAATCCTCAACTCCAACAAATTTGAAGGTTCCATCTGTTAGGGAGCCATAGAAATAGGAAAGGCACCTAGTTGCAAGTTTATCCAGAACTCAACATCACGTCGAGGGGGTATACTTGCCACATCTTTAGATAAGACGTCCATAAACACACTGAAGATCCCTGGGACATCCACCATTTTTTCATCAATCAACTCCACTGATAGTTCATCAATCAAGAAAAGGAGGGGCTACTCTTGACTACTGCTTTTCTGGCAACCCCACTCACCGACGAAAGATACATGTCGGCCACATGAATCAGAAATCACGACCCATCCTCGGAAGCAGTCAATAATGGAACATATGGAGGACAACTATTAAATGCATAGGATGACATCATATAGATGTATCTGAAACAGTATAAGATCCCAGATCGACTAATGCAGCCCTATCCTCAATATACACCCTCGGCAAATAGAAGACTAGTTGGTCTGACCTTCGACTGGCGTGCTCAGCACCAGAGGCACTGGATGTCTCTCAGTGTCTAAAACCAAAGGGCGGGCCATACTTAGCGTGACAAAGTATTTAAAAGCTATTTTATCGAACAACGCATATGAAACAGTACTAAACAAGCTGATCAAACCTCGAAAGACTTTCGGCCCTGCTGGAACTGCTGCCTCCGCGGCGTGTAACTGTCTATGTCCAACTCCCCTGCCCATAGGCTATCAGACACCTCCCCGACCACACCCTAGTCGAGATCCATGTGGAGTGCCGTGATGTTGGCCCCCTCCTGCAATTTCTGGCCTTGGATGATAGGGAGCTTGTTGGCCCAGCTGTTTCTGCTGAAAGGGCCTAGCTTGAAACTGATGCTGATGAGGTGGGCATTGAACCTGCCCACCCTTGACATACAACACTCTATCCCGAAACTGATTCCAATGGTTCCCATGGATTCAAAAAATGAAGCATCTCGGCCCTGGGACTGAATTAAAAGGTAGAGGGTCAGGAGATCATAACTGGAACTAGTGAGTCATGCTTCCTACAGGTCGAAACCTAGAGGGTCCGGATGCTGGAGGCCTACTGCTGAAAGCCTTCCCCTTGACGAGCCCAACTGGATTCTCTCTCGTGATAAACCTCCCAGCGTGTGCATCCTATCTACTATTTCATCCTTCTTCTGGACCTCTACGTATGTCGGTAGGGTGAAGGGAGTAACGACATACTAAAGAGAAGGTCAGAGTGCCTCCTCAAAACGCCTCGCCCGAGATTCCTCATCTGGAAAAAGGTCTGGATCGAAGCGAAGGAGATTCATAAACTTGATCCCCAACTCTCTCACATACATGATACCCTACTGAAGGGAGAGTATATCCTAACGATTCTCATCCTTCATCGTGGAAGAGAGGAATTCCTCCCAGAACTTCTTCTCGAAGTTGGTCCACATCATCTCAGCCTCCCTCTTTTCCCCAAGATAATGCGTCCACCACTGACGTGCTGCTCCACGCATCTGGCTTATAGCTAGAGAAACCCAGTAGTCCATTAGAGCCTTGATCTATATTAAATATATCCCCAACACCTCCATCCAGCTCTCTGTCTCCACGTCAGAGATGATTCCCTCAAACTTCCCTAGGGTCTGCCGTTGAAAGGCACAAATCATCTTATTCCACTGGTCATCCTCCTCCTGTTTGTCAGGCCTCTGTCGATCATCCAAGTCATCCTTCTGGGCCTCGATCACCCGTACTACTCGTGGTTGTCTCCCAGGTTCCATAGCTTCATGGTAAACATGGAATGCCTAATCCCGAGTAGTGTAGAATATTGTTGTTAAATTTTCTTAGACTTCTTACTCATTTTAAATAACCACAATACACATGAAACATAAGAAAACAAGTCATTATGATTTATGTACCTCCCCTAGGGTCTCTACCTTGCTATCAGTGTAGCCTCAATTGGTTGTTTGGTAGGCCCAGAGTCCTTGCATCAGACCACGGGGGGCCCAAAAATCCCATGTCCTATCTAGTCTTCCCTGGCCTATTTCACGCACCAAGATCACCCAACACTGTTTCCAAACCATCCCATCCAATCCTCACTATACCTAACCCTAGACCCCATCCTATCTCTCAACTTTCCTCTGATACCATTCTATCACAACTTGCCTTCACCAAGATGAGATAAGGGACAAAAAATTTCCAGACCCATATTCAAGCTGAAGGAGAGATAATGACCCCTAAGACCCTCCTTAAATAGGTCCTGAAGTGGAGACTAACACCAAGGGTATAGAATTACACAAAACATGGAAGGTATTACCCTTTGTTTTTTTCTTTAATAGGATCGAGAGATAAGATAGTAAAACCCAACAATGCCGAAACTGGGGGAAAACGTAAATCCAAAGATAACCATTACCATATACATGTTATAAAAGTAAATGCCACAATGTACAAGGAGAATACATGGGTAAAGTACCAAATAATGAAAAATGACAACTGTAACTGCCCCAAGTCCGAACTAGTATGGCCCCGCATGGTCCCTGAAGTCCTCCTGGAAACCTAAAAGCAGTTTTATATACACAGGGTGAGAAAACAAGTACACTCAGTTAGGAAAACCAAAACCTCTCACTTACAAGTGGGAAGGCATTCTAATTCCATGTGAGAAAAGAGATAACCAAATAACCATGCAAGGAAAACTATCCACCCAATCCTCGCTAAGGCACACTCTCCAAATAATGCAAGTCAATTAATGTATAGTAATAGCACATTGATATTTGGGTACCATGCGCCACATTCCCACTAGTTATTCAAGACATCCTATGCATCGAACCTCTCCCTCCATTCTCACTGTAGTCCCACTGCCACTCCCCGCCCACACACACATGGGCCATCACTACCACACATCCTGCATGAAAACACCTGGGCCACAACCATCACCCGTAACCATGCCCACAATCACCTAGGCCAGAACAAATATTTCCACACCCGAAGATGCCTGAGCCTCATCCCGAAGACTCTTAGGAAACAACCTATTCGAACACACCTAGGCCAACCACCACAGCTACCCTGCCCGAAGAATCTTGGGATATAATGGACCTCAGGCCATCATATCCTACCCGAAGAGTCTTGGATTACTCGGAAAAGGGAGAAGAAGAAGAGCTAATAACGATCCACTCATTTGAGTGTTGGAAAAAACACCCTCCCCCATGAAATTGTGGTGATCAGCATTAAGTTCTCAACATAGGTGGGGTGTGAATGAAAAACATAAAAACTAAAATTATATAATATATATAACATGAAAACATCCCAACCTAGGAGTTCCAAAACCAAATTAAGCACAAACACCCTCATTACTATTCATTCACAAGAAACACTGAACCCGCAACCATGTCACCGCATATACCAAAAAATAATTCCTTATTTTTCCCATTCTGGTTTTCATGTTCAAGTGATCCCATTTAAGTAAATTATGCACTAATGGTTAACTAACTGGCATAACCACAAGTTAGAGAAAGGGAAACAACCAAACAACAATTTCAGCATTCACACCCGATTATCTTGTGAAGTGACAACAACTAAGGGATCAGTGAGATACCTCAAAGTACTGGAACCAAACCATGCCTCGAGATACATCCCAACCCGGATACAGATTCACAACCAACAATAATACCATAATAGAGGATCCCATCCTCATCCATACCACCTCATAATCATATAGCAGAGAAACACACCCACTACCAAACAAAGTAGGGAAACTTCCAGATTCATGCACATCATTCATTAGGTTCTTCTTTCTGTGGGTTAACCGGGGTGACAACACAAGGATTGATGTTCAATAGTATACACTTAATCCACAGAGTTTACATAATTAACCAATTTCCATGTTACAGATTCAATCATCATATAATGAAAGGGTTCATTAGTGCGCAAGGAAAGACCACCAACGACCCTGATTTTCAGTGAGCATATGCCCGTACAATTCACAACACATAATCAAGAATAAGAAAATACAAAAGAAACATCGACTACACCCCCCTTCACACATTAATAGTCTTCTTGTTATCTTCATTAATGTTTTGGGTCATCCTTTCCACAGAAACAAAATCATACCCACCCCACATGATACACAGTAAGAGATACGAATGAAGAAACCCTACTTGGATGATCAAAGTTCGATGTTTCTCTCGACGTGCCAGGGACCGGGGATGCAAGATTTTTAGGGGCTGAATGTCTGGGACTCCAATGATGAGAAGAAAGGCTACATAATAGGCGCATCACTTGACTTGGGATGGGGAACTCAAAATGCACCAGACAGAAAAGAGAACCCAGACAAGAGTAGAAAGGAAGAGGAATTATGGTGAGATATAATGATGAGATCCCATTGTTACAGGATACATAAATTTGAATAGCTTTAAAGATGGATCGTGGTTTCACCAGGAAGTTGGGTGGTTACACACAACTGAATTAATCAGTATTTAATAACTCTCATCTGAAAAATGTGGTGACATATATGTTTTTAAATGATTTTATATAAACTATGGGGAACGTTATGCAGACACACAGCCTAGTCCTTTGAGGGTCTCCCCACTCTTAGGAATTTAAATAGTGATCATGGGGCAACAAACAGGCTTGAACCACTTCCAAAAGGTTAAAAAGGGATTAGAAGTAGTGTTGTAGGAAATATACAAGAAAACCTCGACAAGGTTGTGTGGCACCGATCGGTCGCACCTATCGGTGACACACCGATCTTGTCAAACTGATCGGTCACACACCAAAATGACATCCTACCACCAAGACGCCACCCATAGAATCTAGAAATTTGGCAAAGGGATGGACCATGAGGGTCTGGTCCATTAAAAATACTATCTATATACAAAACATTTCTTTGGAAAACTCTTATGAAACTAAAAAAATTCAACTACTATTGGTCCACAAATGCTCCAAATTCTATGATAATATTACCCAATAAGTAAACACATTCAATCCAAAAGTGTCACTTATCAGGAATAGAATAAATATGTTTCTCTATTAGTTTATTAAAATTCATCGTAAGGTATTTATATTGATCTCTACATGTGTGAGAATACACCATGATGCCAAAAAAATACCATGAAAAAGGAATAGATATACTTCTGAAAAATACTATTCATGAAAACCATGAAAACCATGGGCTTATTTCAGAGTCCAAACCACATAATAAGATAATTATAAGACCAAAAATAATATGATAACTTGTATTAGGTATGTTTGAAAGACCAGTGTTCACATGATGATAACCTAATCTCAGGTAAGTCCTTTAGAAATACCTAGCTCCCATGTTTTGGTCAAAAAGATCATATATACAAGGTCATTTATACAAGTTATTAACCATAAACCCGTTTAAGTAATTTTAATCCACACATAACCAATGGGTATCATCCTACATCTTGGTGAAAACCATGAGTGATCCCCATGAAGAAATAATGGGTCTAATAATATAATGGGACTACATACATTCCAATTTCCACTTGAGCTCCTTGACATCACTAATTTCCATCATGTATAGAGGAATGGACCTAAGAGAATCTCCAAGAATAAGATTTATCCTAAACTAAACCTAATTATAATGAGGTATGCTAAAAACTAAATATTAATAAAGTATCTATAATGATCAACTATAATAGGAAAAGAAATCTGAGGTAATCCATGTTCATTCCTGAGAGGACTAGAAATATGGGTGTTGTCTTCACCTAGACAATGATACTCTGGTATAGATGTAAAATCATGGGCATCCCCGTCACCCTCTAATAGTATGCACAACCCAATGGTGACGTAAATTTAACTAGGAAGTGATATAATTCGACATAGGATTGATAAGGTAACAACCAATCCATCCCAAGAATAAAATCGAATCCATCCATCTAAAGGATAAAGAGGTTCCATAATATGGGGTAAGTGCCTACTATAAGAAAAATTCACAACATATGTGTTTTCCCTAGTAACAAAATCTCAATGGTGTATCTACGGATTCACACACAATAAGTAATAAATTTATAACCTCATAAATCCCAAGGTAGATAATGAGATAATTTATTTTGATTCACCTATATCCAATTATGAAAATGCAACAGTGGAGGCTACTGGAATAGTGTCTACTACTGTATATGGTATAACGCATTTGATCCTCATGTATCAGACATGAAGAAAAAATTATCCTTATAAATAACGATCCAAGGTATAACAAGGATTCCTACATTTATGTTAGTAGTAAAAGACGATCCAAACTATAACCATGAACATTATATTGACGATAATAGTGAAATTATATCCATGAAAATAACCAAGGAATCCTTTACTTCAATGGTCAAGATAACTCAACAATAACATGAATCCTAGATATAATTTGTTTTACTGTATTCCATAGGGAATCGACCAAGGAACTCACTTTAAATATTTAGACATGATTCCATGGAAATCATGAATGGTAAAATAGTATAATCCTGACTTGGCGCAATGGTTTGAATCCCTATCCCCAAATGTATGGATATATCTAGTTTGATAAAAGGAGTGTATCCATGGTATCGTAATATATGAAATATTGTTAAGGGATGCTATGATATCATGTCAGGAATCCACTAGTAGATATGTATAATGTTCCAAGATGTCATATCCCATGGAAATCAGTTCCATGAATCAGAATTATGTCATATGAGTGCTCAAGAAATCCCCTCAGGAATAAAATGTCGGATCAAGACTTACCATTCATGTAAATTTGAATTGGTCCATATTCTATTGGAACATTATAAATAATTCATTATAAAACTATGCAAAATAAGTTAACATTAAATTTTAAAACATTTAGTTCTTTCCATTAATTTTCACACTAACTGATATGGAAAATAGGACATGAAAGCATTTCTACATTTATTACAGATTCAATTATTAGGTTCATTCATTTAAATTCCTTAAGATTTGAAATGTGGGTATAGACCTGAAACCTATTGGAATTAATTTAAAAATAACTAGACCATGTTAAAAATTTATATATTCAATAGATTTAAAATTAAAAATATTCACAAATTTATTTTACAAATAATATTTTATGGGTTAAGTGATAACTATACTATTTATCTATTAAAAATTTATTTAATGGAATAGAAATTGTACCTTTATCAAGAAAATTCATATCTCATGTACAGTATGGAACAAATAGAAATAAAAACCCAATGAAGAAATAAACACAGGAACACCCTTTATTTAGGGAAAGGCATTGAGTTTTTAACATCCAATGGTGTAAATAAAAATTAGAAGACCTGATCTTGAATAATAGAATGATGACTAAAATAAAATAATAAAAATTAAACAATAAATTATTGATTAAATAGGAGAGGGTGAAGTGGTTATAGTTTATAAAATGTTGATACATGAGGGATGATTCATAGAAGACTTATCATGTACTTATTGAAATCACCAAAGCCATTTTGAGCCTTTTTTCATCCTACATTAGAGGAAAACAGAAAAATGGATCAATGCCTAGAAAAATGTTCCTAATATATTGCATCATGATAACTCATTTGAGAGGAATACGAGTGGAAAAACAAAAAAGAGGATCATAGATCTTTCCTGGAGGAGACCTATGAGGCCATCAATGCTTAGATAAGACTCTAGACAAATGAAATATCATGTATCTTAGGTGTATTATCTTAAGAGAATTAAATGGGAGCCCAAAATTGCATTTTATTCCCCTAGAGGAAAGGAGAGAATTAAAATATTTTTACTTTAATTTTAGGTAAATAATATATTTCACTAGTTTTAAACTGGGTCTCATGATTTGTTGCATGCTTGGATAAACCCTTCACCAACTATGGACCACGTTCTATCTAATGGTGGACCCCATAGTGTGTCATGTGAACAATATCACTAACTTGCATAATAAAGTCCCAATGATTTTATTAAAAAACTATAGGTAATCTAGCATGGGTGGGAACCCTTGTCTGTATAGTTTCCTCAAACAATGTGGCCTCTTGAATCCCAATTTCCAGCCCTCTGATGGTTAGGAAAATGTGTACAATTGATCACTGTTTATACTAACTGTTCAACCCATTCCTTTTCTCTATTGGTTGGGTATCTATGCTAAATAAATACATGGAAACCCCATAAAAAACTATGAACTCACTAAGAATCCATACTATGAAAAAAATAAATAATTAGATAGAATTTAAAAGGATCCATATCTGATTGCAAAACTTTGATCTTATAGGTACCCTTACTATCAACTAATGAATTGGGGACATATTATTTTATTTTTATTCTTCACATTAATTCTATATCTGTTATTTTTTTAAGAATATTGATCGACAACCTTAGAAATTAGATATCAAATTGTCAATAAAAATACCCAATGGAGTTACGATTACATCAAAAGTATATCACTATTCATTTATTATATTTTCTGGGAAAATACATTATATAAATTTAGTAATAATTAGGTTATTATAATTATAAATGATATTAAGAAATAATTGTATCACACTTCATAGATAACATATCAAAAAAATTATAGGGATAATTCATTTAATTTCCTAAATCATCTTATGATCAAATATCGACACAATGATTATTACGAAATCTATTTTAAAACTAATTCCATGATACTGTTCATGATAATAAATAAAAACATACATTTTTATAATATTAATGATCAAGAACATTATAATTATGAGGTGACTATTTTATAAGAATAGGACAATTTATTTCTTAAAGAGTTGAATGCCCTTCTACTATGATGTAAGGTTTGGTTTCTAATTTAACTCATGAAGGGTTCTATGACTGTATCAATGATACCTTATAGAATGGAATTCTTTTAATTAGTGTAATTTCATAATAAAAATGAAGAGAATATAAGAAAATTTTATATCCATAAATTTTCATCACCATGGGGTTATCCGATCAACATAGTTATAAACAAAGATGTATAAATGTGGAATTTTATTGATTATTGGGTACATAATATTATAATGATGAAGAACACATATCCTATAACACATTTTTATGAGACTATGGATCACCTTAAAGGGTATTAATCTTTCTCAAAATTTGTATCCTGAAATTTATTTTTTCCATCTATGCTTGTAAAGACATATTTAACAGAGACCATTATAAAAAATGAAGTAAATTTAAATTCATAGTGATTCTATTCAACCCTACATATACTTCTTCTATCAACATGAATTTTAAAAATTGATTTATTTTATATTAAATCAAACAAAAAATGTATTATTTACATATTATATATCATATATTATAGGAGAAAATATGAATATAATATTTTTTTGGATTTTTCTAAAACACATTTCAAATGAGAAACCCTGTGAAAAGTTTAAAAAAATAAAAAAAAATTATTAAAAAAATTTTATTTTTCATTATATAATCACAGTTATGGGTATATTGGTCGAGTCATTAATGACGAGGGTTATTTAGTAATCTCATAGACCAATATCTACTGACCTGGATTTGTAGGTTTAATATATTTGTTGGATACTAATGATTATTTGTGAAAAGACAGTCATGGGACTCAAGTATAATATCCATGTTAACATAGAAGGGTGTAATATTTTTCAGGATATTTCAATATAAAGAAAACATCAAAGAGATTATGAAATGGTTAAATACTAAAATTATATTTACATTACCCTTGATGGAGGAATAGTTTTTTAATATATTTTGATTTATAAAAGAATGGTTTTTGATATCACCCAATTTAAAATAGGTTGTTGTTAATGTATTATTTACTTCAATTAATGGCCCATTTAAAAAATTCATTGATGTATGATCGATATTTATAAGGGATATGAATTATTTATTTTAAAGAATTACATTTTTTTCTAGACGTAGAAAATATTTACTTATCATGAGTGTTTAAAATATATATTCCCATAAGATGATTTGATCATATAAAAACTGATTGTTAGGGATAATTAAGGAATATTATTTCTCAATATAATGGGATTCGATGATGCCAAACATGGTTGTTTTAATTCTAAGAAAAATGTATCAACCATCCTTATCATTTATGAGGATTGAAATATACCTAATATTTATCGATTTGAAAAGGAAGGACATGGAAACTAAAAAAAGTGGATGAAATAACTCCTTTCTCAAATTATTTCTCTACCATACATATATGTAATCATCAAATAATAATAAAGAAATGATATAGAAATATTTAAGATTATATATTGTTTTCATATGATTAAACTTGTTATAAATATAGTTAAAAGGTTTAATACTTGTTTATGTTTCCCAACAATGATAGAGATGAAGAATGTGCTTTTTGGGGATGAAAATATCCCATTAATTTATATTCATAAATGAATCAAAAATATGTAATGGGATAAAAAGAATACTTTTTTGGGACAATATAAATTGGATGGTTTTTTAGAATATATATCCATACATAGTCTACCAAGATGACGAGGTTAAACATTATTATTCTCTGAAAATTATGCAAAATAAATTCCCATATCCATATGATTATGGGAAAGAAACACTATGTATTTCCTCATTTTCCTCCCAATAATTCTAAAACATATAATTCTATATTGGAATTAGTGGAATGATAGAAACATTTGGTACACATAATTTCTATTTGATATGATTTTTCACATTATGAACATAAAATTTTATTCATCAAGGATGTTGTAAGGCTGTATGGTGAACCACTTAAATTATAATTGATGTTGATCTATGGTTTACCTAAATGATCCGGAGTATTATTAATCAAAATTTTACATAATGCTGATCTTTTTCACAATATATGAACCTCAAATTTATGTTCAACCAGAAAAAACAATTCAAACATGAAAACATATATTGAAATCCAACATTATGGATTTCAACTAATATTATCGTCCATATCATCCTTTGTAAGAGTTTTCACACGAAAATAAATTCTAATTAATCATTCAAATGAAAAAAAAATATTGGATCTATATGAGATTACATTGAAAACTCTATCATGGAAGGACGTATACAATGGGAATAATTTGTTAGGACTAGATTACTTTGAACATATTCCAAAAAATATTTAATCCATTAAATAGTATATTAAATAACCACAACGTTTAAAAAGGATATATGGTAATAATAAACGTTGTGATATTGTTTTTGAGGATGATAACAATGCTTTCCTTTGAATATCACTATTGAAGAGGATTATGTGTTTTAGGAATAATAATAAATTCATCTCAAGATATATGAATCCTTTGAGATCCTAGATAACTTGAAGCCATTATATTATAACTTTTCACTTCCTAAAAACCTCTTAATAGTGAAAAATTTATTACATGAATCACCATTAGATATGTAAAAATACTAATCTATCATATATAATAAACTTATTGGATGTTAAACCGGTACATGTTATCTTTTATAAGAAATAAATAGATGAGATATTTTACTATAGAGATTATATATATATATATATATACCACATACATAGTCAACGTTCTATGGTCAAATCATATGTTTCCAGATACCATTTGGAAACCTAAATTTGTAAAGACACAAAATAGACCCCATTTGTTTTCATCTGAGTAATGAAAATTTGAATGTGAGTTTCCAAAAATGTAGGTACACTTTAACCACCTATATGTATAGTGTGGTGTCATATTTAATAATACACATTTATTTTATTTATTTATTTCATGAACCATTGAGAAAATTTAAAACATCATAAATCATTAAGATAAAACATTTTAATATAAAATTAAATACATTACAATGTAACTAAATAAATCATATTTATAGAAATAAAAAGATATTAAATCTATACATATATAAAAATGATACAATTATCAAATTATCATTATCTCAACCTCCTATGTGAACAATATTTTCAATAAAAACTATTTTTCTAAAGAAAACAATGTAATGAATACATTATGGTAAAAATATAATAATACTCTTGATAAATATATAAAATAATAAGATTACTGACATTGATGAAGTATGCTATGATATATATAGAATTTTGATATAAACCTTATATAGATGATTTTTGGTTATGTGGTCATTGGTATATTATTGTTGGAAATATATGTTCATTAGGATTATATAGATTTTAAGTATATACAATAATTTAATGTAGTAAATATAACTGAGGTAAATTATAATATTGTTGAAAAATATTTTATACCAAATCAAAATATGACCATTATAACATAACCATTGACATGGTGATTATAAATATATGTAATAACATTGTGGATTTTATATTGAAATAATATATTTATGGAATTAAGTTGTATAAAAATTATATAAGGGGTCCATTTTTCTAATTAAAACATGGATATATCATCCTAACATTTTCACCTCAACTAAGATCAAGTTTTCCCTAAAAATGAATGGATTCAATGGAATAATAACTATGTGCAGTTAAATATCATAGAAGCCATTATGATATCCATACTAGTTGAATCACCACACATGACTGTAATTTTTACTTATCTCACCCGGGCATCTTACATGTTGGTCCTTGATTGGAATTTTTAGTCTATATTATAATGATATTATCATGGATCTATGAATTTGTTAACAAATATTTTAAAATAAAATATATATTTTTTATTATTAATATTATTATACATGTTTTTACATGGAATAAATTTATATTAAAAAAATATCTTTTTGATAGTTACTTTGGAAAAACATATTCATAAAATAATATAACTATTTTAGTAAAAATTATTCAATAAAATTATGTGAATATTTACTTTTTAATAAAAAAAAATTTATTTTTAAATAGATTATTTTTTCCTAGAATTATTAATTTCATAAATATATTATTCTTATTTTAAAATAGTAAATTTATCTCTATAAAATATTTAATTTAATGAAATATTTTTATTATATGTATTATAAAAAAACTTGTTTAATGAATATGACTTGGTAATAAATTAAAATATATCTTTTTCTATTCTTGAAAATATATTTTTATAAATAATTATTCTCATGGGTTATCAATTCATATTTTAAAAATAATTTATAAATATATTAAAATATTAATTTAATATATTATATTTTATATATTGATTGATGTAAAGATTTTTTAATAATGATAATTTTATTTTCTTTACAAAAATATAAGTTGTTTATGTTGTTATAATAGTTGGGGCCAAATACACTTTTTATTTTCAAATAAATGTCCTCAATCTGTCCTGGTAGATGGATACCCTTTAAATACCCCATGGTCCTAAGGAAAAATTTCCCATATACAAGAACTGAAGGCCTAACGCAACATCATGCCTGCATCATCTTTCCTACATCACTAGGCCTGCCCTATGACTGCATCAACGCCTACATATATCATGTCCACATCGTTGGCTGCATGTATCACTCCAAAATCATAAAATTATTCTTAAAACCTCAATGGGTCTTTCTAGTATTCTATCTCTTGTATTTTTCTATTATTTATTATGGGGTTTACCACTAAGGCACCACCCCAATGACATTACTGATGTTACAACTAAGTTAAAACTATAAATCTTTAAATGAAATAAAAAAGGTCAAATTAAATGATAACGTACTAATGTATCTATAAAATTGTTTATAGGTTTTTTGTAAGGATATTCACGAATTATCTATATTATTTTATACTTTTTATCTACTTTCCTTGTAAAATGACATCTCACACATATTAAGGAATGGGTTTGGAAAGAAAGGTCACCTAAACTCATCTATACATGTATTTATCTTATATGGTAAAAACATCAACACCCATACATCCTTTTTCTATTTAATAGGATCCTAATTACC
This sequence comes from Viscum album, assembly GCA_963277665.1. NCBI lineage: Eukaryota > Viridiplantae > Streptophyta > Magnoliopsida > Santalales > Viscaceae > Viscum > Viscum album. The sequence continues at coordinate 512,191,396 of OY728125.1, forward strand.
TCAAAAATAACTATATTTAAAAAAATTATTACAATCCCCATAAAGACTCTCATTTTCTTAATTTCCAGGATGCTCCCCAATAAAGGATTCATGGTTTCAATTTAGATAGTTTCCAATCCCTTATCATTTATTATTATATTCATCATAAAAATATTCATTAATATAATTTATAACATTAATAACATTATTATTAAATCACTACTCTTATATAATATTAATTTTATGACACTATAATAACTCTTTATTACTCACTTAATCATTAGAAAATGTTCTTGTTTGGATTTATTTTTCCACCAACCAGAATGATGTTATAATGATTTCACCATAAATTGTTTTTAAAACATAAAAAATTTTAATAGTTTGTTATAATAATGAAATAAATATGTTTTTCATAATTATTAAATTTTAATAAATAAAATTATATTCTTATTATTGACTCAAATATCAAGAAAATATAGTTGTTACTTTTATATTTATACTGTCACCATAACATCCATCGAATAACCTTGTGATTAAAATGATATATAATATATATATATATATATATATATATAATTTATAGTAACATTATAAATATAATGAACTCAAAATCAAGTATTAATGAAAAAAATCCATGGTGAAGCTAGTGTTCAAAAAACTGAATAATTAATACTTGATGTTTGATTTTATGCATGAATAACTAATAAATGGGTTACGATTAGTTATAAATAAATTATTTTTTGTAAAATAATTTTTTAATAAACCCTATAAAATATTAAAAATAGGCAAAAATTTATTATATTTTATGATAATCCATGTCTGACCTAGAAGGAATCTGGGGAAAGTGTTTTTATTGAGTCAATATCCATTCGTAATCCATATTAACTATTATATTACTATGATAATTTTTGATTTATGTCTTATACCCCGTACTATATATCATATGGTATTTCATGTATGGTTTTGGGTTTATTACATTTTTATATCAAAATAATATTATTTTATTATTTAATTTCCTAATAATAAACCGTCATTCATAGGAATAATCAACATCCTACACTATGTACATTTCTCCTTAGTATTGATCTTCATAATTTTAAAAAAAATCTACATTGATGTAAAAATAAATATCCACTTATTTAGACCTAATTTTTTTATTTATTTGAGCTTAAAAGGAAATTTTATATTTTTTTATTAATGTGGGTTTCTTTAAAACAATGAAAAATATTTTTATAATTTTATCCATTCCATATCTTTTTATTTTATCTCATATACTAAAAAATAAAATTTATTTAACATATTTTTATTTTAGAGGATATATAACATGAATTTTTTCATTTAAAATAAGATTTTCAATATCTATTTATCCGCCTTTAAAAGGATTTCATAATTTTACTGTCATCATTATTATTAGGACCATGCCTCAAAATGAAAATATAATATTTTTCATATTTTCTCTTCCATTTTCCTTTATTTATCTACAAGATCCATTGTATTTTGAATATTTCATTTCATATATTTTTAATCCTCTAAATAATTTTATTATATATCTCTATTTGGTTATTTATATTCTTTTTCATAATATCTAATTCATGATGGTTCCTCATACATTATCTTATAAAATGTTTTGAAACCCATTTTCACTATGTGGGTAAACTGAGATTTGGTGTGTGACTAATTTGAAGTGGAATACGCATATTATTTTAATAATTATTAGGCGGATGATAATATTATTATTTGTCCCTATAATGTATTGTTATGTATTTATATCTCATGATAATTTTTTGAGACATGGGATGTGATACTCTATAAAAATTGTTATGGGATGTGAGTTGTGATTCATGATTCACAAATATATATGAAGTGGGTTGTAATTATTTATCATCACAGTTATGATGATCATGGTAGTAATCCATAACATATATTATTATTTCAATGCTTGTGTTTTTTCCACAGATCTATTATATATTTTCATGGATTATGAGTATTTTCTTAAGATCTAAAATTATAATTCCATGGTTTATATAATGATTTAACAATGAATACATTATTGTTCCAAGACAATATTCCATGTTATATGGTTATTATATAACTTCATTGGATAAATTCATAAGACTACATGATTATATTAAATTAATAATTTATGTATCCCATGTTCATGTTTCCCCCATTTTTTATCCTAATAAATTCTTCATGAATCATAGATATGTTTACCTAACTAAGGATTTTAGATCATCCTTTTTTATTTTGTCTACGTCCAAAAGTACTTATATTTATGAATTTATATATGAATAAATATTTTATAGGGAATTTTGTGGGACATTTTTATATTTAGTTTTTTATTATAAATTTATGTATATGTTCTAAAAACCTTTTTGGTAATGCGAGTGTATGAATTTGAGTGATCTAATATTTAATTCTTGTAAAATGATATAAGACATAAATATTTTAGGATTGAGTTGTCTTAACAATGCATAATTTTTATTATTAAATAATTATTTGGCTATAATAATTTGGTTTTATTGTTTTTATTGTAGTTTATAATATATTAGTTTTAATAAATTAAAATTATTATAATTATTTTAGTGGATGGTTGAGGAAACTACTAGTCATTCAACTTCACAAGGCATGCAGAATGATGTAAGATCAATGAGATGTGGGGGTGAATCCATTATAACTAAAAACATCCTACCTTTCAAATTATTTATTCATTTATTTATTAAATCAGATGAAATATGTAAAAAATCAATTAGTATGGATGAGAAATAAATTGTTATAAATAAAACACATAATACAAGGGATATTTTACAATATTCACTCCCACTATTGAATAACTACAGAATCATTGTTGTTAAGAAATATGATCTAACATCATCTATACTTATATTATTACTAAAAACAAGAATGTAATGAGATGGATATAGTTTTCCAAATATATATATATATATATAATCTTTATCATATTAGTGTAATATTTAATACATAATAATATGATCAGTTCTTAAATCATAAAGGATTATTTTACATATAAATAAGGATACATAATCAATAATAATATAAAATTTATACATCATTTCCCATTGTTTTCTTCACAAATACAACCCTTCATAGAAAAATCATACATAAATCAATTATTCAAGGACTAGGAAATGGAAATATAGAAAATGTTGAGCTCATATTCTCAGTAAGGTTAAAAATAAGATTCAACAATAAATGGTCATAAGTGAGTTTAAGATAATAATAATGGTATAAGAACCGGAACAACACATATAGTGATCATGACCAATAATTCAATGATATTTAAACATGAATAATGGATAATGGTATTTTCAATAAAAATACATAATATATAAAAATGAAGAATCTACAAAAATCCATCAGGGGCCATGTGAACATATAATAAGCTAAAGGAATTAGTTTTTTTCATTCACGTAAATAGATAAAATTAATTCTAGGGAAGTTATTCACTCCCAAGAATAACATTTTTTTGTAAAACTTCCATAATAGAAATACATACCTAGTTATTTTTGATATTTTTTTTATGAATAACTTAAATCCAGTTACTTTTTCATCTCTTAGGAGTTTTTCTACTCCATCATGTTTACCCAATGAATTGGAGGTCTATAACAGACCCACTGATCCATGATTAATAACCTAGCCAAAATTACTTTTTTATAATGAGATCAACAATTACATAATACTTTTTTGTTAATATATATATATATAGATATATATAATTATTATAAAACATTTATCATTACATAAAAGCATGACCGAAAAAATTGGTTTTCATTAAAAGTTAAATATTATAATCATAAACCACATAGATATATATTGACGATGGAATATGTGAATTGTATCACCATTAACATATAATAATCAAAAAATGGATTTTTTGATCAATTAAAAATTCTTTTAAAATATCAATTAATCATTTCTTGGGAAAAATACCTTTCTCAATTTAAATAACATATTTAGAATTAATATTTTTTAAAAATATCTATGAATATATTTTTTCTGAAAAAATATATTGAAAAATATAAAATGATATTCATGTGATATTAAATTTTTAGTGGAGTTGAAATGAATTCATTCATTATATATGAATGAAAATATTTCATTCTCACTAAGGGATAATTCCTTATTAAATATATTTTATAGTGATTTGAAGATTATTTTAAAAACAAATTTTAAAAATTATAATATAGAAAAAAATAAACAAAATAAATTATTGGATATGATTAAAAAATTTGTGAAAAAATAATAAAATAAATATAGGAAAAGTACCATGGATTCCTAATAAAACAGATAAACTATGATGGTTTTCTTTGAAAACATTAGTTTGGACTCAATGGTATATTAAGAGAGAAAAATTATAAAAGAAACACATAATATTCATCAATAAAAATACTATAATAGAAAACAAAATATTTAGGATAGATAAATCACATAATTACATTGTCAAAATGTTTAATCATGAAAAATCCCATTAAAAATGAGATTTTCACCTAAAACACTTACCACAATCTTGTCTTTCATTTTAATAACTCTTTCCCTCTCCAATATAAATTAATATTTATTATTATTATATACCAAAACAACATTAATACTTATAATAACTTAATTTGTTTCTTATAACATCTTACTACCCATTCATTAACATTCTATAATAATAATGATTATTCTAGGTGTAATGTACCTCATGTTTTCTGATGTATTCGTTTTGTAGTTATTGTCCATGTATTTTGATCATGGTCTATTCATTTTAAGAATTTAAATTAGGGTATAAAAATAATATATATTAATTTTATTTATATATAACTATTCATAAAAATTGGTTATTAAGAATTAATTGCATCATTACAAAGAGAAGATAATACATTCATACGCATGAGGGATGTTTCCATTTTTCGATGGATAGAATTAATGAAATGTAATTCCCCAATAAATCATAATATTATCCATTAAGAATAATTTTAATTTATTTATAGATTTATTTACTTGAAATACAAATTTAATCTTATGTTATACTGAACATAATGTTTATCATGATCTATATGAAACACTATGGTTGGATAGTGTTACAAGTAATTGTACCTCTTCACAATGGCTTGTGTGATATGCAACAAAGAGTTTTATCGAACAATGACATATTAATAGAAATATTATTAATTAATATAAAAAGATCTGACAAATCCATTAAATTATTTTTTATTAATAGTAATAACCAAATTATGAAAATATATTATTTACAAAAATATAATCTAAATTCATTAGTTTGAAATATATTTTAATAAAAAATATAAACCTATTGAATTTCAAGAATATATTTTTATTTTTATACCCAAAAGGGTGTTTTCTCAAAATAATTCATATTAATTAATATTATTTAATGATATAAATTATATATATATATTATATCCAATAAAGTATTTTTTTACTCCACCAATTGATTTTTTAGGCATATGATAAGAACAAACCAAATATTAATAATAAAAACACATATTTTATATAGGCAGTTTGACCAACATTTAACATCGATCATATTTTAAATAAAATATATAATACATATATAACATTATTAAGAAAAATAACTTCATTTTTGAAATATAATCATTAAAATTGGGTTAGGGAGATGTTTTTGTAATTTTATGTTCAGATTCATTTTTTTGGTGAATAGTAAAGAATACATAATTTTATTTTGAAACTTTTTTTTCCTATTAGATATTTATAAGGTAAAGTTATGTTGTTGACTATATTAAATAATTAATTAGGATAATTTTACATCATTTAATCATATTTATGTATGTAAAATAAATTTATCTTTGATATTGAATATACAATCATAGAAAATTGTTGAACAATTAACTACAAACACCCACTCTATCATCCAATCTACAATATTGAATTTAAATTAATTTATACCTCATATTTTTTTTAAATTTTAAAAATTATATTCCATGTTTCAAATCATTGTAATTTATAACATCTAATATGGTCAAATTATATTTTTACCAATAATATTAGTTAATGTAACTATAATTAATTATAATGATCAAGAGAAAAAATAAATTTTATAAGGGACTAAACCTTAAAAATAAGTTCCAAAATTGACCTATAAAATTTCTAAAAATAATTTTTCTAGGAATATTTATACCCTATCCTCTATTTTTTAGAATATGTTTACTACTTCAGGAATTTCTTTAGAAAACAATTGGTTTAATTTCCATTAAAATATTTGCAAGAATTCCACTATTCCTCCACTAATAAAAGTCACTCGCACCAATATCATGTCAAATATCCCTTCCAAATACCTAACCACATCATAAAATACTCCCATTGGGAATAAATCCATCCCAAAAATCCTTTGTTATATACCAGAAGGAGTTACCCCATGAGGATGTAGAATCCTTCCTCATGCTATTTTATTATATTTTCATTAACCACCCGCTACAATATAATTATTATATATTTATACAATAAAAAATGTATCATAAATATACATATATTTTTTATTATAATATTTAATTCTGAATATCTACACACTTCCATCATTTAGGTAACGAACTAACATTTATGTGTACGATGAACTTTCACCTCCCAAATTGATGTCATTAATTTTTCATTTACCACCCATCCTAGTTGAGTAATATAATAGAATATATATATATATGATATATATGATATTTTTAATGTCTTTTTTATTATTAAATTTTCATATAACACATACCCTTAGGCTTTCAATTTTTTTTAAATAAAACAACATCATTTTTGGATGAGTTCACTATACCCTCATCAATGGGATGTGATTCGTTCTTACTATACATTGAATGTATGAAAGAAGTTTTCAATAAAACATTATATCAAATATCATATTAATATAATTATGTAACTATGATATACATATATGTAATTTAATCTTCATTATTTTAATTCGGCAATGAAATAAATGTAGTGTTCTAGCATACTTATGATCAATTGTCTAAATGAACAGTTCATTTCTTTTCCATTCTAAAAATATTATTTACTAATATAAATACATATATATTGAATATAAATTTTTATTATAATTTTTTTTTTCTAATTTATAAATTATGTAATCATTATCAATTTAATAACAATAATAAGTAACAAGTCAATACATACATGAAAAACTATGTAATTAACACTAGGAATCGTGAAAATAATGAATTATTATTAACAAATAAGTAATAAGATCTTGTAAAAAAGATAACATATGATATTATTAATATAATAACAGCTATGGTATATGTTAATAAAATTGTTTAAACAAATATAATTGATATTTATAAAAGTTTTCCATAAATGTAAAAGCAGTGTAATAGATTTTCATCTCAATTATTTATATCGGTGAGGTAAATGTCATATTCACCACCTACTTATTTTTTGGTGTCTATATACTATCCCAACTAATATTTTATATCATGAATCATATTATCTTCATGGTATTGATAAAATTTTATAAATTATTGTTACTTTATAGGTAATATGACTCAAATGTTTAAATGTGGTATGGGACAAATTAGAATGTTTAATGATTACTTTCCTCAACAATGTTTTTAATAATTACATTTGAAATCTAAATTTATTTTTTTCTTGTAAACATTCACTTAAAACAATCACTTTCTTGTTATATGTTTTATAGTACATTAAATTTTTCTTAAATATCCATATTCCAATTTAATGGATATTGTTATTTCCAATATCATATACCATTTTACATATGGTGTTCACTTTGATAGCTTTTTAATTAACATTGAAATTTTTGATAAACACATATCATTTATTCAATAAATATATTTAATAATTAAAATACTATATGAATTAAATCAATCAACTGATTTATTAGGAATTCATTGGGTATGTATGTCATGGGTGGGTCTCAGTTATAGAAATCCCTTTGATTAATCATATTTTTCATGAGATTAATTATTTGGAAAAATTTGATGGGATGTAACAGGATAATATAAAACTTCTTGTGAATTTTAATGGTTAAATTAATCTAGAAAACATGGAATCAAATAATTCATAATTTAAAACATTTAAATCAACTAATATTTTTTCATGATATTTATGCTTTCACATATACATGGATTCATTTTCTTCACATTGTTCTTATATGATGGATTATGAATTTTTTTTACCTCTCAATATTGATTATGACTTACCTTATTTTGAATGGAATTTGTTCTCATTTATTTGCCTTAACATATACATTATTATCATAATATCATTATTTCATCTAATGTACATACCATTATTAGTCATTTGATCCCACCATTATTTTTGTTTTCTTTCCCTATGTTATGAATAAGAAATATTTGAGTTTGATTTCAAGGAAGAATTTCATTTCATTTTATTATGTATCGGGTTTTATATTACATTTCACAATATAATACGGGTTTAGGGTATGTAATTAAGTTTTCATAAAATGCTCAAGTAATCAGATCTTTGGTATTTGATTCCATATAATCATGAAAAAATAATAAAATAATCCACCATATACCAGATTTTGGGGTAAGGTCATTACAATTGGTATCATAAAATTTTAACCACATCCTTAGAAACTATATTTAGATAAACATTGAATAGGGATAATACCACTACGATAGAATTTGAGGATAAGAATAGGGAAACATCCTACAATACTCGTTATGTGGTGATTATATGGTCCATTCTATTAATACATCCATGTATTGTTACTAAAGTTGGATATGGTTTAGACATAGATGTAAATGGGGTAACAACTCTTATAAGGTGTGTCGGGACTGACTTGATTTAACAGGGTACATGACAATGAGTCCTACTAAAAACCTAGTTTGAAACTCCAGGGGAATATTTTTATTATAATTCATATTTTCATTACTATCTATTATGAAAGAATGGAAAAAAATTCCCCAAAGAAACCATGTTTCTTATTATGAGATTAGTTATGTAAAAAAAAATTAGTTGATGATAATTTTTTATAAGTTTTCATATTACACATGTTATGATCTAATATGTTGTATTTTATTGTTCAGAAATGGAACCTGGAAGGAAGATTTGTATTATTACTCATTGAAAATGTAAATATTTCTATACTGAGGAATCCAATATAGATTATAGTGTAATTGAGATTTTTTTGGAAATGTAATCGAAGCATAATTATGTTGTATCATATAACATTTCCCAAATGAAAAAACCTATTTGCCAAGAAGATTATTCGATGTTGGATTTCTTTGTGAGACATAGTCCCCCATCATATAGTGGGAGTACTAACCAAATGACAATTTAGAAATGTATTAATTCTTTAGAGAAGATATTCCTACCATTGGGATATGGTGAAATGGAAAATGATACACTAATAGCATATTTCCTGAATGAATATACTAATAAAATGTGGTAGTTGATAAAAAATATTAGGGAAGAATGGTAAATTAAAATCAGTAAGTGTTGAACTTTTAAGGATACATTCATTGATAAATTCTTCCCCCATGGGTAAAACATTGAGATGAATATAATGTTCCTTAGTTAAAATAAAAATGAAGATGGAATTGTTATAGAGTATAAATATTTTTTTATAATTATTGTAATTTATAATATAGATATCATATGCAAAACATAATGAAATATTGACCATTTCATTGAAGAGATTAATCCATGTCTCCAGAGGGAACAAGTGATTGGAGCCTTTTATTCATACGATGAAATAGGTTTTTGTGATATTAAGATAAATAAATAATTATTCAACACAAATGGATTCCAATGTAACAAAAATAATAAGAAAAAGTAAGATAATATAAAAGATAAAGTGAATAATTAAATGAAGGATTATCCAAACTTAGATAACTATAGAAATAATCACCCTGGAAGATACTTGAATGGATTGGGAGCTTGTTTTAAGTGTATAAAAAAGAGACATTAGAAACATAATGCAATGGGATGAAGGAAAATGAGGATATTTTTTGTTATAAATTCATGGATATGGGGAAATATGAAAAATAATTACCAAATATTCATAATAATAAATATTAGAAGAAGATAATGGGTCTTGGTAATTCATATGTTATTTACACAACTGATGTGGAATAATTAATTTAATTATATATTTATATATTGGATGTATAGTGTAAAATTGTTTTATTTATGATAGTATCATAATATGAATTATTAAGTATATAAGGATTCTACTGAATTACATTTTTTAGGACTTGAGATAATATGCATAAATTTTGATGAAAATTTATTCATTATAAAAAATAATTTTTTTATAACACATGGATGAGGGAATGATAACCCTAAATATGACTCCCTTGTTTTGAAAATGTTGTTTTAATAAAGAAATAATTTATTTGGACATGTTCTGACTACCTTGGGGCATATTAGTGTCTTGAAGGAAATGTGATTGATGTTATCATTGATGGAGTTTACAACACTTTCATATTTACGGAATACATCCAATAAATTGTGTTTATTATAATCAATAAGAACTAATTAATATTTTCAATATTTATTTACAAAAACTTTGGTTATTACAATATTTAAATAGAATAAATTATAATTGTTTTAACATGTTCGGTAATTGATGACAAAAGAGATGCATCCTGTTCATTGAATTATAATGGTATGTTCATTTGGGAAATTTAGTTACCTTCTTCCTCTATTGTTGGATTGTAATATTTTGTAAAACATTCCCATTTATGAAAGGAATTTTGTTTATAATTGGAAGCAGTTTTAGAGGATAATATATTAACTCACCATATGATGCATCCTCTGCAAATAAATACAGTATAAATATTTCAAGGAACAAACAAAAGAAACAAATTTTAATTATAAAATTTAAAGGTATATTTATTTATATTCTGATAGAGTTAAAACATTTATAAACAATATTAAAAATGGTCTTTGAACATTATCTCTATCACTCCCCAATTGGACTTTGTTGTTATATTTTTCTTCTATATACTTGTTTCCATTTCCCATTATTGTCTTCCTACTGGGGAACCTAGGTATGTGAACATTATACATATATATCACTCTTATTAAGAATATATGTTATTAAACATATTCCAACTGTGGGTTTTTAAAAAATAATATACATTTAAATATCAATCCATATAATACTAAGATTAATTTGAATTGAGGAGACTCAATGTATTTTAGGTGGATAGAATATAATACCCAAAGAAATTAAAACACTTTCCTTTTAGAATAACTGTAATTTTTGTTCCTAGATACATCTATGAGAAAAACCATGTTAATATTATCATAAACACAACATAAATTGTATCTTTCTCTATACAAGACAGAAATGTTAACTTGAATAATATGAGGTATTTTCTATCATTGATGGCTTTCGTAACATTCAAGACAATGTTTTACCAAACAATAATATACTATTAAATATATTATTATTTAATATTAAATGATATTTTCTAAAAATAAAATTATTATTTATGAATATTTATAACCAAATTATAAAAATATAAATTTTACACAAATATAAGATGAATAAAGTTGATTAAATTAAATATAAAAATTATAATCCAGTTGAATATAAAGGAAATATTTTTAATTTTTTATCGCAAATGTCATGTATAAAAATAAATTAATTTATTCCATAAAAGTGAATTAAATAAATTTAATTTATATATTATATATCGAAGAATATATTTTGTATATTCATGCAATAGATTTTATAGGCATAAGATAATAAAAAACAAGATTTTGCAGGAAAAGGATGATATTTTATAATGGTTGTTCTACCGCTTTTACAAAAAGTAACTATTTAAAAACCAATTTTGAATCAATTGTAAATTAAAGTTGAAAAAATTAACTTATTTTTTGAAATAATGTTATCAAAAATATGTTAGATAAATATTTTGGTAATTTTCACGTAAGTTTTATTTTTTGATGAATGGAGAAAAGTATTTAATTTTATTTCAAAAATACTTTTCCATCTAATATATTTATAAGTTATATTATATTTTTTATTTTTATTAATATAAATTAAATAAATATAATGTCAATTAATATAATTTCTTAATTGGAATAAATTTCATAATGAAATTTAATATAACCTTATTGAAATATTTTGGAAAAAATCCTTACAAACCAACATTGTCGTCCCACATACGAGATTAAATATAAATTAATTTGAAAAACATATATTAATTAAATATGGGAAAATGGATTTAATATTTATAATTATAATAATTTATAATTCATAATAAGTTCAACTTATTTTTTTACAAAAAATATTAGTAAATTTAATTATAATTAATTAAAACTATTAAGAGAAAAATTAACTTAACAAGGGACTAAGCCTTAAACGTAAGGGAAAAAATATCACGAAAACTTGCCCAAATTCCATTTTATGGACGTTTTAAAAAAATACCAACCCTTTGATCCTATATTATTCATTATAATATCAATATTTTATAGGAAATAAGTGGTTGGAATTTCCATCTCAAAATTTACAAGAATGTCACTTTTCCCTCTTCCTCACACCGCTCAAGAAATTTTTCATGAAAAAATATCTTCCAAACTAGATCCTATAAATCCATACCTTTATTATATAATAAAAAATTTGTGATAAGATCTATCAAAGGAATCAAATTGGTTCAATCAAATAGATTTTACCAAAATAAGTGGTAAAGTCCTTCCTCAAGCTCTTTTATTTTTTTTAATATCAATCCCATCAAATATTATTATTCTATGTTTATTTGATAATGATAATATAATAAATATAAATATTTTTTGTTATAATATGGGTTATTACTACACTCAGACACAGTTGCATCTAATTGGAAATGAATATATCATTTATGTGTACGGAGATCTACAGCATTCCAAAATGATATCATTCATTATTCCATTACCACCTCTAATGGTTTAGAATTATAATTAAAATAAATCTTATATTAGATATATATATATTAATCATAATTTATTTCTGATTATATAATTTTTATATAACAAATACCCTTCTGCATTTCATTTTTTGTTAATATGATAACATTTCTTGTAGATGTGTGGACTAAAACCTCCTCAGTGATATATGATTCATTCACGCTATAATGGAATGTATAAAGGATGATTTTATTAACCTATATGAAATACATGAAATTGATATGAAAATTTAATTATAATATACATATATATAATTACCTTTTCATTCTTTTAAAAATAAAAATAAGTAAATTAGCATTCATACGTACAAACAGCCTAACCTCTACGTGAACATGAATTTTATTTCGTATCTCCAAATATTTTGGATTATTATAAATAAAAAATACTGAATATACAGTTAAAATCATGGATTAAATTTCTGAGATGAATAAATAATGATTTATATAATAATATAAACAAGTAAAAAAACAAATATATACTCGAAAAACATGGAAATTTATAAAAACATAGTTAAAATAATAAATGATTATTAAAAAAAATGTACTATGATATTGTAAGAAGATAATATATGATATTTTCATTATAATTACAGTTATTTTATAATTAAATGTATTTATTAAACCACTATTAATGATGTTAAATTACTTTCTATAGAAAATGAAATGCATGGTAATGGATTTTCATCTCACTTTTAGCATATCTGATATAAAGTCCATATACACTAGTTACATATTTTTAGTGGTGTATTTACTTGTCCATTTGGTATCATATATCATTAATATATTTATACTCATGTTATTTGAAAACTAATTCAATTATATTACTTCATGGGGATTGTGATTCAAATGTTTTGAACATGTATAGTATGATTTTGGATTTTTGGAGATTATTTTCCTTAATAATGTGTTTGCTGATTGTGTTCAAAATATCAATTTATTTTGTGGTTGTTAACATTCTATTGAGATAGTAAATTTTTTATGAAAATTGTTATGGTAAACTACATATATCATAAACAATAATATTCTCATGATCATTATATTATTATTTCCTAAATCGTATACAATTTTACTTACAATGTTTACATCAACAGTTATTTGATTAAATGTGGAATTGTTGATAAATATTAATCTTTTATTCAACATGGATATTTTATATGTTAAATTGTACATTATTTAAATATACTACTCAATATAAAATGAATTATTTGGATAGGTACGACATGTTTGAGGCTCGTTGATAGGTATTCCCTTAATACATCTATAGTCCAATGAGATGAATTAGTTGTCCAAATTATACAAGTTTTTACCTGATATTATAAAAAATCATGTGATAGGTCTTGATGGTAAATGTACCATGTACATAGGAAAAATGGATTCCAATAATTAATAATATCCTTCAGTTAGACTCATTTTTAATTTATCCATGATATTTTTTGTTTGACGTGTCTATAGATGATTTTTATACACAATTTATTTAAAATATTTCATGTGTTTCATTTTCATACCTTTCCATTTTGGATATGAATAATCTAGTTATTTTAATTTAATTTTTTATCAATTATTTACCTTTAAATGTTTTTTTTTCTCATCAATTAATTATTTATTCTGATGTACATACCTTTACATACCATTTTATCTCACCCTTATCTTTGTTTCATTTCCCCAGTGTATGGAAAAGAAATATTTTAAAAATATTTCAAGGATGTTGTGTAATTCATTTTATTATGAATCATGATTTATTTTAAATTTACCAATGTTATATGGTTTTCAGTAATGTAACATGTTTATCAAGAATTCATAAAGTGGTCATTCCAATGAGATTTGATTCATTGTAATCACGCCACTATAATAAAAAATTTAATTCCCTCGAACATTTGGATAAGTTTATTACAAGAAGGGTTGATAATAATTAAAAAAAATGAATAATTATTATAAAATAAATATTATATATAATCACCAAATATATCATAATAGTCAACCATTAATGTTGTTGGTGGAAAATGAGCCATATGTTCATGTAGATGTGGTAGTCCACACGTACACACAAACGAACATAAATCTCACATTTGATTGAGATGAGGTGGAAAATGATTATTCCATAATAATAATATATGGTTATATTTATCATACTATATTTAAGGAACATTTATTGATAAAACATATTTGATGAATTATAAGAAAATATAAAATTGATAGTGTTTTGTTTAGATTTACAACTCTTTTTTTAAAGGGCTCCTTTGGATTACACATTAAT
The DNA here is from genome assembly GCA_963277665.1 of Viscum album. Taxonomy (NCBI): domain Eukaryota; kingdom Viridiplantae; phylum Streptophyta; class Magnoliopsida; order Santalales; family Viscaceae; genus Viscum; species Viscum album. Next base: position 512,206,540 of record OY728125.1, read on the forward strand.
CCATAAAATATTTTTCTTAGAATAATACTATAAGATATAATAATAAGTTAAGAATCATATATTGGTTCTTGATTATGTATTTTGAAATTATTAAGGCTCAATTGGCATGAATAGCAGAGGGTATGAATTTCTCTATTATAAGTGAGGGGAGAGACACATAAAGAATTTCTTAAAAAGATATTGATTATATAAGGTCACATTCATTGGAATGGGTTTTTAAATTTATTGTTTTTTTAAGATATGATATTATATGGTAGAAATATATTAAAATAATAAGAATTATAGTGCAGTGGGTGGAAATCGATCAATTATTATTTAATGTAACCACTAGTTAACATGTTTTAATCTTAACTGGTGAAACAAAATTTAACTATTTAAACTATTCACAATGAAAAAGATTATGTTGAACATATTATATTATATTAAATAATATAATATAAAATATTTAATCCATTTAAATTTATTCAATTTCTATAGGTGGTAGAACATATTTATAATTATGTGTGCAAAACAAAACAAAAAGCCCATATTCGATAAATGAATTTATAGGTATTAACCATAACATCATTTAATTGATTTACCTATAAAAATCATTGATTGAATGGTAAAATGTAATATATAATATATATTATTTATATTTAATAATAATAGTTATTAGTATATGTTAATTTAATATACTAAGACAAAAATAAACTGATTGCATAAAAATGATTTTTGGGAAATGTGTTTTTGAGCACAAAAATAAACTTAAAAAAAATAAAGTAAAATAATAATTAAAAACTAATTTATTTTATTATTTATAATTAAAGAATATCTATTTTAAATTACGATCAAATTTAAAAAAATTGTACTTTTAATTAAGATAATATCACAGTTTTAAGAAAAAGTAGTTTCTTCCCAATTTACTACTTTTTAAATCTAACAAATCACCATAATAAAATTTTGAAATGGTTATTTAAATATATAATAAATTTATTCATATAAATATTTTCAAATTGGTATAAAATAATTAAAATGATAATGTACAAAAATTCAATTAAAATAATCTTTGATGAATATATATTTTGATGCAAAAAATGACATTAATAGAAATTGGGTACAAATATATAATGAATTAATTAATAAATTAACAATTTTTAAATAAAATTAAAGATATTTTTCATAATTTCAAAATTAATAATCATACCCACCAGTTTAGAAACTCGGTATTCACTATTTACATTATCACAGTTTATATAGTATACATATGCATGTAAGGTAAGCTATCGAATAAATTGGGTTTTTTCAAAGGAAACACTTATAAAACCATCGCTTGTCATAATATAATATGTCACAAAACTATATATAACAGAATGAAAATTAAATATCGGAGAATTTGATGACTCTTCTATATATATCCTCTAGTTCTTCTGGGTAATGGATTAAGTGTGGATTATTTTTATTTTACTCAATACATGAAAATAATCGCACCAAACACTCACAAAAAATATTTAATTTTTTTTAATGTTTTATTACTCAATTATAAGTGAATATGATCATTTTAAATTCCCTCATATAATCATGATGTAATTCAATTAATTGTTCGACAATTTTATAGTGATCCTGAAATTCATAATCTATGGGTATAATATTTTTTAATACATTATTATCAGTCAACTATTATCTAAAAAGTAAATATTAATTTTTTAATTCATTATAGTGTTATAATAAATATACTAGAGAAATAATCTCAAAAAATAAATCTCATAAAATCATTAGAAAAACAATTATCATGTGAAAAATAAATTTTCTTCATGGAATTTATTATTTATTATTCCAGTAGTGAGTATTTATTTCATATACTAACACATAGTAGAATAAAATAATTCATTATGTAATAGGAAAAAATATTTTGTTGTGTACCTCATCCTATAATTTTTGATAAATAATACTTCTTTTGCTCCATCATCCTTTAAAAACCATGATGTAGTGTCTTAGCATGATACCTACTAAATATATTCTAGAAACCTCATATGTCATATTTGGTTATATGTACATGAAATATGGTATAACATGATGAATGTTAAATAATATCATATACATTACAGTTTTTATACAATGTTCCATGATGTCACATATTATCGCACTTCATTAACTAATCACAATATACCCATGTTCTTTATCATATAAAACTTTTATGAATCAAATTTAATTGTACATTTAATTCTAATAAATATTGATTAATTTGTATCCAAATGATACATGTTAATACTCAAGTAATATTAAATATAAGATATCATAATTTTGAATTTATTAATGGTAAAACAGATGGGAGGATCAATGTTGGATTCATGTAATGGATTCATAAAATGAAAATACCGTCAATAATTATTTTTTTAAACAAATGTGTAATCTAATTAGAATACATTATATTTTATTGAAAAAATATAAATAGTGGTTGTTTCCATCATCTTGGATTTATGTTTGATCATCGTCTCCAATTAATTTGACCCGAGATCTGTCATTATATACCATTTACCTCATAAGGTAATAGAATAACTTCTTTATGATGTTATTATTTCCAATTTATTATATGATTTATATAAATTTTTTGGAACAACATAATGGGATGATTCCATCAGCTATTCCACAGTGATATTCATTAATAACATACTAATGAATGAAGAGGAATCAGTCTATAGAATAAGGTACATTTTATTTATTCCCAAATTACATGGATTCATTTTAAATTCATATTTGAAATTTGGATTTATAATTTCTAATTGTTTTCACACCATCAAATATGTTTTTTGGTCCCTATAAACTAAACACTAATAAAGCCCTTCCATGACTCTGGATTTTTCAAATAATGTTGTAAACTATAAAAGTTATATATCTTTTTGAATATCATATATATATTCATCAAAATGATTGAAATTTAATTTTTTTGTTGAATATATGATATGAGTTATTATAATCTATAATATAGTTGTGCCCAATGATATTGGATATTGTAGATTCGGTCAGTATTCAATTCATTCAACTTTTAATGTATCATAGTGTATGATTATGGATATTTTATGGCATGATAATGCTGACCCGTTTTATAAAACAAATTATAATCCTATCAACATTTGTATATCTGAGATATCATAAGATATTAAACCTAGGCTCTGAATTGATAATATTATACAATTTTCTATTTAATATTAAATACATCCTGTTTCATATGATATGGTTTTCTTGGGTCATTGGGTTAATCGTACCCAAGAAACAACCTGTAAAATTAATATCTATGTTATCAATCAAACTATAGCTTCAAATTCTTATCATATATTCATATTACGTCAATTTTTATGAATATTTATTTCATTATAAAAATAATATCCTGGGTACCATAATAGATTCTTTTTTATGGAATATAAGAAACAAAATACCGGTCCATAGGTGAGCAATTTTATCTCCCACTAAAATATTCAGAACATGCACCATTGATAAACATATCATATGTAATACATATATACAATAACTGGGGTAAGCAAACATAAGAAATGGTGTCTGTAGATACATAGTAAGTGAAAAAATGGAGGTATACATCAATGACATGAACAAAATGAAATGAGATTATGATAATAATAATTTATAGCTATACTGTACACATAAAATATCATATACATGAGCCATGTAACAAATATTTATAGTTCATAATACATGAATTATAAGATAATATATAATTATATGCCACAATTGAATAATATTGACATAAGACAATGATTTTTGGCATACACAAAATAATATAATAAAATTCCTATATTAGTAAAATATCTCATCCACGTATATCGTATTTTAATGCGTTAAATAACCAAACAATAAAATTAGTCATGGATCACTCATACTATCATCGTAATGGTAGAATTACCTCATTGTAACAAGCTCACTTTACATCCCAATCCACTCTATCTCATGTCATATAAATCATTACCCTATTAATTGTTGGGAGATATAGGACCCAAACATAACATAATCAAAATCATATGTATCTGTTCTATATGTTTATATGAATACATCATATCATAACCCATGAAATGAAATTATTATTAAAAAAATTTCATCATAAAATAACATGTGTAAAAGAGACCAGTTTCATAACCAATTAATCATAGAATATTGTGTGGAAATAAGCCATTCCATGAATGAATATAAATGGTACCCATTGATCGTTTCCCCTGTATGTCATAGGTAACACCAATGGATATCATCATAGTTTGATAAAATTTTAGAATTATCATAAAAAACATTTCTTTAGGAAAATAATGTTTTTAGTTAAGAAATTTCATTTTAAAAATTAATAAATTTTGAATAAAAAACTTATTTGTATATAATATTAAATATATAAAATTAATTATTCATTAGGATAATTTTTTTACATTGTCTAAATAATTTTTTCATAACATAATCATTAAAATAGAGTTTCCTTTTATATTTTTAGTACAAGAGAGTGAAAAAATGCTTGGAAATACAACATAAAAATCAATTTTTAAAAATTAAAAATTTGATAGATTTAATTTATTAAGTAATTTGGAAAATAAAAAATTGAAATTATTTTAGGAAAAGTCAGTTTGAATGAAAGTACATTTTTATATAAATTTGAAATCATGTTGAATTTTAATGAAAACATATTTTTAATAAATTTTATGTAAAAAACAGTCAACAAATGGTACAATTACATGAAGATATCAGGAATAAATATAGAATAGTAATGTTCATGAAAATTAGTAAGAGTTATATAATGAGATTTTAACAATTTAGACATAAACATAAACAGTCCAGATAAATAATGAGATTGTACCATAAAATCATTACTACTTTGGAAACATGGAATTAGAATCTCCATAATGGTATAAATTAATATGATACTTAAAATATAATGAAGATTAATTAAATAATTATATTACATTTAAAATATTATTTATATAAACCTTTTAGTTGAATATATTTGTAGAATATATCATACATCTAAAATAAAATAAAATGAGACAAAATTCTATAACCTAAATTCGTTAATTACATCGTACGTATTATAAATCCTTTGTAATAAGTATCTGTTTTTTAATAAATAACTTATAGAATGATATTAATGCATATCATAGCATATATGATTTTTATATGGCCTTTTATTATATATTTATTTAAAATTTCACGTTAAATAATGTTTTCTATAATAACTCATTTTTTCAATATTTTGGATTGTTAGTTGAAGTCCCATTTCATTTTTTTTATTTATTCATATAAATTATTTATAAAATGATATAATTATTGAAACATCCCAAGTAAATAAAGAATATGAAATTTTTCATATTTATTAATATTTTTTAATGTAATTATGATTTTTACTTTAAAGGGGATGCTATGTTTGATGGCTTGCCCGATACGCACCAATAGGTATCATTGAAATATTACATTGCACACTAATAATATAACATTATTATTTTAAATGGTAGGTAATTCCTTGAATTTGTATTGGTGGTAATGAATATAAATAACTACAATAATATTATACATTTTTGTTTAATTGTTTTACTTTTATCCAATAATATTAAGTGGCTTAAAATGTGAATGAATCAAATTTTAAGCATAAATACATTAAAAGGTTGATTTACCGCCTTTTAATGGAAAACCCTCTTTAAATATTGTTTTTTAACTTTTATATGTTCCATTTGAGAAAATAAATTTCTTCTTTAGAATCGGGACATCCAAATTTTCTTTGGTTAAATTTATGGTATTTTTCTAATAAAATTTATTTTTTTATGAATTATGAAAAATTTTGTATTTTAATTATTAAGTGACTTTTAATATAATTTATTTATATGGTTAGATTATATTTTTATTTGTTTTTAATGTGTAATAATAATATATTTTTTCAATTTAATACAATGTTGGTTATTGGAATTAATTTCACTTTGAAGTTTGACAAAAATAAGTATCAATCTTCTAATAGTTATTTTTTATTAAAAAACACGCTATTTGTTTTGATAACGGGAATTAATTTTAAATTAATTAATTCATATTCTATGTTTTTAATTTAGTAAAATAGACATCCTTTTTGAATTTGTAATATCAAATATAGCGTCTCCTGATTGTTTGGTATATTTTTGAAAATATCAATTTTTGATGAATAGTGAAACCACTAAGTTGTAGTTAAAAACTACCATTTTCATTCAAATTAAATTTTATAGCTTATTTGGAATGAATTTAGAAAATAAAACATAAATTATTTCTATTAGTAAGTAAAATGTGGTTCAATAAGATGAAAATAATTTTTGGTGAATGGTAACTTTTGACTTTTATTTACCGCGGTTAAACGTAAATAGGTTAATTCACGGTAAAAAGAATATTATAATAATTCTCCATTACATTAAAACATGTACTAACCTTATTGGACGAGCAATGAACAACCATTGGAATCCTTAGGTGGATATTGGGACCCCATAGAGACACTTTTTTATGATAATGACAGTTTATTTTACTTAACATAAAATAAAGGAAAAAATGACACAAACAAATATCTCATTGTAAATTAATATTTACATGGTGTTATATAATCTATAATTTCGACTATAAATATTCATTGGAAATATAAAAATATTTCCTACATCATGGTATTTTTTTATAATTTTTTGAAATCGAATAAATTAAATTATTTATGAAACAATAATGATGCAATGTTTACCATTTTAATAAATGAATTAAACAAATAAGATTATAAATATACAAATAACATCCAAAACCGGTCCAATTATTATTTAATGAATTTATTTCGACCATAAATCATATTATATTAATCCTTAATGATTTTTGGACCTTTAAAAACCGAATATCATTATATAATAAAATAATATTATCACACGTTCTTAAAGAGCCCCTCCTCCCGCTTATAAAAAGCCCTCACTTCTAAACAATTACTCACACCTCTCAAGCCATTTGGATCGTCCAAAATCTGACCAATAAAGCTCCCTACATCTATCTCCTACTCCTAGAATCCTTAACTTAGGCAGAAAAAGTTTAAAAATCCCTTTTGGATCATACCATAGAGAGTTAGGGAAATTAAAGGTAACAATTTCTCTTAAATTATTTTGTTTTATTTTGTTTTATTTTACTAATTCATCCCACTAAAATATTTTTGAACAAATTATTTAATAAAAATTCTAGTATCCTCAATATACTAGGATGTTTTTATGTGAAGTATTTAAACTACAAATACACACACCTTCATCTAATGGGTGAAACATACAGTTTCAGTGGATGGAAAACTAAGGCCTCACAAAAGGACAATTGTTCGATTTTCTACTACTACCTATCATGGTCGCCATTAATACGGAACTATATTTATAAATGATATATAAAATGTTTCCTTTATTCTTATGAATTTTTAATTTATATCATACCATTATCGTTTCCATTATGAGTAAATGTGATAATCTTATTTTAAAAAGTGTGGACTACCTACCCCTCAAAGTGATATGACTCATTCATACCATATGTGGGGATTATAAAGGATATAGTTATTGAAATTATATATTATATTATACTGGAATTATAATATATCTATGAATCATTATTTTTTCAATCAATTAAAATACAAAATTGAAATGAATGTAGCGTTTATCCGTATGTACGACTTACCGTCTCCATGAACGGTGCATTTCATTTCTTTTCTCCAAATGTTATGTACTATTATAAATACATATATATACTGTATATATATTATATATAAGATATCTAAATCATGAATATCATTCTGGAGATAATGGACTCATGACCATATGGACAGCTTGTAATTATAAGGTGTTCATTTTTTACTCAAGTACCAAATATCAACAAAACGAACATTATTAACTAAAATGATTGCATATTGTTTATAACATGGTAATAAATGATATAAAATGAGTTATAAACTTGATAATTTGTTATTAGTCAAGTATAAATTAACATAATTTTATTATTTGTGAATAAAAAGGAACATACAAATCAAGTCGGACACGAGGTAAGGGATTTCTTATCTCACTTTCAATTCGGTGAGATTTCCATTAGTGGCCAATTATTTTTTGAATGCGCTGTATTGAGTACTTCCATTTGATATATTTTATCATGAATATATATATATTCATGGTATTTTATGATTTAGTTGGTGGTTATTAACGATTGGTCATACGACTCGATTGATTACAAAATGGTAAGGGGTTTTCATCCCACTTTTTATTCCCGTGAGATTCATGATATATTGCCACTATTTTCCTCTTGTGTAGTTTATGTACTTTCCATGATTGTATAAATTGTTTAATATACTTAAATATATGGGTATTTACACCTTCATTATATGATCTGTCTTTCATGCGGTCTATGTTTCGTAAGTTACCTAATCGGTAGGGGAACATTTCACCCTCTTCTTTTTAAAGGACTTCATCTTGTTATGTATTTTTATTTACATATTATTATGTTGGGTTATGTTCTTCTCTATACTTATTTCGGTAAATTTTCTGTCCATGTGATGATATGACCTTCTCTATCTCATCAATTCATTTTCATAATTTTAAAGAGATGTTGTTAGGCTGTCAAATTTCTCTAAGGGAACTTCTTCTTCCAATTTCAATTATTTGGGTTAAACATATGCTTCTGGATTATGTGATGCTATGAATATGTGTGAATAACCTCTGATTGATTCAAACTTAATATCCTCTTATATTATGTGTATTCTTATTTTTCACACATTATTATGTTATTGATTTATCTTCAATCTAAGTATAACATTTTTATAAGGGATTTCGTCTCAATTTACATTCAATTAACATAATTATTTTTATGTAGAAATTCACTTTTATGTGGTGTATATAATTTCATTTGGAATATTATATCTTGAATCCTATTATTATCATGATATTATAATGTTCTGAGTATTCAAGCTTCTATATTTATGTTAAAAACTCTTTAAATAAAATATAGTTTTAAATTATTTATTGATTTATTCATCTAAATATTTCTCATTAATGTCCATGGTTTCAAAAATGGTTTTTATTATATATTTATATAGAAATTAATGTTTTCAAATGACAATTTATTTAAAATCTTCAATGTGATATGTAAAACATTGATTCAGAAATCTCTTTATTAAATGTTTTAAATGGTTTTGAAAATGATTTGATAAATAATTGTTTATTTAAATATCTTGATTTGAAATATTGTGATTGGAATGTGGAAATGTAATCATTCATTTTTTCTTGTATTGAGTGTTATGAATATGTAATGGGTATTGGGAGTTTTCTATATATACGGGTGGTTCCATGATAAACCATGGGCAGGTGAGTCGGAGATAGCTCTCCAATGAGTTGGGTAACATGGAAAAGGTAAACATTAATGTTCCTCCTAAGAGATTTATATAATATACTGTGATGGGTATTCCAAATGGGACTCCCTATGTAGTTGTGATATATACTATGTAAGTATGTTATTAATTACATAAGATAACATTATGATTTATGATTTTTATGTATTATTCATAAATATTATGGTTTCAGGGGGTATGTTATGATTGAAAAGTATGGTTTTATTGTTTTCTATTTATTAATGGGATAATGTTTTCCTTCCATATTATATAACCCTTACTGATCATTTTATGCTCAGAGCAATTTTTTTAAAAGTTTTCCACATGATATAATGATGAATATGGTCAAGGATGAGATAAAGGAAAAGTTATGTTGTCCAAAACATGGGACGAGTCATGTCACTTTTTTAAGATTTATTATTTTATGAAAACTGGATACTGGGTAGTAATGTCTACATGTAATATTCGAGTTATTATGTAATAATTATAGCCTAATTATCTAAAATTCTAAACCTGAAAATATCCTCAATGTGAATTATTCATTTAATTAAAAATTATGCAATGTTTATGGCCGAGTTCTTACAGTTGGTATCAGAAGTCATTTTAGATAACTTTAGAGGTTAGGGTGTTCTCTAAGAAAAAGTGACATAACTATAATGGTAAGTATTTTAGAAAGAGTCATAGTTATTTTATATTAATTGAATGAGTATATGAAGACATGAATAAGTATATATTATTATTTAGCCTCCTTATATTATATTATGTGATGATTTTACTGATATACTCACACAAACCATTTTGGATTTAGTAAATGGATGGATCTAGAAGGCACCAAATTAATAGTGGATGTGAAGAAAACTGTGATGGTTTTCTTAAAGAGCAACTGAATGAAATGGGAGCTGCAATGATAAATCTTGTGGTTTTTCACAAATAAATATTTGGAGTCATGATTACCACCCGAACCTTGGTGATTTTTATAAGGCATCGTATATGCGAGAAACAAATCCATACATATGTTCATGTAATAATCATAAAGGTATAAATGTTGAAAGACCAATATGTGAAGGATGTGGAAAGTAACCCTTAGGAAAATGATTCAGTTGGATGGGAAGATGATATGGATTTGAAAGTGATGGTAATAAAACAAGATCTTACCATTGAAAAATGAATCCTCTAGTTGAATCTAGTAAAGGGAAAGATGTTATTTATGAAGGATCAATGGAATGTTTTAGATGTGGTGTGCATGGTCATTATACAAACAAATGTTCTATGAATAAGATTGAACAATCATCATTATGTGAGGATGTAGTTCGCCTTCCACAAAAGTGGTATGTTCGTATCCCTTAAATAGAGGTCTGTGGAAGTGTAGTTTGAATCCATCTCGAAACAACATCCTAGTATATTTTGGATAATTGTGTTGTTATGTAAACAAATTATAATAGGATCATAGGTAGTGAAGAAGTAAAATTGAACAATATAACTTGAGGGGAAGACATTACCTTTAAATCAGTTAATTCTCGTTGGTTTAAACCAAAAGTATTTCATGAATTGCCTTCAACCTAAGGTAAAGATTCTTGGAGGAAGAGAGAAATAATTGGAGCATATTTTGTGGGAGTTTGGATGATCCAATCGGCTTGAGAGATTTTAGTAATGGGTTAGATGTGGATTCATTTTATATGAGGGAGGAGGGGTTCTTTATGAATGTTTGAAATTATTATTTTATTATAAATTATTTTCTATTTCATAGGGTCCAAAACCTATTTAATTTGAATATAAGGTTCATATAATTCGAAATAAAATAATCCAATAAGAATTGGACTGGTTTTGAATTTTTTGTAATCCTTATCTTATTTATTTAACCCTTTGTAATCTTATTTAACTTTTAGCATGCCAACTTATATATTAATACTCTATGGTTAATATATTTACTATAAAATGTCAAGCGATCCAAAATGGATCATTAATGACTTTTTGACATTATATATGTCATTTTTTGGAATCATTGAATTTTAGGAGTATTTTATTATTTAATAAAAAATTGATTCATTTAAAAACTCTTTTATGTCAATTATAATTCTATTCATATCATGACATTTTAAAAACTCCAAACAAATGCGATTCTATCAAAACACCTTTATTAATTAAAATATAAAAAGTTTTCCTAATTTATACAATTTTTGGATGGCATAAAAAAGATCAAAATATATTTATTTCAATATTTATAATATCATATATTTGAATTCTTTGTTAATGAATAAATTATTTCATCATCATTCTGTTATAATTAATTTTTTTATTTAATGTCTAAATATAGTAAATAAAATACCATTATTTCGGAAATTTTTAAGTTTTAAATTAATACTTGTAGTCTAAGAGATCATTTATATAAACTAATATACAATTGTCGTTCTAAAAGATACATGTTTATGTTATTTTTGTACTTACATTAAGTAAATTAATAAAATCTGTCATTACCACTCTCTTGTGGCTATATGGGGTCCCAAAATCAACCCAAGGATTTGCTTTGACAGAAGTATGTGTAAGAGTAATTTAACATTATTATAATATTTTTTATTTACACATAATTACCAGAATTACCCGTTAACCATGGTAAATAAAATATTTAATGAATTTAATATTCATAACGTCTTAAACTAAAAGGTACCTATTCACAAAATTTAGACCTATTGATTCCAAATATGTAATCAGTTTTTTCAAATTCAAAACACCTATGTGGAAAAAATTATTTTAAAATTAATTCCAATTGTCAAAACAAAAATTTTGTTTTTATGAAATAATAACTGTCAAATGATTTACCATGGTTTTTGTCAAATTTAAGAGTGAAAACACATAAAATGACCAAAATTGATTTAAATGGTAAAATTATATTCCAATTACACTTTAAAAACAATTAATATTACAATATAATTATATAAATAAATTCTATTAAAATGTAGTTTTGAATTAAAATGCATTATTTTTCATTATTATTTCAAACAATGTACTTTATCTGAAAATTATCAAAATTTTACCCAAGTAAATTTTGATGTCCTTCTCCTAAATAAAATGTTTATTTTGTTAAATGATACATATGGAAGGGAAAAAAACTACATTTAAGATGTGTTCGCCAACAAAAGGCAATAAAATGTCCTTTTAATAATAATTGAGTTTTTCATGCCTAAAATCAGATTCATTCTCATTTTAAGCCTCTAAATTTTATAAGGTAATGAAAAAACATTAAACAAACATGTGTAATCATATTTTATTCAGTTTTTTTCATTCCCTCCAATACCATGTCTAGGCGTTAACTACCATTTAATATAGTAATATTATTTCATTATTTTCTGGTATAACTCAACGTTGTGTGCAACATGTGATTTCTAAGAACAATTATGTTGCGTTTTGAGTATGATATCATAAAAAGAATTCCCTTTTAGAGAAAAATTAATATTCAATTCATAAATATTAATAAATATTAAAATGTCATATTCCATATATACTAGGGATGTTACAGGTACTGTATAAAACACAGAATATAGTACCATAATTCATTGTTAGTTATGGAATTTTATCAACCATATAATCATATTCCATTCACTATGTCATATGTTGTAGTGATTCAGTGAGAGAGGGTTAAAAAATTTAATTTAGTTTGAAATTAAAGAATAATGTGTTGAAAAAATTTGGGAACCAACCCAACATGTATGAATAATAACAAAATATAATAAATTATTATATAGTAAATCGTAATGTAATATAATAATAAAAAGAACTCAAAAATGGAGGGGGGGAATTATAGGACCCAACAAAACAAGGATTTATATCCATATTTAAGGATATTAAAATAATACATGAAGATATGTTTGGGAAGAAAATTAAATTATCTTACTGTGGGAATGATCTCCTACATATATCCCTCAGAACATGGATACGACCCACATTATTTTGTTTAAGTTATTTATATTGGTATAATTCCAAAATTATCCATCCTCATGATCAATCCATAGAGATGGATATGTTATGTGATTTATTTATATAAATAGAATATTCTGGAATTTTCCTTTAATATTTTTTTATACTTTTACTTCACCACATCCTCTATGATCATCCATTATTTCTATATAATTATAATATTCTTTTTTCTCCATTGGTTAAATTTAATCTACTTTGTTCACTATATACTCGGATTAGTTTCATATTTTATACATATCATGTATACACTCCTTTTATTATCTAGATTTATAAAATTGTTTTGATTCTTCATCCTTGTGCTGATTGCATCATATTAAGGTGAACATGAATTTTGTTAAACTCCTATTAATATTGGTATAAATCATGGTCCATCAAGTATTCTTGAGATGATTTTGGAACGAAATTCTTGATTCGATGATGTGAATATTTTAATATTGGACAACATTGATGTTTCTCACTATTGATAACATGTACAATGAATTTACCATGTTCAACTAGATTGAGTGAGGTCAAAGGCTCTATGAAATAATGTGATGGAATTTCATTCCATCTCTATATAATCGTGTTTCTAGGTTGATCCAATAATATAATTTCACATGTCTTGGGAAATGAACTACATAATCATACGAGTGAGTTAGAGGGAAAGGATAATGTAGTATATTATCATAGACAATTTTATCTATCATCATTATATGTTATTATGGGTTTAGTGGTATGATTTTATATATTAAAATTGTTGGATTATAGTGTAGAAATAAGTTGTTAACTAATTGAAATTGACTCACTGGTCATTAATATAGAAATATTTAAACAATGTTATGTGTTTTACTAGTGATTTTTAGTAATATCTAACTTGTGTAAACATTTACCAATGTTAAAAAATGGTGTCCATATTTATTATTTCATTATTTAGAACCAATAAAATGTAATCCCGATAAATGATTATTTTAGTTTTTATAATACATAACATTTATCATGACTACCTTTAGTTTGAAAATGAAAATATATGATTGACCCACACATACAAATTATTCAGTTTTAACAATCACATATCAAATTATATTATACATATTTATATGTACATATGAATTAACAAAATAAAAAATAAAAGTCTAGATACTAATATATATATATATATATATATATTCAAATGCATTTTGAATACTTATAATTATCAATATATATGAATTTTAAATCACAAATACATATTTATTTTACTTTTGTTAATTAAAAATGTTAACTTATACAAAATTGAATTTATATAAATTTTGGTCCTAAAATATTATCAACATTAATATGGTTTTTATTATTATATGTCATTATTTATAATATAAATAATTCGTTTTATTAAATTGAAATTAATAGAAATTTTTTTGACCTAACAATGTAAGGGAAGATGTCATAGTGCAAGGAGGAGGCCATGGTGCAGGATAGGGTACAATAATGAAGAGAAAAGTTTATATTTTTTTGAGGAAGAGCACCATGACATGACGTTGGGGGAGGAGGTGCATTATTGAACAACAAATCACTATAATCAGGCAATGTAGTGTGAGAATGATGTCCAAAGTTTAGGCATTCCATCCACTACATAATAAGGCATTGTGGGAACACTATTTAGTGTACTGCGGTGTATCCTCGAATCACCATGTCCTGGTGGTTCAGATGACGACACAGTAATGGGATTAATACATATCTATTCATATTTCATTCCACTCAACCGACCGGTCAAATAATTAGTCCCCTCTCAACCTACATTATATTGGGATTCATTTTTAAATTAATGTGGCATGGCCAAAGACATATTTATATATATATAATTATAAAATATCTAAATTAAATTTGAATATAAAATCATAACATAATATTATAAAATACATATAATATATTTTTTATTATTTATTTTAATAATTATTATTTTTACTATATAATTATAATAAGATTACAAAATTTATAAATATAAATATTCATTTTTGTTTAATTTAAAATATTTATTCATTTATAAAATTTATAATATTATGAAAACAAGAATAATAATAATATAAATATAAAATTAATTATTTATAATATTATTTCTACATTAATAATTTTATTATATGAAGTTTATATAATTTTATTAATTTATATTTATATAGTAGTTTTACTAAATATAATATACATGTGCCAAAAAATATACTAGTATTGTTTATATATACTTATACACATTGAATAAAATCTCACATCCATTTTTAATATGTATATATATATTGTAAGAATACAACATCTATAGATTATAGTTCAATAAACGTAACACATTTCTCATCATTTTATTTACCATAGATAAATGTATATTTTATTCGTGCATGTAAAATAATTTATAAAGACCCCAACCATAGTAGACTAGAGTTGGTTCCTTAATTTATTACATTTCAATATAAATGATGTAGATGAATCCCAAATGGCTGAATAGTTTAATAGTATTTTAAAACTATATTACATATATGAATATTATATTACAACATGAAATGAAACAAAACATATCAACTTCCATTGAATCACACATAATCTCAATGATTCTCTCCAAAGGTCATTCATAATACACACCCTCATATACAGGTGAAAAAATAAAATAAAAGAAATGGGTGAGCATAAATGGTATGTAAGGGTAAGAAATACAATGGAAAAATAAATAAACAATATGACATGGTGATTGACTGAAAAACATGTTCCATTAATAATACCATAGAATATCATTAGAATAAGGATAGTCTAGATATTATATATAAAAGGGTATCATATACACCATACACATAAGTAATAATTGTTAAATAGTGAATATATCTATCATAAGTCAGAGTGAGATGAGGGAACCCATTTTTACCTTCGAATGAAGAGTTTTTTTTTTTGAAAATATGTTGTATTTTCATAAAAATTGATTGTAAACATGTATATCCCATAAAATAAAAGGTAATGACATTAAAATTATATTTTATTCATAATTTTTGTGTAACAACCCGAACCTAGTGACCTAGAGTCGGTGAATTATTAAATAACATTGTCATGATCCGAAGATATCATGTCTCAAATGACTTATTAGTTTAGTAGCCTTGGAAATAAATGATACCTAAATAAGTTATACATTACATTATTAAATAAAAAACATCATTGTGTCTCCTTTGAACACACTAATATCATATATCACATCCTTGTAGGTCAATCATTATATACTTCTTCGCACTTATGAAAAATAAAACATAGGGAAGGGGTGAGCTAAGATTCTCAGTAAGGATCACAATATTGCAGAATGTTTTATAAATAAGCATAAACATTGAAGACAATGTATAAGTCTAAATCTCAAACCTTTTAAAATTAAATATATGTGTAATATGGTAAAGGTAAATCAAATAAATTCATTTACTTATTCAAATGGATATACTAGTAGTCGAATAATCACATTTAATATTAATATCTAATTTCATAATGATGGAATGCATAATATCGGACATCACAACTACAGAGTCAAGGTCACATGACAAGAATAAAAATAACAATTCTATAAAGGCCATGTTACAAAGAATATTTTGTATCAAGAGGCTCGTCGATGCATCGAGGAGCTATAGCGGGCTCCACCCATCACTTACCAAGCCTGATTCATTCCTCATATGAAAATCATGAAGCATAACATAAACATTCGTATTAAAACTAGCTTACGAAATGATAATAGTTTAACCATAAACCATGAATGATATAAAAACAACACGTCCACATTCAAACATAATACAAAAACATCAATGAAATTCATACGATTGAATCATAATAAATCAACATTAAAAAACTGTAATATCCATCAAAGGATGTTGACATAGATGAAATTAAAACTATTTGAGAGATAAATCTATTTCTATTTTGAAATAATTTTATAATAATGAAAAAATTTATTATGAAAATATTCTTATAAGCTGGTAAGGGATTCTTCTAAGGAGTTATAATAGCAGGGAATAAATGCAAAAACCATATTAGTTAATAAAAACATTCTTACCTCAATTTGTAGAAAAGGTAATAAAATACCTTGTTTGGAAAACAACAGAAATATTCCATTAAAAACCTTTTATATAAAGTCAAAAAAGGGTATAAATGAATTTAAACCATATAGAAGGAAACTGTAAAAATGTTTTGAAATACATATTTTTGAAACACAGATGTGGATGATAAAGATGTCCTAGTAGAGACTTATGTATAAACAACCTCGAATAAGTAAATATATTGTAAAACTAACCCTTACCTTGTACTTTTCCATAGTTGAGGGTACGTTAAAATATTTTCTAATTGTTAAAATATTGTTCTTATATTATAATATAAACACATAAAAAATTATGATATCATATATGATCGTTTAATATTGTTTTTAAATAATATTTTAGTATTATCCTTGTTTCGGGTGTTAACTGATTCATTTTCCTTTATATGTCTGGTTACTTAAGTAATGTTTATTATGGATAAGATGTACATGATTCAATTGAAGAATGATATTAAGTTCTTAAATAATATTTTTACACATAAAATGAAAATTATTCTTGAATGTATCAATGGATAAAGGATCTCATTGCGTTCGTGGATAAGGTAATCCATACGTAGGCATGAGCAATAATACAATTATATTTATTGTGAAATTGTATGTAATTGGATGTTATATTACTTATAAATAATCATTAACATTTTATATTTATTATTTTGTTCAATTATACTCATTATTATAACAATCCAAAGAATGAAGTGTTGAATAACAAACTACACCATGACGTGGATACGGTAAGCCATACGTATTCATGTATGGTGACTTTCTCATACATAAGATGGATAGAATAATGAATATGGTTGTAATATATTTATAATAACATCACATTATATTGAAGTTATTGAGGATATAACTTTGGTATTGAAACATCAATGAAAGAGGATGTGGAAGAAGAAAAGAACTTCAAAATATTTGATGAAATTATTACCTTTTCTTCAGGTGATACCTTTTTGATTTGATCAAAACGGATCTTTGGTCAGGTTGTGATAAAAGTAAGTCCACAAGGATGACATGAGGGTATTCGGGAGGATATTTCAGTAGTATATTTCTGATAAAAATTGATTTGGAGCTGTAAATTTGATAGAATGTGAATTACCCTTTTATAAGAGAGGTGAGGGTCACTTTAGGAAAAACTTAAAATATTATTTTATTATATATTTTTTTAGTTTATAATGGCCCCAAAATAATTTATTTCGATTATAAGGTGGGTTTGGGTCGGATACCACTCAACGAATAGGTTTTAGATAGTTTTATGTCACCATACTAAACTAATCTTTATGATTTATCTCCTATCTAAATATTTTTATCTTTTACTATGTCTTCTTGTATTTTTATATTACATGGTTAATAACCTTACAATAATATTCCAAGACACCCCTAGTGGTTCATTAATGAAATACCTATGATTATATATGTACATTGGAAAATCCTATGATTGTTTGGAAAATTAAATCGTTTAATAATATATTATTTGTTTTAAAAACACATTTTTTCAATTTTAACACTATTTATTTTTTGGTTATTGTGAAATTCAACTAAACCTGATTAATTAAAAATAAATAAATTTTATAAATCCTAACATGTCACATTAACCTATAAAATTAGTGAAATGTATCAGTAGTCTCAATTTAAATTTATTTGGATATTTATAATATAATATACTTTAACCATTCATTAAAAAGTTAATTACTGCATCCTCATTATGTCAAAAATAAATTAAATTATTTAATGTATAAAAATTATAAATAATGAAACATTATGTAGAAAACCATTCTATATTTCTTATGAATATTTACAATTGAATTTGTCTTATGTATAACCCTATAATAAAAATGTTTTAGTCATGAAAACATTAATTTAAGACTTTTAACTCTTGTTTAAATAAAATAATAATAAATGTCCTAATATAATCCAAGTGGAAAAAAGATGATGATATTTTCTTCCTAAGGATGATTTTGGTCAAAAAATAAATTTATCCAATTTCATTAGGATATGTTTTATGGTAATTACAATATAATTTTTACCTTCAATTACCATATTTACTTTTAACCATGGTAAATAAAATCCAAACATTACTATTCATGTAAAAGTATTTTTTTCATATTGAACCAAATTTTACATTCTTTTTTCAATTGTGCCTCTTGTATTAATGAAATTAAATTCAATGAAGCGGTAAAATTATGTTTTATGGGAATTTTCTGATGTGGCAAGAAAGTGGGTAAAAGACATTAAAATGTTCAATAAAATTTTAAACATATAAAATTATTAGAAAATGACTACAATTAATTTCAATGAACTAATTTATGTAATACATGTCTCTTTTTACATTAAAATAAATTGACCTTAAAAATAATTACTTAAATAAAAAGTTGATATTAAAGAATAACATAGTGTTTTCAATATTCATAAAATTTGAATGTTTTTTGGAAAAATAAAAAACATTAAAAAAAATTATTTTGATTTTAGAAATTCATAAATGATGTATATTTTACAAAATTATAAAAATAGAATATTCATTATTTATTTAAATGTTAATTCCCCTTGTAAAAACAAGAAACCAGGTTTTTGAGAAGTAAAAACTATCAAAATATTGATATGTGTTTATATCCCATTTAAATGTAGAATTAAAACCAATTAACAACATTGGATTAAATTATAAATATATAGTATAATTATACTTTAAAACTAATAAAATTTTTAATTTAAAATTACAAATTATTTTTATTAAAAAATTTGTTTTCAATTCAAATGTAGTATTTTTCATTATTATCCAAAATGTTAAAGATATTAGAAAAACACCAAACATTTAGACAAACAAAATTTTTATGTCCCTCTTATAATGAATAATTTAATTTCATTAAATTTAAAATATGAAAGTGTCAAATATTGAATTTAAAAAGGGTTTTCAATTAAAAGGTGGTAAAAGTTCAATTTTTGAAAGACACTTCTTTCATCTGAAAAATTGAATTTTTCTGTGTATTATGTTTATAAAACATAAAATATTAATATTAATATTACATAGGATATATATAAAGTTCACAATCTGGTTAATACTATTTATAACCTATTCTAAATGTGTAGTTGGATCGGTTGTGATGCGGTTGAACTCAGAGTTGCATGTAGAGAAAGATAATGAATTACTTTAAAGAGATAATGTACTTTTAAATCCTCAGGGTGTAAAATTCTCCCCTCTTTTAATTAATTTCATCCTCGAAATTTGAAATTTTTCTTCGAAAATAAAATTATGATAATAGAATTTATCTTTTTGGAAAACCAACAATATAAATAGGGTAATTAAATTTAATTTAAATAAGAGGGAAAGGGAAATGAAAAAGTCCCGACCAAATTAGGATTTCGAATAGGATAAAATTGTTTGAAATTTGAGACATATAATTAGAGGAACAATGTATATATTTATACGGATCGATTGAGGTCATCAATCACCATCAAGGGAACAATAAATAAATAATTGATGGCCTCAAAGGAATAAATCTATGATGACATAATATATCATTCATTTATCAAAATATATGGTATTATGATAACACATATTCTTGGTTTTAAGATCTTTTCCCCATTGTTTAATATTTATTTTCTTCATTGAATTATAAAAAAATACATAACACGTAGAGCTACATCCTTTAACTAATTTCTAACACAAACTCATCTTTCACTACAAAAGATAATGGAAATAAAAAATAGTCTATTTCTCTTAATTATAATATGTTTAAAAAAAATAATTTATAATTATTATATAATATCATTTCACTGAAACTAAATTATACAATCTAGTACATCACGTAGGCTAGTCATAGGTGATGCACCCTTGTCATCCTTCAGTTTCGGGTTCAATTATCTTGTCCTTACTAGATGCGATGAGTTGTCTCCCGGCCTTCGGGTTGTCCTTTTTATAAAAAATAAAAATATTATCTGAACAAATTTTTTAACCCTAAATCATAGTATCCAATTTCTGATGTAATACATTAAAATAATTATAATTATCCAAAATACTTATGTCCAAAAACAATGTCAAAATATTTCTATTGAAGGTCAACATAACATAATGAAGATATATTTTTTACCATATAATAACATCTTAGTCCTTCCATCATGTATTCTCTTAAAACATGGTAACAACATGAATTACTATAAAACCTTATTGATCACATTCATGCTCCAATATTCCTTAAAACATACAAGATATATTCCTTATAACTAAATATTTTGAATACTCCAACAATGATGGAATAAACAAACCATTAATCAGTTCAATGCTATTTAAAAAAATCCAATATAATTTATCCAAATCAACCATGTATTATTCCAAAATCACTACCTCAATATCAGGACCATATTATGGTTTATATTTCTTTTAAAAAAGTATTTTCCAAAACGTTTAATTGGTTTTTCAGTCACATTTATTAGTAACAAATAATTTCAAATCCTCAATAAAATAGTACTACAATACAATCCTTATTTATTTCTATAATTCCTATAACCAGTACATCATTGATACAACACACAAATTAAATAATTAAATAATTAAAATATAAGTACTCAAAATTTTAATTTTCATCTTCAGTAGTATCATAACATAAGTACTATCCAATAGAATCATTTGGGGTATACTCTGATTATTGAGAAATTGATTAATGTAGTGTCCCAACTCCTTACAGATGAAGCATTGTACATTTGAATCCTTTTTCGTACCCCTGAAATCACCTACCTGGTGTCCTTTTTCTCCACACATATAACAAACTCCCATTCCCATCATTAATTTACAAAGTTGAATCTTTCCACATTTATCAATATGGTGAAATCCTTCGTTCCATTCTTCCCTTTATCTATCATTGTCTCTACCATCATTATCTTCTCTGGATTACCTTAAAATCCATAGGACTCGGAGAATTCTTTACTTGTCTTATTAATACATGATACTATTTCATTATATTATGTGAATATGTTAGAGATTATTTCCCTTCTAAATGTAAGCTTAAGACCATGAAAGATATGATCCTTCTTACTCTTTGTATCATGTGTATTACTTGAGTTCTCATTCCTTCTACTATGAACCATTTAGAAACAATGGCATATACAATGTTAGTTTGTGATTCTTAATGCATAAATACAAACTTGTAAAATTCCTAAAATATATTTCAATAATGTTAAAATTTAAATCATAATCCTAAAAATTTTATCTTTTAGGATATATTTACTCATAAATCCTTCATAATGTTTTGTAATGATAATGTGAATTATCTTAAGAATATCCCCTGAGGGTGTCGTAACCAAGAGTGCTGAAAGGCCCGTTTTTATGAACTGAGATACCCCTGGTCAAGCCCAAAACTCCTTGTCGGAGTTTTCACTCCTTGGTACATCTATGCTAGAACCGCCTCTACCTTCTCGTATCCAGACATGGATTTATTTCTTGGAAAATAAACAAAATCTCTACATTAACAAAATTCTAGGATGTACTTCTATAAAAATCCTCAAAGCCTATCTTAGGGTAATTTTATTTTATCAGATTTTATCAAAATCTAGTTCCCATGGTATGTACTAAACTTCTTATGATACCAATTGTAATGCCCGACATTAGTTACACATATTCGGTGAATTGTTACATAGAATTTTCATGATCATAAGTGATCAAGTATCATATAAGTCATTAGTTTAGTATCCTTGGAAGTACTAGATACATACATAAGATTTACATTACATTACGAAATAAAAAAAACATCATTGGGTCTCCTTTGAAGACACTCATATCCCATAGCCTTTTCCTGCAGGTCAAACATAATATACGTCTTCGCATCTTGGAATAAATAGAAGATAAGAAAGTGGTGTGCTCTGATGCTTAGTAAGGATAAAAATATAGCAGAAAAATTCACAAATAAGAATAATCAATGTAGGAATTTTATAAGACTAAAAAGGCCTTTTAAAATTAAACGTCATCATAATATGAAAAGATAAATCAATTAATTCCATTTACATATTCAAATGGATATTCTATTTATCGAATAATCACATTTAATATCAATAGCTAATTTCATAATGATGGATTTCATAATATTATACATCAAAACCACGTAGTCAAGGCCCCATGCCAAGACTACGAATAAATATTTTTTAAGGATTTGATCCATGAAAATAGTTTGTCTCATGAGATATATCGATGCCTTGAGGAGCTATAGAATACTCCGCTCGTCACTTATTAAGTCCAATGCATTCCTCATATGAAAAGTTTGCAACATCACATACACTTTCTTATTAAAACTAGCATAAAAAATGTTAATAATTTAACCATAATCCATGAATAGTATAAAAAACAACACATACACAGTCTCACATATCACAAAACCTTCAATACAATATTGAAGATTGTATAATAATAAATCAACTTCAAATAAATGCAAAATCCCTCCAAGGATGTTGACATAGATGAAATCATAACTATTTGAGAGATAAATCTCATTCTTTTTTAAAATCATTTTAATGTAAAGAAGATATTTTTATAAAAATAATATAATAAGCTTTTAATGTATGTTTTGAAAGTATTATAATGGCAGAAAAAAAGCTGCACCCGCCATATATGTTCAAAAAACATTCTTACCTTCATTTGATGAAATTTTCATAAAATACCTTGTTTGGAAAATGAAAGAATGATTCATGTGATATCATTTTAAATAAATTAAAAAAAAATTAATGATTTTAACCCCTATTCTAGGAAATTGTAAAAATATTTTGAAATCCATTTTTATGAAACCGGAATGTGAATGATAATGAAGTCCTAGTCGATACTTACTTTTAAATAACCTCAGATAAGTAAAGGGATTGTGAAATTAACTATTACCTTGTAATTTTTTATATTTGATGGTACGTTAACCTCCTGTATAATAGCTAAATAATTTTTATTCAATTATACAATAATGACATCCATAAATATGATATCATAAAGGATCTTCAAATATTGTTATGTTAATAATATTTCAGTAGTATCATTATTTTGGGTGTTAATAAATTTGTTTTCCATTATATGTTTTGTTATGTAAGTCATATATATTATGATAATGATGTATTTTATTTATATAAAAATGGATATTATGTTCATAAAAATTATTTTTAATCATAAAATGTAATTTTTACTTGAATGGTTATGATGGAGAATGAATCTCATCGCCTTTGTGGAGATGATAATATTTATGTACGCAAGAGTGACAATACCATTCTACTGGTGGAGAAATAACTTGTAATTGGATAGTATATTACATATAAATTATCATTAACATGTTTTATTTATTATATATCTCAATTAAACTCATTATTATACCCATTCAAATAATAAATTGTTGAATAACAAACTACAATCCGATGTGGAGACGGTAAGCCGTACGTACACACATATGGTGACATTGCCATTCATAAGTTTGATAGAATAAATAATATGGTTATACCATGTTTATAATAACATTGAATTATGTAGAATTTAGTGGATTTCGTACATTGGTATGGAAAAAACAAACAATATCGATGTGGAAGAAGAAAAGAACATTGAAAGATGTGATAAAATATTTACCTCTTCTTCATGTGATTCCTTTTTTAATTGATAAAAAGGGATTATTATTTCATATTGTGGTCATCGTAAAGCCTCTAGGATGAATTTAGGGTTGTTGGGAGGATATTTTAGTTTGGTTTGGATGACTTAAATGGCTTTGGATGTGTTATTTTGAGATAAGGGGAAGGACCCTTTTATAAGAGAGGCGAGGGTCACATTAGAAAAATATTAAAATATTATTTTATTATAAACTCATTTTTAATTGATAATTGCTCCAAAATGATTTAATTAGAGGATAAGGTGGTTATGGGTCTAAAACCTCTCAACCAATAGGTTTTATACTGGGTTAGGTCACTATATTAACCTTATCTTTTAGATTTAACTCTTTGTTAAATATTTCATCTTTTACAATGTCTTCTTGTATTTTTATATTACATGGTTAATAAACATACTATAAAATGCCAAGACAGCCCCAAGCGGTTAATTAATTATATATCTATAATTATATAAGTCCTTTGGATGAACCTATGATTATTATGAATATTATATCATTTAATAATATCATATTTGTTTTAAAAACATATTTAGGTCAATTTTGAGACTATTTAGTATTTGGTTTTTGTGGATGTCAAAAAAGATGATTAATTCAAAACATATATATTAAATCAATCCTAACATGTAATATTAATCTATAAAATTAGTTTAATGCATCAAAAGTCTCAATTTACATTTATTAGCATATTTATAATAACTATTATCGTAGTCTATCATTAATAAGGAAATTACTGCATCATCATTGTGTCATAAATAAATTTAGTTATTTATTTTCAAAAAATTATAAATAAAATACAATAATGTATGAAATATAATTTTAGCTTTATAATTAATATTTATAGTAGAATTTATCTTCTGTATAACCTATAATAATTTTTTTTTATAAAAATTTGAATTTAACACTTTTAACTCGTCTTAAAATAAATTAATCATAAACGTCCTAATCTAATCCATGTGGATCAAATATGATCATATATTATTTCTATGGTTGATTCTGGTCGAAATACAATTATACAATAAAATTATGACATCGGTTAGGGTAATTATAATATAATGTTTACCTTTAATTACCATATTTAATTTTAACCGTGGTAAATAAAATCAAAAACATACTATTCCACAAAAATTATTTTCATCATTGTGAACAAAATTTTTCTAACAGATGTAAGCCATGTACCTTGTATTTTTAAAATTCAATTCACAGAAGTTGTAAAATTACATTTTATGCAAATTTGGTAATGTGCCTAGAAGGTGGGTAAAAGACGTCAAAAGTCTAAATAAAATTTTATACATATAATCGTATTATAAAATTACTCCAATTACGTATATTGGACTAATATAGGTATTATTTATCTAGTTTTATATTAAAATAAATTTTTACTAAAAATAATTATTTAATTACAATGTCGGTTTTAAACAATAACATAGTGTTTTCCACTATTCATAAGAAATTAAATGTATTGAGAAAAATATCATAAATTCACCCAATGGGAATTTTTATATTCTAAATTCAAAAAAATTTCTATATTAACAAATTAAAAACAAACAAGTTAAATTAATTAATTTAAAATTAATTCCTATTGTCAAAACCAGAAAGCATGTTTTTTAGAAGTAAAAACTATCAAAAGATTGATGTGTGTTTATGTCCAATTTAAATATAAAATTACATACAATGAAAAACAATGGAATAAATGATAATAATATTATGTAATTATACATAAAACCCATTTAACAGTATAATTTATCACAATAAATTATTTTTATTTAAAAAGTTGTTTTCAATTAATATTTAGTATTTTTTACAATTCATCAAAATATGAATGTTATCATAAAAAAACCAAAATTTTATCCAAAATATATTTTTTTACTACTTCTAAAGAAGAATATAATTTCACTAAATTTTATATATAAAATTTTCAAATATTTTTTTTAAAAAAGATCCTCCATTAAAAGGCGGTAAAATAGTAAATTTATAATGACACTTCTTTTATCTAAAAAATTCAATTTTTCCATATATTATGTTTATGAAACACAAAATATGAATGATAAAATTATATTGGATATATATAAGATTGAAAATATGGTTAATAATATTCATATCCTATGATTAAATGGCTAGTTGGATAGATCATGATGCACTTGAACACAATGTTACGTGTTATGCAAGCTATTGAATTAATTTAAAGAGAAAATGTACTATAAAATCATTCGGTGTTACATTATGTCCCATTGAAGTTAAATCGTGCAAAAAATAGTTTTTATGTACATTATAAATAAAACCTTTTAGTGCAGTTTAAAGAAAAATATTAAAGTGATTTTAAAATGAAAATTCATTTTTTACATAAAACTAGAAATGAACATAGAATAGTTTTTCAAATAAAATGTGTGATCTAAGAAAAATAATCATGGCTTTATATAGATTATATTTTTCACTTGAAAATGTTTAAAAATCCGGGATGTTCCCTTTAATCATGCATGTTTATCAGGAAGAATTGTTAAGGGAAATATTTTAAAACATGTATATACCCATTAAAGAAGGATGATATGATCTTCAAATATGAGTATAGAACATATAAAAATACGGTAGATTAAATATACAAAAATAATTAAGCACTATATTTGAATAGAAATAGAGACATTGTAATGTGATGGAAAAATGTTGGGTGAAGTAGAATCCATTACCAGTTTGTAATCAATCGAATCAGATTTCCCAAAATTAATAATCATAAAATGACTCATTTAATTCCATGAAAATAAATTGATTCATGATATTATATATCAATGGGCAGTATTCATACACCATACCTAATAAATAGTGCTGGATAATTAATATCTCACAAAAATAGATGTGATATGACAAAATCGTTACCTTATGTCTAAATTTGTTCTTCACTTGACTTTAATGTCTTTGATAATCAAATTAAATCCATTAATTAATTAATTTAAACCCTTTTATACATGTAAGTTATTTCTATTATTTTATTAAGTTTATTTGTTGTTTTTTGATGAGTTATACGACACAATTTTATCATTATAGAGCATTCGTTTCTATTGTTTTCATGATCAGTTTTCCTATTTATAAATAATGAAGTCCGTGTAAAATGGGTATAATTATTGAGAATTTTAATTAAAAATTTATTAATGAAATAACATATTATAATTGGATTTGTTTATTATTTTTTCACATATATGAGGATGAATCATTAGATAACATGTTAATGATAAATTTTTTTCTTAGTTTTACCTATTTTTCGATCACAATAATCTATTACTGCTCTATTATTTCACGTAATGAATATAAAATGGTTATTGAAACTCATATAATATATAATACATATTTTATAATCCTTTGAAACCCTAAAATTGGTTTCATGGTGATCCTTGAATGATTGATTTCACAAAGAATGTTCTTTTTCCATGACGGTAGTAAATTGACACCACCGAAACGATAATTTCGTTTCTAATATAAAAGAGAGAGAGAGATAGAGAGAGAGATAGTTGATTTTGATGAAGGATATTATATTTAAATGATATAATTTTAGTATATAGATAATAATAAATTTATAGTGATCATTTGGAAATAGGAGGTGAGGAGACAATAATAAAAATAATAACTTGAAAGGGAATTAAGATGAAAGTGAACAAGATTTTACCTCTGGAATACTCCACCTTAAGAACCTCATTGAATAAATTGTTGTGTAATTTTCATGAGACCAAGAGCTAATGGACATGCGGGATAGGCTAGGGAATAGTTCTTTGTCCTTGTATTTACATGATTCAAGGCATATAGGTGTGAGGAGAACTGGTGGTGAGGGGTTGTATTTTTATTGGAGGAGGGGGTGATTTCCCTTTTATTTATTCATTATTTTATTAACTTTCTCAAGATAAGAAATAGTGTTGATTCATGTGAATAAATATAGAAATATGTGAATTTTAATTGCAACATAGTCTACTTATGTCAACCATGTCTCTATGAGTAGTGTATTGAGCCTGTAATGTATTTATAGTATAAATTATCATACTTTACTATTCACTTAAAATTAAAGTATTTAAAAAAAACCAAAAATTCAACCAAAACATTTATTGACGTGTAGAATTCAAAAATTAACACCATTTTATTGAAATATGTTTTTAGTTATGAGAAATGTAATAATTAAAATCATTATTTAATTGAAAATTGCAGTTTTTAAAATTATAACTGAATTTATAACACTATAAAAAAATAACAATGGTCCCACATACATATACTAAAATATTAATGAAAAAAATATTAATATTTTAATTTATATTTTGAAAATAAAATTTCTTTTAAATGATTATTTTAATATTAAAATTGTAATTAAATATTTATAATGTATAAATATACAAACACAAAATTAATAATTAATAAAATATTTTATTACTTATACTATTCTATAATTATTTCATGTTACTATTTATAAGATAATTTAAATTTATTTATAACTTAATAGGTGAGGTTATTTATATAATGGCCATATTACTATTCCTAAAGGTCACATTTTTATTCCAACAGGGACATTAATATTAATAAAAAAGTAATCTTATCTGAAAATAATAGAAAAAAGAAAATTTTGATTTTATGAATTAAAAATAATGTTTATTTCACCAAAAAATAATTTACAAAAGTGTCAAAATTTAAATTTATAACATGTACTATATTAAAAGCTGGAAAACCCATGTATTATCAAAAAAAGGATTTTTATGTGAATATTGTATTTATTTTAATCTTATGCCTTTAAAAATGTTTTGGATGAATGTAAAAGTAAATGACTAATTATAATTTATATAAATTTGTTTAATATAGTTCACCAATTATTTAATAACATAAATTATTTATAAAAAATTTCATTGTGTGGAAAAAATGATTTTCATAAAAATACATCATTTCAGATCAATTGGTTTTCTTTTTTAATTAATTAGTAACAACTGAGTTAATTTTATAAACATGTGTATTATATATTATCATAATTTACATTATATTATTCACTAACACCCTTCCAATCATCTATAATATAACTATAATAGTTAAATAATAATATTTAAATCATTTCAAGCTGGTAATCTATCAATGAAGTTAAATTTAAGAAGAAGAATGCCTTGAAATATTGGGGTGTTACATTATCCCCTCATTAAAAAAAATTATGTCCTCAAAATTTGAAACTATACTTTAAGAAAAAATTTGTTGATTTTTTTTAAATTTCATTGTGAGAATATATAATTATAA
Organism: Viscum album; assembly: GCA_963277665.1. Lineage (NCBI taxonomy): Eukaryota > Viridiplantae > Streptophyta > Magnoliopsida > Santalales > Viscaceae > Viscum > Viscum album. Next base: position 512,236,772 of record OY728125.1, read on the forward strand.
ATAGGGTTAATAAACATCCTCTTAGTAAAAGGGAAAACAAAAATGCGAATGTCACTATAATATTAGGGATTTAAAAGATGATGATATTAGTGGGAAGTCAAAACATTGAAATGAAATAGAAATATAACCATATTTTTCTAATGGGGAATGATATAAGACATGATCATTAGAAGTTTCATTATCGAAAATCCATAAATATTGTGATCAGTAAAAATAACATAGGAATCTTAGTAAGGAATATTGAAAAATAACATTTATGTTTCCAATTACTTTTCAATGAATTGATGGATTCTGTTACTATATAGAAAAAAAATGTGAAATTAATCTTACTTGATTAATTTTTTTTCATAAGATTAATTACAACCTTTTTTCTAGGATATTATCTATTTCCACATCATTCCATATACTTGTAAATAACAATTCAAGATGATTTATTCATGGCTAAATAATTTGAATCAACTTATAGGAATCACAGATCCTAGAAAATCATAACTATCTATTATTATTTTATTTATTACATAACCAAATGAAAAATTTTAAGGATTATATAATATAATTTCCCAAATATAATAAACCATTATATGATTTTATAAAACATTAATCATGAAAAATAAAATGTAAAACTCATTGTTTAACAAAGATATTTTTGGAAATTACTACCATTACAATAAATAAATATTCTATAATACGACCCCAAAATTAGAATGGTTCATTCATTTAATCTTCCAAATTACATCTATAACACATATTATCTTATAACAAAAATTTAATTTCAAAAATCAATTAATCTCCAAGGTATTCTAATTATTTCTATAAATGAAATGGATCACCATCAATCTACAATAATATCATATTTGAATCCAAAATATAATAAAATATTTTTTCCTAAAAATATTAAATGTACCGAAATCTTATAGCATTCCAAAAATTGATAACGTCTTCTGAAATATAATTATTCACATAATCACCAAATCAATTTGTACTCCCAATGTTATATATTTCATAAAATAAAAACTACCTGAAATCAAAATAACATTCATATATTATAAGTTTTAACTAAAATAATCTAGATAACTAGGAATTTACATCGTCTTTTTGGTATGAAATTCTCACTTATCTATTTTCAGTGGTAGGATTAAACCCCATGACATTTCCAGATGTGACATATTGGAATTTTAATAAAACATTATTACAGAAAAATGAATAATATGAGATTCACTGAAATAATTTCAATCAATAATCATTCTATTAACAAGGATTTTAAATATATCCTCAATACATAAATAAATCATACATTTATTATCACTATTGTCCTTTCTTAGTCTACATGTTATCCTAAAGAAGAGTCATTTTTCTCGGTTAGTTTCCACACCACCTAAATTTATGGAAAATAAAATCAAATGAATTCCTATGATCAGATTAATTTTATTCCATTGTACTCTTAAATGTTTCTTAGAAATTCTTTTATTTATGTCCTTCCATACCATATATAAATAATTTATATATTCTGTTGAAACACATTCATGGTTGTCTCCGATTAGTTTCCTTTCATGATGGAAGTCAACCCTTCTTTCCTCCGTTATCTTCATCACTGCATCACCTACAAAACTCAATTATTCTATTTGGTTATAAACTTATGGAGTTGGTTAAGGTGTATGTTGTTAAAAATATTATGGGAAAACTGATTATACATGATCACAATATTTTTCTCAATTATAAATATCCAATTTTGTTGGTAGTTTCCACTACCATATCATTCATTTTCAATGATAACATGACTACCTAGAGTTCCATCTATTTTATTAAACAAGAAAGCATAGTGTGAGTACCAATAATCATTGTGAGAAAAACTTATAAACACATATCAATATCATGAAACATTGTTTTGAATCTAAATACATTTTGTTTATAATAGGTTACATATTAAAATTCTACATATTGAATTGTAAATGAAATATGAATTATCATAATCATATCACCTGGTAGTGTAAAACTAGGTGTGCAGTAAGGCTTGTTGTTGTCTACTATGTTACCCTGAGTCAAGCCTGGTACAAATTTTCAGAGTTGTTACCCTTAGGTACATCTATACAGAACCACAGTAATGTTTATTATCTATAAAAGGATGTATTTCTAGGAAGATTCAAACAATATTTACTTTACTAAAAATTTAATAATATATTATATGATTATCTTCGAATTATATCTTCGATCTATGTTCCCTAGTCTATGTTTTGTAAATATACATTCCAAGGTTTCTAATAAACAACAACTAATAGCAATTGTAAATACCCTAAACCTAGTTTCCCAAACATAGTGTCTTAATTTATAACAATGGAATATAAATGAGGAAGATGCATCTGGATGGACTGAAATGTTTAGTATTTTTGGAAAACCAGTTTATATATATGAATTTTACATGACAACATGAAGTAAAATAAAACTTATCAACTTATATTGAACCATACATAAAATATTAAATTATCCTATGGTTCACTCATAATACACATCTTCGCATCCTCGAGAAAAATAAAACATACGAAAGTGGTGATCTTAGATGGCCAGTAACAGTAAGTAACATAGTGAAAGAAAAAATAAATAATATGGCATGTTGAATGACTAAAAACACATGCCATAAAAAGTAAAATAATGTATAACATGAGAAATTATGAACTGATTAAATAATTTTTTAACAATACTGATCCATGATTATTATACTATGAAAATAATCACATGGACAATCAATTACTTGTTTTATAATTATTGAATGCATAATGTTAGACATGAAAACCATACTATAAATGCTATGATCCATGACCATAAATAAAAGGGTAAGAAACCAAATTAGTCTGTCTCGTGAGACCTATTGATGTAGTGATGGGATATTGTAGGCCCCACATTTCACATACTAAGTCTAATTCATTGAACATATTAATGGGTGAAACAAAAAAACATAAAAATTCATCTTTAGTTATATCATTCAAATTGTGAATACATAAACCATAATCATTTAATGGTATCAAATATTACATCCTCATTCAAATTGATCATAATCCCTTAATAAAATATTGTATATGGTATCATAACAGATAAAAAACAATGAAGTATAATATTCAACAATGGATGTTGACAAAGATGAAAATACCACTAATTTTTTTGAAGAAATTAATCATCAAATATTCAAAAGTGTCTCATGCCCCATTGAAACCATAAAATCATAATACCATAAAATATAATTAGAATATAAGACTCTTGGTATGATATATCAAATTACAGTACATACACCAAAACACATGAGGAATAAGTTATGAACAATTCATATATCACACATATGTAAAAGTAAGATGAGAAAATCACTTTTCTACTTTAGAGGGAAGAGTTATTTTGGAAAATCAATTTTAATTTTCATAAAATCAGATTGTAAACATTTTTATCACATAAAATAAAAGTTAGGACATTTATATTATATTATTGGAAGAATTAATTTTCTACTATAGTGAAATCATGTAAAAATATTTTTAAGATCCATTAAAAATAAAAAAATTAGAGTTTTTTAAAAAAAATATTAAATATATGTTAATGAATAATTGAATATTTATTTAAATTAATCCCAAAATGAACCAATACATTTTTATGATAAAATTTATTATTTTATAAAAATAATTATTTCTTAGAACAGATTATATAGTGCACATGGAAAAGAGTAAGAATTATGTAATTTTCCTTTAATTAGGAATGTTTATAAGGAATAATTGATAAGGGAAAAATTTTAAAACATGTTTATACCCATTAAAAAGGATGATCTGATCTGGATATATGTGTTTGGAACATAAAAATACAATGTGTAAGAAATATACAAAAAATGAAGAATTATTATTTGTTTCTCTCGGAAGGTGTGTACTTGTTAGGAATCACAACATTCTGATGGATTCCAATAGATATATTTATGGATGTATAAGAATTAAAAGGTTATGTATTCAAATTGACAAACTTTCTAATGGTAGGTGTTTGTTAGGATTGGATATATGATACTTAAGAACTCACAGTGGTCGAGAAGATGGGATTTCATGTTCATCACACCATTTTATGAGGAATTATTGCATTCTTCATGACTATAATATATATTTAAGATATATATATATGAATCCTTATTAAGTTTCCATGAATAATGTAGGTTTCCCATAAAATTTGAAATTCATTATTTGCATGTGTGAAATTTTATAATCGTCCATATGTGTTCAAGGTTATTCATTAATGGATATTTCTATATGTATTAGAGGTTCTACATAAATGGTATCCTCTAATATAAAACATAGATAACATCTTAGACATTATTATGATGATGCTGGATTTTAAGCCACTCTATGGAGAACTGTTGAATATATGGTCATCCTCGTATATAAAAGTTTTTTTGTTGTGGGGATCATATCCATAAATGGCCATCCAATGTATCCTTGTGAATTGAATCAAAATCCCCATAGTTTGGTGCAACATAAGGAAACACATCATACCTTTTAGGGTCATGTGATAAGGACATATTCGTACAGTTTAATGTTATTATGTAATGACATCTATGATTTAGTTTCTTAGTCAAATCATGGTGAGGAACCAATGCCTACGCATCCCCAGGATCTTGTAAAGGATATGAGTTTCCATGTTGGATTAGACTCTATTGGGAATATAGCCCAAAATGAACATGGTAGATTTGATTTGTTGGGTTTTAACCCTAGGGAGGCGTCCTACGCATTCCCCTCATATGGGAATCAAAGTCCACATAGTTTAGTAAGTCCTATAGGGCTGAATGACCCATTGGGAGAAATAGGTTGGAAAATCATCTTAAAAAGAATGACCATATAACAAATTCCATGAGAGATGTCTTAAGTCGTGGAGATTTAGGGGGCTTTATTTGGGGATTAATTACGAAGACGATGCATTGATTAAGTGAAATGGGTTTTGAATCTTGAAGGGGATATCCAGTGAGCTCTGGCTCTAAGTGAAGGATTCATACGTTTCCAGATTATGGTTGCAATAGCTTTTCTCCAAGTTCAAGAAATGAGGTGAATTATCTGAATGTTTTTATCATAATGAATCTCTAATCCCACATGAGTCATTATTGGTTTGAGAAACAATAGGATATGAGAGATTCAATGATCCACACACATTATCCTTTGATGATATAGGTGGTGGGACCTATGGAAAAGGAAGTTGAGACGATGGTGGGATTGGGAGTGGCGGATTTATCCATTCAATCTGAAAATAATGTGAGGATCATTGGGTTCATCATGAAAGACTAGGGGCTTTATCAAGGAGGGATGGCAATAGATTAATTCAGGGAGAGGATGGAGAATTTTCTATTTTTGAATAGAAAATAATGGTTGATCTTCATTTTCCCTATTAGGGAACTAGAGGATTCGAATATTCGAGGCGAAAAGTAGAGGAAGGATTTATATCCCTATAATCCAAGACTAGGAGTGTCCCAATACATTCTTTAGAGTTAGGGTCTGTGTGACTGTAGATATATAGACATAAATATATCAAGAGGATCCTAACACCCTGATAAGGAAAATGGGGGAAAATAATAACTGTAGATATAAAAACCCATATGGGAGACATGTTGTTGTTCCTTTCGAGAAGGTTTGAAATATCTGGAGGTTTTGGTGGAGTATTCAACTTAGTCCATTTCAGATAAGGTAAGCATGGAATGATATACCCTACCCTGAGTGGGTATGAATAGGTTTTACACATTGGTATGCATAGGTCATGTGCGTAGCGATTTAGCGTAGCTCTACCACGTATGTATGTCTTATAGATTTGTTGCACGAGTACTAATAATGATTGAAAAATGTTTAACATAGTAGAACTAAGTATATTTATTCTTAAAAAGGACTGGAAAAAAGAAATTACATGGGTGATATTTATATATAAAAACCCCAAGACTCCTTTGGTGTGTTTGGAAGTTCCCAATGTAGAACCTTAAAGAATAAACCATGTGGTGGTAGTATCTTCTTTGTGGAAGAAGGGTTCTTAGTCAGATGTTTTTTAGTTCATACTCTAAAAGGATTTCATACATGCTTATCACATAAATTTTTTTCTTCTCTCATGTTTTATAGAGATAACTAAAGGAATATTCAGGACATGGGAAAAAGAGCTATGAAATTTGAGCATTATGAGTTCTTCAAACATTCTTCAATCCAAAATTATGTTGCCCATATTCTCTATTTATATGAATGGAATAGGGATGGTCGTAGGGTGGTTGTCCATAGAGGTCATCCACATAGCGCTTCTTTGTATCTCAGCCACGTACCTCCTCCTTGTAGGTGTGTTTAAATTTCATTGCCACATAGCTCTTATGCGTAGCTCTACAATGTTGGTCTATAGCATAGGGGCTACACACTAGGCTATACATGACAAATGTGCACTGGTTTTCGGGTAGCGTAGGTCTTCCACATAGGTCACTTTCACTTTATGTCTTGTAATTCTTATAGCATAATCATTGATACATTAAATATCCAAAGGGCTTCCTTATAATCAATTATTCTTCCTATGGAGATTAAACAAAATCCACCCCCCCCCCCCCCCTCAGGATTGGATCCAATTGAAAAGAGGGTCGATTCCTAATGAAATATTATGGGGGAATGATTATGGATATTTAATTATGAACTTTTTACATATGCAGTGTAGCTGTGAAATGTATTTCAGGGGAGTAGCTATGTCATGAATGTATGTGGCGTATCAATTTTTCATAGGTCGGTTGTGTAGCGATGTCGTGATTTTTTGTAGCATAGTCTAGCTATGTTTATAAATACCCTCATTCCTTTGATATTTTCTTCTCTCCGAATCCTCGATATTTTCAGTCTCGTTTAATAGCATGTTTATCCAGCTTTACTATGTTTTGCTCTCACGTAGGTCCTTTGTATCATTCATAATGTAAAACCATTTCATAATTATGGATATACAAAAGTACTTCATCGAATGACTAACTCTTGGATACTGGTAGAAATACCTACTTGTATGTCCTCATCGAAGAAGCTATGATGATATTTTCCCCTGACAAATTCATAAATTCGGTTAAGTTAAAATTTGAAATTTCTTAACTCAAAATTCCAACTTAATGGGAAAATTTTTTAAATTCTTTTTTTTTGGAAATTCCTCAACTGATGACCAATCTAAAGAAGTTAATGTTCTTCAAACCATGATTTTGAACTTTTCTATACCAGACAAATAAAAATTTGTTGATAGTACCCTTCATGGGTTGCTGAAAGGCCCAATTTCATACCAACATGAATATCCATGAATCCACTATCTTCATCTGTATGGACATGGGATTTTACAATATTCGCACATTCCATATTTTAAGATATTTTGCAAAGACTTGGTTTGTAATACACTCTAACTATTATTTCATGAATATTACCATGAGGGGTATTCCATTTCATGAGGGAAAAATACCTATTGGATGAATCCTACACCATAGTGGTTGTACTCTTAACAGGAAAGATCATGTTGTAGACCCAAGGATGCATTTTTATTATTTAACCATTTTTTATTCAAAAATAGACCAGTCTAAAGGCTAGAAGGAAGTATGGGATCTTCAATCAAGAAAAGGAGTTAAACTTGAATGGATGTTGAAATTTTGGGTAAACTAGACTTAAGAAAAATTCAGTAATGAACTAAAAGATGTAGACATTAATTAAGTTCTCTGGATAGTACAAACTTATGTTTACAATAATGGATTCATTCCTGAATTACTGAGCTGATGGAGTCTACAAAAAAATTCTTTTCCACATGACGCATGGTGAGGATGGAATCATTCTATAGGATATCTACAAATTATCAAGGGATACCATTCTTAGGTAGTTGGATGATGAATTCATTCAACTAGTATCAATATGGGGTTATGTTACAAAAATTTTAAAATTGGATCATGAAATATTCAAAAAAATAATGAAATTTGTAATTTAATATAATGATCTTAGATCTAGAGATGATAATATTGAAATATTGTGGAATAAAGATTTTTTATAACCCAAAAAAGAGATCATTCATACCTATAGATGTCCTACAACTTTAAAAACTACAGATAATCACCCTATTTTAAGAACATAATGGCTGACATTAGAGAGAGGTAAATACAATGACTTGGGTTATAATTTAAAGTATAATATTAATGCAATGGTATTCTTAGAAGGATTCTATTCCATGAGGATGAGTGTTTACCTTCTTCAAATCTACGAGTCTGACAGCAGTGTAAGGTCTTGGAGTTTTGTTATTTACACCATGTTGGTAGAGTGGAAATATATTAGGTTGGAATCCCCTGAATTAGTAAGAGTATATCACTCTTTACTAAATTTGTACAATAGGTAAAGTTATATTTAGACTTGAGGGACCATTTCATGTATTGTACGGCAGGATTGCGGAACATTGTTGTTCATTTTCTATGTTGAATTTAGTTTGAGTCTCTAATGGTTGATCTACACCATTTTTTCAGAATGTCACTGGGATTCAGCCTTTGAACCTGATACCTGATGAAGTGAGGTGGCAAATGAATGCATTGGGATAATTCATATTTTTTCCTTTTATTAACCCTCCCACTAGTACATTTATTTATGATGGTATGGAAGAAACATATTATTAGAGTACTTATATGATGGAATTTCAGGATATCATGTCATTAACTATGATTGATTGTGAAATCATCTATGAGGATTATGCCCCTTATTTATTTGATCGCTAGTTCACAAGTCTTCAGTAAATAGAAAATGTTCTCCCACATATGCTAGGAAGTAGAACCATTATATGGTAGCTCTATAGTTTTTGATTCTATTGGATTTTTCGACATCCAAATTATAAATTATTTTTCCTCCATCAGATGCATCAATTAGATTTGAGGAAAAATATGCCAAAACATGGGAATATTTATACCCTCAGTGGGATTTAACAAATGAAATATATCTTTTAGTGGCAAAAAAATTGTTATCCGTATAAACCATGGTAAAAGGTCTAAATTCAAAGATGATGTAGATGCTATTGAAGCCTCAGAACCTTCAAAACATCCTTGTCTAAAATCCACCATGAAGACTAAGGCTAAGGAAACAACACCTCCAACACTGAGGTGATCTAGTCATCATTATCCAAAAGAGATTACCGTCCCATCTACAGATTCATATGAATAAAAAGAAAGGTCTTTAGAGGCCTTCCAATTATAGGGTGTTGAGTTTTCTCCGCAAAAAACCATATCGAACCTGAATTATTTATTACCATTAGCAATCCTGTATTTGGAAAACTGGACAGTAGAATACATGGATGCATGATAATTTCTCCAATATTTCCTTAGAATACAGGATGTGGGTGATATGTAAGCACCATCTGGTTGTCATCTGGAGAGTAATCTGATAGATGTACTCGAGCATATCATGTAGCTAGAGACCATTATATATGAAACTAATGACCAAGTACCGGGTTCAAAAAGAATATATGATATGATTGATCAAGGGATATGTGAAGGGGTAATTGTTTACCCCTATGAGGAATTAGATATTTGTGTTAATAGTGAGAATTTATTTCTCATTTATTTTGTTTCAATTATTCTATAACATCAACTATCATTAATCATGATGGGATTTCTCTTTATAGCATGAATTTAATAATGGAACCGCAGAGGGGGTTCTTTAATAACCAAAACACAGACCCACAACCACCCCTATTGATAAATTAGATATAACCCTTGGGTCTCTTAAACATTCTCTAAGAGGTAAAACCATTATGAAGGTGGTGAAGATTGAAAATAACCAGCCTCTATCTCGGGACTTTGTTTCAAGGAGGAGTATTTCAATATCTCTACTATCTTATGAAATGAAAAAAAAAGAAAAATGAGATTTACTTAAAGTGCATGTTTAAGGAGTGAGCACTCATGATTTCCTGTAGTATTATGCCTTTATTGATACCCATTGTTGATCAAATTTATCTTATCACACGATTTTCATCTCTTTATTCTCTTAAAGGATAAAAATAATGTCCTTGATGGACTGAGAAGGAAACTCCATGAGGAGTATAAATCCCCACTGATGAATATATTAACATAACAAATGAAATACCATGGGATATCGCTACTTCTGCATTTGTTTCTGTAAATATAGAAAAGGGTCATGGTACTATCAAAAAAATTTATTCTTGGTATCACATGTCATTTCTAGGATTCGTATGTTTATAATATATCATATGAGATTCTCATTCTGATATATCCTCTGATAATCAATGATGGTATTCCAATTGATCTAGAAGGATGGAACAAGGATCTTGGGAATCTGATGTAGATATTGGTGACGATCCTCGCTTTGAAAGACCAAATAAATATTGAACAAGTAGAATAATTGACAGAAAAAATTTCACTGGATCCAATTTGGCCATCGAACAACATTTTTTGGATACCGTAAATAGTGAGTATTCTATAACATTGAATGATATATACCCAGAAATGATGGATGACCAAAATCTAAACATTGATATTCTTGGTTCTATCAAGGATTTTGGGGACTTCCTTAATTAATTGAAAAAGCATAAGTTCTCATTCATCCATTTTTCATACATATTCATTCATTTATCTGATACTAGATATCAATGCACAATTTATGATGCTTTATTTGTAGAGAACGATGTGAGGGAACTTCAATAATAAGGAACCCCACACAATCCATCTTCTGCTAACGTTGAAGAGAAACCAACTGAAAATAAAACAACGAGAGATTCTCTAGAGCCAATGGTTATAAAGATATGTCAATCACCAAAGAATGATCATCCTCATGAAGTACATTCTAAAACTACTAAAGTTAGTGATATTGGGTATGAATCTACACAAGCAACCATATTATTTGGGGGTAAATTTCATTCACTATCATGATCATGTTTTTTTCATGATAATATTTTGGAGCGAACAATCATTAAAATTAACAATTTAGTGATATCACATCCCATGTTTACATCTAATGGGTGAAGGCTCTACATTGGTTCAATGATAAATGGATGTTAAATCAAATGATTCTTCGATTGGAGCATATCCAAGAACTTCCATGAGTGATATGATTACAGAATATGCTCCACCACATTGTAGTGGTTGTATTTCAGATATAGAGATGTAGTATTATTTCGGTATTAAATGCATGAAAACATTCCAAACCAGTTGGGATATAAACCCCGAGAATCCTTTTGTTGTGTTTCCTTTACATTTCATGCCAATATAATGAACTTTTTAGCATACTGGGATTTGGTGGATTTAATTGTCGGCCAGTTTATAATGTGGTGAATGAAATTGGTCTCTAGTGGGATAATTAAAAAAAATAGCATTATCCTTCATATTAAAAACATATCAATTATTTTGGGAGTTTTCATGTAACAATGTCTGAGGATGAATCCAACCATAAAACATTTTGTGTAATTTAATAAGTAAATTATAGAGGGAACAGTGGAAGTGGCTCATCATCAGCAAAAATGAATTATGTTCAATATAAGAATGAGAAACTAAATCAATAATTGGTAAAATTCATCATATAATGTGTATCCCCAATTTGAACATCCAAATATGCACATCGTTAGGATAGGAGGTTCAAGCTTCTCAAATAACTGAGCTTTAGAAAGTTGTTAATAGGACCCATGAGGCTATTCAAAAAATAAAGAGTCTGATAGAATGATTTCTATAATATATTATAGATTGATATTATTCGTTTTATGTTCTTCCAATTATTTCATAAAAATGAAAATGATTTTGCCTCTAATCATATATATGTATTCATCTTTTCTTTCATTCTATAATTGAAAAATCAAAGATGATTTTCATAACAAGTCATTTTTCTGTCAGATAATTATAATTACACTAAAAGGGATGGGGTGATAAAAAATTTTCAAATACAAGGGATCTAGTGAGTGTATTTTTACTATTTATAGAGTCATATGGAAAACCCCACAAACATTGTGTCTTATGAATTTTTTACATGATATTGCCTAAACCATACAAAGTGAATGTCTAGCGAGTTGAGGCTGGATGTTTGTACATAGTTCCCTTTATAGTTTTTCAACCTGATGAGTGTTGTGACTTTTTAGTAGGTAGAATAATTTAATGTGTGTCATAATAATAAAGCTAATTTTTTTGGTTGAATAGCACCGAACATGAATTTTGAAATAAAAATTTAATCAATGCTTGATGGTTATAAATCTCCCAATCATTTATTATACTATTTTAAGAGGAATCTTGAGTAATTATTTGATTGATTGTTTTTTATGTGTAAGAATTCTAGATTTTAAAGTATCATAATAGTGGAGGTCTCCACTATGAAAAATGTTCCCTGTATTTTAAAAACCCCATATGGGGGTAGTATTATGCATGAAAAACTAGGTAATATGAATCATATACAAATCGTGGCATACTTTTACTAACATGCATGTTATATAGGAGACTTATGCAAGGCCACCTATGAGAAAATACCTCATAGTCAAGAAAAAGGGATCTTAATAATTCTTAAATTCTATTATTAATAATTAAAGGAGGTTATAATTTGGAATTCTCAAGACCACAATGGGTGGATTTTCCACGGAAATATATTTTTGAAAATATGGGGTCATCAGTTCCGATAATGATAATGAATGAGGAACCACTCATACCTGAATTTGGTGTACAAAATAGGGTATATTTTTCAGAAATGGGATTTCTGATATTTTTCTGTGAAGATTAATATCTTGCAGTAAAGACATTGTGTTGTGCTATTTCACGTCATGTAGTATGAAAATTAGTTTCTTAAATATATGGTCATTAGCTTATAAAAAAATATTCCGTGTCACCAAATTCATAATATGTTGTCCAGAGACATACAACCATGTTTAGGAATAGAATGAAAGAACAGTAAACCATGATTTCATAATTTTTCAATCTGATGAATTTTATGGGAAAAGGCAAATATGAATTAGAAGAATTCCTTTCCATGAATGAAGATAACACTATTTGATGAACCCATTATGGGTGTTTCATTATTTAGGGACAAGTAGCACATATGATGCATAGCCAAATAGTGGAAATCTTTTATTAGATGGGCCTGTTATATTAGTGACTTATGAAAGGCCAAATTTGGGCTTGTACAATATAATCAAGAAAAAGAGATCATTATTTTAGACATTCTTATACTAAAAGCAGAAGAATTCTTAAGTAGATACATATTTTCCAATGCATTGAGTTCGGTTTATAGAGAAATGTACCTAAACACAGAAATAGTATTTCAAATATTGATTTCTATAGTAAAAGTGGAATAAACCTTCTATAAAGGTATAATACGAACATAGTAATTAAGGTGTCTATATTTTTTAGGTCATACTACAAGGACCATAATATCACTGAAATAATGGATGGTATGTGTTTAAACGATACAATGTTATATCAATATGTTTCTTACAAATGGAGAGTGAAAATGTATAATACATGGTCTTGGATACATTTAGGTCAAGAGAAAGGATATGGGAAAAATATACAATGGATGAACTCTTTAAAATATGTATTCATGTATATCATCAATATATTTTTTTGGGGATAAAAGTGGATTCTACCATGAATGAAGTTAATACTATTTGACAAATAGATTATGGGGGATGTATCTTGTAGGGACAGTGAGGGAGTGTGCTTCGTAGCCAAACAGTATCATTCTGTGGATGAAGGGCTGTTATAAATGCCAATTTTATTCAAGGATACCTAGGGGAACATACTGCATAATTAGGAAAAAGATTTCTCAAGAAACCGGTATTCTTCCACTCGAAACCCAATAAAGATTATGAAGATTCAAAATTAATCAAAATTAAGAGTATAAAATGAGAAAGGTGACATGTTTAATGCATTGGAAAAATATATGATTCAATATTGGTCATGAGTATGAATTCCATTATATATATGTGATTCATATGTGTAATGGGGTTTCCCCTTAGTGGTCTCTATAAAGGGAGGACGCAAATTAAGTGCACCTAAATGGATTTTTAATAGTATGCAGCAGATGTGGAATTTTATTTTATCCATAGATGGAACTATGATATATGTTTTATTCTTCACTACGTATCACAGTAGGGTGAGAATGAAGTCATACATATTTGTTTAAGAATTCCCTATGAAGGTTTGATTCAAATAAATAGGGAATAAATGGGGGTTTCTTTGTCGTGGTGTGGACCAACATTAGAGATCAATTTGTCTCTACGTATCTCGTTTGGAATGTGAAATAAGCCAAATTTAGTTCTTGAAATATTCCCCATGTTGATTTGATTCATAAACATTGAGAATTAAATAGGTTTTTATCATGGTTGGGCCCAATATTTGAGATCTAAGCATCTATACATATCTCATATAAATTTAGAATTATGCAGAAAATTGTTATTTAAAAGATAATTCCCCGCAACAATTGGGTTTGATGTGACATATGGGGGATTTTAAATCATTCAAGAATAATGGATAATCTTATGAAACTAGATTGTATGAAGATCAAACCTTTTATTCTGGAAGAGTACTCTGTGTATATTTGGATCATATACAAGACGGAAATGGGAAATAAATTCTTTATGTTTGTGTTTGGGCCCACAATTGGATATCTAGCCATCACTACATATCCCATTGGAAAGAGAATCAAGCCACACATAGTTCGTAAAATTAGTAATCCCAATATAGATCTAACTCATAAAAAATAGAATGGGGGAATTTTTTTTCATGGAACCGGCCAAGATTTGAGACATATGAACCTCTACGTATCTAATTGGAATTAGAATCAATCCAAATATAGTTCTTAAAAAGTGTTTCTCTATGATGATATGATTCAAACATTTGGATAAATGAGACTCATGGTCCACTAAGGAGTAGCAATGATGTGAGAAATGCATGTTCCTGGAAGATAATCATTTTTATAGAACCTCAAGGAGTGACAATTTGTGGTATCATGGGGTATTTATTAAAGTTAAATGATGAATATGTTAATCATATAGTTTAATGTCATGTTGAAAGGAATAATGATGTCACAGAATTTAATGTCATGCGAAAAGGAAAATGAATATTTTACATTTTAATGTCTTGTATCCTGGATGAATATGGCTGTTTTTCAGCTTAATGTCATGAAACTAGGAAATATATGAAACTCATTTAAACAACATGAAGCATGGACACATTTTTTTGTAGAGTTTATTTTCTTGAAACTTGGACATTACCCTATCTGATTATACAAAGTACTTCTTCAGGAATGTGGTGTTGGTTGAAGTTGTCATAATTTCTCCATAGATTGAGAATACAGAATAAGATCCATTAGAGTAGATATTATGTATGGAATAAGGTCATTAACACATTGGCTCAAGATTGGGTGGCTTAATTCTTGGTATCATCAGAGTCTTGAAGATTAATACCAATTCTCTTTGAATAAATGACTATAGAATAACATTATTGTTAACATCCCATGATGTTCTTTTCTAATAGACATTAAAATGATGAAAAGTGTGAAATCTATTTTTTTATTTGTTCCAGATCATAAAATATCTTCTAATACTATCATATATAGATAAATGATCATTGATGGAATCATGGTATGGATGAAATTGAATTTAAATAGGAAAACTGATTCTATTATGTATACCAATGATCATTGAGTTTCTCGTGTGGGAGTACGAGTAGTAGTCTGATAAGCCCATAAAGGATGAAAAAGTTTATCAAGATAATATTTATTATCTTTATCAACCTTTTGAGTAATTCTCTATGGTAAGGTCCTATTTAAATCTTATATATATATCCATTGGACACTACATGATTGTGAGAGGAATGGTTGGATATGATATTGTGCTCTTGATATAACTTCTTTACCTCAATAGAATAGAAATTTTTGTCATTGTCCATCAATATGGTATGAGGGACCCATATTTAGTAATGATATTAGCTTTTACAATTCTAACAATGATTTTGGCCCCACCATCCTTGAGAGGTAATTCTTCATCCCATTTGGAGAAGAAATTAGTAGTAGTAAGATTATACTTGAAATGATTCACTCTAGTCGGAGGATGAGGTCATACTACATCCATTCCCCATAAAGAAAAAGGCTAGGAGTACTCCACTCTGTGTAAAAAATATGGTGGTTGATGAATAATGTTTTCATGAAAATGTCATCAATGACACATCTTGGTGAAATATATGAAAGCTTCTGTCATCGAAGGAAAAAATTATTCACGACTTTGGATTTCATCATAAATCCATTTCATAAACTCTTGAGAACCACATGAACCTACATGTACTTCTTTTCTGATAGTTGTGGTTTTCCCCAAAAATGTATCTGAAATGAATTATGTCTAATCCTCTCATATAAAGGCCCATCTAATGATATGGGCTATCATAAAGAGTGAAATTAACTACTCATTTCTATATTTGTTCTTTTTTAATTATTTCTAGAGGAAGAACCCAATTTTGGAGTAATCCCATGATGGGTGTCATTCATCATGTGGAGTGACCATATGGCTGAGAGATGGGACTTATTTCATTGATTTACTCTATTGAGATTTGAGAAAGAGGGAAACCTCTCTACGATGGCCAATGTTAATGACTGTTTTATCCCAATTTGGATATTCCAAGGATGTGGTTGAATTTTCCAATGCATCCTTCAGGGAATTTTGGGACCATGAGACGTAATACAATGATGAATTTGAGGGAAAATGTGTTGTTAACCCTCGAACATAATCAAAAATTGAGATTAATTCTTCTTAAATGATAGAAAAATCCCCATTGATTTGTTTGGTTACCAATTCTGAATCACCTCTCACCTCCAAATAGTCTACTGGTACATGGAGTGATAGTTCTATACATATAATTAGAGATTAATATTCTGATTCATTATTATTACAAACTTCTGATAACATAAAAAAATATGGAAAAAACTTCATTCTTCATGGAGATAAGCTCTATTCATTATCTATCTTCGTTAATTTTATGGTTTTCCATTTTATATGTCGATGGACTTCTAGAAGCACCATCAATTTAAATTTCCTATATTTGGGGATTTTCATGAATATAGAAGATCTATTCATTAAGAAATTTAATATTCAATGATTCCTCTTCCATAGATAGGTTCCTTGCAAGGAAATCTATGAATGGATGGACTTTTACAACTTTCTGAGGAACAAACTGTATATCGAACTATTGAAGAATAACAACCCATCAAGCCAGATGTATTGTAAGCCTAGGATGATAGTGGATAAATTTGAGAAGGTTATTGAAAGATACCAAGTGGACCTCATGATGCTTCAAAGAGAGTCTCAATTTTAAAATTGCAAGGTTTAATTATAGGTATATTTTCTCAATATCTAAATATCATGCCTCTATAGCACACATGGGTCGACAGGGATAGTAAAGCCTATTTCCATTTCCGGTATCATTTTTTTCAAGGATGGAACCCAATGATCTTTCCATGTCCATAACAGAAATAATGATAGTCTTTCCAACAACAAGTTGAATAATTATTTGTTTTCTCAAGAGTTATTTGTCGTGGATATCAAACACTTCTTGGCAGTCATTAGTCCACTGATATGTAACCCATTTCATTATCAATTTTGTGATGATAAAACACATGCATACCCAATTAGATATGAAATGTTGGATATATGCCAATATTCTTTGATGTTCTCTCAATTATTTAATGTTTCGAGCAGATTACATTCCCTGGATAAACTTTCTCTTCTTAGGGTCAACATAGATGCCATGATGGTGTCTAACAAAACTGAGAAATTTCCTCGAGGTTACCCCAAATTCACATTTCAATGGGTTAATCATTAATTTTTTTTTTTTCAAATACTACCATGTATAGTCTCGAGGTCATCCTTTTGACCATAACGTTGTTTGGAATTAACTACTAGGTCGTCCACATAGAATTCAATAAATGTTCCCAAAAAGGGGTTGAAAGTATGGTGAATTACACGTTGATATGTCGCACCATCATTATTCAAGCCAAAGGGCATTACCCAATAGTAGAAAATGCCTTGAGGGGCTATAAAGGCTATATATTCCTCATATTATTAAGCCATTATTATTTTTATAAACCAAGAGTATCCATCCATGAAAATATATATATTTTTAGTTAGTTGTTGTATCAATCACAAGATCTGTGATTGGAATAAAAAAGTCATCCTTGGGAAAATGCGGGCTAAAATCACTAAAATCAAGGAAAAATATGATTTTACTAGTATTTTTATTGAATGGGAAAATGTTGGAATAACATAAAAAATATTTAAACTCCCTAATATAGTTACCTATGATAAGATTTTCAACTTTAGACTCAATTTTAGAATCATGAGATGGGGGCATTCTACTTGCTGCCTTCATAAATCCGAGATGCACTTCTCGAAAACCAAAATGATGAGTGGCTATGTTAAGGTCATGGTATATAAATTCATTATATTTCCAATAAAAAAATCCAAGTTGATCTTTATAAATGATGTGTACACAACTTATTCTTTAGAATTCATGGCCACACTTCTTAAAGTGGGGCATTGATATTCTTTTGTATCATTATTTCTTTCTCTATGTTCATCCACAGTGGTGGATACACCTTCCTCAAATACTGGAGGGGAATCCTTGAAATATTCCTTTTTATTCATCCTCGCGTTTTACCCCATATGTTTCTTCATGAAGGGTTGGTGATGAAGCAATACATTCAGAGTTAGGGGATGAGTAAGAATTTGTACATCCTGATGAAGATGTAACCATTTCGGAACTTACTAATGATAAAGGATCTTTATGGAGAATATAAGAGAAAATTATATGTTAGGAATCAACAACAATCTCTTTCACAATTAACGTGCCAACTTATTTTACCCTGATAGATAAATCAATATCTTGATGATGTTCTGTGGATGAAATAAAGACATCTCCAGTTAAGTATTAACCACTTCTTGGAAGATCAATAATTTATCCCATTCTATTAGAATAAATTTTCAAAACTAACACCATCGAATTCACTAGATGAGTTATGTTATTTGGTTCTACCCTTCCAATTTTTTTGAAATGAAACATATAATCTACACTAAGATGTTTTAATGGGTTAGATGGAATCTTTTCAAAATCATTCAATGTATTGATACATGTTTTATAATTATACATGAACTATGTTACCTTTATGTGATAGACATCTCCCAAAATATAATGAGCTTCATATGTTTTGAACATGTCCATTTCAGCATTCAATGTCCCAATTTTACCATTGAAAAAATACTCCATTAATTTTTGGTTTGAAAAAGGAATGTCCATATGTGGTTGTAGCCAAGGCCTTCGAAGAATAATGATGACAGCTATGTAAGATCAGACAATAAAGAAATTTGAATTAGAGTTAAGATCCCCAAACTGATTTCAGAGCGTAATCTATCCTATAGCTTATTATTCATTTTTTTCATAACCATGCAACCTTAATGTGGAGGGTGATAATTTAGATTGCCTGAGACACAACTGAGAAACTATATGGATGGGAATGAGGTTGACTCCTGAGCCATTATCAATGAAGGCTCATTAGATATCTGAATAGTTGACCAGGCTAGATATGTACAGGGCCTAAAGTGTCCATATACAACATTATCCACATCTTGATCTGAGAATGATATAACTATATGACATTATAGAGGATCATTATCTATAAAATAAACCTCAGCAACAGCAACCTCGGTTTCATACTCATGAGGACATTATAAAGACTCAGTAAGTGCTTCCAAAAGATTATTTGACATATTCATAGAATCCATGATTGATAGCAGGGATGTTATTTGGGAAATTTTTATCAAAATTTCACATTTATGGTCCAATGTCCTACATTTTACAACATAGAGATGTTGTTTTTCAGGTGCCTTGGAAGTGGATGTTCTTGACATAGATGGACCACATGTTAGGGTAGAAGTATGAAATACTTATGAACATAGTGGATTAGAATTAATATGTCTATCTACCTACCAAGAGAGTGGTTGTAAAGCCTATAATTGGTCATCCAAGATGATCTTTCTTGGGTTGATCCTGTTATGTGTGGGTGAGTTCCTCTGTTTTTTATCACTTTAAGGTCTCTCCCACGCATTTCTACAGAAGAAATGGTTCATGAAGGGAGAGAGATGAATATATGTTCTTCTAGAATATCCACATCTTATCACGTATCCTTGAAAATTAAATTATCCCCTAGTTCTATAATCAATTACTATGAATTCAGGTTTATAAATAGATTAATAATTTGCATAGTAGTCCATTGAGTGGATAACGTTGAGAGAACCGAAGAACAATTCCTCATCCAAATTAGGCTCTAGTTTACATGTTGGTTCTTGTAGTTCCATTTTTTGGGGTGGTGCTCGTGGTTTTGAGAAAATTGGCATTAAATCATCCAATGTTACGGAAAACATTTCCCTTGACATGATCTCATCTTTTTCTGACTACTCATTATATTTTTGACTATGTTTCTTCTTCAAAGATTGTGCATTACAGGACTAATCTTTTTATGATGATGGATTTTCTAGTGTGAAAGTGGAACAAAGAAAAGTTGGTTATTTCAACTATGTTTGAAGAATTCCATGAGTTTGATTGATATTTTACAATAAAATCCAATCATTATACTTTTATGCAATTTTTCTTTTGACTTCCCTCTATCCCCCTTCATCTTATAGATCGGTAGCAATAACATGTGCTACATAGGTTGATAGAAAAATATAGATTCACTTGTCTAAATACCATGATTGTTTATGAGATATTCGATAACAAAACACTCTTAAATGGGTTGTCCTAACAATTAATGAAAGGTAAAATAATTTGGGAGGTCTTCACCCCTTCTTTATTTGGTTTCTCCACCCTTGGAAATTGGACTAAGTTGTTTTCCAAGGCTAAAATGATGTAACTGGGAACATGTTCATTATTAAAATAATATACCTTGTTCGTTATCTCTTCAAAAGTTCTTCACATTTTATCTTTTTGATCATCTGGAAAAATAGTTCATTGTTACTGACGCTCAGGATGAGGAGCCTTATGGTTTTATGAGGGCCATAAAGTAGAAGAATTTTTATGTTCATTCTCTATTTTATCATTGGAAGCATATGATTTAATTTTTCTTCATTCTGAAGATGATGGGATTATACAAGAGTTACATTTGGTTTCAACCATTGAATTATCCACTTTTTGGGAGATTGAAGTATGTTCCCAAAACCTTCATGTGTATTTCATAGAGATTAATTGTGTACACTTCTCATCACATATATTTCCCAAAAAAATTAGATGCAACTCATATTGAGGGAGTGTTAAGATTAAAAAATATCATATTTATTTCCCTCAAGAAATGAAATCTTAAACACATTCATTCTCCCTTTGTTTTCAGTTTGAAAGATTTAATATTTTTTTCTTCTGTATAATTGAGTTGAATTGTAAAAGTATTTTTTTCAGATATTTTCCCATACATTAATTGATAGGGACTAAAAACATATATACTAGAGAAAGGATGTCCAGTATAGTTATTGCACAAAAAATATGAGATGTAATACTTATTTTTTTTAGGGGTCCCCATAATAAAATCACATCGAGAGAAAAAATAAGTTAACTGCTGCTCCAGATCTCCAAAACTAATAAATATTGGAAATGTGGTATTAACAATGTTTTGTGGGGGTCAGATATACCCATTCTGGGTAAAACATCTTTTATGTATGTACTGGTTCATTTCATTCTTCAATAGATTCAAATTGAGTTGAGAATGCCTCAATTGTATTAATAAGAATTTGGGTAATTTCTAGATGATATGGAACCTATACAAGTAGAACATTTTGATCATGAACTAGCGTGATGACTAGAAAAACTAATGGTGGTGGAGCTACTAGTATTTGTTAACGATATATAAAGGGGACATGCCTATACAAATATATTTTATATTGTTCTGGATATATACCCAAGTGAATTAATGTATTATCTACATCCAATGTTAAAACAAAGCCTCATTGATGTGTACTTCCTACTGGATGTGAAAGCCGATGATTTCCTTGTGGATCATGTCTGGTAGGAATGCTACTTCAGAGTAACTTTTCATTGAGTCTTTTCAACTCCATAAACTCCTCCTATTACAGGGAAAATAATTATTCATGAAAAAGTGATTTACCATCTCTAATAGAAAAGAGAGACATGATCTAAGATTTAACTTTCCCCTTATCAGATGCCTTTTTAGGAGCAGAGAGATGTTTACTTGAGCGAATACCTAGATTTTTTGTAATCCCTTTATTTCGGGTATGCACACCTCCTTCATTTTATTCGGTGTGTACAATATTATGAATAATAAAATCATTATACAACTATTCTAAACTAGACTCATATCTTGTATGATCTTTCATGATGGATTTAATGACATTCCATAATGCATAATGAATTGATGGAATTCTATTAGTATCTTTGTATGATTGTCTCCTTTTGTGCCCTCCATGATCCTTTGTTCTCACATATGATGATTTCCCATGATCTATTTGAGAAGAAGTATCCTAAAGGGAATCCATGTATAGTTATTTTGTGCGTTAAATTTGTGGATTCTTCCCTAATTGGGAGTAAATTGACTTCTTGTTGAGGTGCAGATTGTGGATGTGAAAAAACCCACAGCTCTGCAGGCTGGGGTTTTTCCTTTTCTTCTTCTTCAAACCTTCAAACTTTTTTTTCTAATTCAATGGTCGGGTTAATATATCACCCAGCCTTGTGGTGTGGGGGTTCCTAAACTGATATAGCTGATATCAACATAAATTCTATAATAATTTTATGAATTATGGTATGAACATTGGATGGGTTCAGTATCTGGATACCACTTAAATCACCTATTTCGAAAGACTGTTGTGCTATTTTAGAAATTTTTTCAATCTAATGGATGACATCCACTTAATGGAATATATGATTGATGTTCTCATATTCATGAAAACAAAATGTGTCCTGACAGTTTTTGCTCTTTGAGAAGGACTTTTTGAATACCAATCAAGGCCTGTTGATGATAATAATTTCATCGGTAATGAATCAAATTTATTTGTTGTAGCCATCATGGGTAAACAACATATCATGAGGCCACGTTCGAGAAGCTTCACTGATATTGGTGTGTAGTGAAATTCAATGCTCTCTGTTCACACCATCTGATGATATAAATAGTATATGGGTTTCCAAAATCAACTATTTCTACTTATATAATGAATTTAGGCATTCATAATGAAGATCCACTTGTGGTTTCTTGAGCTTTGGATACTAAGAATCCTAGAGATATGCCAAGTGAATTTTTCATTTTTACCCTTCTATTACATTAACATGACATTGATATTAATCATGTGGTAATAATATGGCTTTCATATGATGACGATTATTCAATATGTTGAGGCGAATATCATGAATGAAATCTCCGTTCATCAATTTTGGATAGTTGTTCTAAGAGGGTTCTAATGGCCGAAACATGACTAGTTTTTCACCCTTAGAAAATTGTTTTCTTATATTCAACATATCATCCTCAACATTTCCTAGAGTATTCTAAACATGGTCCGACCAGAGTGGATGATTATCAATTGTTTTATCACAAGCAATAGGACTAGTTGTTCTCTATCTACTATATTAGAAGAAAAAGGACCCAAGGGAGGTTTGGATAATGTCAGTCACCTTGTGTTGTCTTCTGGTTGAGAAATTATCTTACATATTTTTAATAATGAGTCAGAAATGACCAGCCTTATGTAGGAAAGTTCCTCAATATAATAGGACTTTCTCATCACTTAATTGTCAACTTGAGAATTATCATGAAAATACACATTGTTGTGGAGATAAAATTTGCAGTGATTGCCATCATGGGGAGGACCATCATGATGTATTATAGAAAAGAATAAATCAACTTTCCCCCTGGTTTTCTAGCCACATGGAGGGTTTCCACAACATTCAACCATAGATATATTCTCTATATTAACCAACTTTTCATTAAGACAACCTTCATGATGAAGTTTCCAATGGGGAACTTCAGAATTACTTCTAATACTCCCATAATTTAGTAATAGGAGGGTAGGATTATGAGTTGTAATAGAAAAATTTATAAGGGCTTCAAGAACTCTAGAATTAAGATGAGACGGATTGTAAAGTAACTCGTGATTTTCCAAATTTTCGTGGAGGCACTTCATTATAGATTCTCTCTTACACATAAGTGGGTCCACATTCTAGGATTTTTGGTTTTCATGGATTGGTGTATGTTCTTGACATGTAGCAGTCATCAGTACAAGATGATTATCTTTATTTGGAAAGTGTGTATGCTCCCGATCTGTTTGTCTGTATGATATGTGGGAGTATTCCACATAACCCTCCAGGACATCAAAAGAGGTATGTATATACACCCAAAAAGAATACTGATGATTTATCCTAGTTATAATGATAAAATTATGTGTTTATACCTCTGGTTCCACTAATGTTGTTGTTATGATATTATGTGAGGCTTACAGGATATGGGAAGGAATTTTTCTCCTCCCTTTCACAATTAATAAATATGTTTAGTGAATTTAGTTGAAAAAATGGGAATATATTTTCATTATGTATCTAGAGTTGGTTTAGAAACTGCTCTTATCCTACATTTACTATTATTGGATACTGGCAGTACTCATGTGTAGGTGAAAAGAGTTGAGTCAACCCCAGGTTTATGGTTAGAGCATTCTGAATGATTTCTTCACGTGCTTCCAAATGATACCATTGGTTGGTATGATCGATATTGGCATGTGTATGTGCATGTTTTTTGTTTCCACTAAACATGGTCGACCAACATCATTCCATGCTAACTAAAGAGACTATTGGTGGGATTAGAATGTTCATGAAGGTGTATGCTCCAACTTACAAGTTGCTTCCACATTTGAATGATGGGATTCCTTGAATGCAGCCAGTCATGTCTCCTGACTGGATGATAGATTGTAAGTTAGTTTATGTTCCTGCTCATGGTTCTCCACTGGATTTGAATGGTGGGATTTGTCGGGCACCACCAGATGAGCATGATGGATAGAGGAATTATGGTGTTTTTGTTTATGTTCTTGTTTTTTTTCACATAGTTGGGTTAATGGACCTCTTCATTGGGGGGAAAGGAACGCACATACACACTTTTTATCGGCTATCATCCAAGGTGGTTCATCTTGTAGGCCTGAAGTTGAGGGACCTGAGCCCAAGAACCAGTGATAGAACCCTCATCATTTTGAGGGGTTTCTATAGCCCATCATTGTTAGCGGTGACTGTAGGAAAGATACCTTGGGAGGGGCCCTTTGGTCTTCATGATGAGGAAACGGATGGCCCCTTATTCTACGTCCCTAGAATAGGGAATGGATTCTTGATTTCATTATTAGGATAAACTCTTGAAACTATTGAAGATAATGGTTGGCACCATCTTCTTTTGAACCACTAGTCTTCGTTGACAAGTTGATCGAGGACTAATCATGATTTGGAGGGCATGTTCGGAAGCCTCCATGGTCATGATAGTACCATGTTGACGGTATTCTCATACCAATGTAGTGGATACCCTAGATTGAAGATGATGAATTGGTGAGGACATCCTTTGAGTGGACTGTGATTTAAATTGAGAAACAACTGAGGCATTCGTGGTTACAAAATTGGAATGAATGGATTTATTGAAATAAAGTGCCTATATATTTCAAAAAACAAACAATTAACTTCATTAAAGCATCATCGTTTAGATAAACACATGAATGATTGATTATCGTTCCTTTTGATCATTTATAAATTTATAAGGACCTGATAGATGGTTAACAATATCAACATTTTTAAGGATTCACATTGGGATCATCATTTTATCCTTTCCCTAAGAACACGTGTAATTGTTAGAAATCACTAATTCTGGATGATTTCCATTGGATTTATTTATGGAACCAGAAACATCAAACATTTCTGTATCCAATGGGACTTTTTTCCAAAGGTAGGTGTTCATTAGTTTTTGAACTAAAAAACTTAATAACACACATTGGTCGAGAGGATGGGAGGTCAGCCTCATCCCACCCTTTTGGTTGAATAATTTCCTATTACGGGACTCTCTTTTATATTTAAGATATATTCATAAATCCTTATTAATTTACAGAGTATAATGTTGGTTTCCCCTGAAATTTGTAATCAATTATCCGTTTTTGTGAAATTTTAGAATCATCCATATGCATTCTAGTTTCTTTATTAAAAATTATATTTGTATGTTTTAGTGGTTCTCCATCAATGGTATCCTCTTCTATTATACTTACAGATCCTTTTTTTGTTATGATTATTCTTGTTTTTAAGCCACATGGTGGGGAACTATAATATGTGTGTTCATCTAGGTAGAAAAAAGTTGTTTTGATGCTGGGATCGTACCAATAAATGGGCTACCTGCATATCATTGTGAAAGGACTAAGAACCCTTGTAGTTCGGTGACACTTAATGGGACACATCATACATTTTTAGGTCATTTGATTGGGTCCTAAGCATCTATAATAATGTCATATGGTAATGACATCTAAGTGGAAGGTTCTTAGTAAAGACCCGGTGTGGAACTTATTCCTAATTAGTCCATGGAATCAGGAAAGGGTATGAGTTTCCATGATGGATTAGACTATGTTGGGAATATATCTCAGAAGGAAGATGGTCGATTTGAAAAATTGGGGTTCAACCTCAGGGAGGTTTCATACATATCCCACTAGGAAGGGAATCAATACCAACATTGTTTGGTAATTCATATAGGTTTTTATGAACCTTGTAGTGAAATATGTTGGGGCTTACTCTTAAGGAGGATTACCTTATGAAAAGGACCATTAGATATGTCTTAACTCATGGAGATTTAGGGGCTTAATTTGAGGATTACATCTAAGGAGGATTCCCGAATAAAGGGAATTAGGGTTTTATTTCTAAATAGGACATCTAGTGATATCGGTCCACAAGTGAATGCTTCATAAATATCACAATTATAGTGGGAATAAGTGTTCTAGTAGTTCATGAAATGTGGTTGATTGTGTGGATGTTGTGATCATCAAAAATATCTAAGACACAATATTCTAGCTCTGTGTTATAAAAAAATGATGTGAAAGATTCCCCAAACCTCAAACATTCTCTTCTAAAAATGGAATAGGTCTAGCCTATGGTGAAGGAAGTCGAGGAAATTTGGGGAAAGGATGTAGAGAAATGAACCATTTAATTTGAAATTAATGTGATGATCATTATGTCTCACCTGAAATACTAGTGGCTTACTATATGGATTATTCCCATCAATGGATCCCAATAGAGGTGGGATAATTTTCTTTTTTTTAATGGAAATGAAATTTTTATCCTTACAATCCCAATTTGGAACCATAGGATACTAATAATAGAGACAAAAAGGGGAGGACATAGGCATATCCCCAAAATCCACGACTAGGAAAATCCCAACACTCTTTAATGTTATGGTATGTGTGACTGTATATATATAGACTAGAAGACATTCCATGTATCCTACCACCTTATTAGACAAATTTGGGAATCCTATTATAGTAGGTATACAAACCCAAATGGGAAACACGCTTATTTGACTTTCCTAATTTTTTAATAAGTCGAGAGGTTTTGGTGGAGGATTCATCTTAGTCTATTTCATATAAGGGAGCCAAGAATATAGGTACACTAAAATATGTTTATTTGAAGAGGTTTTACAATGTTATATTCATAGGTCATGGGCGTAGATATGTAGTAAAGCTCCATTACATAGGTATGTCACATAAGTGTGCCATGAAGGTCCTATTAATGACTAGAAAATGATTATAAATAGAGAACTAAACCTATGATATCATAAAAAGAACTAACATAAAGACAATAATTGGGTGATATTTTAATCTAAACCAATTGTGTCTCATTTGGTCTCTTTAGAAGAGCCCATAACAGGTCCTTAAAAATAGACATTACATAGGTAGTTTCATCATTATGGAAGAATGATCATTAATCTGATGTTCTGTTTTTCCATCTATGATAGGATTTCAAAAATGATTAACACATATAATTATATATTCTATAATGTTATAGATTGATAATTGAGAAAATTTGGGGAACCTTTGATAATGCTCTAGGAAATGGGTGCTTCCATAGTTCTTGAAACGTTTTTCAGTCCTCAAGTGGGGAGCCCAAGGCTCCTATTTATAAGAAATGAAGGGGGTGGTCTAAAAGAGGTTGTCTATGGAGGTTATCGGCATAGATCTTCATAATTGGTCATCCATCTTGGTAAATTAAAATTATATTTCAATATAGTTCTACTTTGTAGCTCTACAGCGTAGGCGCTATCCACTAGGCTATATAAGGAGATTGTGCACTAGTTTTCTAGATGCGTAGGTGTCCTGTGTAGGTCTCTTGCACTTTATGTATTTTACATCCATTATTTTCTTCCTAGATATATTGAAATATCCAAATGACTTATTCATAAAATTTTTCCCTTCATAAGGAGTTATAAAATTTACATTTGTGTAATGGTAGTGAAAGAGTATCCCAAAGGAAAAATAGGTTTTTCAGATGAATCCCTTTCCAGTTTATAATCAACTGAATCATATGAACCAAAATTAATAATAATAAAAATATAAATTAAATACCATATAAAATGATATATTAATTATATTATAAATAAATGGATCATATACAAAAACCATAACCAATAAAGAGTGGTGAATAAGGAATATCTTGAAAAAATGTATATGTGGCGAGAAAATCCTTACTTTCTATCAGAATGTGTTCTGCACTTGACCATAATGTTCTGAATAATCAAATTAAATCCATCAATTAATTAATTAAGAAGCTTATATAAATTCAATTCATTTTTAATAATTTTATTATGTTTCATTATTTTCTTTTTGATAATTTGTACGATACAATAATACCATTATGGAGCGATCATTTCATTGGTTTCTAAGATCAATTCTCTTTTTTATAAGTAATGATGTTCATGTAAAATGGGTTTAATTCAACAGAATTTGAACTAAATGTTACTAATGAACCAAAAATATGTCTAATTAGTGGTATTTAATATATTTTTCATATATGGGGATGAATCATTAGATAACATGTTATTGATAAATGTTTAGCTTAATTTTAGCAGTTTTGTGATCATAATAAACTAGTTTCATTCTATTATTTTCTATTTTGTATATAAAATGGTTACCAAAAATTATTTAATATATAATAAATATTTTATGATCTTGATAAACCATAAAAATTGTTTCATGGTCAGCCTTAAAGTTTGAATTTATGAATGAATTTGTTTTTGCAACAAAGGTTATAAATCGTTACGTCCCAAACAATAATTTCATTTTAAAAATTAACGAGATATAGAGGGTAAAATAATATTCATGAATTATATTCCATTAAATTTATATAAATATAGTAAATATATGTTACTGTAGTTATCATAACCATTTAAATAGAGGAGGTGTGGAAATAATAATAAAATAAATAAACTAGAAATGAAATTAAATTGAAAAGGAAGAAGATTTTACCTCTTGAAAACACCTCATTGGGAACTTTTTTATTGAATTTTTTTGGGTGTTTTAATGAGAAAAAGAGATAATAGATGTGGGGGAGAGGATAGGGAAGAGTATTTGGGTAGGATTTTACAAGCATAAAGTCTTAGAGGTTTAAGGAGAAGTTGCGGTGAGCAGTGGTATTTGTAGTGGAAGAGAGGGGTGATTTCACATTATTTAGTTCTTTATTTTTATATTTTTCATACGAAAAGAAATAATGATGATTCATGTGAGTAAATATATTAATAAGTAAATGTGAGTTTAATCAATGTCTGATTTCATCATCTATGACTCCAGGAATAGTGTATTTACCTCATTATGTATTTAAACTATAAATTATCATATTTTACTAATCATTAAAAATTCATGTTTATCATTAAAATAAATAAAATTCACCATGGCCTTTTTTTGTGTAGAATCCAAAAATGAAATCAATTTTATGAAAATACTATACTAAATAATGGAAATCTAATAATTAAGATCATTATATACTCAAAAATAAAGTTTTTATAATTATAATTTATTTTCATGGGCTTTGGAAAATTAAATAAGGTCGTTTTAAATTATACAATAATCATGTGACAAAAAAATATTAATATATTAATCTATTTTTGTAAAATAAATTTTATTTTAAATAATTATTTAAATTTTAATATTGTAATTAAATATTTTTGACTTTAAAAAATACCCAAACATAATTAATAATTTCTAAAATATTTAATTATATATAATATTATGTAATTATATAATATTACTATTTATAAGATACATTAATTTTATTCATACGTTCTTAGGGATGTTTATTGTTTGAATGGGTACATTACTATTCTTAAATGTCACATTGTTATTCCAACAGTCACATTAATATTCATCATAAATAAAACTTATCAAGAAATTTAAAAATACTTAACTGATGTAAATTATGATTTTACTATTCGAGAAATAATGTTTATTTTGTAAAAATTAATTTATTGAAGATCCATATTTTAAATTTAAAACATGTTCTCCATTAAAAGGAAGTAATACCGTATTTAGAAAAATATAGGTTTTTATGTGAAACATTTTATTTATACTTATCTTATGCCTCTAAAAATGTTTTAAATGATTGAAATAATAATTCATTGAATATAATTAATATTAATTTATTTAATATCTTTCACTAATTAGTGGTTAATTGTATTTATTTATATGAAATTTCATTGTAGGCATAATAAGATTTTAATAAAAAAACATTTATGTGGTGTTGGTTTTCATTTCTAATTAATTGGTAATAAATGAGTTAATTTTTAAATATGGGTATTCTATATTATCATTGTTTACATAATATTATTCATTCCTACAATTCCAAAATTTTAAGAACTAACAATAATAATTAAATAATAATATAAGAATTATTTTTTGAGCTTGTAATATATTGAAGAAGTTAAATTTAATAAGAGGAACACTATACAATCTTGGGGTGTTACAGAATTGATAAAATATTTGTCAATTAATTTATTTTAAAATATTTATATATTTTGATTATAAAGAAATATTTATAAATTTTATTCATTATTTAATTAATTAATTACACTTTCACAAAATTAATTTTGAACATTGAGTTATTGGGTGTTGGGGACATATTATGTCGGACCATAGATCATTGTATTGGGGTAGCCTAGAGGAGAAAATTAATTTATGCTCTTGAGTTGGTGAAATGGTTTGAGATTACTAGATTTTTAGAATCATCATGAATTTCATCAATCCTTATATCCGGATCTTCATTGAGGGTAGTTGATTGAATGTTTCCACATTAAGGTGTTCTTCTCTTGTATTGGTAATGTGTTATATTTGGTAGACGTCAATGGATGTAGATGGTTTATGGTGAGTGTGGGACGTTACAGTGATTCTTTGATAGTCAATCATGGGGTGGAATGGGCAATCAATCTAGAGGGTTTTTGTTAGTTTTGAAATTTTGAGATATGTAGTTTTGATCATCTGTCCATGTATTCTGAAGATTCCAATTAATGTAAGGGTTCCCTCTCAACCTAGCTTAATTATTGGTTTGACTAAAAATGATATAAAAACGAATTTGAGCTAAAATTGTAGAAATTATCTTATATTAATTTTTATATATTAGTAATATTTTTATAAAATTAATCCATTTATGTATATATAATATTTAATTTTTTTAATTTATATAAAAATTATAATAAAATTAATATTATATGTATTTTATATTGTTTATATAAACATGTAAATGATCAGATCACCCATTACACAGACATGTCGACACGGTCATTAGATGATGACATAAAAAGACATATCTATATATGAATAATGATAGCAATAAAAATAAATAAATAATTTTAAAAATGAAACATCAAATTTTTTAATTCATTTTTATGATGAACTTATGATTAAAATTTTTGTAACTTTATAATTATAATATAAAAATTATTAATTCTTATTTATATTTTTGTAATTAGTATTAAAATTATTAAATACTATATTATGAATACATATAATTATTTTTTAGCGTTACTCTACAATTATATAATTACTGATATATTATTAAAACTATTTACTCATTTATATAAATAATAAATATTAATTTATAATTAGTTATTTTAAAATGTATTTAATAATTAATTTTTTATTACATAAATATAATATATACATCAATAACGAGTTGATACATATATATATATATATATATATTATAGATATATTTTAATATAATTATTAAAATTAAAATTTTTAATTTTTAATTTTTTATTAATAATATATATATATATATTTAAAATCAATTAATCATATTTTTTATGTAGATAATGAAATAATATAGTTTATTTACATATATAATTTATATTTTTTTCGTAAAATAATAATAATTTTTATTATATCATATATATTTGACTGTAATAATAATATTAATTACTACATGTTTAATATAATTATCTATAAATATAAATATATTAATTAATATTATTAAATATAATTATTCTTTTTAATAGTTTGTTGTGTTTAATCATTTTTATAATATTTTATTTCATTAATTATTTAAATATCTTTGATTATTATTTTTATTATATATTGTTTTTATTCTTTATGTATGGGGTTCAAGTGTAAATCTGGTGGTGCCAATGTAAATTCATTGAATAATTTCTTTGATGGTATTCTTGTGAAGTTTGGATATCGATAATGAGCTTCTTCAAGTAGATTATAATTTTATTGAGGTTACCTAGGATGATCCTAAGATACTCAAATCCATCATACCACTGGATGATATATGTATAGACCATCAAATGCTAAATACTGATGTCATCATATTCTTTAAAGATTCTTTCAAGGATTTCTCCATTAGAAGGAAAGCTAAAAAACATTTATTCCCTCACATTGAGACTAATTTGAATGTAGATTATGGGAAGTTTTCTGTGTTTAACATTTTTCTTATTGCACGACTCGCGCTCCCAAAAGTTGATAATCCATGTTGGATTGAGAAAATTGTACATTTCATTTCATTAATTTCAGGGGTTTAAGGCTATAGATGTGCCTCAATAGGACATGATTCGTTCCCTTTCTCGGTTCTTTTAGATGACATGAAATAATTAGTATGAGGTATTGGTTCATTTTTCATGAATCCTTCAACTCTACATGTTCATGAATGGTCATATAAGGTCAATTTATTGAATTATTAGAATTATTTTTCATAGGTTTAGATTAGTATATGTTGTCTTACCTAGAAACTATGTAATATGAAGAAACATTATGATGTTGAGACATCAATTAGGTATCTTATCCATCTAAATAGATAAATAAAGTCTCCTAGGTTGGGGAATGTAACATGGATATTAGTAGAGGTGGACTTAGTGACACCAATATTGAAAACATAATTCTTTCTACTCCCATAGATGACATTAATCATAGTTTATAGTATGATAATTCTTCTAAAAAAATTTATGGATTGACATTACTTTGTACATTCGAATGATGCAAATTATAGAAACAATTATTGTATAACATGTCGTTTTAAAGGAAATTTGATATATTTATTTTATATTATGTCTGAAACATATATTTCAGCTGATAATGATATTCAAATTAATCCAACACAAGATATTGTTTACATATCATGAAGGATATAGTACAATGGGAAGTATTTTGGGATTAGGATACTGATGATTAGTGCTGGGATTTTCCCCCAAATTTTTTTTGGTTGATAACTGTCCAATGAAATTGGATGTTTCGTGGGTATCTAAATTGTTTTATGAAAATGAACATGGGGTTTATTGGTCACCTTTTACTTGTTTCAACGAGTGAGAAAGTAGTGATATGATTTTATTTTAATAATTATAGAAACATTTGGTTATTGGATGACATTTCAGAGGGTAAGAAGACCATTAAAGTGTTTGTTTTTTATTGTGGTTCCCATGTTTATATAACTACGTATTTTACTCATGTTAATGTATATGAAGATTATCAAACTGATTTTGAATTAGATGATCAAATTGATATTGATCCTCAATTAGTGTAAGAGAAGAATTAAATTTAATTATTTCCCTTAAAGAAGAGTTTAGACCAGGAATGAAATAGTCTGATGGGGACTTCATTGTATATCCTTTTATTTATTATGAAATAAGTTTTATAATCAAGTCAATCACATCAGGTTCCCTATTTTCATTCATATGGAAACTGTTTTCACAAGTCTGTTTTATTGTATGGGTTGAATTTTTTGTAATTTTCGGCGTGGGGTACAACATTTTTGAATGGTCTCCAATGAGTTTGTTTGTAGAGAACGACTCCCCAATGGCTCTCAGAAATATGATTCATGGACCTATATTCCAAATGTATGAATTCAATTGATATGATGACCAATAACACATAACAACTCACATTGGGGGTGGAGGGATAATGGGATTTTAGGCTCATCTAAGCCTTTGGTGTGGATTAGTAGTTATTTTAGGACACTCTTTTTGATTTATGTATTTTTCATAAAATTCTTTTTTATTCCCAATTGTCTATATTACAGATTAATCCATGGTAATGATTAATCATTAATATTCCTTGGATCAGAATCTTCTCTATGTATCTGAGTTTCTCCATCAATAATACTGATTTATGGATGGATTATAGATTCATTGGTTACACATAATAATGATACCGGTTTTATGAAATTTTTCTAGGTGCTATAGAGTTTTCTCTCACCTAGGGAGATGAAAGGCATTTTTATTTCTACATAGAAACTATGTGATAATCTTCCTATGTATCATCATTGGAGGAATTAGAAACCACATATTTATATTCTACTTAATTTGGAACTTCAGCTTTTATGGTCATCTGAAAAGGACCCAACCAATTATTTTAACATTTTGAAACAAGTATGTCCAATATATAGGTCTAGATTAATGGATGATGATGAACATATACCTAGGCAGGCCGAGGGACCCGAGAGAGATATGGTCTCCAGGGTAGATATGACCCTACCAAGGATGTGACCTATATAATTTTAGGATTGATTTGAGTGATGGGTTTGTACCTCAGGGAGAGTCCTTTAATATCATAATCAGGTAGGAATCAAATCCCTCATATGGAGTTTACGTTGGGTCCTATGTAGGGAATCAACACAAATTTAGTTTTAATTATTAGGGCATACACTCACAGTGAAACCCATCTATTGTTCCTTCATTGGGAATAAGGTTCTTTAATGGATAGGGGTGGTTTCTGCGATTACACTATATTGGATACCAATTTTAGAGTTGATGTTGTGGATTAAATATAGGGAGAAGGCCCACATGAGTTTATATAATTGGGTTTGATACCATATGGGAGGCCCATTTGAGGGGATATGATTATGTCTTATTCGATATGGAAGGCCCATATGTCGTCAAGTATCATGGATATTTCATTATCATTAATAACCTCTAAGCCCAAATGAGTCATGCCCAGTGTGATAAACAAGAAGAATAAGTTGATCAAAATATCACAATATCCACTTGGTCCATTGATGGGTGAGATTCTGAATCCAAAATTGATATGGATATGGATTTTTGTTTGAGAATACCCTATTCAATTTTGATAACATGGATGGTCACATTTGGTGATCTATCTAGCTTTTTCTCTGTTAGGGCGGAGCGTAGAAAACGTTTCACCTCCTACAAGGATGTCTATTGGGATTACCTTAGGAGGAGTTCCCTTATGGTGTATCTTCAGCGAGAATATTTCCCATTGAAGGGTTATATGTTTTTTTGGGTCTTACACTATATAGGTGTCCCATTTGATATTTTAAGTTTTTTCTTACATCTATGGTGAATGTCTATTTTTTAGATATGATTGTGGCTTATACCATATGAGAGGCCCAATTGAGGGGACATGATTTGAGCATATAGAATATGGGAGTCCCATTTCAGTTTTAATATTGTGTGGATTAACTGATTTCCACTAATCACTAAGCTTATCTATGTCATGATCAGTGTGAGAAAAAAGAAGAAGTAGTCAATATAAAAATCACACAAGCCACTTGGTCTACTAATGGAAAAGATATTGAAACCATATGGGAGAGGGATATGACTCTATGTTTTATTATCCCATATTTTATTTTGATATCCATGATATTTATTTTTGTTGATGTATCTATATATGTAAAATGTGATGGAAACGAGGATAAAAAGTGTCACCTCTTGGATGAAAGGCTAGTGGATTTCCTTAGTTTGAGTGACTTAAAATTGGTTCTGAGGAGTAAAATATAATTTATTGTTGAAGATAATGGCCCATGTGATCCTTAGACTTGATCCTTGAATTGGTGAGGTAGACATGATCTCCCTAGTTTAAAAATTCTAGTTTCCATGGGAATTTAAATATGGGTATATTCTGATGGTCCTCCTTTCTATGATGATTACACATGCACTACCCCTTACAAAATATACGTAAACACTAGAGTAAACACTAATGTGACCGATGATTTTATCACATATGCCAGGTATCATTATAGGGGTCCTTTTCCTAATCCTATTAGAATGGATTTCAGTGGGGAAAAAATATGGGCCAATGACATTATAGAATATAATGACGAGGGGTGTAGTGTAGAATGAAATATGATTCCCCATTCCATGCAGCAGATTCTTATGTGGGATGGGGTTCCCTCATCATATAATTTCACTATGTGAGAGAGAGAACCATCTAGGTATATTTTGACAATAAGATCCTAGTTTCTTCCCATGTAGTGTGAATCTTCAAGGGGGCATGTTCTGCCCGCATAGCGTTTTTCTACACTGGGCCATGTTCTTCCCACATAGTGTTTTGTCGTGATGGGATGCATTTTGGTGGAAATTTATATAGCTATATGGGTTTCTTATCCACAAATGGGGACATCTGTTATACTCTATGGGGTGTTCCACAAAGGGGTTTTGGTTTTAGATATCTTGGATTTTTTAATTGTTCCATCCTTACTATTATGTGGTGGAATTTTAATTGATGGGAATTGTCGAAAGGGCTATAGTTTTCTCAATGACATCGACTCTCTCTGATTTAGTATCCTCTGTATCATTAGTCCCTTAATGATACTCCTTTGTGGTATTTTTATAGAATAATGAAGGGATAAGATACCATCATAGGTGGTCATCTATGGTATTCCAAAAGGAATCTTTTGAGGGTGCCCATTGAAGGTGCTCCAGCCCGCAAATGATTTAGTCAGTAGGTTCATCATTTGTGGGAGGGGGTCATCGTTCAGTGGGGTTGAAATATCTACCTCATATTTTGACCTAATTATCTTGTAGGTTTGATATCATTTTTGGGGTAGAAAAGACAACCACAGTACCGAAAATGAAATTTATTCAATTGTGGGTATCTATGGTACCACCTCTGTCCCTGAATTATTTCTTTCATTGAAGCTTCTCAAAATGTCAGAACTCCATGCAGAGAGGTTGTTCGTGAAGCGGTTTTTTCTTCAAACACTCATCCCACTGAATAATATTCCCAATATTATTTTGGGATTCATTTAAAACAACTATGATCTAGATATAATTCATTTCCTAAATTTTTAATATTCAAGACCCAAAAAATTCCCCCTTCGGAATGGATTATGATGCGTTGGAAGAGGTGGCTAATCCGATGTAGAAAGAGGTAAAATTTTGAACCAGTTTGTGGTACACCGATGGATCCATAAGTGGGGACCATGAATATAAGTAATAGGACTAGATAATTTATAATGTTCAAGATTTTTGAAAATGTCGTTGTAATGTTGTCTCTCTCGATGACATATTTAATCAACAAACTATCTCAATTTTTGTTCATCTCTTCTCCAAATTGAGATTATCCACCCCAAAACTAAAAACCCTAACTATGGATGATGATTTTGGACATCCAAATAGATCATGAATACAGAAGGGATTCACAATATCATTGAACTAATGGTTCAATTCCCAATGCTTCTCAGGCCAATGTCTTCGTTAGATAGAAATTTGTGGGAGCAAGACTTGGAAAAATGATGGTTTGAAGGTGATGTAATGTCAAGAACTAATGGTTTCGGCCCTATTACTTCGTGAAATAATATTTCAGTGTATTCATATTATTTTAATTTTTTGAAAAAAAAATTAATTTAATTGAAATTATTTCAAATGTCAAAAGGATAGAACCTTCAAAAGATACTTATCATGTTGTTGCTATGACTCTCTCAGCTGTTTTCAAAATGAGGAAGGATATTAAAGGATATATTTAAAAAAACTCCCATGATGATACTTTGTCAACAACTAGTAGGACATATTAGTGATAGAAAAACTAAGTTTTCAATATTAGATATGATTCCTATTTACATATTAAGCTTACCATACGCCATAGATATTGTGGAACATCACTCGAAAAAACAACCATTAGCCTGGATACATGAAAAAATCAATATCCCCTAGAATAAAATCTATAAAACGAGGAATTTTTCTGAAAATGACACACAACTTGGCCAATTATGAACTAAGCCACAATGTTCTCTAGAGGAATATATGTGGGGAAAATATGATAAAGTTCACAATTACTGTATAATTTCATATAAGGACATGCCAAATGATCAATTTGGGTGGTTGTTAAAATGTGTTCTTCTCCCTTGGGGCTCAATCACCATTGAATGGGGGTAAAATAATTGGGTAACTAAAATCTACGATGAATTCAAAGTAATTTTATATGCTGAGTGGCTATATTTGGAATTATATGTATCTAAGGTCAAATCTCATTAAAACCAAACACTTACTCGACAACATTTTTCTACGTGGAGTCCAGACACCAAAAATTTCAACTTGGTACAATGGGTCATCATCTTTTAAAATTTCTACATATGACTGATTTCATGGGTTCTTGTCATCAGTGATATCAATGATGAATTTATTCCTCCCAATTTGTTATGGGATGACATAGAGAGGACTCATCCTCTATCCAAGAAAATCAATTCCATGGAAAATGCCATTTTCATTGAAACCCCTTGTTCAAAGAAAGTGGTTCCCATTCCCGATTAGATTAATTTCAACAGTACAAAATGTGACCATTAACCATATGAATGGTGAATGTGGAAATTAGAAAACATCAAATCGTGATTTCGTATGGGTTCATATGTTCCATCTCTCAAAGAGGGTTGGTTAATCTAATGAGGATGGATGATTATTCATAATGATGAAAAGCTATTCTGATTGGAAACACAGTTTCCAATGTTTTTGAATGGATGGGCTCCAATATTGAATGTTTTTTGTACTAGTTTCAGAGTCATAACCACCATGATTATATGGAAATTGGCTATGGGTATTTGTATTGGCCTTTCCATCCATGTATTGGAAGAAATCTATCATTTATTTAGATGGATTAGTAAGGAGAGGCCACCATATTGGCTATTGTGTCTTTAAAAATCATCTAGATCTTGGTACTAGATCACATGGGAGGATAACAATTCATCAATACTTTGAACATCCGGGATTATAAAATCCATAAAAACCTCTAATAAGTATGTGGAGTCTTTCCATTGGACTGGCTTGAGCATCAAATGATAGTCTGAATCTACCCCTACGACTACTTCACATATGATCCCTATAATCCTGAATATAAAACATTGGTAGATGACATCTCTCGAAACTTTTCTAAGAGAATAAATGTTATATATTTTTGAGATGTAATTTTTGATTCCATTATTGAAGGGGGGCTTATCTATGAGGGGTACACAAACTGCATATTTTCCGACCAATTCAACTGTATCCATATATGGTTTCAACCACACTCAAAACTGTATGCTTAGAGAAAAATTTATTAATATTTTTCAATAATTTTCTGATGTTTATTCAAAAGGATACACAATTCAATATTAGGGATCAACCTTCTGTGGTTTTCCAAACTAGAGGTATGATCTCATATGTCATCATTTAGAACATATCATACCCAAAAGGTCAACTAGAAATTTCAATTCTTGTTGATGAGGACCAACAGTATCCTGAGGCTAGTGGGAAGGAAGAGAAATCTGGTGGGAATTATAGTCCCTGAATGAACCAAAGTGAATCCCACAATGATGAACCCCCAAGGTGTGTTTTTAATTTCTAGGTATTGACCTCCCATGATATGGAATATACATCTCAAGGAGAAGCATTCATAACATCTGATTATGGTAATCTAGTGGCCATATGATAATGAGATTCATTGAGGAGAACCCATTCAGCTCGAGTACTATGGCACTTCTTGTACGAGACGTAGTTCACATTGGCTGTATATAACTACATGTTGTTTCCAACAACTATCTCTTATAATGAGGTTCCAATGGCGGTGTGCATCCATATTGAGGAGCATAATACCTCAATCCATTCCTGGATGAACCGAAATAGGTATTTTAATTAGATTATTTCCATGGTGAAATATAATTTTGATGAAGATGATGAGGATTATAGAAATTCCACTAGAGATATGGATGAGTTCTTCCTCCCATCACGATATGAGGGATATATTCATTATTTCCATCTAGGGTATCATAAGCGCCCATCCACAGATGGTTCTAGGGAACTGGGGGTGTCTAGAGAGTATTTGCAGCAATCAGAACCTGCATCTATTCTATGGGATGATCCTATAGAAATAACCATACCCATTTCTATGGAACTTTTAGAGGTATAGATTTCAGGGTATACCTCGAGGGATGAAATTTTTATAAAGATATATAGGAGATTCTACAAAAATATCCCAATAATTATAGGGAGCATGGATATATCACTACTCCCAAATGAATTTCAGCTTCCAAAAATCCATGTTTGGTGGATATATATCTAGAGGAAATGGACACCAACCATAATTATATCAAGGTAAGACCTTATTGGTATGACTATGTAGATAGCGTGGTGATAATCACAATTAAATCAAATGATACTAACAAGGCCAAAATTTACACAAACTCAATCTATTACAATTATCATGTCCTTAAACCTTTACTATTATTACATATCGGATCCTGGGTAGATTCATGAGATGGTTTATTCCCTAGAATATTCCCTAAGGGGAATCTGTTATGGAGCGGATACCCCTTAGAAAGTTAGATTCGATGAAGAGGGTTCCCCTTGGGTGGTAGAAAATATGGATGTAGTCCTCGTGGATCCTTTTGGAGATTTTCCTTCTCAAACCACACCTATTTTTCATTCCTATGTATCATTACTATGGACAACCATCGAAACATTATAATGAATATATATAATGACATTACTAAAGTAAATGATAATAGATTTATATTTCATTTCATTACTTAATTTCTATATTTTGTGTCTTGATTTACTAACTAATCATTAGGCACATAATATGGTGTAGTTATGATGGGAAATCAGAAAGTAATTTCCCTAGGGCCTATATATCTCACAACTTCAGACTTGTAGGAGATACCATCAAAAGGTAAAAAAGAAAAAGAAATGGATCCCATAACAATTGAGGTCATTGGGGGTTCCCAAGCCCCGGAGGGGAATCTCTTTATGATCAAATGTCCACCATCCTAGTAGTGGGAGGGACTTCAATGGATGAAGAATCATCCATGTGTATTGATCCTAACTTTATGGTGATAAATGTGATTAATATAGCGGTTATAGAAGAACTAGATGAGGAACCACAAACAAATGGATATTTTATTGTGATCCTTTTCCCCATGAGGTTCTCCATCCCGGATCAAATGTCTTCTTCCTTCATAGAGAGGGTGTATTTAAGGGTTGATGTTGCTTCTATGCATATTGATCCCACCTCTATCAGAAGCTAATAAATGTAATAAGAAGCACTTAGGATAGATTTGAATAAGTCCCTAATTAAATTATGATTATTACTACAAGCATAGTATCACAAAGACACCATTTAGATATTGTAGACATGGTTGAGCATGATTCTACACCCCAGGTATCTCTAGATGAACCTAAAGTTGATTTGTAATTTTAGAAAGCAGAACCCACTTTGTTGGGTGATAATAAAACAAATGTTTCTAGGGATCCTCTAATAAAAAAATGGCTAAGGGAAGCACTACCCCTTTATTAGTGCTAAAATAATAACTGATAAGGGGGGGCCATTATCAGTGATAAAAAAAAGTGATGATAAATGGGCACTTTTAACAGTTCAAAAAAACGTTGTTGAATGTGACCCATTATCAGGGATTTTTAGAACAAATAAAGCCCCCCCTATCAGTGTTTTTTTACGCTGATAAAGGACCCCCCCCCCCTTTATCAGTGCTTTTTTAGTATTGCTGATTAAGGGGGGCTCTATCAGCACTTTTTCCTAGCACTAAAAATAAATTTATTTAAAAGAAATCATGAAAAATAATATACTGTAATATAATTATATTTATATTGATATAAATATAATATATATATATTTTAAATATGTTTTAGATAAGTATAAATAGGATATTACATTTAATATAAAATATATTTAGTGAAAATGGATTTAAAATATTTTAAAAAAATATTATTAATTAAAAATTTCATATTTATCATCGATTAATAATCATTTAATAAAAATATGAAGACATAGAAATCCAAAAAAATTACTAAAAGATTTAATATAAGTTGAAAATGTAACTCAAACTTCAAACTACCCTAACTTTTGATCTGGGTATCCGTTTGAGCTCTAAAGGATATCAAATCGAATCTTGTAATGAGATATACATGGAAATGACTGAACGGAACATTCAATATCTTTTTTCGAGGAACTAAATGGCCTAGAAGGCCTCCAAAAATAAGTTCATATTTAGTATACCCTGATTTTTTTAACATTCAAACATTTATAACTTCTGATTCGGATTTCCTCTATGAATGTACCACACATCATTTCGAGGATTGTTTATTTTCATCGATTTTACTAGTTGTGGAGTTAAAATAGGCTTCTGAAATAGATTTTATAATAATTTTAACATTCTATGGCTTTTCAAATACACATATATATGTATTTATTCATCTATATATATATATATATATCAGTGTGTGTGTGTGTTATA
Source organism: Viscum album (assembly GCA_963277665.1). NCBI lineage: Eukaryota > Viridiplantae > Streptophyta > Magnoliopsida > Santalales > Viscaceae > Viscum > Viscum album. Next base: position 512,279,730 of record OY728125.1, read on the forward strand.
TATATATATGTATGTATGTATGTATGTATTTATTTATTTATAAACACACTTCAAAACATATTTTATAAATGTATTTAAAACTAATCATATATATATATAGATTAATATACAAATAAATGTATGGATAAAAAATTATAACTAAAATCAAATAAATAAATAAATAAAAATATAAATTAATATACAAATAAATATATATACTAATATTTAATAAATATATATGTATTAATATAACTAACTATATTTATATTAATATGAATGTATATTAATATGAAAATAAATATAACTATATATATATAAATAAATATTAATTAATATTAATATATGAATAAATATACATATATTAATATATTAATAAATGAATAAAAAAATTTGTATTAATATAACTAAATTTATTTATATAAATATAAATCTATATTAATATACAAATAAATATAACTATATATAAATATATATATAATTTAATAGAGAAAAAATGAAATGGATTAGTTGTAAAGGTGTAGGACCGCAAGGGGGAGGTCACATGTTCATGTTCGGGTGGAAGTAGGCGGGCATGTTGGGCGATGTGTGGGCAAGGGAACCATGTGGGAGAGTGGGAGGGGTCTGCATAGTACTGATAAGGTTGGGGGGGGGGGGGTCAAGCGCTGTTAAAAGATCCGCCCTAAATAATATATTTTTTTATTTTTTTATTTTTTTTTACTTTTATCAGCATTTTTTAAAAGCGCCGATAAAACGTTTCCTTTTTTAGTGCTAAAAAATCACTCATAGTGGACCCCATTTATCAGTTCTTTTATTTTAGTGCTAATAAAAGGGGTCTTTATCAGCACTTTTTAGCACTACAAAAAGGGTCTTTTATCAGCGCTTTTCTGAGCACTGATAAATTCCATATTTTTAGTAGTGAGATTTTTATTCCCTAGTATGTGGAGGTGAGTTATATATCCTTTAATAACTTGTATTTTCATTTGTTATTTGGTTATTAACTATTTTAGCCTTATGGATTTTGGATGGAAACCACTGAGCCATTTGTTTAAAACCTATGTTCCAATATCCTCTCTTTCTGGCATCACAATGGAGCTAGAAACTATAGAGTAAATCCATAACAATGCTATAGGGCTAAAGTACTATCTAATGGGTCTTATCTTAGAAAATATATTCCATCTCAGAATGGCATTTAGGTAGACCCAATGGAAAAAAATGACCACTGTTCTACCATCAAAAAATATAGAAGGATATATGGAATTTGGTCTCCCAAAACCCTATGGAAAACTATCTAGAGAAACATTATAAATTGTGTTATAAATTTGTCTTCCATTAGTAATGGGGATTTTATAACCAAGACATTTATGACATAGTAAAATTGTATATTGAAGCCCAATATAAGGATAACATGATCCACTCCCATCTCATGACTAATAATTCCATGGATAATATTACCCCTGATAGGTAGATCATTCATAACAATTATGTTTAGGAAGTAGGAATGTTTGGGTGGCGGCAAGGTGAAATTTTATTATGTTGTACATCAGTGGAGTGGTTTCATCAAGACGTAAATATTCTTAACTAGGAAATAGAGAGACTCAAGAATGTATTTTCCCAAACAAAGGTATTTATCAATGAAGGGAAACAATTGAAAATGGTTGAGGAAAATTCATGTCTATATATAGATATTAAGGAAAGGAAATTGTGGGATATCGTAGATGTTGAGACTAAACACATATTTTTGCTTCACCGATCTATATAGACATTTTTCTAGATACTTATCCAACACTATGAATCTTCTGATAAGTCACCGTAATAATTCTATAATTCATTCATGAAGAGACTCTAGGTTATGGACTTTCATATATTCCCATTTAACTAAATGAAAAAAAAATCTCTAAAATGATGATAAATTTTCTTTCGAATAATGTTCCCAAATCACATTTTTATTTGTTTATATAGACCAATAATCAAGAAAACATGACTTGTTTCATTACTAGATATCAATTTTGTAACCATTTCGGATCATTAAATTGATAGGATCATGTAATTGTCAAATTACTGCATGAGTTGAAGGACTCAAAAAGAATAGATTAGAATCTTCATAGGATTACAAGGAAAACCCCAAAAACATATCGAATTTTTTATTATAGCCCTAATTGTTTCCTAAGTCCAATGTGATTCGTTATTAGCGAGCATAAAATGAATTTTAATTACTCTTTCCTTTTTATATTTTTTACGTATCAAGCATTGTTCCACTTTCTCTGTTTTTTTATTTCTCAAATTTAATAAAACATGTGAGGAATTGGTTTAGTAAGTCAGAACATGTCTTTTATATAGAATTTTATTTTGGAGTTCAGCACATGGTGAGTTAGGTCTCATTTTTCATTGGATGTCTAGGGTCATCAAAACTATAATAAATTTAATTTAGTTTTATGAAAAATATCTTTGACCATGAATTATGAGACAAGTTCCCCAAAAGGGATTATTATCCCAGAATGTCCGGATATTTTTTAGTCATGAATGAGGAACTTTTTCTTGACCATAGATTATTTTCTAACACTGAGACATGATGTTGGATAAGTATAAGAAGATTATCCATAAGAATGGTTTCCAAAACCATGTATCCATGTAATATAGAGATAGAAAATTCTTCCCCTCTTGAACGAATATGCCATTGGTGGGAAGTCCATTTTTGTTGGAAATGTATGCAGAGATAACTTGGACATATTATTAATAGGAAATAATGGAATCCTTAGAGAAATGAATCTTCATATTTAATGGTCACATAATTTTGTGTAAATTTGGATTTGTTGAGACAACAATGGGTTTCTTATCAGGGGGGTGATTTCTAGAAATGCCAACGTAATTCGTATAAACATTGTACCTATATGAGAAATAGCTCCCACGTGTATTTGGATTTCATATATAAGGGTTGAAGCATGGTTTAGTTTAGAATTGTCAAACATTTAAATGGGTGGTAATGTTTAATGTCTTACATCTAGGACATTTTGGGATTAAGAATTAATGTTATTTTCCTTTAGATAATTGATAAACAACATTCCCTTTTAATGATATTCTGACAAGGAATGTTTCATCATCTTTTGGAATGAAGGAGTAAGGATGTAAAATGTAATTTGGGATGTTTTTGAATATAATAAGTTGTGTGGAATGATAATGTTGTTTTGGGAGTATGAAGGTAAATATTTACTCTCATGGGAATGAATTTACGTTTAGTTTAAGGGTGTGTTTTGTGGGAATCTTATGTAGATACAACTATGGTGTATTATTCATGATCAAAAATGGTTTCCTTAAGTAATTGGACCTCGACATTAGAGTCTCGGGGAGTTTTATAGGAATTCAAACCTATAGGGACCTAAAGTATTGTTTTTGAATGGATGGTTCTAAAAAATGAGAGGGGTGTTCCATATAAAAATTTATTGGGAATATGTAGAGATGTTAAAATTATGTTTTTCTCAACCGAATGTAAGCAAATATTTTTTTTGATAAGGATTGGATTGTGAAATGATGTTCATATGTCACTATGTATCTCATTGAAATGAGAATCAACCCATAGATAGTTTTGATTATATTCTTAATGAAGGTCTAAGACATGCATATTAAGGAGTCATTTTCTTAATGTGAGCCTGAAAATGGGGTGAGGATCATATTGGATCCTCTAACATAGATCGATTTTATGCTTAGGATCATTTGTTGAAAATTGTAGTACTGTCCTAGAATTTCATGTGTAGTTCTGACCCACACATATGAAAATATGGGAAATTAATACATCATTGATTGAACTAATCTATGATATTCATGCATTATTGTATATCCTATGACAATTATAATCATGCCAAACATAGTTCATTAAATCATACCTATATGGTTCTAAACCGTGAATAGGGAAGTCTCCTTTATAATTTGTACTATGTTTGGTCCAATGATTGAAAATTATTGGGTCACTATATATCATGTGATAATATTAATAAAGTCACAATTATTTCTATTTTTCATGATGTTCCATGTAATGCGAGTAGGATATCAGACATTGTTTTCCTTTACTGGGGTATGGGAATATATATATATATGTTTATCATGTACAATTGAAAAGTGTTCAAAAAAAATTAAAAAAAAATAAAAATATGAATGGGTTGCGTCTTGGGTAGGTCAAAAATCACAATTTATCATCCTTTGACCTTGTTATAACTATTACAATTTCTATCGTGATGAGATCAATTGTGGGTTGAGATATGAGTGTGAGAACTTTTCCAAATTCAAGTTTCAAAAAATAGAATGAAAAAAGAACACTTGCATTATATTCTAATGTAATTGGGAGAAGTTTTGTGGTTTGTAAATATTTCCTCTTCTCATCCCCTTCAAATTTTCTTCCTCTATTAGGTTTTGCTTCACATAGTCATTCCCTTGTAAATATTTGTTTTCATTTCCTTCCATGTTTTATTTCAAAAAAATGTGCATTGTTTTTTCTGTGTTGGCATTTTAACCCTCTTATTTTCTCTCTTGGACATTATATTCCAACCGTCCCTTAGACCTAGAAAATACCCATTAAAGGACTTATTGATTCTTGTGCACTTTGGATAGGTATTGGATGCAGAGAGATCTTTCAAAATCTACTATTTTCAATTTTTGTTTGGTGAAAGAGTGAACCTCCACAAAAGAATTTTATCATTTTGAGAGGTGTGATTTTTGAGTGTCCACAGTTACCATTTCTAAATTTGAGCTTGAAAAATGAATTTTTTTTGTAACAATGTTTTTGTAAAAAAATTTGGTGGAATTCAAAATGGACAAGTAAAATAGTCTAAACCTCCCCTGATTGGAGAAAACAAAATTTAAATATTTTTTGGTGAGTGAAAATGATATTTTTGTGATTTTATATTTGTTTCACATGAGGACATGCAAAAAACTAAGCGTGTGGGAGATTATGTTATTAATATTTTCATGACTTATTATATACCCCCTTTACAGATTTTATATGAAATGTGAATAATGTGTGTGAAATATTAATATTTTAATACTAAGAATAATTTTTGAGCAATTTTAGAAGTAGTCCAGTTGAGTCAGATTACTATTTTATTTATAAATCTCACCCTATTGATACCAATTGTGTGGTTACTATTTTATAGGATTCCTAATTAAATATACAACATTTCATTAGAAGATATAATGGTCTAATTATTCCATTTGAAGGCTCATATGGACCCCATAAGAGGGCCTACAGAATCTGTGAAGAAACTGGACCATTCAAGAAGATTGAATTACTGGGCTAAATAAAAAAGTTACAATTTCTTAATTCTCATCATAGGTTCGGGGGACAATGTAAGGAGTCTTGGATAAAAATTTCAGGGCCCAAATCCAATAACAAAGGGCACAACTAATGCCTTAAAATCCAACCCACCATTCTAGACAGGAATTAAATTTTGGACACTATTCATGATATATCTCATGATGTAATCATCAAATTGAGCTGATAGTTTTCAGTGTAAAAAAATAGATATAGGCGGCTGACTTTATTGAAGAAATCATTCATCTTTTAAGGCATCTTACTATTCAAAAACCCTTTCACATTGTGGACTTTAAAAATTTGGGATTTAAATGGACTGATTAAAATTGACTAATAAACCGGCCATAACATTGGATACATCGGTCCAAATGTCACCAAATTTTTGGAGAGGCTGACCAACATCATTATCTATAAATTTTTAGAAGGAGATATCTCTAGATTCGTCTGTCTGGATGTCCAAATCGTCGAGCCAAGTGGAGGGAAAAATTGGGAATGAAAACAGTCCACTTCATTGGGCTATAAATGAATCCCCTCTTCTCCTTCAAAGGGGTTGTAATTTCAGAAGAGAGGAAAATAAATTGGCATGAAATATTATTTCCAAAGGCTTAGTAAAACATTCCATACTCATGTTTTTACTTGAGATGCCTTTCCTCCTCTCTTTGATTCATTTCAGTTTTGTGTTGTTGTTCATTTGTAATCTTGTAAGTTTGTGTTTTGAAATTCCATTTTCATGCAAGTTTCTTCTTCAATATCTCTTATTCCCATCCACCATATGTAGTTTAATATAAATTTTCATAAAATAGTTTAAATACAGTTGAATCCCCTTCCATTATTTTGCTTCCTCATTAAATCAAAAATCTCTTTTTAATTATCATCATTGTTCCTGTGTGTGTGTGTTCAACGCACCACTCTTTTATTATCCCTTTCTTTGACATCTCTTCTTAAATTATAATCATAATCATTATAACCAGATTATAAGACACCAAAATGGATGAGAAAATCTCTCATTGGGGTGAGTTATAATTTAGGTATGTTTAGTGATTCAGATATTTTGTTCAATGAATATTATTTGAATTTACATTGTGTATGTTGGACTAATATGTCATGCATTAATGACAAGTTTTGTTTAAAATGTGGTTTAAATGGATTTTTGGAACCATAAATACACCACCATAAATAATCTATGAATGATATTAGAACCTCAAGTTATGTTATGGCTTGGATTAAAGCCTTAACACTTAGTAATTCTAATCAACGTCATCTTGTGACATGGGTGTTATTTTAATGAAATATAAAGCAAAGCTCAAGGATATCACAAGAATAACTTCCTAATGATGAACTCACCCCAATATTTAAAAATTTTTTAAATCAATCATAATAAATAAATCATTTCAATTAATCTCTGCAAAGAAACCCCCCCTAATAAAAATACAATCAACTATTTAAAAAATATCATCGCTGAGGATTTGACCCGAGTGCTGCTATACACATTAGAAGAGCATCAGAACATTGACCAAATGACAAGGGATAATCGGCCGTGAATTTAAAATGGCGCCATTTCTAGGTATGGTGCTTTAAATAGTCATTAGTTTTTTGTTATTGTAAAAAAACAAAGAAAATTATTAAAAAATTGAAAAAAAACACAAAGAAAAACCCGTCTTCTCATAAAAATCATAAACTTAAAAAATAAAAAGAAAAACATGTCTTCCTTTTCCTTCCAACAACTCTCTGAATTCCTCGTAGCCTCCCAAAAAATCCATCGGATTTGTTTGACCTTGAAGTTGAGCGAACACTTCACCAACTTATGAGGAACATAAGAGATAATCAACTCATTCATGAACTAGTCCTTGTCCAACCAATTGAATTAGTTATTTATAATACAAGGGAACAAACACATAAATAACTTGATGTACCTCATATGAATTAACTACCTATTGTTATTGTATATCCAAACCTAGAGGATGACATTGAACTCAAATCGGGTTTGATTCATCTGCTCCCTCATTTCCACAGGCTATCCAGTGAGGATCCACATCTCCACCTTAAAGAGTTCCAAGTAGTATGCTCTACCATGAATCATTAAGGGGTTTCTGAAGACCAAATCAAACTTCGAGCATTCCCTTTCTCCCTAGATGACACTGCTAATTCATGGATTTACTACTTCCCTCCCAGTTCTATAACCACATCGAATGACCTGAAACAACTTTTCTTAGAAAAATCCTTTCATTATTCTCATACTACTTCTATCTAAAAGGAAATAATTGGTCTCCATTAGTTCCCATGTCAATCACTCCATGAATACTAGGATTGGTTCAAAAATCATGTTGCAACCTGCCCACACCACCAAATCCCTAATAAACTCATGATCCAATACTTCTATGAAGGATTATCGGCTATGGAGTGAACTCTCATTGATGTCGCAAGTGGTGGTGATCTTGTTGATAAAACTCCCATAGCTGCAAGAGGTCTCATAAGTAACATTGCAGTAAACAAAAAAAATTCCATACTCGATCACATTCTTAAGTCAAACAGGACCATTATAATCAATCAATTGTTCCGAATAAGATTACAGAGTGGATGAGTGAACTTACAGATCTTATGCAAAAACTAGTTGTGGCTACCAAATCCCCAACCTCGTCTTCTCCACCATCATTGTTTCCTGGACCTGTCAAAAATTGTAGAATCTACCACTCTCCAACTCATCCAACTGACACATGTCTACAACTTCAAGTGGATCAATCCAATTAATCTGGACCAATGGAGCTCAATGCAGCATATGCTCAACAGAACACCAATCCCCAACTATCAGGTCAGTCTGTTAGAAACATCAACCAACCTCACTCTGAGCCCTTCTCTTATTCCTATATCCAAGGCCATAGATAAGGTAATCCCATATCTCATGATCCTCAATTCCCTCCTCAAAACCCAAACCAATTCCAATATGGTCATGGTGTTGGTATCTTCCATCAACCTTATCCTTGTCTTCCTCAACCTCAAAACAAAAATCCTCCTCCTGGATTCCATTATCCTAGTGATCATTCCCAATTCCAAAACCAATACAATCGCTTTACCAATAACCAAAATAAAGGTAATCCCAATTCGGGAAAAGCCTCGTCTTCTATGTAACCATGGGAAAGTGAAGTGGAAGATCTTGCCTCTTTCACCCGTTCTATCCTCAAGAACATTGAAACCCAAATTTCTCAACTGGAATCCCACCTTAGTCAGTAGCAACCATATAATTCTTTCCAACTTCCAGCTTATCCATTACTCAAACCCAAAGGTAATGTAAGTGAAATTTCACTTAGATCGAGAATAAAATTGCTATCCCTCAAGATAAGTTTTCCAACACTCCATTGAATGTTGAAATAGAAAATGAAAAGAAAAAGAAACTTGAAAAGGAACCTGAAACCATTCCCTCATTTCCTTAAATTCCACTTAGGAACCAAATTCCTTTTCATCAAGCCGTTTCTAAGCCAAAGAAGTCCTTTGAACCCGATCCTTATATGATCAACATGTTTTGATGTGTTGAAGTCAATATTCCCCTCTTAAATTCCATAAAAAAATTCCTATGTATTCCATGTTTCTTAAGTATTTTTTAACCCACAAGAGGAATCTTAAGACCATCAAAAATGTTTCAAGATAGCAATATATTCCCATAAAGTTCAAAGATCTAGGTAGCTTTATGGTTCCATGCCAAATTGGATGTTCCAACATAGATGATGAACTCATACAACTAGGATCCTCAATTAATGTCAATCCCAAATCCATATTCCCTATCCTTGGCATAGGTCCCTTACATGCAATAGGAGTTGTCATTCAATTGGCCAATCGAAGCATAGCCAGTCCCGAGGGATTAATTGAGGATGTCCTTGTCCGAGTCGATGATCTTATCTTCCTTGTTGATTTCTATGTCATGGACATAGAATGTTGGAAAAAATCTTCTCGATCTCCCCTAATAGTGGGAAGACAATTCCTCATGACTGCGAGAACAAAGATTGATGTTTATTCTGGAATCTTATCCAGGAAATTCGGTGACCAACTGGTCATGTTCAACATTTTCCAAGCCATGTGATACCCATCTGAGGATCACTATACATTCTAAATCCATGCTTCTGATGACACTTCTATGAGACAATAGAACCCCAATCCACCATGATCTTCATGTTCTAATGACAATGGATCTTGTGAAATCTGCCCCATGATTAACCAAGTCATAAATGGTGAAGTTGATGTGGAACTCTCATTCATAGACTACATCAATCTAGAGGAACTTGAAAACTCTCTTGAATCCCACATCAACTCCAATCTCTACATCTCCACCTTCTATTGTATTAAGGAAAATGAATCTAAAGAAACTGAAGTTACTTCCTCTATTCCCGAGTTTTCTAACCCACAAATGAAAGATGAAACTGATCTGAAACCTCTACCTAAGCACCTAAAATATGCATTCCTTTTCAAGTGATAGAGGAAAACAAAAAGGCCATAGGTTGGACCCTAGATGACATATCAGGAATGAAACTTGTCCTTTACACATCGATCTTGAGTAATCTTCCAAACTAATTAAACAACCACAAAGAAGATTCAATCAACTCATCCTCGAGGTATTTAGGGAAGATATCACCATGCTTCTTCAAGATGGTATTATCTACCCAATTTCTTATAGTGAATGGGTTATTCCAATTCAATTAGTACCTAATAACGGTGGGATAACTGTTTTCACAAATGAACATGGAGAGTAAGTCACAAATAGAGTGAAAAAAATGGCATGTGTGCATCGACTATATGAAATTGAATGTTGAAACAAGAAAATATCGCTACCCTCTTCCATTCCATGATCAAATGCTGGGATGATTAGCTGGAAAGTCACGCTATTTCATTCTTTATGGATACACTGGATACATCCAAATCCCAATCGCACCTCAGGACTAAGAAAAGTCTATTTTCACATGCCCCTTTGGATCATATTCATATAGAAGAATTCCTTTTGGACTTTTCAATGCTCTTGAAACATTCCAGAGGTGTATGATGAGTATATTTTTTGAATTCATTAAACAATGAATGAATTTCTTCTTGGATGACTTCACCAATTATGGTGAGTCATTTGAATCTTGTTTGAATTTACTCCCTCTAGTCAACTAAAATTGTGTCACGTGAATCCTTGTGTTAAATTTTAAAAAATGTCACTTCATGGTTGAAAATTGAATTATTCTTGGGCACATAGTTTCAAAAGATGGTATTGAAGTTTATCTTGCAAAAATTGAAGAAATCCAATCACTTACTCAACCCACTTCTATTTGAGGCATCTGTTCATTTATCGGTTATGTCGATTTCTATCGAAGACTCATCCATAACTTTAGTAAGATTTCCCTCCCACTCACTCGGTTGCTCCAAAATGATGTCACATTTCATTTCAATGAGGTTTGAAAGGGAGCCTTTGTTGAACTCAAAACTTCTCTAACATCTTCCCCAATAATCCAATCCCTAGATTGGTCTTTACCATTTGAGATGATGTGTGATGCTTCTGATAGAGCCGTTGGGACTGTTCTTCGTCAAAGAAGAGAAAATATTCCTCATTTCATCTATTTTGCCACAAAAACATTGGATGAAACTCAATCTCACTACACTATCACTGAAAAATAACTTTTAGCAGTTTTTGGTTTCCTTGGATACATTTCGGCCATATCTCTTAAGTGTCAAAATCATCATCTTCATAGACAATACTGCTTTAAAGTTTTTACTCAAGAAAAGTGATTCCAAACCAAGGCTAATAAGATGGATCCTAATGCTCCAATAGTTTTACCATGAAATAAAATATAGAACAGGAAAAGAAAACCCTGTGGCTAATCACTTGAGTATATTTTCTAATTCTTCTCATTCTGAAATCATTGATCCTGAATTCCCCATTAAGCACATATCATCTCTCACTCCAAAAATACCATAGTATGGCCCAATTGTAAATTACTTGGTTTCTGGTGTTCTTCCTGAATATTTTTCAAAAGAACAAAAAATGATGTTGAAAAGTGATTCAAAATACTATTTTTGCGATGAAAATAAACTTTAGAAAACATTGTATGACATGGTAATAAAGAGATGTGTCTATGAAAATGAACATTCTTCCATATTAGAATTATTTCACTCAATTCCTGGTGGTGACCACATTAGACAAAAAAGGACCTCCTGAATGGTTCTAGACTCTTGATTATTTTTGCCTTCACTCTTCAAGGACTCACATGAGTTCTGTAAATAATGTCGCACTTTCCAAAAGTTTGGCACAATTGCAATGAGAAATGAAATTCCCCAATAGCCTTTAATTTTTTGTGATATTTTTGATGTTTGGGGAATCTATTTCATGGGACCGTTCCCCCCTTCCAATGGATTTTCAAGCATTCTTATTGCCGTTGATTATGTTTCTAGGAGGGTCGAGGCCAATCCCAATAGAAAGGATGATTCAAATAATGTTAGTGAGTTCCTAAAGACACACATCTTCCACTGATTTGGAACACCTCATGCATTGATAAGTGACTTAGGATCCCATTTTTGTAATAAAACCATAGAATCTCTTTTGAAAAAGAATGGGGTTGTACATGAAACTTCAACTACATATCACCCCCAAAAAAATGTCGTGGCTGAAATTTCTAATAGATAAGTGAAAAGAGTTTTTTAGAGTATTATAAAACCCACCAGAAAAGACTGTCCTGAATGACTTGGTGAAGTACTTTGGGATTATCGAACTGCCTATAAAACACCCATTGGGATGTCTCCTTTTAGGGTAGTTTTTGGTAAAGACTGTCATTTGCCAGTTGAAATCCAACACAAGTCATTTTGGGAAGTGAAAACATGTAAGTTTGATCTTGAAAAATCTGGCGAAGAATTATTATTGCAATTGGATGAACTGGAGGATCTTCGACTTGATTCATATGATAATTCTAATATCTACAATGAAAAATCCATGTCACTCCATGATAAAAACATCCTGAGAAAGGTGTTCCATAATGTTTATAAGGTAATGCTCTTTAATTCTTGATTTCGGCTTCACCCAGATGAGCATAATTTTCCTTGGGAGTGTCCTTTTATTGTTACTAATGTTTAACCATTTGGTGCAGTGAAAGTCCAAGACCCTTCTTCTAAAATGACATTCACGGTTAATGGACCTCGGTTAATGAATCACCATGAGAGGACACACAATCATGGATCAAAATTGACTTCCACTGGATCCCCAACTTCTCCCATCAACCTACCACTAGATAGAGATGCCAACCCGCCAAATCTAAACCAGGGGCACCGCTTTCTCTTTAACTCTCTCTATCTCTTCCTCCCAATACCTCTTTCTTCTTCTTCCTCTGTCTTTCATTTTTTACCACTTTATTTTTCAAACCCTTTATTTTTCACTTTCTCTTTTGTGTGAGCGTTTCTTTATTAAAAACTAAAAAATCTAGAAAAATTAATCGTAAAAAAAATAATTAAAATAAAATTAAGAGTCTTTCTTACTCACAATCGAGTTTTGAAAATTTGTCCAACCTTTTTGGGGAGTCAAAATTAATGTTTTCATCTCAAAAAATTTGTATTATCATCATGACATTAGATAATGAATTTTGTCTCCAAACCAACAAATTTGTAATCCTCAATTTTTGATTTGGAAAATGATTTTCCCCACCTGTCAGGAAAAAAATTTTGCTTTCATGCCAAGGCCACCTATGTACATCATTTCAAAATGTGTGTTTTCACCCCCATTTTTTAGTCTTGAGTTTGTGGACCTTCGAGCTGAATTTCCTACTTTAGTGTGCATAAATATGATATAATAATTTTTTGAAACCCATTAGAATTATAATAGCCAAATATCCTCCCATTAACCATACATTAATCCTCTTTTTGATAGCCACTTAGAGCCTATTAATACATCTTCATTGATAGCCAAATTACAAGACCAATTCCGTATCCCACCCAATATCAACATGGATTTTCATTGCATATTTTTTTTGAAATTTAATTGTGGGTGGAATGGATTTCATTTTGGTTACCCTTTGTTGATTTTAATATAGTATCTTATGCTTGAGGGAAAGCATCATATTATGTGTGGGGGATATGTTGTCCTTTAGTGTGGTTTAGGAATGTATAATTGAAATATGGTAAAATAATAATAAAAAAATGAAAATAATAATGGGTTTTGTCTTGGGTAGGTCAAAAATAACTATTTCTCAACCTTTAATCTTATTATAACTATTACAATTAATGTCATGAGGAGATCAATTGTGTGTTGGGTTATGAGTGTGAGATCTTTTCAATATTTAACTTCTGAAAACATAAAAAGAATAAGAAAAAAAGGAACACTTGCAATGTATTCTTATGTCATTGGGAGAATTTTTTTGGTTTGTAAATATTAAATCTTTCATCCCCTTAAAAGTTTATTCCTCTATTGTGTATTTCTCCACACAGTCATTCATTTCTAAATATGTGTTTTCAGTTCCTTCCATGTTTTATTTTAAAAAAATGTGCATTGCATTCTATATGTTGGTCTTTTAACCCTATTCTTCTCTCTCTTAGACATTATATTCCTACAGTCCCATAGCCACAGAAAAACCCTTTTAAAAGACCTCTTGATTCTTGTGCACTTTGGATAGGTATTAGATATTGAGAGCTCTTTCAAACTCTATGATTTTCACATTTGGTTGGTGATATAGTGAACCTCCAAAAATGAATTTTATCATCTTCAGAGGTGTGAGTTTTGAGTGTCCACATTTTCCATTTCTAAATTTTAGAATGGAAAAATGAATTAGTTTTGTAACATTGTTTCTGTAACAATATGGTGTGGAATTCAAAATAGATGAGTGAAATAGTTAAAACCTCCCCTAATTGGAGACATCAAAATTTTAACAAGATGAAATTTTTACGAACCACAAAATTTATCTCAATGACATAAGAATATAATGAAAGTGTTATTTTTTTTCTTCTTTTTTTCGAAATTTGAACATTTAATAGATCTCACACTCATATCGAAACCCACTATTTATCTCCTCCCGACACTAACTGTAATTGTTATAACAAAATCAAAGGCTGTGAAATAGTTATTTTGACCTACCCAACACACAACCCAATTTTTTTCATTTTATTTTATTTTTTTGATTTGGTTAACACTTTTCAATTATACATGATAAACCTATATACATTCCCAAACCCCACTGAAGGACAAAATCTCCCCCACACATAAAATGATACTTTCCCTCAAGCATAAGATAATATAGTGACATCAACAAAGGGTACCCAAAATTAAATCCATTCCCCCCACAATTAAATTTCAAAAAAATCATGAAAAGAAATTCCATGTTGATATTGGGTGGGATAAGGAATTGGGCTTGTAATTTTTCTATCAAAGAAAATGTATTCATAGGATCGAAGGGGCAATCAAAAATAGAATTAATGTATGGATAAATGGAGGCTATTTGGATATTATAATTATCATTGGGTTCAGGAAATTCCTATATCATATTAATTCACACTAAAGTAGGAAATTCAGCTCGATGATCCAAAAACTCAAGACTGACAAATGGGGGTGAAAATACAGATTTTGAAAAGGTGTCCATAGGTGGCATTGGCATGAAAGAAAATGTTATTACTAATGAGTGGGGAAAATCATTATCCAAATAAATAACTTAGCGTTCAAAATGTGATAGTTTTGACAAAAAATTATTTATCAATATAATTTATGAAAATACAAAATTATTACGATGAAAATATTAATGTTGAATCCCCAAGAAGGTTGGACAAAATTTCAAAACTCGATGGTGAGTAAGAAAGACTCTTAATTTGTTTGTATTATTTTGTTATGATTATTTTTTTAATTTTTTTTTAGTTTTTAATAAAGACACACTCACACAAAAGAGAAAGAGAAAAAAAAGGTATTGAAGAATAAAGTGGTAAAAAATGAACGAAAGAGGAAGACGAAGAAAGAGGTAGAGGGAGGAAGTGAGCGAGATTTAAAGGGAAAGAGGTTCCCCCTGGTTTGGATTTGGCGGGTTGTCATATCCATCTAGTGGTAGGTCTACTAGAGAAGTTGTGGATCCAGTGGAAGTTGATGTTAATCCATGATTGTGTGTCCTCTCATGGTGATTCTTTAACCAATGTCCATTAACCCTGATTTTTATTTTGGAAGAGAGGTCATGGACCCTAAATACACCAAATGGGTAAACATTAGTAATATTCCCAATGAGAATTAAGCTTACATAGGTGAATCCGAAATTGAGAATAAAAGGGAATTACATTATCACCTTCATGGAATAACATTCTCAGGATGTTTTTATCCTGGAGTGCCTTGGATTTTTCATTGTAGAATTTATAATTCTCATAAGAATCAAGAAGATGCTCCTCCAGTTCATCCAATTGTAATAATATTTATTCACCAAATTTTTCAAGATCAAAATTAAAAGTTTTCACTACCGAAAATGAATTATGTTGGATTTAAACTTGAAAATGACATGCTTTACCAAAAACTAGCTAAAAGGATACATCTCAATGGGTGTTTTGTAGGAAGTTCGATAAGACAAAAGGGCTTCCACAAGTCTTTCATGCCAAAATTTTCTGGTGGGTTTTAAAATTCTCACAAGCACTATTTTTTTACATTTCTATTATAAAGTTCATCCATTCCATTTGTATTGGGGTGATATGAAGTTGAAGTTTTATGTACAACCCCATTCTTTTTCAAAAATGATTCCATGGTTTTATTAAAAAAATGGGTTCCTAAGTAACATATCAAGGCACGAGGTGTGCCAGATCGGTGGAAGATGCGTGTCTTTAAAAACTCACTAATAGCAAGTGAATCATCCTTCCAATTGGGTTTTGCCGCGACCCACCTAGAAACATAGTCAACTATAAGAAGAATGTATGAAAATACATTGGAAGGGGAATGGTCCCATGAAATAGATGTCCCAAACATAAAAAATCTCACCAATAATTAAAGGCATTTGGGGAATTTCATTTCTCTTTGAAATTTTTCCAATCTTTTGGAAAGTGGGATATGACTGACAGAACTCACGTGAGTCCTTGAAGAGTGAAGGACAATAGAATCCAGAGTCTAGAACCATTCGGGAGGTCCTTTGTGGTCCCAAGTGGCCACCACCTGGCATTGAGTGATATAATTATAATATGGAATAATTTTCATTTTCATTGACTAATCTCCTTATTACCATGTCAGACCGAGTTTTCCAATGTTTATTTTCTTCCCAAAAATAGTATTTTGAATCACTTTTCAACTTCCTTTTTTGTTATTTTGTAAAATATTCTGGAAAAACACGAGAAACCATGTAATTTACAATTGGGGAATACCATGGAATTTTTTGGATCGAGAGATGAAATGTGCTCAGTGGGGAATTCAGGATCGATGATTTCAGAATGAGAAGAATTTTAAATTCTACTTAAGTGATCCGCCACAGTGTTTTCTTTTCCTAGACTATCTATTATTTCAAGGTCTAACTCTTGGAGCATTAGGATCCATCTTATTAGCCTCGGTTTGGAATCACATTTCATGAGTAAGAACATTATAACAGAATGGTCTATGAAGATGATAATTTTGGCACCTAAGAGATAGGGTCAGAATTTATCTAAGGCAAAAACAACTGATAAAATTTCTTATTCAGGGACAATTTATTGAGATTGAGTTTCATCCAATGTTTTTGAGTAATAATAGATGACATGAGGAATCTTTTCTCTTCTTTAACAAAGAAAAACCCCGTAGGATATATCAGAAGAATCACACATCATCTCAAATGTTAAGGACCAATCTAGGGGATGGATTATTGGGGCAGATGTTAGAGTTGTTTTGAGTTCAACAAAGGCTCTCTTCCAAACCTCATCGAAATGGAAAGTGACATCATTTTGGATCAACTGAGTGAGCTGGAGGGAAATCATACAAAAGTTATGGATGAATATCTAATAGAAACTGAAATAACCGAGAAATGAATGGATGTCTCGAATAGAAGTGGGTTGAGAAAGTGATTGGATTACTTCAATTTTGGTAGGATCGACTTCAATGCCATTTTTTGGAACTATGTTCCCTAGAACAATCCAGTTTTCAACCATTAAGTGACATTTTTCAAAATATAACACAATGTTTCACTTGAAACACTTTTGGAAGAATAGAGAGAGTGAATTAAAACAAGATTTAAATGACTCACCATAAATGGTAAAGTCATCCATGATGAATTTCATGCATTGTTCAATGAATTTAGAAACGATACTCATCATAAAACTCTTGAATGTTACAGGATCATTGCAAAGTCCAACATTCATTCTTATATATGCATATGTTCCAAAGGGGCATGTGAAAGAAGTCATTTATTGGTCCTGAGGTGCGATTGGGATTTGGAAGTAGCTGGTGTATCCATCAAGAAAGAAATAGTGTGACTTTCCAGTTAATCATTCCAGCATTTGATCAAGGAATGGAAAGGGGTAGTGATCTTTTCTTGTTTCAATATTCAATTTCCTATAGTTGATGCACACATGCCATTTTTTTCACTCGAGTTGTGAATACATCTTCATGTTCATTTTTGACAACAGTTATCCCACCCTTATTAGGTACAACTTGAATTGGACTAACACATCACTATCAGAAATTGGCTAGATAATACCATCTTGATGAATCTTGGTGATCTCTTCCCTAACTACCTCATGGATGAGTGGATTGAGTCTTCTTTTTGGTTGTCTAATTGGTTTGGATGATTCCTCATGATGAATGTGATGCATGCAAAGGGCTGGGTTGAATCCTGGTATGTCATCTAGGGTCCAATATGTGGCCTTGTTTCCTCTAACACTTGAACAAGGTTGGAATCCTCTGTTTGGGTAAGTGAAGAAGAGATAATGATAGGATCAGAGTGATCATGGTAAAGGAATGCATATTTTATGTGTTTAGGTAGAGGTTTTAGATCAGTCTCCTCTTTAATTTGTGGGTCAGAAAACTCAGGAAAAGATGAAGGGACTTCAATTGCTTCAGATTCATTTTCCTTAATACTGTCCAAGGTGGAGCAGTAGAGATCAGAGTTGATGTGGGATTCAAGGGAGTTTTCATGTTCCTCTAGATTGATGAATTCTATGAATGGTATGTCCACATCAACTTCACCATTTATGACTTGGTTAATCATAGTACATATTTCACAAGATCCTTGGTCATTATAACATGAAGAACATGGTCTATTAGGGTTTGATTGACTCTTAGATGTGTCCATAGAAGCATGGATTGAGAATATATAGTGATCCTCATATGGGTATCACATGGCTTGGAAAATGATGAACTTGACCAGTTGGTCACCGAATTCCATGGATAATATGCCAGAATAGACATCAATCTTAGTTCTTGCATTCATGAGGAATGGTCTTCCTATAATTAGGGGAGATCGAGAAGAGTTCTTCTCACCTTCCATGTCATGGACATAAAAATCAGAAGGGAAGATAAGATCATTGACTCGGACAAGGACATCCTCAATTATTCCCTCAGGACTGGTTGTGCTTTGATTGTCCAATTGAATGGAAACACCCATTGGATTTAAGGGTCCTAGACCAAGGTTATAGAATATGGATTTGGGTATGACAATAATTGAGGCTCCTAGGTCTGTGAGTGCATCATCAAAGTTGGAACATCCAATTTGGCATGGAACCTTAAAGGTCCCTAGATCTTTGGACTTTATGAGAATAGACTACTGTGTGGAAACATTTTCGAATGTCCTAAGTTTTCTATTGTGGGTACACAAATCCTTGATATACTTGGCGTTTTTAAGAATTTGTTTTATAGAATCTAAGAGGGGAATATTGACTTCAACATGTCTAAACATGTCGAGAATTTAAGGATTGGGTTTAAAGGACTTATTTGGCTTAGAAATGCCTTGAGGAAAAGGAATTGGGTTCTCAAGTGGAATTGAAGGAGATGAGGGAATGGTTTTAGGTTCCTTTCCAATTTTATTTATCTTTTCATTTTCTAGGTCAACATTCAAAGGAGGTTTGGAGGACTTATCCTGAGGCATAAAAATTTTCTTTCCCGGTCTAAGTGCAATTTCACTTACATTACCCTTGGTGTCGAGTAATGGTTGAGCTGGAAGTTGTGAAGAATTAGACGGTTGTTGCTGACTAAGGTGGGATTCCAGTTGACCAATTTGGGTTACAATGTTCTTGAATCTAGAATGTGTGAAAGAGGCAAGATCTTCAAATAAACATTCCCATGGTTGCATAGAAGAATATTCTTGTCCCGAATTAGGATTACCTTGATTTTGGTTCTTGGGAAAGTGATTGTATTGGTTTTGGAATTGGGAAGGATCACTGGGATAATGGAATCCAGGAGGAGGATTATTCCTTTGGGGATGAGGAAGAAAATGAAAATGTTGTTGGAAGTTACCAACAGCTTTACTATATTAGAATTGGTTTTGGTTTTGAGGAGGAAATTTAGGAGGATGAGATATGGGATTACCATACGTATGACCATCGTAATAGAAACAAATGAAGTGCTCAAAGTGTGGTTGGTTGAAGTTTTTAACAAACTGACCTGATAGTTGAGGATTGGTGTTCTACTGATCATATGCTTCATTGAGCTCCATTGTTCTAGATGAATCGGATTGATCCTCTTGAAGTTGTGGACATGTGTCAGTTCGATGATATGCAGAGTTGTAGATTCCATAGTTTTTGATAGGTCCAGGACACATTTATTGTGGAGAAGAAGAGGTTGCGGATTTGGTTTCTACAACTAGTTGTCTCACAAGACATGTAATTTCACTCATCTAGTCTCTCATCTTGTTTAGATAAATTGATTGATTATCTTGGGCTTTTTTTACTTGAGAATGTGCTCGAGTATGGAATTGTTGTGTGTTTTCATCCATGCTACTTATGATATCTCTTGCAGCTGCAGGTGTTTAGTCAATAAGAGTACCACCCCATGCGACATCAATGAGAGTTATCTCCATATCCAATAACCCCTCATAAAAGTATTTGATCAACATTTGATCATTTATTTGGTGGTGTGGGAAGTTTTCAATAAGCTTCTAGAACCTCTCCCAGTATTCATGGAGTGATTCACTTGGTAACTGATGGATACCAATTATTTCCATTCGGATAGAAGCAGTATGAGAAGCAGGAAAGAATTTTTCTTTGAAAAGTCTCTTCATGTCATTCTATATGGTTAGATAACCAGGAGGTAGGTTGTAAAGCCATGACATAGAAGTGTCATATAGGGGGAAAGGGAATTCTCGAAGTTTTATTTGTTTTCAGAAACCCTTGAGGCTTCATGGTAGAGCATACTACTTCGAACTCTTTATGGTGGAGATGTGGATCCTCACCGGCTAGCCTGTGAAAATGAGGGAGTAGATTAATCAAACCCAATTTTAGTTCTATGTAAGCCTCTATGTTTGGATATTTAATACCATGTGGTTGGTAATTGATATCTGGGGCATCAAGTTTTTTAAGTATTTGTTCCATAGGATTGGCCATATCTAATTCTAATTGGTTGGACAAGGACTGGTTCTGGAATGAGTTGATTAACTCTTATCTTCCTCATAAGTTGGTGAAGTGTTTTCTCAATTTCATGGTCAAACAAATCTGTGGGATTTTTTGGGAGGCTATGGGGCATTCAGAGAGTTGTTGGAAGGAAAAGGGAGAACGGTTTTTCTTTTTATTTGTTTTTCAGTTTATGATTTTTATGAGAATACGGGGTTTTCTTTGTGTGTTTTTTAAATTTTTTAATAATATTTTTTTACAATAACCAGAAACTAATAAATATTTAAAGAACCATCCCTAGAAATGGAACCATTTTAAATGCATTTCCGATTGTTTCTTACTGATTTGTCTACGTTCTGATGCTCTACTAATGGGTATAGCTACACTCCGGTCGAATCCTCGTTGATGATACTTTTTAAATAGTCTATTATTTTTAGTTGATTTTATTTTGATTGGGGGTGTTATTTTGTATAGAATAATTTAAATTATTTATTTATTATTATTGATTTAATAATTGATAAATATTCGGGTGAGTTCATCATTAGGTTTTTAATATTGTGATATCCTTGAGCTTTGTTTTAAATTGCATTAAATTAACACCCATGTCCCAAGATGACGTTGATTTGAATTTATAAGTGTTAAGGCTTTAATCCAAACATTAACATAACTTAATGTTCTAATATCAATCATAGATTATTTAATGTGGTATATTTATGCTTCCAATAATCCATGGAAACCACATGTTAAACAAAACAAGTCCTTAATCCATGACATGGTAAGTCCAACATACACAATGTTAATTCAAAGAATATTCATAGAGAAAAATTTCTCAATCACTTAACATAACTAAATTATAACTCACCCCAATGAGAGATTTACTCATCCATTTGGTTCTCTAAAAATCTGGTTATAATGAATATGATTATAATTTTAGAAGAGAAGAAAAATAAAGGGATAAGAAAATAGTGGTGCATTGAACACACACACGAACAATGATGATAATTAAATATGGATTTTTGATTGAATGTGAAAGAAAAATAATGGAAGGGGATTCAACTATATTTAAACTATTTTAATAAAATTAATATTAAACTACAGATGGTGGATGAGAATAAATGATATTTAAGAAGAATCTTTCATTAAAATGGAATAGAAAAACACAAACATATAAGATTACAAATGAAGAAAAACACAAAAGTGAATAGAAAGAAAGAGAGGAGGAAAGGTATCTCAAGTAAAAACATGAGTATTGAAGGTCCTCCCAAGCCTTTTAAAAACTTCTATTGTTCCAATTGATGCTCCTATCTTCTCAAATTCCCACCCCTTTGAAGGAGAGTGGGGGGATTCATTTTTAGCCCAAGGAAGTGGACTGTTTTCATTCCCAATCGGTCCCTCCACTTGGCTCAACGATTTGGACATCCAGATAGACGAATCTTGAGATATATCCATTTAAAAGTTGTAAAAATTAATGTCGGTTGACTTATCTCAAAATTTGGAGTCATTTAAACCTATAGATCTGATGTTATGGGCGGTTGATGAAACGATTTTAATCTTTCCATTTCAATCCAATATTTTTAAAGTCCAAAATGTGAAATGGTTTTTTAAATGTAATATGCCTTCAAAGGCAAATGATTTCTTCAACAACGTAATCTGCCTTTATCTCCTATTTCACACTGAAAAATCTCAGCTCGACATGATAATAACAGTATGAGATAGGTCATGAATAGTTCCCGGATTTTAATTCCCGTCCTGAATGGTGGGATGGACTTCAAGGCATTAGTTGGGCCCCTTGTTCTTGGAGTTGGGCAATGAATGTCACGACCCGCCCTCGGGGTCCGTGCCGTGACTACCCCAAGCCCGCCTTCCATAGGCCAGGGGCTGGCGACTAGCACCAAGGCGTAAAATCCCGATAACTAGGAAGGCATTGCCTTTATAAAGAAAACAAGCACCACAGAGTACAAGCGGAAGTAAAACACTAAGTACAAAAAGAAGAGCTGAAAAGTAAAAAGGGGCCGGAAATACAAGCCCAACTGTAAAGTACAACTCGAAAGGGAAAACAGCGACTGAAAAGTAAAGCTGCTACGCTGAGATGTCCACTGGAAATCCCACCTGAAGGGTGGGTACAGATAGCTCCTCTGCTCCTCGGGTCCCGCCATCCGCTCCGAGTATATCCCGCCCAGTGGTCCACCTCCGGGTACCGCCTCGTCGTATAGTCCACCTCCAGGTACCGTCCAGTCCTCGAACACTCGGCCTCTGTCAGTACGGCCGTCGTCTGCAACCAACACAACGAGGTGCGGGCATAGCCCGTGCAGGGGTGAGTATAACGATACTCAGTAGGGACCCCGAGACCCTCAAGGTCTCACTAAAACCAACAAGGATAACCACAAGAAGATCTCAACAGATAAACTCTACTTAGATATATGCCCATACATATACCTAAGTTATCAAGTAACCCATCTCAATCATGAGGAAACACAAGGATTGTGAAAACGACGGATAACCACTACCCGGGTATATGCCCATACATATACCAAAGTTAGCAAGTGACCCATCTCAATTATGAAGTAAACACAAGGTCAAAAGTCTCAGCTCAAACCAGGATTTTCATTATCGAAACCGTAACTGCTGAAGAGCTCCGTCTCTAGAGTGTACAGTGGTCCTGTCACGACTCCGAGGCTGCCGCTCACTAACCTAGGACTGCTGAAGTACTCCTCCTGTCGAGTACTGTGGGTTTGCGGCCAACTACCTGGCGCTCTGTCCGCTGAGGGTCTGTCGCCAAATACCGGGCGCTACCCAGATAGCCTACTGAGGTACTCCTCCTGATGAGTACCGCGGGTCTGCTGCCAACTACCAGGCGCTCCGTCCGCCGTGGGTCTGCCGCCAAATACCGGGCGCTTCGTCCACTGGGCTAGTCGACTCACTCCAAGTCGAGTCGGTCAAGCAGTCGTCAGGTCTCAGCCGGCTACACGGTCTCCGTACTCTGCACGCTCGTCTCCACCATCGCGGGTCTGTCGCTACAACCAAGCGCACACACTCCGTAGAGTATCGCGGGTCCTCCGCTACAACCAAGCGCTCCACCGCCAAGGATCTGCTGCTGCATCCAAGCGCACCACCACTGTCAAGTACCACGGGTCCGCTCCACGAGCTACTGGTCGATACTCCAAGTATCACAAGGTCCCGCGAAGAAGTGTCTCAAAGAACCGTCTCGTCACAGGGGTCTCAACGCAACAGACAGCGCGTCGATCGGACGCCCGGTCTGTGAGTTATTAGCCTTTTCGTCCCAGGGGCCCGGTTGGTTTCGTGAGCGAAACCAATCCCGGCCGTATCTCAACTGCACCCCGAACTCCCATAGGGTATACTCAAAGGGACCGTTACTCAACGTAACCACCAACGCCGCTGACGGCTCGTCAAGCGGACGTCCTGTCTGAAAGATATCAGCTTTCCCGTTCCAGGGGCCCGGTTGGATTTCGGGTACAATCCAACCCGGCCATACTCCGACTGCATCCAAAACTCGGGCGGAGTATGTCAAAAGTTCCGTCTCATCAAGAG
Source organism: Viscum album (assembly GCA_963277665.1). NCBI lineage: Eukaryota > Viridiplantae > Streptophyta > Magnoliopsida > Santalales > Viscaceae > Viscum > Viscum album. The sequence continues at coordinate 512,304,019 of OY728125.1, forward strand.
GAAGTCAACGAAACAGACGGCGCGTCAATCGGACGCCCGGTCTGTGAGTTATTGGCATTTTCGTCTCCGGGGCCCGGTTGGTTTTTAAGGAAAAACCAACCCGACCGTACTCCACCTGCGTCCAAACCTCGGTCGGAGTATGCCAAAAGATCCGATTCACTAAGAGGAACACAACGCGACTGACGGCGCGTCAATCGGACGTTCGTGGCTCAAGATATGAGTGTTTCCGCTCCGAAGGCCCGGTTGGTTTCGTGAACGAACCAACCCGGCCGAACTCAAAGTAACCCGAAACCTTGAGTGCGATATACCGAAACGACCGTCTCGATCCAAGGATCGCGTTGCCGCAGACGGTTCGTCATTCGGAGGTCCGAGGCTCAAGTTATGAGCCATAAACCAAATCAGGTTCGAAACGGGGGGGTCCGGGTCCGGGCCGACCCGGCCCGACCCCCCCCTGGGCGGCGCGGTGGCCGGCGGCGGCGGCCGGCGGCGGCGGCGGACGGCGGCGGCGCGGCGGGCCGCGGCGGCGGCGGCGGCGGGCCGCGCTGGCAGCGGGGTGCGCCGCACGGGCTGCGCACGCGGGGCAATGCCCCGCGGTTCCTGGGTGTCGGCGCGGCATAAGCCGCGCCCCTTTGTTTTTACAAACCGCCCCCCCCCCCCCACGTGGGGGGCTGATTGAAAGGGAACGGGGGGCAAAGCCCCCCCCCCCCCGCTTGCTCAAGGTGGCGCGGTCTTGTGCCGCGCCTGGGTATCATATCGGCCCCACGTGGGGGGCCGGTTTTGGAGGATCAACCGGGGGGCTGCTGCCCCCCCTTTCATGGACCGCCCCCCTCTTAAAGAGGGGGTTTTAAGAGGTGGCCGGGGAATTAAATTCCCCGGTTTTAAGACATCCGGCCGGCCTGCTGGCCGGCCGGTTTTCTCAACGGGACCGGAATTTTCCGGTCCCCTATTCGGCTTCCGACGCCGGCGGCCCGGCCGCCGGTCTTCCCTTCCGCCACGGCCCGGAACCGGCCGCGGTCTTCTCGTCCCGCCGCGGCCCGGAACCGGCCGCGGCGTTCGTCATCCGGCACGGTGCGACGGCACCGCGTCCCTTCGCCGTGCTTTGATAATATTCAACGCGGCGCGACGGCGTCGTGTTCATGATGTTCCTTCCATGGTGTGCGCGCGACGGCGTTGCGTAAAATAAACGCACGTTCAACCACGTGGTGCGACGGCACCACACCTCTTGCTTCCACCCGCAAGAACAAACAAGATCGTTGGAGGGGGTTCGGCCGTGTTCGTGCGGTCCGGCCCCCCTCACGTTAAATTAATAACGCATCTTAAAATAATCAACATCCCACGTTAGTTATACGAACCACGAGAAGAATGAAATAATTAAATATTAAATCAACCACCCCTACCTCTGGTTTGAGATTCAAGAATCTTTTACGTTCCGCGGAAGACGGCGTCGCGGAAGTCGGGCGTCGCGGTCGTCGTTCGTCATAACCGTTGACGAAGAGTTACGTCCGATGCGACACGTTGTTGGCGGATCTTCGTTTGCCGACGAAGAAGGCCCGAGGAGGATGCGGCGTTCCCTCTTGTTGACACCGAGGACGAAGAAGAGAGGCGTCGTTCTTCGTCGGAGTTTGAGCGTTCTTCGTCAAGATGAACGTTCTTCGTCAAGATGAACGTTCTTCGTCAAGATGAAGAAGATGGAGAAGGAGCTCTCAAATGAAATCCACACAAGTTGGCGAACAAAATAAAATAAGGTCTCTCCTTATTTTATTTACCAAGCCTAGGAATTCAAAACTTCAAAATTCAAACATAACACTTAATTAATTAACATGTCATGTGTAATTAATTTGATGTTAAGTTTACAAACAATTAAGAGGGAGAGAGGGGAGTTTAAGGGGGGAGTTGAGAGGTTTAGGTTCGTGTGGGTCCCACCACACTTAATCCTCCCAAGGGAGGTTAAGTGGGTGTGAGTCCCACTTCTAACCTCCTTTGGTAGGTTTTTAAAATAAGTTAAAATAAAATTTTTTTTGCACAAATTTTATTTAACTTAACTGAAAAACCCCAAAACGTAACATTCAACCCGCAACAAACGCAACTCCCGAAAAGGTCTCATTAAGCGAATATCGGCGCTGCGAGTTCATCGGTGCCCTCGGATTTCAATTCCGAGCACCGGATCAAAAGTTAGGAATTCCCGCTCGTTCGTTCACTGAACGTACCCGAGCCAAACTTCGGAAATTAATTCCGGGCACTCCGGGCCTCGGAATCAGGTGCCGTCTGAAACCGTGCTCTTGTAAAATTCTAAAGAAAAATAAGAAAAAATTTCCCTTGAATTTTACGGGTCTTTACATTACTCCCACCTCAGGGCTTTACGTCCCCGTAAAGCTACATCAAAAACTAGGGAAACAAAAGAGGATACTGAGCACGCATCTGAGCCTCCCGCTCCCAAGTGCTCTCCTGGAGATTCCCGTGCCGCCATCTGTTGCGCACAAGAGGAATCGATCGTCCATGTAGGACCCGCTCCTGGATGACATGGACCTCTTTTGACGTGGCCCGGACCATCTATGGTCCCACAAGAGCTGCAAGATTTCTTCTTTGCCGAAAAGAGAAACCTGGTCTCATTCCCTGGATGAACCACATTCTTTGCATAAAACAGTCAATCCTAACATGGATGATATTAATCCATACCAAGGATGACGTCGTAAGGCCTCGACGCTACTACTAAGAGATCCAACCGTTACTCTCGCCTCCAAGGGTTGAGTCACACTGTCGGCATCAGTGTGTGGTAACTGGTCTCCTCCAGTAGATGTCTCACAAGTGAGGGTCAAGTCAACAGTCAACTGGAACCTCTTAGTAACATCACAAAAGAGGACATGAATGAAAACATCACAAAGGATGCGTCTTTTATTATTGCAGCTCATAATACAAGACGCTACATAAAAGCAACATCAACATGGAACTAGAAGTACAAAAGACGTATCCACTAGTTACTCCCCTGTCCACCTGCTTTACTGTTGCTCAAGCATTTGTCGCTGCCTCTATCTCGGTGGCTCTCCCAAAGCCTGCGGATCGGGAGTCGGACAGTCACGTGCCAGATGTCCCTTTTCGCGGCATGAGTAACACAACCTGCTCCTTGCACGGCTAGCTCTGTTCCCACCTCGGGTGCCCCACACCACCGGTCCTAAAACCCGAGATCGCCCAACTGCTCGTCTGGTCCTCCTGGACCTCTGCATCATCTGTCTACTGCCCACAGATGACTCGGCTTCTGATCGAAAAACACGCGGCAAAGGCAGAATCTCCTGTACACGCTCGGGGTGTAGAGATACTGGCACAAACTCCACCCTGAAGAAGGTCTCGAAGTCTTCCCAAGCGAAGTCCATCTCATCGCAAAACTGAAACAAGTGGCTCCACCACCTACCTGCTGCTGCCTGAAAGAGGCTGGTAGCAAAGATCACCATGAAGTCTGCCGGCGTCCCCACTAGCCTGAAGACTCTCACCACAGCCTCCAGCCAAAACTCAGCCGCCTGCGGGTCCGTCTCTCCCCGGAACCTGGGTGGCCTCTGGCGCTGGAACTCGTGCAGCGCGCTCAAGCGTCGTGCATCGCCTACTGCTGGGGCTGGTGGCATCGGTGGCCCAACTGCAAGAGGGCCCTGTACCGAAGCCTCGTCGCTCGACAGACTGTCAGCACGCTCATCCCTCCGGGCTCTAGCTGGTCGTCTGAGAAAAGACATCCTGAAAGAAACAACGTAACACGATCAAACGATTATACCTGGTGAGCTGACCTGGTTTGAGCTGTTTTAAGGGGAAAAACCTTTGAAAACACACACGCAATCAGTGTTTTTGTGCACAAAGTCGGAAATCAGTTGTCAGGGTCCTGGTGTATGGATACGTCGGCCGCCCGCACCAACACTGGACTCCCTGAACTGAAAACCACACTCGGTACTCTCAACACTATTGCTTCACAGAAAGAAACATCAGAGTTATAAGTTCTGCGGTAGAACCGAACTCCTCTGATACCAATTTGTCACGACCCGCCCTCGGGGTCCGTGCCGTGACTACCCCAAGCCCGCCTTCCATAGGCCAGGGGCTGGCGACTAGCACCAAGGCGTAAAATCCCGATAACTGGGAAGGCATTGCCTTTATAAAGAAAACAAGCACCACAGAGTACAAGCGGAAGTAAAACACTAAGTACAAAAAGAAGAGCTGAAAAGTAAAAAGGGGCCGGAAATACAAGCCCAACTGTAAAGTACAACTCGAAAGGGAAAACAGCGACTGAAAAGTAAAGCTGCTACGCTGAGATGTCCACTGGAAATCCCACCTGAAGGGTGGGTACAGATAGCTCCTCTGCTCCTCGGGTCCCGCCATCCGCTCCGAGTATATCCCGCCCAGTGGTCCACCTCCGGGTACCGCCTCGTCGTATAGTCCACCTCCAGGTACCGTCCAGTCCTCGAACACTCGGCCTCTGTCAGTACGGCCGTCGTCTGCAACCAACACAACGAGGTGCGGGCATAGCCCGTGCAGGGGTGAGTATAACGATACTCAGTAGGGACCCCGAGACCCTCAAGGTCTCACTAAAACCAACAAGGATAACCACAAGAAGATCTCAACAGATAAACTCTACTTAGATATATGCCCATACATATACCTAAGTTATCAAGTAACCCATCTCAATCATGAGGAAACACAAGGATTGTGAAAACGACGGATAACCACTACCCGGGTATATGCCCATACATATACCAAAGTTAGCAAGTGACCCATCTCAATTATGAAGTAAACACAAGGTCAAAAGTCTCAGCTCAAACCAGGATTTTCATTATCGAAACCGTAACTGCTGAAGAGCTCCGTCTCTAGAGTGTACAGTGGTCCTGTCACGACTCCGAGGCTGCCGCTCACTAACCTAGGACTGCTGAAGTACTCCTCCTGTCGAGTACTGCGGGTTTGCGGCCAACTACCTGGCGCTCCGTCCGCTGAGGGTCTGTCGCCAAATACCGGGCGCTACCCAGATAGCCTACTGAGGTACTCCTCCTGATGAGTACCGCGGGTCTGCTGCCAACTACCAGGCGCTCCGTCCGCCGTGGGTCTGCCGCCAAATACCGGGCGCTCCGTCCACTGGGCTAGTCGACTCACTCCAAGTCGAGTCGGTCAAGCAGTCGTCAGGTCTCAGCCGGCTACACGGTCTCCGTACTCTGCACGCTCGTCTCCACCGTCGCGGGTCTGTCGCTACAACCAAGCGCACACACTCCGTAGAGTATCGCGGGACCGCCGCTACAACCAAGCGCTCCACCGCCAAGGATCTGCTGCTGCATCCAAGCGCACCACCACTGTCAAGTACCACGGGTCCGCTCCACGAGCTACTGGTCGATACTCCAAGTATCACAAGGTCCCGCGAAGAAGTGTCTCAAAGAACCGTCTCGTCACAGGGGTCTCAACGCAACAGACAGCGCGTCGATCGGACGCCCGGTCTGTGAGTTATTAGCCTTTTCGTCCCAGGGGCCCGGTTGGTTTCGTGAGCGAAACCAATCCCGGCCGTATCTCAACTGCACCCCGAACTCCCATAGGGTATACTCAAAGGGACCGTTACTCAACGTAACCACCAACGCCGCTGACGGCTCGTCAAGCGGACGTCCTGTCTAAAAGATATCAGCTTTCCCGTTCCAGGGGCCCGGTTGGATTTCGGGTACAATCCAACCCGGCCATACTCCGACTGCATCCAAAACTCGGGCGGAGTATGTCAAAAGTTCTGTCTCATCAAGAGGAAGTCAACGAAACAGACGGCGCGTCAATCGGACGCCCGGTCTGTGAGTTATTGGCATTTTCGTCTCCGGGGCCCGGTTGGTTTTTAAGGAAAAACCAACCCGACCGTACTCCACCTGCGTCCAAACCTCGGGCGGAGTATGCCAAAAGATCCGATTCACTAAGAGGAACACAACGCGACTGACGGCGCGTCAATCGGACGTTCGTGGCTCAAGATATGAGCGTTTCCGCTCCGAAGGCCCGGTTGGTTTCGTGAACGAACCAACCCGGCCGAACTCAAAGTAACCCGAAACCTTGAGTGCGATATACCGAAACGACCGTCTCGATCCAAGGATCGCGTTGCCGCAGACGGTTCGTCATTCGGAGGTCCGAGGCTCAAGTTATGAGCCAAAAACCAAATCAGGTTCGAAACGGGGGGGTCCGGGTCCGGGCCGACCCGGCCCGACCCCCCCCTGGGCGGCGCGGTGGCCGGCGGCGGCGGCCGGCGGCGGCGGCGGACGGCGGCGGCGCGGTGGCCGGCAACGGCGCGCGGCGGCGGCGGGCGGCGGCGCGGCGGGCCGCGGCGGCGGCGGCGGCGGGCCGCGCTGGCGGCGGCGGCGGGCCGCGCTGGCGGCGGCGGCGGGCCGCGCTGGCGGCGGCAGCGGGCCGCGCTGGCGGCGGGGTGCGCCGCACGGGCTGCGCACGCGGGGCAATGCCCCGCGGTTCCTGGGTGTCGGCGCGGCATAAGCCGCGCCCCTTTGTTTTTACAAACCGCCCCCCCCCCCCCCCCCCGCTTGCTCAAGGTGGCGCGGTCTTGTGCCGCGCCTGGGTATCAAATCGGCCCCACGTGGGGGGCCGGTTTTGGAGGATCAACCGGGGGGCTGCTGCCCCCCCTTTCATGGACCGCCCCCCTCTTAAAGAGGGGGTTTTAAGAGGTGGCCGGGGAATTAAATTCCCCGGTTTTAAGACATCCGGCCGGCCTGCTGGCCGGCCGGTTTTCTCAACGGGACCGGAATTTTCCGGTCCCCTATTCGGCTTCCGACGCCGGCGGCCCGGCCGCCGGTCATCCCTTCCGCCGCGGCCCGGAACCGGCCGCGGTCTTCTCGTCCCGCCGCGGCCCGGAACCGGCCGCGACGTTCGTCATCTGGCACGGTGCGACGGCACCACGTCCCTTCGCCGTGCTTTGATAATATTCAACGCGGCGCGACGGCGTCATGTTCTTGATGTTCCTTCCATGGTGTGCGCGCGACGGCGTTGCGTAAAATAAACGCACGTTCAACCACGTGGTGCGACGGCACCACGCCTCTTGATTCCACCCGCAAGAACAAACAAGATCGTTGGAGGGGGTTCGGCCGTGTTCGTGCGGTCCGGCCCCCCTCACGTTAAATTAATAACGCATCTTAAAATAATCAACATCCCACGTTAGTTATACGAACCACGAGAAGAATGAAATAATTAAATATTAAATCAACCACCCCTACCTCTGGTTTGAGATTCAAGAATCTTTTACGTTCCGCGGAAGACGGCGTCGCGGAAGTCGGGCGTCGCGGTCGTCGTTCGTCAAAACCGTTGACGAAGAGTTACGTCCGATGCGACACGTTGTTGGCGGATCTTCGTTTGCCGACGAAGAAGGCCCGAGGAGGATGCGGCGTTCCCTCTTGTTGACACCGAGGACGAAGAAGAGAGGCGTCGTTCTTCGTCGGAGTTTGAGCGTTCTTCGTCAAGATGAACGTTCTTCGTCAAGATGAACGTTCTTCGTCAAGATGAAGAAGATGGAGAAGGAGCTCTCAAATGAAATCCACACAAGTTGGCTAACAAAATAAAATAAGGTCTCTCCTTATTTTATTTACCAAGCCTAGGAATTCAAAACTTCAAAATTCAAACATAACACTTAATTAATTAACATGTCATGTGTAATTAATTTGATGTTAAGTTTACAAACAATTAAGAGGGAGAGAGGGGAGTTTAAGGGGGGAGTTGAGAGGTTTAGGTTCGTGTGGGTCCCACCACACTTAATCCTCCCAAGGGAGGTTAAGTGGGTGTGGGTCCCACTTCTAACCTCCTTTGGTAGGTTTTTAAAATAAGTTAAAATAAAATTTGTTTTGCACAAATTTTATTTAACTTAACTGAAAAACCCCAAAACGTAACTTTCAACCCGCAACAAACGCAACTCCCGAAAAGGTCTCATTAAGCGAATATCGGCGCTGCGAGTTAATCGGTGCCCTCGGATTTCAATTCCGAGCACCGGATCAAAAGTTAGGAATTCCCGCTCGTTCGTTCACTGAACGTACCCGAGCCAAACTTCGGAAATTAATTCCGGGCACTCCGGGCCTCGGAATCAGGTGCCGTCTGAAACCGTGCTCTTGTAAAATTCTAAAGAAAAATAAGAAAAAATTTCCCTTGAATTTTACGGGTCTTTACAATGAAATTTTTTATCCATGATTATTTTAGATAATCACAAACATATGGTGTAGTTTAAAAAAATATGGGCTTTAGGAGTGAGACCAGTAACTCGATCATCATGGGTGGTCCGGTGTTTTCACAAATTCTTTGGTCCATCTTGTGTGGTCCATATGAGCCTCCAAATGGCAGAATTGGCCCTTGTTTCCTTCTAATGATATGTGATAAATTGAATAAGGAATCCTATAAACAGTAACAACACTATTGGAAATAGTATGGTGGGAGTTATAAATAAAATAGTAAATTGAATCAATTGGACTACTTCTAAAAATGCTCAAAAATTAAACTTAGTATTAAAAAATTATTAATTCACACAAATTATGAAAATTTCATATAAAATAAGTAAAGGGAGTATATAATATGTCATGAAAATATTAATAAAATCAGCAATATAGTTTAACATCATGTGTTGGGTCCTACAATTTATGGTTCTATGACTATGACCATGAGTATGTGGAGGCTAGTTAGAATTGGATGTTTTGACATTCCCCCAATGTATGGGTGTATGAAAGTGTAAACCATGATCCCATGTATTCTTAGATCATGATAAATGGAATGAGGTATGGGATCAATTGGTTTTTATAGTGAAGTAAGAGGCCTCTATGAAGGATAAATTTTGTTTTGATTCAACATGATTTTTTTGTGGGAACGTAATGTATATTCAGATTGTGAATATTATGAATAGTTAAACGATGGCGTCCTCAGAACATTGACCTTCAATTTATAACACTCATTGGATAATTTTTATTATCTAAATTTCTTTGGGGCACTGTTCTTAATTAATGGAAGGGATGTGTCCATGAACATAAGATACATTCAGACCATGAATGTCCATGATGTGAGAAATTACCTACAATGATCTAACGCATATATAGGGGGTATATTATTCTTGGATAGATCCATAAATCATGAATCCTAACATTATATCTCTAACATGTATATGTGTTTTCATATAGGAGATGGGAAAACTATTTTTTTTTCTTTATTTCATGGATGGGACAAGGACATATGGCCTTGGAGTCACCACATATCCCATCATAATAATAATCAAGCAATATGTAATTCTTTATACACCATATAGTTTAATTCCATTTACAAAGGATGTAGGATCCCTGACATAAAGAGTAAATAATATAGATGGACTATTGATTAAATGACATGTGTATCACTACATATCCTCCAATAAAAGGTATCAATCCATACACACATCTATATAGTAGGATCCCAATGTTGAATATATTAGAATATAAGAATGAAAGAATTTATTTTATTGTTTATTTTGAATGGACACAAGATCATAGATTCGTGGGGTCACTATGTATCCTACAAGAACAGGAATCATGCCACACATAGTTCATGATTCAATTCCCCTAATTTGATCTGACCCATAAATATTGATGGGGAATTTCATTGGTCTTTGAGTGGATATAGAAGGATGTACAATCTAGAAATCGATGTGTTTACCCTGATAAAAAACAATCAAGGCACGCCTAGTTCATCAATATAATATGGTCGATGACTGATTCATAGAGAAATACATTCTCATTGGATAACATTATAATTTTAACTTCATTCAATTAGGCAATTGGTGTAGCTTAGTTTAGTTTCGTACAATATGGATAGTTTCACCTTTAGTTTACTGTTATTCAATTAGGAAGATTGTGTCTTATAGTCAGTTGGAGGAAAATTTATCAGACCTCGGAAAAACATAATCTTTATGTGAAGAGAGACCATGAGGCCAATGGATGGTAAAAAAATTAATCATATAATGCAAATTTGTGGCTAGGAATACCATTATATGTTTATATGTCACTATGTATCATGAAATTATAGAAATCAAGACACACATTATTCTAGATAGAAATTCCAATTGTACGACGAAACCATACACATAGGGGGAAACATTTTCCCCAAATTTCAAAACAGGGCCCAGGACATGAGGTCTGGGTGTCACTATGTTTTACATATAATGATAATGAGGTCACACATAGTACTATATGAAAGCAACCATCACTGGTGAGACCCATACCCAAAGAGGTGTAAATGGTGTTTATTACTTTATAGTGACTGACAAAGATGTAAATTCCAGGTTTTTCTATGTATCATATGTAGAAAGGCATCATGATGTACATAGTTCTTGACAATGGGATTCCCTATGTTGACCTGAATCTCACATGGTGATATGAGATTTTTTCATTCTCCCTTATATATTGTTATTATATTTTGGTAATCATTGATTTAAGTGATGATATTCATACAGTTTAATGTCATATAGTGAGTAAATTTATGTCATGAAGTTTATTAGCCTACGAAGTGGACAAATGAGTAATTTTTTTAAGGGCATGTAACAAATACTGAAAATGATGTTTAATTTCTTACATCTTGGACCATGTACCAAGTAGTTCAACGTCATGCAATTAGGATGACCACCCTTAGTCAATGTTCATTTTATTGAGAAAAAAGTGGAAACCCTTCCATATAAGCTATTAGTGATGTGTGGGAATAGAAATATTTACATGAACTAGGATTAAGAAGGCCCGAAAATAGATAAAAATTTCTAATGATCCATTCATGTATTTCAAAGCCACAATTCTTGGACTAGGTATATAGTTGTTAGGCCCAAAATGTTATTAGATACCCCTAGAAGGCGTGAATCAAGGTACTAATATTCTTTTCAAAATTATTCCAGCCCCACTAGATCTTAACATCCTTCCGAGAAGGGTCAATTTATTTTAGCATTAATTTTTATACTAATCTTAGACTTCCAATTTTTATTTAATGATGATCAATTCGAAGTAATGTAGTAAACTGAGCACAAATTCACATAGATTTTGACTTGTTTCACATTTACTGGGATATATACAATGATCAAACAACGATAATATGTCGATGTTCCAAATATTCTATGATTCACAACTAAATGATTTATTAGGATATATCACTCTTATGCACAGGATCAATACCTTAAAAGGTTTTGGGATAACTCAGTACCTTCTCAAGGGTCACCCCTAACTATATTTTGATTTCTCACTATTGGTATAATAGATCTCATTCTTCTTATACTAATTCTCAGTAATCTATAAAGGATACCCACACAATTTATGTATACGTAGGTCCCTTAATTATAAATAATGAATTCACCCTCAACTGTTGATTGATGCTCTGTTGAAGTTCTACATTCATCCACTTGATGAATATAAATTTATCATAGATTCACTGGGAAATCCCATATGGCCCATAGAAATAATTCTTTCTGGAAAACATTAGGCGAATTGTGTACAACTCTAGAATATTTCATGCAAAAATTCGTTTTGTCTCAATACTAACAGACTCAAAAAAACTTCTGGTTTCTCATGAAACATACTTTTTAACAAAAATCTTATACTTTTTGAAAAAATACATTATCCATTTAGGCATAATTACATTTATAGTAATCAATAAATATTCCATAGGATTATTTACATAACTCTCTTTGAGAACAACTTCTATGCTTGTGTGCCACACTCTTTGCATGAAACTTCTACTGTGCACACCCTTTTTTGATTTGGAGCTTATATTTTCTCTAAGGATTGAGATTTCAACATAAGGTGGGTATACACTAATTTATTGACATTTCTGATCCTTCAATGATGTTTTTGACATACCATCCTTATTTTGTAAAAAATTTCCCATAGAGAAGAAGGTCATTTTTGACATTTCATTTGGTGCATAACACTCTTTCAGTCAGATCACTTCATCTTTATTTCAAGGAATCACGCAAATATTCCTTTGGGGTAAAAAGAGATCATTCTCACTTATTGAAATATTCCTTGCCCTTGTTTACTTTTCAAAAAATTTATGCGATGATCATGAAATTTTACATATGAAATACCTTAAAAATCACAATAATAATTTTTCTCAACATCCTTTTCCATTAAAAAATATCTCAATTCCCCAAATATTGTACCTGAATATTTGGAAAAACTGGGAATCAATTCCCCCTTGGATGAACACATTTTTAATTAAATATATAGAATCCATTACATTGTCTTGGATGTTTTTAGTCATATCTTTTTAGTAATCAATTTTGAGATCTAAAAATGACTATAGAATCATGCTTTTTCATCAATCTAAATAAACCCAAAGTTGTTCAATGTTACCATGAGTGATTTTTCCCAAAAATTACCTATATGGGTTTGTCAACTACTCTTATAATTTTGATACATCATTAAATATTTTTCCATATTATAACACCATTCTTTTCTTATGATTAAAATAAATATCAATGATTTACTTAACACGTACTATAATCCCACTTGATTCATTCTTGTCATTAGAAACAAGAGTAGTAAGAAAATTTCATCAACAATTCACTTAATTCCAAAACCACTGACCTTATTTCACCCAAAACTCCATATATCATGACATGTAACCTTGGATCAATCAGATTTAACTTCATCAGATTTTAAAACTACTACTACTTCACTACATTGGGTTCTCCTGGTTTGGAATGATTAAAGATGTCCAATAAAATCTTTGACAGATGTATCCATATAGAACCCAATTCTCATCATGACACAGAATCATTGAGTATTTTTTCAAAAACATGAAATCATTAAAACATTGATATTCTCCATATGTAGCCAATCCCTCTATCATATTCTTATCAAATTCAACCCATGTATTGATCAAGAAATTTTATTCTCATTATGAGAAACATTTGCTCCCCCTTTTTCTATGAACATGAATGTAACCTCATTATTAACTACAACAATGTAAAGAACATAGATCATAAAATTACGGGAAGATAAACCATACATCTGGGATATGGGTTCCAATTTTCATACTTTTTAATGTTTGGGGAGTCAATAGAACTCACAGATTCAATCTATTACACTTAAAATCTTATTAGGTTATCGAATTTAATGGAATATCTTATTCCTGATGTTATATAGGTACATAAATTAATTTCACAATCTCTCGATCCACCCTCTCATTGATAAAATGATATTTTATTTCAATGTTTATTTCTTATAGTGATGGAAAATGTTTTTATTATATTTATATCACATGAATTGTCACTATGGAGTATAATAAAAGACTTCACTTCAACTAAGATTCTTTAAAGATACCTTTTCATCCAAAATAACTATATTCATGATTGTGTAGGAATAATATATTTAGTTTCAGGGTGTTCATGGAAATGGAATCATCATTATTTCTTATCCATGAATTAATCAATCCTTTAATATATAATGCACAATATAATGTTGATTTTTTATAATTAGATGACATAGTATAATCTATATCTGTTTAACCCAATAAACCATGATGATATTTTTCATTGTATAATAGACTAAAATACACCATGACCTTGAGATATCAAAATAATTTTTTTTACTTCAAGAATGTGGCATTACTTCAGACTTATTTTAGACAATTCTACATTGAATATTGAAAAATTATCATGAATTATTTATATCACATAAAATATACATCCAATGACTGGTATGTATTCTGTTTCATTAACTAGATTACCTTCTTCATGACATGAGTGTTTCATCTAGTTAGCCATCAGAGTATTCATCTCCATGGAATCATAAATTTAAAATCTTCTCAAAACCACATTTGTAAATTTATAATGAGAGATTAATGATAAATTATATTCTTATATCACCTATATTCTAACGAAAAATGTTATTTTACCAATCATTTTCATTTAAAATTCACTTTTCATGAACACTATGAACTATTTTATGATTTAATTTTTTGATCCAAAAAATATTATTTCATTAACATATACAGGCACCATCATCCTTTGAAAATTTTTATTATTGACCTACAAATTTTAATCAGTTCCACCCTAAAAAACTGAGCTACTTGTAAATATGATCAAGAAATTAATACCATAATCTCAATTAATGATTCATTCAATATATTTCCTTTCTCTGTCGAAAAACTATATTCTTATCTTCATGAACAAGAAAATAATATGGCTTCTTTATACAATCTTCTTCTTCCAGAACCCTATTAAAAAATTCTAAGATGTCATCCATCTAAAAAACCTTGATATTTCAATTCACTATAATATCCAATAATAATTTTATTATATCAAGCCTTGTAATATGTAAACATGTTTCAAAAACATCGATAGCCACTATTTGGGTGTTCCATTTTCAAATAACTCGTGATTTGTTTTGAATCACAACACATTCATCAATTAACTTATAGAGAAAGACCCATTTAGTCTGGAAAACATTTTTATCTACTATCCTTGAAAAATATTCTATATAACAACCAATATAGGACTGATGTATATAATTAATAAAAAATTTACCTAATTTTATATTTTTAATTTCTCTTGAGATTTGGGAGACCAGTTTTTGGGACCACAATAAATCATCACACTTCAAATCTTAGTATCCTTAATATAGTTAATAGATACCATATTGTTAGAAATGAATAAATAATCACGAAATATATGAAATTTTAATGTGATTCCCCAATTAGACATCATTATGTAAAAAAAATAAAACATCCACTTTTCAATACCATTGAGTCCATTAATATGATTTGGATGTAGAATTCTAACCATGTGATATGAAACACTTCATGTTATTAGGCCCACTATTTAGACCCACACTAATTATTCTTCTCATATATAATTTCATCAAATTTAACATATTTTTTGAGAAACTACTCTAGTGCAATATCATTTTACAATTTTAGTCTCTTTCATTAAGATTTGTAGTGGGTGAAGTCACCACTTAGCAATGAGCAATCAAAAAAATGATAGGACAAATGAGTAAGAACTCAATATTGTAAAAAATAGATATATTTAATAACATTATTAATGAACTTTGTAGTCAATTATTTGCACACATTGCAACCATCCATATAAAATTAATTCTTTTTAGGGAAATTCTTCCAAATTTCATCCTTATCAAGGTTAATTGATTTAAATCGGTTAAAATTCTGGATCACATCACACAACCACATTTCATCTTTTGACACAAATTTCTATTGGATTATATATCCCCTAAATCATGTAAAACATGATCATTAGTTAAATAATTTAATCACATAAGGAGAGGTGAACCTCTAGAAGCCTCATGAATAAGAATGAGTTTGATTATGATGGATCAAACATTAGATACATTTTTGAAATTAAATATATTATTTCTGTGCACGATCCATTATACCATATAATTTCAACTGTTATAGACATATGACTAATAATTATTTACCTAAATGATGAGAATAATTATGATATTTTGATTATGTAGGCTTGTTCTATTTTACGATTTTGGGTTTAAAACCAATAGAAGAAATTAAATTCTTTCATGATCCACGTATATATAATTTTTTTGGTCGCTTTATTGGGACATGAATCCTTCCACTAGTGATATCCTCATACTTCCTCCTCTATTGGAGGATTCTTTCTTCTGCCATCAAATCTCACCTTGTGGCATGAGATGTTGCTTTTTGAGAAATTACTCATTTTTTTCTATTTTATCAGTTACCTGAGTCACCAAAATATTTTCTACTAGTGGCGGGCACAACACTAAATGTAAATTTTACTTACTCAAAACAATAGTACATCCACCCTTTTCTTTATCTACATTAATCTAGCTACAATATCTTACAAAATGAAAATCAATATAACATATAAAAACCCTCCAATTAATAAAAATAATCATTTCATCATTCCTTATATGTGATTTTAATATATCCAATGTTATTCTTCTTCTGATGTTGATCCCTGTAGCATCTTGAAAGATATTCATATTGTGTCCCAATATTCCCAAATATGCAAATTTCATGGAGAATTTCATTTCGGGGTCATCTATTTTAGTTTTCACAATAATATTATACTTATTAATTTATTTAATTTTTTTATATCTTCAATGTATGAAATATATTCTAGTTCCTCAATAAATAATATTGTTGTATGTACTTGAATACCGCAAAAATATCACACATTGTCATCTTTTCATGTATTATAATTTTTTGGCATGTTTCAATCATCTAAAATAGTTTCCTTATTTCTGGAATTGTTCAATCTTCTCTTCCTATCATTCATGAGTGTGGCTTTATCATATCCTATAATAGTTTTTAAACAAATGGAAAACCTTACGGATGATAAAATAATTTCATTTTCTTCTTCTGAAATAGAATATTTTAATTTCCATTCAATATTAACATCCAAATGGTTGTAAAATAGAAAATGAAAATAATCCTTTAAATCTAGATTTCCATTCTCCTTTGATTCCCCGACGTATTTCTTGAATTATTATAGCTTTTTTCCTAATTTTTTAATCTTCATATACTTAGATTTTCATTGAGAATTATGTTCTATTATATGATTATTCCCACAAATTTTATCATCTTTTAATTCATGGGTGATCTTGTCTATCATTTCAAAATGATCCTTTATTATAGAATCTTTCTAGGAAACGGAAACATTAAAGCCTGCATTCTCATGTTCTAGTCATTGATTCTTCTAAACTAGTTCAGATAGATGTATTATAAGATCATCATTTCTACCTTTCTGATTAATGATTTTTTCTTAGTTTAGATTCATTCCCTTTTTATAATATTGTTTTTTTTCTATTTGTATAATTATATATCAGTTTATTATGGTGGAAATCATTCATGTCCCTCAAATAATTATCGAGATCGTGAAGCCTTTGAATAATGACATTTATCTTTTTAAACTAGATTTCCAAAACATGGATATTAATATATTGATAATTATTTTAATTCAATAATTTAAGATCAAATTCCAATAAAATGAACAAAATTTCTACAATGGGATTTCATGGAATTGTGTTTATCATTAGTAGTTCCAACATCACTTGGCATGTTCACTTCTTCATTCATTCCAATATATACATCTAATGAATAATTAGTCTCAAAATTTGATATGTTGTTAGTTTCATTCAATTGAATCACACTATTTCTATATATATTTTCACATTGGAAAATTTCACTAGACTTATGCTACTTTTTTGTTGTTATTCCCTTTTGTAATTACACAATTACATAATAGAAAATTGAAACTTAAATTTCAATAATCAATTAAAACAAGTTTGAGAAAATAAGTAGGATAAAAAATAAATCCCTCTAATACCAATTATAAAGACCATAAAGGGAATTAAACACCCTTTGGTGGTGAATCAGAATATGAATATTCTGTTCAAAATTATTCAGGCCTTACTAGATCATGAAAACATTTTTATAAGGGTCGCTTATTTTCTATTATGTTTATATGATGATCGTAGTTTTTCCTTCTATATCAAATGATGATTCATTAAATGTAATGCATGAATGAGAGGACATAGACACAAATATTGTTACTCTATTCACCCTGACTGGGCTACATCAAAGGAGAATACAATGAAACTGATATGATATACTAAATACACCATGAATCACTACCAAATTGTTTTTCAATATAGATATATTATATTCCCAAGATTAATTCATAACAATTATTAGAGATATATCAATTCCTTCAAAATGTTCACTACCTCACAATATTTAAATTGATCAATACTGGTGGAAAGGATCAAATTATTCACTTATTATTTATCACTAATCTAGAAAAGATCCATCGAGAGTTTATGGACATGTTGGTCCGTTTACAATAAATAATGAATCCACCATCAACTATAAATATAGTCCTTATCAAAGGTATACTTTCATCCACTCAATGAATACCATTTATACCAAATTTAATGGAAAATATCTTCTATCTCAGAAAATTCTTTCTTTCACACAACCACAAGATGAATTTCATTCATAAATACCATCTTGTGTGCAATATTTTTGCATTTTGTTGAAACTAACAACATCTACTCAACTTTATGGGATAATCATTTCTAACATGTTTAATGACCAGATAATAATCCCATTTTACCCTTAGTAGTTCTTATTCTACATGGTGTGCCAGATCTATCCCAAAAATGAGAGTCTGATACTCTTACTCATTGTTTGTAAACCACTTTTATAGCAAGGAGGTTTAAGAAATGCCATTCATTGCTGGATATATATGTATGGATCCCAGCCCCACTTGATCAACTAAGGGACTTCAATTATCTTCTCTATCTGGCCACTAGATGCACTATCAATATTCCTCTTCTATATCTGGGTGTCCTATTGATCCGAGAACACTTCATTATTGGGTAGTTAGTATCCAAGAAATTCATTTCTACTAAGGGATTATTGTTGGGAAAATATGTAAATTTATAGTTATTCATTTCCTTCTAAGGCACAAAATGAATATCAAAATCTGATATAATGATCACACATCATGATAGATGACCAGTTGACATCCGAAATATGAGGGTATATTTGAAATAGTTTCTACGAGAGACCAAATGGACCTCTCGGTTATTCAGACAGTGCCTCATCTACTCTACTTCAAATTTTATTCTCATACATCTCTTCTCGATATCTGAATAACGATTCATAGCATCAATAATGGTCCATTTCAGATATTAAAGGGTGTTTTCTCTTCAAACATCATTATATTTGGGATAGTTAGGATCATAATAATCATTCCATGGTTTCACATACAATATATGTTTTCGGAATTCAACAGGATTCATTAGTACTCATGTGATCAATAGATATTTATTTAGAATATTAATTTCTTTTGTAAAATCAGCAGTCCACTTATATTTTACCCTCTTTATAATCATCCTTTCAAAGGGATATCATTTTCTGGATAGTTTGGCTATGAAGCACCTGATGTAGGAAAAATATTGATGAATTCCACTCATCTCAATGTGGTTTAGAGTCTGTGACATTCCACTCATATCCTTTTTTGTCTCATGGTCGACTTCAATGCAATAATTCTATATGATGGTGTGTAGAATTATCAATGAGGTATCTCTAAATAAATCAAGAGGTTAACTTTTATACAATGTTTTCATAGATTCTTTAGGATTGTTTCATGATCTGTTAGGTGGTTCAAGCATTGGTGGGATTCGAACACCATTTCATCAAAATAGAATTCAATAATTATTACATTAAGGAATTTAAAGATGTGATACATGATATGTTGGTATGTATCACCGACATTTTTCAATCCAAATGGAATTAATTGATAGAAAAATATTCCATAGGGGAACTAATAGTGGATTATTCTCAATATTTTTGGGAAATTTGGATTTGGTTGTGTCTTAAATGTCCATCCAATAATGAGAGATCATGATATTCATTTATTTCATCATTCATCGGTTTCGTGATTGGTTCTAGGAAATCATCTCTCAGGAAGTGCTAGATGAGATATCAGAAATCATTGGAGATTATTAATTGACAATTATTCTTTTTCTAACATGGACTATGTTGGAAATCCACATGGGATATTATACCTCACAAGTTACGTTTTCTTTGTTGGGATTGTCATCTTAATCCTCAATTTTGGTAGCATTTGTCTGGTGCATGCTTCTAGATAATTATTTATAGATCATGTGGACCCCTAGTTGGCCCAATTGATGAGTAGACACATTGGTATCATGTCCTAGAATTTATCTATATTTCCAAGAGAATACATCCCATAGTTTCCATAGTAAAGAGTTATCAACCTTTTTCCCTTCAGAGGACATGGTTTTACTAATCTAGGTGGATCATGAATCTTCATTTGTACTCGGATTTATTTCCCTATGAATATCAATGGTGTTAATGATTCACTCATAAATTGTTGGAGGGAAATCACAAAGGACTTATTTCCCCTATTCCTCTACCTCCTCATAATCTACTTTTTGTTGTTCTGATGGGGAAATATTATTGGGTAGAGTTATTCAAATTTCAGAGAGGGTTTAATATCTCAGTATTCTGAAAAGGAAGGTACTTCCACCAACACCTTTATCAATAGGGGAAATATTCGGAAGTCAATATAAGGTGTAGTTTTGGAACCAGGCGTGCAACGGAAGCCCCAAACCAGTGTGTTTTTAAAAACATTCCATCGCCGTTCGAGGTGAACTTGACTACGTTAGTGCAAAAGAAGCCCGGTCAAAGCTGAGGACAACACATGAAGGATTTTAAGCACAAACATAAACAGTAATATTTATGGTTTAGATCTGAAGCCGCACATGACGTCTGCTCGTTGTTGGCGATCGCTGCTCGAAGACTCCGAAGCTGAATTCCTATAGATCTTTCACACGTTCTTCAAGGAATCCGCAGGAGTGTCGTTCGTCACAATCCAAGTGATAGCGTGGATTTGCGACGATGCCTTCGACGCTCCAACGACCACCGCATCGCATCGCTAGCATTTCCTGAGAGAGAGCTTCATCTGAGCTCCTTGGATGCAGAGCATCTCTCTCTAGAATTTAGGAGAGAGGAGAGGAGAGATAAGATCCATGAATAGTGTTTGTAAAATGCCCCTCCTCTTCTATTTATAGTGCTCAATTAAAATACCAGGTATCTCCTCGCCGACCCCGAATACTTAAAGCACTATTAACGATAATTTATGACTACTAAACTAAGCCATAAATATTATAATCATTTACTTGTAATATATTAAAATATATTACATGATAATAATTAAGTCATTAACCCGACTCGTCCCTCCCATAAATATTAATTAATCCTTGAATAATTTAATATTCGTCAATTAATATGTTTTCCATGTATTTACATAAAACAAATAAATACATTTAATAAATAAATTCAATACTCATTATTCTAAACTCAAATAATATGAATTTATTTATTTCATTAGTGATCGTTTAACATTGGAAAATTCCCGAACCCTTGTGGCGGGGCCCACTATGTCCAATTCTCCTATTCAACTGAATAGGGTAGATTCTTGAATACACTATTGTGTGTGACCCTCTATACCCTTATTTCGAAAGATGTGATTAGTATTAACAGACCAAGAGTGGTATCTTGCAACCATCATGGTCCCTGAAGAAATAAGTATTGTCACAGTAGTGAAAACAAACATACGAACATGCAATGTGTAATATAATCTCTTTGTCTATAATATATCTTAATGCAGGGCGCCCTCTCATGCCATAACCCTTTTCTCGTTTTATTGTTAGTTGATGTAATGGGATGGATTTACCCTCGACTGCCATATCCATGGCCTTATAAAGGTTCTTCCATTCATATCAACATGTCCAGAGATATATTACTTCCATAAACTGTATGTGACAAATCCTTTCTTGACCATTCAACCAATGTCATGCCACTAATGACGCACCTGACACAAACTACCTCACTATGACTTCATTACCATGGTTTTCATCTTGCATCAAAGTACGCAATCAAATGATAAACATTGGTAATGATCTCAAGTAAGGATAATATTAGACATGATTATAGATAAGAACATCCAATGACTCCCGAATCAAGTGGAGTTCCTATTGGCGGGTCTTTCCTCATGATCTCACTTCTAGAGATCACCACGTGCGAACTTCATGAGAAGAAGTCTCAATTCTTATGATCCCCCAGCACCTGATGGTCAGTCATCTACTGTGTCTAATCAGTACGATGTATCTAGACCATATAATATCTATTTAAGTTTAATTTCATAGTATCTAGAGGTTCTCATTATATCCTGGGAACTATTATAACCATTCGGTGCAACAATTAACCTTTGGACATTACCATATCAATAGTGGATGCATAAAATCTACACTATAATGGTAAGAATACATCATGCATAGCTTACTGTATACACGATATGGTAATCAAAATCACAAAGTAGTTGGGTCTAGGGCACCCAATATTTCGACACTCCCACTTGCACAAGATCCAACTTACTAACTGAACTTGTCATATACTCACATGATGAACGTCATTTTTCTACTGAGTAATGGATTTAGATACAGGGTCATCCACGGTTCCGCCGCGTTGTTATTCTACTATAGCGTCCTCATCTCTTGGAGTTAATCTACTCAAGAGATGGTATCCCGAGTATATCTCTTTTTGTACACTATCATAACTTATCATCTTGGATAGTAAGATATCATAATCTACATTATGATAATACTTTTCTCACCATGTTCGATTCCAAGTACTGGAACAAATCATTGAATTTAACTGCTTCTTAGATATCTTAGAAGCTGGAATGTAATCGGTCTTGTAGATATGGCCACCACAGGCTTATATGAGCTTAACTCACTCATCTCCTTTTTCCTAACTACAATATTGGATCACATTTATCTATAGAATACTAGTTTTTATCCCCAAAAACTAGAATCCTTTCTTCTCCACTTACCAGGTACATAACTTTTGTACTTTCCGAAGTACAATTAGATTTTTCTGACTACATCCCTTGCAGTGCTCCTGGATATGACTGATATTTTCCTATTGTAAAATATACCTTGGAAATATTGGTTCTTTTACATATCACGGCATATGTGATTGATATATCTCTCTGACGTATGGATCTCAACTCACTGCATTTATCTCTTCCCATGTCACGGAGAGGTCAACATTGAGAGATTATTCCATGTGACATAGGCAACAATTCATCTCTTCAATTGTTCCAACATGGATTTTTCAATTCAATGTAACTATATGAACGATTTAATAGGAATAATCACCCTATAGATATGACATAGTAGATCATGTTCCCTAGAACATAGGTTTCTACTTTAAGTCAATCATTGGAGATTATTGGAAAGTAAATTTCATTTTGTTCATACCGAATTATAAGACCAATTTCTATTTTCCATATGATTCCGAACATATTTCTTTAGAAAACATTGATGCTCCCACTAACCTCATGTGGACACATGGCAAACATTTTTTCAAAAGTATTTTCTATGATCATTTTTCTTACTTTAATCCTAAACCTAATTTCAGTACCTTGCAAACTTTATTGTCATTCTATGATGTGACCATCCCTTTCTGGTTGCGTCGTATAGAAACCATCCATAATTTGTGGTCATGACATCCAATGGTAAATAAATAGATCATAGATATTAGCTATGATACGTAAAATTCTGACGGATTTTGGCATAACATCTTTGTGAAACTAGTCGATACTTATTAGTACTAATCTCGTACCATCCATGTATCAACTCACTTGAATACGCACTGGAGTATTAAAAATAATAGACCCTTTTTTCACTTTGATACATGGAATCCATTAATTGAATTTTAGTTTGTCTTATCAATTTTAGTTAATTTCTATACACTTCTTAATTGTAGGAAATTTTATTCACATTGAATAATATATCACCGACCGTGGTGAATATAAAAACCATCACCATGGTTTTATCCTTCCTACAAAGTATGTGTCTCTGGAACATACTTTGTTCCACATGCTCTTTTGGATCTAGTTCCTATGCCAACTAATTGTGCATTTTGAGCATTGACTAAACAAAAGAAAATATAGCTCCCACTATCTCTAATAAAAATTTGTACCCTTATATAGAAGTGTTGTATATTTATTGACTACCTACTCTTCTATATTAGGGATTTATGTAACATCCTAAACAATTGATAGGATTATTACACTAAATGCAAAATGTGTTTGTCTTGATGGTAGTTTGTTTTTTGTCCTAACAAACTCTTTGCATCCAAACACATCTTCTTATGACATAATGGGTTTACATCATACTATGACTTGTATGATATCCATTTTTCATTCTAGTTGGCATATGGTTGTGGGGTATCGCTGTTATTTGCAAAGTATATCATGAAATATAATGGAAGTTTCTGCTAGTTCCAACATTGATATTACATACATCAATACATTGATGTATAAAATGTGCGTTTATGAATTACTCCACAATACATTTTGTTAATAAATGTTGATATGTAAGACATCATCATCAATCCTCCTCTTTAACATCAATTTCGTGATGTCAATAACATAATGTGTGTATAGTAATTGCTCCATGCTACATTATCATGATTGATGAATTCTTGGTCGAGATATTCTTCGGTATCCCGACTCATAGAAACTCATATCTCCTGACAATGAAAATACATCACAGTGATATTCCTTAATTACATAAAAGAATCTTATGATGTATATATACCTGTAGCTTGTACTTGGAATAGTTCACACTTTTGTGTTGAACTCTTTCCAAAAGCTTTGTGACGTACCTTTATTTCTAAAGGTTCTTTTTTCCAAACTAAAGACATCGATAATACCAAAAGTATTTAGCTATGCCAAGCCTAAATACCATACTTGGTATATTCATTACGTCCATTTTTAGTATTACATGACAAAGAATTATTCTTTCATAACTAGGTATAAGTCTTATATTTATATTCATTGCTAATTTCCTATGATTCATGTATCACTAAACTAGTTATTGAGTTTACCAAAAACAACATTCATTCCACAAACTGATATAATGTCTCCTTGCGTCCAAGGACACATGAGATTAATTTTTGTGGTTATACTCAACAATAGTTCAACACGAATCTTTCACTTCTCAATTAAAGAAGTCAAATACTTCTCACCACTAGCCTAAGTATCACCCTTTCACAGCCACTTGGAAAATACACCTGACATCTAGTAAGTTTTATATACTATCTTGTTTATCATATTAAAATACACATATGTTTCCAACATATTTTATTTAATACCCAAGTAGTAAAAGAGAAACATTATAATGATGAATATGCCTGATGTAGAAGCGACAACGAGCTCTTTTAAATCAGGATATTGTTGTTAAAAAATTCCATACTATTATTTTATAATATGAAATGAAAATAATCTCTGTTAATACCTCATTAATTGAAGGACTTCACAAATGTGTCATTGGCATTAAATGCCTTGGACCTTTTAACACTTTCTTTCAATTTATCTGCCATAATAATTACTGCTTAATTGTCTTTTATTATTATTCACTTGGCGAACCTTACCTAAATTGGTAATGAAAAGTTTACTCAATACTTGTTCGTTTTCTAACTTAAAACAGGACTTGAGTAATGTGGTGAAAATGATATATATATATATATATATCATGATTGATCTTTCAATTTACACATTTCGGTGTAATGTTCACCTTATTCATATCATTGATTCACTTTCTCCTTGCAAACATCTCGAAGATGAGACCATATGTTATATCATCTATGTCCTCGTGTAGCGACCACAACTAATAGAGGACATTGATGAAAGCATAATGATATAACTATCATATTCTTAGTACATTAGACTCCTGTAAGAATTTTCACATTCTCATCTTGAGGTAGTTTAACTGTGTTGGTGACACTGACACCTTAAGTTTCCTATATCATAATACTATACGCACGTTCATGTACTATTAATGGACACTCGTGTTATAGTGGACATTTAGTTTGTCCATTTTTTTAGTATCACAATTTTAATACTGTGGTATAGCTTTCCATTTTTCTACAAAATAAATTTGAGCAGATGAGTGCCTTTTATATGGATTACCAGTTTAGACATTTTTTGATTAATTTCTTAAATCATTTAATGTCCCCCACTATTTTATCGGATTATAGAAACCCTCTGTGCTAGAATCGGAATACTCTGTCGCCTGAGTATTCTAGTGGAAAGGATCCCGGAACCACCCCACATAGTCTACAAGATAAGGCTATGCAACTACTTGGAGGGTTCTAGGTACGCTTTTGGCTGGCCAACCGCATTAACATGCGGTTCCTTGATCAGTTGAGTGAAGTCCCAGCTTCTTAAAATCATATTTGATTTACTCAACGCTTTCCTCTAAAATGTTAGCAAGTTATATAAGGCTAATCCTTACTAGAACTTTAGTTAGGTCATCCCATCATTCCTATAAGGACTCCCCAGTAGTAAGAGGTACCGTCAGCTAAGGCATGAATCGGCACCTCAAACAGCGGGTTTTGTCCAAATTTGAATGACGGGAGGCTGTTTAGACTTAATATATCTTTGAGGGTTTTATTATTTTTAGTGTGACGAAAGAAATCCTTTTGTATTTTTATAATCACGTACTATGTGATCGCAGTCACAATTTTCCGTGCAAGAAATAGAAATTTCATCACGTCACATGTTCATTTTATCTTGCATTCTTGTTTATTATTATAATATGTGATCACGTAATAAATTACACATGAAAAAAAATAATAAACCATGCAGAAATAAAATGAACACCTGATCATGATCCGGTACTATTGGTTGATCCGTTGAGTGAATAATGGACCAACCGAAACCCTAGGGGTAAATACCTTTAGTCGTGTGGATTTCAACTTGAATAAAAATGTCTGCTCATCAATGCATCCAACTCCTATCTGGTGCGTCGCCGTCACTTGGCTAGAAATGCATCACTGGTCGTCTCGTCATTACACAATTATACTTGCACGCAGGCAAGGGGGTCTTGGGAGTAAAAAGGTACAACTCTGAGAACGGGCGCACAGGCCCTTATACATATAATGACCCTTGAGACGACACACATATCGTCTTTTTATTTAATTAAAATAATTTTTACAAAACCACATTCTATAATTAAATAAATAATTAAATAAAAAAACAAACACCAGACATTCATTGGTTGGTCTCAGCTCTTGATCAGTCTATAAACATTAAACTCACATATATTAAATAAATGCATAATAAAATTAAACTTGCATTTAAAATAAACTTGCGGTAATTCTAATTGAAATAAAAACTTCTCTCTAATTTTTTAATCCAATATTTACGTCTTTCGGTACCAATTTAATTAATTTAATTTTAAAACAAAAATTAAATTAAATTAATTATCTAATTCCTTTTATTATAAAATAAATTAATTACGCCGCTTTAATTATAAACCAAAGTTAATATTAAATTAATTTAATACTGAACCAAAATTAAATTAATTAATTTAAATAACATTTGATTTAAATAAAATTATATGATCCCCATAATCCCCGGGCAGGGCCTGTGTGGGTCGAGGCGAACCTGCGCAAGCCCATCCCGGGCATTTCTGACCCCGTGCATGGGCTTTCAAGGCCCGGAAGGTCCGCCCAAGTCCATTCTGGGCTGAGCAGACCGGCCAAAAGACTTTTTGTGGAAGCGAATGTTACCTGCCCGCTATGAGGATTGGGCGGCGGCTGGAACGAGGCAGGTCTAGGACGGAGCGGGCTGGCCATGAGCGGTGTGACGCACCGCTCTGCCTAAGGGAGGACTCTAATCCATAGAACCGGCCTGAGGGAGTGGACGGGTAGAGTCCTTAGCCAGTGGCAGGCTGCGCCTGGTTCGGGAGGTCGCAGCTGAGTGGTTGAGGAAGCCGTAGCTGGCGGTAAGGAAAATAGCTCGGTTCATAGCCTGCGGTCCCAGGCGGCACCGAGGGTGGAGGTCGGACCGGCAGTGGGAGGTCTGAGTGCCATTGGGTGAGGTGGCAGCGCGCTGCGACTTTAACAAATAGAAGAGGCGACCTCTTTTGGCCATCGCAGGTGAACCTGGAGAGTGCTCCAGTCGCGCGACGCAGGAAGCGCATGCAGGGCCTAGTCTAGAGCGCATGCAGGGAGGTTAGAAGGCTGTGCGGTCGAGGGGAAGACCAGAGGATGAGCGTCCCAGGGTTCCAGTGGAGGGCTGGGTACGATGCCGGCTAGGCTGCGCCTGCTTGGTGTTGGCAGCTGCAGGTCCGCGGGAAGAAGTCCTATGCTAGGTAGAGGGGGCGCCAGGGTGCAGTGCAGTGCGACAGAGTAGGAGGTGTCCGGCGGCTTTGGATTTCGGGAGGTGGCAGCAGGGGAGTGCCGCGGCGCTGCTGGCAGCCGGCAATGCAAGAGGGAGACGACCCAGCAGGTGGATGAAGTGCGGGGTGGGTGCCTAGGTGGTCTGGGTGCGGGACGAGAGGAGGTCACGGGGTGTTGTGCCAGCGCGCTGCTATAGGGAACCGGGGAGAGAGGCCCCCAAATATTTTTTACGTCCTGCACATGCAGGCCGCGCCCCCCCCCCCCCCTCCCCATTTTAACATTTTAGACTTGCTTTTGCAAGTCTTTATTTTCTCCTACCCACATTTTTTTTGAATGTCACCCACACTTTTACAAGTCTTTCATCCCTTTTAAAAACTTTTTCCGAAGCCTATATTATGCTTTGGAAAAATATTAATAATATTATATCACTATTATTATTATAACAATAACAAAATTTTTATTATAATAAAACCAAATAATTTTATTATTATAATAATAATATAATTATTTTTTAATAAATTAATATAAAAACAAAATTGATTTTCCGGTGAGTATTTCGTACTGGAAATCAATCTCGAATCCGAATTCAAAACATCGGATGGCTGCAGACTGACCATCCAATATCCGATTCGGATTCCGTCTGCGTCGTTGGGACCGTTTCGACACCCTCTTATCATTTTATGCACATTTAATTATTTCATTTGACATAAAATAGTCACTCATCCCTTTGATACCAATTTTTGGAACTGGGCGGGCAGCGGAATCCCCAAACAGGTGGGTTTTTAAAACTTTTCCACCGCCATTCGATGTGAACTTGCCGACGTTGGTGAAAAGCTGACCGGTCAAAGCCGAGGACCACGCATGAATGACTTTAAGCACAAACATAAAATGTAAAATACATAGTTTAGACTCTAATCCACACACGACGTCTTCTCATCATTGGCGATCGCTGCTTGAAGAATCTAAAGCCAAATTTCTCTAGATCATCCACATGCGCTTCAACGAATCCGCCGGATCTCCGTTCGTTGTAATCCGGGTGCTAGCACAGATTTGCGACGATGCCTTCGATGCTCCAACAACCACCGCATCGCATCGCTAGCGATTCCCGAGAGAGAGATTAATCTGAGCTCCTTGGATCCAGAGCATCTCTCTCTAGAATTTGGGAGAGAGGAGAGGAGAGATAAGCTCCGTGAATAGTGTTTCTCAAATTCGCCTCCTCTTCTATTTAGAGTACTCAATTAAAATACTCAGTTTTTCCTCGCCTACCCCGAATACTTCACACACTATTTACGAAATTGTATGAATACTGAATTGAGCCATAAATATTATTATCATTTACTTGTAATATATTAAAATATATTACATGATAATAATTAAGTCTTTAACCCGACTCGTCCCTACCATAAATATTAATTAAACCTTGAATAATTTAATATTCAATAATTAATATTTTTTCATGTATTTACGTAAAACACATAAATACATTTAATAAAAAAAATTCAATACTCAATTTTCTAAACTCGAATAGTATAAATTTATTTATTGCATTGGTGATCATTTAACTTTGGATAATTCCCGGACCCTTGTGGTGGGGCCCACTATGTCCAATTTTCCTATTCAACGGAATAGGGTAGATTTTTTAATACGCTATTGTCTGTGACCCTATAGGCCCTTATTTCGAAAGCTGTGAATATTATTCACAGACCAAGAGCGGGATCTAGCTACACATCATGGCCCCTGAAGAAATAAGGATTGTCACAGCAGCGACAACCAACCTACGAACATGCACTGTGTAATATAATCTCTTTGTATATAATATCTCATAAATCAGGACGCACTCTCGTGGCATCGCCCTTTTCTTGCATTATTGTTTGTTGATGTAACTGGATGGATTTACCCTTGAATTCCATGTCCATGGTCTTATAAAGGTACTTCCATACATATCAACATGGCCAGAGATATATTAATTCCATAACCTGGAAGTGACAAATCCTTTCCTGACCATTCAACCAATGCCATGCCACCAATGACGCACCTAACCCAAAATACCTCACCATGACTTCATTCCCATGGTTCTCATCTTGCATCAACGTACGCAATCAAATGACATACATTGGTAATGATCTCAAATCAAGAGACCATTACACATGATCATAGATTGGAACATCAAATGACACCCGAAAAATGTGGAGTTCCAATTGGTGGGTCTATCCTCATGATCTCACTTATATAGATCTCTATGTGAGAACATTAGGAGAAGAAGTCTAAATGCTTTTGATCCCCCAGCACCTGATGGTCAGACATATACTCTTTCTGATCATTTTGATGTATCTAGACCATAGAACATATATTTAAGATTAAT
This sequence comes from Viscum album, assembly GCA_963277665.1. NCBI lineage: Eukaryota > Viridiplantae > Streptophyta > Magnoliopsida > Santalales > Viscaceae > Viscum > Viscum album. The sequence goes on from OY728125.1 coordinate 512,334,140, forward strand.
TTCATAGTAACTAGTGGTTCTCATTATAGCCTGGGAACAGCTATAACCATTCAATATGACAATTAACCTTTGAACATTACCATTTCCATAGTGGATGCAGAAAAGTCTACACTATAATGGTAAGATGACATCACACATAGCTTACTATATACAAGATATGGTAATCAAAATCACATAATATTTGGGTCTAGGGAACCCACTATTTCAACATGTAGTGTGGATGGGGCAGTGTCTTCATTCTCCTTGGGTTCATATATATCATCTTATGGCACCTTGAGTGAGGATTGGATTTCATGTATAACATGGGTTGGATAGAAGGTATTTCTATTTGATATTTCAAAATATTCCAAAGAGTTAACATATTTTCCAAGACTTATAAAATTAGAGATCATTATTGAATTCATCATTAGTTATGAGTATATGGAACACATTGGGAATATATTCTCTTTTTGGGTTAAGGTTAGAACATTCTATTCACTGAGCTGCCTGAAGGGATTGGTCAAGATTATTTCCTGATTATTCAGTGTGGTGACCCATTCAATTCCCTAAACCAGGGGTTTCTTCCGTTTCTGATCATAGAATCTTGCATCAATATAATGAAAATTTTAGGATTTCAGTGGGTATTTATGAGCATAAAACATCCTGATTTTTCAATTGATGAAATATTTGTTGCATTGGATGTATGAGGAGAGTATTTTCACTTGTTGGTGCAACCAATGCCTTCTTATAAAGACATTAAAGACCATATCCTTCTGAACCACCAAGAATTATTAGTAATTTATGTGGTCTCTAAATTAGGCATTGATATTGATTTAACCCAATTAAATATACTAATGTTTATCATATCCTTGTTGTATCATGGAGGATGGTGTTAGATTGTGTTGGCCCAAAGGAGACTATTAGCCATCCTCTCAAGTATTAATGGTTTTAATAATCAAAAATGAAATAAATTCCTATCAATCATTTATATAAATTTAAATAATGATTATTTAATATTAAATGTTTGAAATTATATTTATTTATGATCACATATAAATTTGATACATTTGGATAATATTTATGTTGTAAGACAGTCCATGAAATAATATTTTCTCAATATAACAGACTAACAAGAATAAAAATAATGAGACAATGAATGTCCAATTGATCAACCAACAAATGGTTTTACCAGAGAATGGGGATAAATATGAAAGATTCTATAGATTCATGGATATATTGATGCAATGAATCAATGCTAGTACAATCGACACACTGACAGACCGAATGTCTCACCGATAATGAAATTGACCAACATATGCAAGTACTTACCGATAAAACTGACATATCGATGCATGATACTACCAATTCAAGGACTCACTATTAGTTAAAATGATTAACTAACCCAGGGAAGGATGAAAATATAGACACACTGATGAAAGGAGATGCGAACAGAAAGAGATACTGACTGAGGAATCACTGATAGACCATTGAAAATATGATTTACTTAAAATTAATTCTAACGGTTATATTTTGAGGATATTAATGCACCTGAATAATTTAATGATTTTTTAGACATCATAAATGATGATGTCAGAAAAAATCAAGGAAAAAAGCTACCTAAATCAAGAACATTGTCGTGATGCAAGAATATATATTCAAAGAATAGTGCATGACAGATATACTTACGCACAGATACACATACAGAAGAAGTTACGAGCAGACCCCCACTAACGAGAATAGAAAAGTAATAATACATAATTAATTCTTCATTCGTACATCCTGTGGACTAGAGAACTTTTTTTAATCAATTTTCTATAATATATACAACAACAAACAAAACCTATGTAGAAAAAAAATTTCACCCTCATGCAAGACAGAGCCAGTGCTCCACAAAACAATGTTTTCAGTGACTTTCTCTAGAAGATGACTTAATTTTCACATTAACAACATCCATAGTGTCCATAGAGGAATTGGATAACTCTTAGATAATTTCTAATACCTTTTTATTATATTCATCTATGTTGTGTACTATTTTAATAATACTTCCAGCTGTGTGTACATCTGACTATAAAACACAAAATGTATCTTTCACTAAACTGAAAGATAATACATATCCCCAATAAAATTTCATTATAAACATGATTATCCGATAAAGAATAATGTAATAGGTCATGTGTGACTGTGTTGTTTATGTTCCCATGAAGAACTGTGGAACTGGTCATGTGTGAGCTGATTTTTTTTAACACCCCGGGATTTTATGAAAAATATTCTTTTTAATTTCATTAATGTATTGTGTTGTACTCTACACCAAAAGGAGCTTGCAAAACAAACATCCTTGACTTGCCTTGCATTACACGCAATCATGACCTTCCTCGATAGCGTGTGTAGTACACAATACCGAGTTTCACTAAACAACAATATGCAATTAAAATATTATTAAAACTAGCCGTTATGAATAGTAATAACCACCTTTTAAAATTTTAGAAATTTTATCTCTCAAATTGGAATTCATTTTTGGATTTGGAGTATCTAATTTAGCCTAAGGTGAAATTTTGGTACTTTTCAGATAACTTTCATATTCTAATGAATAGTGAAAATTACTAAATTTTAATTAAAAACAAATTTTTTAATCAAAATAATTAATAGTGATAATTTATTAATTTGAGTGGTTTTAAAGTATATTTAGAATATATTTTTACAATTTAATACAATGTTGGTCATTGGATGTAATTTCACATTTAAACCAGTTATAAACAAGTGTCAATCTTTTGATAGTTATTATCTCTTAAAAACACGCTATTTGTTTTGACGATGAGAATTAATTTTTAAATTAGTTAATGTAACTAATATGTTTTTAATTTGGTAAAATAGACATCATTTTTTAGTTCATAATATCAAATATAGCATAGGCCTAATTTTTGGTATTTTTCTAGAAACTTTCATTTTTTGATGAATAGTGAAACCACTAAGTGGTAGTAAAAATAATGAATTTTTCCTATAAGTTAATTTTACCGCATCTGTGAGTGTAATTTCAAGTATCCGAGAGACACGGTTGATGTCAGTAAGTAAAATTTGGTTCAATGAGATGAAAATAATTTTTGGTGAATAGTAACTTTTTACTTTTTTTCCCCACGGTTAAAAGTAAATAGGGTAATTAAGGGTAAAAATGATATTATTATTACCCTAAAACATGTCCTAATACTATTGGATTAGTTTAATTCGACCAAAAACAACCTTATAAATAATATATGACCATTTAGGCCCACTTGGATTAGATTAGGACATTTATTATTATTTAATTCAAAGAAAAGTTAAAAGAGTTAAAATCAATGTTTATTTACTAAAACATTTTTAATATAGGGTTATACATAAGATAAATTCGATTGTAAATATTCATTAGAAAGATAATAAAATTTCCTACATAATTATAGTTTATTTATAATTTTTAGACATTAAATAAATTAATTTATTTATGACAAAATGATGATGGAGTAATTACCATAATAGTGAAACATTATAATAATTGATATTATAAATACCCAGATAAATATAATTTTAAACATTTTATGAATTACACTAATTTTCTAGGTTAATATGACATGTTAATATTGATTTAATTAACTTTTTTGGAACTAATAATTCTGTTATGATTTTTAAAAATATCAATTACTAAATAGTGTCAAAATTGACATAAAATAGTTTTTAAAACAAATATTATATTATTAATTGTTATTTTATTCCTAAAAAACTAATGTTCAACCAAATTACTTAGATAAGGTTATATATATTGATAATAAACAACTTGGGGTTCGTTTGTCTTGTTATAGTAAGTTCATTAACCTTATAATGTAAGAACACAAGAAGACATGGTAAAAGTAAAATAATTTAACTTAATGTTAAATCTAAATGATAATGTTAAAATAGGAACCTAAACTTGTCTAAATTCTATTGGATGAGAGTATTGCGATCCATCCCCACCTTAGATTCTAAATAAATCAATTTTGAGATATTTAAACCCGAATTAGACTTTATAATAAAATAATATTTTTAGTTTTCCAAAGTAGCCCCTCTCCTCCCTTATAAAAGGGCACCTCCTTTCTCTCTTCATCACCCCACATTGAGCCTTCAAGCTTGGAAAACCCCTGCCAATTTCTTCACTCCACTTCCCTAGATAAATCCTAGAGGTCCTGGTCTTCTTCAAAGACCAATTTTGGTGCCCTAAAAGGAGGTCTCAAAGAAGCGCTTCAAAGAAGAGGTAATGCCCGTTACCGATTCTTTCATCTTTATTTCTTCTTCCACTTCTTCTTCATTAGTTGTTTCATCATTAAGTAATAACAAAAGTATCACTCATATACTGATATGTTATTATAAGTATGAAACAACCCTATTTCACCATCTATACATCCTACGGAAAATGAAATCACCGCACGTGCGTACGTACAGAATACCGTCTCCAAGTCGTGGTGTAATCTATTTTCCACCACCACCTTACTTGGATGGGTATAATGGTGTAAATAATAACTATATATGATTATTTTAAAGTGATATTGATTATGTAAAAGTATACATACACTCCAATACAGTCCCACGATCATGAGAATGATATCATCACTTGTGGGTACGTATGGACTACCGTCTCCACGACGCGATGAGATTCATTCTCCACGTTAACCATTCATGAATGATTATAAAGTATATATAATAATTAATCATGAATTATATGACATAATAATGATACTGTATTTATGTGTGTATATATGTATTTCATCTACTTAATTCCATTCAACTCAATAAGGAAACAAAAACAGCGTTCATGCGTATGTACGGCCTACCGTCTCCATGAACGGTGTATTTCTTTCCATTTATTGATTTATTATATATAAGTATATTCTGAATATATATTATATATAAATCATGTTTTATATTTTGGAATTAATTAATCATGATCTAAGTAATCATATGAATAATTACATGTCAAAACACAGACGACAAATGAAACAATTTTACCCAAAACGCTCTTTAACATGGAATTTACAAAATAACGGGTAATATAAAGTCATAAGTGAACCATATATGATATCATAACAATGGGTATGATTCTGGAATAATTCAATTAAATTATTTAAATCATTATACAGGAGGTTCGGACACTTACGAAGCAAATCGAACCTAAGGTAAGGGAAATATCACAATCTCATTTTTATCTGAGATTGTTTATACTTTGGTATTTACTGGGGTGTATTTTATCATCCACATCCATGTTTCCTCGATGTGCAATATTGTTTCCATCCAAATACAATTGTTTTAAATCCAATTTTACCCTTCGGTGAGTTTTTAGTAAAAGATATGAAAGGAATCATTTGTCATTTTTCATACGAGGTACTTTTTGACTTTTCCTACAAAAGTTCGAGAAGAATGTTTTTTTAACTTATACGGAATGAATGGATTTTTAAAACATTATTTTCAAGAATATTACTTTACAAGTTTTCATTTTTATTTTTAATCAACTTCTTTTAGATTAAAATTTTATGACATGTTACGAAAGGAATATGTTTTTGAAGTAGAAAGGATATTTTCCTCAAGAATGGAGTTCAATTGTTTTATCAAAATTATTTTCCATATAAGATAATATAGGGTTCTGTTTGTATCCCTATTTTTACATTGATTTGATTAAGTTGTGATGGAATTATTTTTCTGAATTCCTTTATCTTATATGAAATGTTTTATGATATCATGTTGTTTAGGAATCGCATTTTTATTGAATGGGTTATGAAATGATGTATGATTAATGAATTTGTGGCACACATATGAATGGTATCATTATGAGATGGGTGGGACCTATATCTTCCTCCAATGCATTGGGTAAAGATTTTATATCTCATCAGATAGACATGGCTGGAACGGCAGGTTAAACCGGTTCAGTGAAGCAGGACTGAAATGAGGAATGAACTCGGTTCAGAAATGGACATTGTCCACTAAGATAGTCTTGTCAATGAGTCTTGACTAATAAGAAATGATTCTCTATGACTATGTCTGTACACCACAAGGTTTCATGTTTTATGTTATGACTATTGGGATTACATTTCACTACTATGATTTATCCCATGTTATGATATTATGATCTCTTTTTCAGGACTAAGATTTCCAAAATGTTATGTTCTTATGAATATGATGTGATTGATATTTCTTTTGTTTACCCTTACTAAGCATTTGAGCTCACCCTTTTATGTTTTCTTTTCCCCATGATATAAAGAAAGGTTTTAGGTAAAAAAGGGAAGATCTTTATGGGAGATGTTGAAGATCTTTCACCACGATTAGTAAATTATATTCCGAGTTTCCAAAGACACTAAACTGTTATGGTCCTTGTGTGTGTGTTTTTGTTATGTACTAAGTATTCCGCATAAGTAATGTAATGTCCATGTACGTCAGGCTTAGGGTCTCTACAGTTGGTATCAGAGGAAAGGTTTAGTTAACATTTGGAAACTAGGATGCGAGAACATTAGTGAGATCCCTAGAGATATTTCTAAGGTATGTCTAGGGATGTCCCTAAGGTTTAGTATAAGTATATGTTATAGTCCTATAATTACGGTAACGATCTTAGAATTAAAACTGAGATGTTAGATATTGAAGGTACTCCCCTTTTATTATGTTGTTTTCCCTAGCATGATTTTTGCCTCTCACACTATTCTTTTTGGGTTTTAGACGATGGCTGGAACCCGAAGGAACTGTGTTGATCAATGCAATGGAAAATGCAATGATTGTCATCCTGAACAAACTAATGTTATGGGATATGGAGTGCAAAATCTTATTTCTATACTTACACAACCTATGAATCATTCTGGACTTCCAAATAAGCAGAGAAGAGAACAATATTCTATTGAGTCCTTCATGAGGAAACATCCACCTTCTTTCAGTGGGTCTTCTGATCCACTTATTGCTGAATAATGGATCAATACCACTAAAAAGATATTTTTAGTTCATCAATGTTCTGAACATGATAAATTCATCTTAGCAGTATATCGTTTGGAAGGTGAAGCTGATCAATGGTGGAATCTTATCAAGAATACTTGGAAAAGTGATGAAATTGAGTCCATGGAATGGGATGAGTTCAAGAAATTATTTTTCAATATGTACTTCCCTCATATTCTTCGAACAAAGATGGAGAAGGAGTTTCTTGAACTAAAGCAAAAGGATGATGAATCTGTTGGTATATACGAAGTGAATTTTACAAGGCTTGCAAGGTATGCATCTGGATTTATCATCCAACCTGAAAGTAAAGTTGATCGATTCTTCAGTGGCTTAAAACCAAATCTTCGAAGGGAATTAGCTATAAGAGACTTCAGTAGCTATGAAGAAATTGTGTGTTGTGCTATCAAGGTAGAAATGGAAGTTGGTGTTACTTATCAATCTCATAGTTTTGACAAGAAACGAAAGATGGAGTTCAAGGAGAAATCTCATAATAATGGTGAAAAGAAGATGAATGTTTCTTTATGCTCAAAGTGTGGAAAGAAGCATGGTGGAGATTGTCTTAAAGGGACAAGTAAATTTTCGAATGTGGAAAGGAAGGTCATCGGGCATTTGAATGCCACAATGATGGGAAGAAGATGTCTAATGATGCAAACAAAGGAAGGGATACACAGAATTAACCTACTACACTTCAATGATTCAAGTGCAAGGAAATGGGGCATTATGCTAATAAATGCCCTAATCCAAGGGTTAGTGATGATCGGCATGATCAACCACTTAACGCAAAGGACAAAGGGAAGTCACATGCGATCACCATTGGCGATGTTGAATATGAAAATGATGTGGTGGAATGATTAAGTGTTTTTGTAATGGGATTCCAAAATAATGTTGTATATAGTATCGTGGAATATTGGAATATTTATGTATTGGTCTATTGTGGTTTTCAATATTTTTATGGTACTGGTAACCATGGAATGTGATTGAGATATTTTTGGAAAAAAAGATGATATGCGCATAATGAAGGGAAAACGAGAAAATGAAATATTTGACAGTATTCATGAGCTCATGATTGATATAATGACTAAGTGATATCATGGTTTGAGTATATAGAATTTTTTGGATTTTGGTATGTGGAAAGTGTTAACTTTTAACTGCATTCATGTTTTCACTACGGTTCAATGGGTATTCAAGAGAATACATGATTAAGGCCTTTGAATGTTTGGAATGTGACCAACAAGACATGTCTAATGATATATGGGGATCAACGATGGTATTAAATCTCTGGTAATCGTTTTCACTATATTATGAGTGGACTACAGTATTATGGATAAGCCTAAAGACACTACGGAAAAAATGAACAATTGCGACGGGTTATTTCCGACGGGAATAAATCCCGTCGCAAATAGTCATGTTAAAAACTTATTTGCGACGGGGGTGTTTCCCCGTCGCAAATAATAGGGCTTTTGCGGCGGGATTGCTTTCCCTGTCGCAAAAGAACTGGCGCGCGTTGCGCGCCAAATCGCGGGAAAACTATTTGCGACGGGGGAATATTCCCATCGCAAATAACTGGCGGCGGTAAAAGGTATTTACGATGGGAATATTCCCCCGTCGCAAATAGTATGCCGGCAGGTGGTTATTTGCGACGGGTCCCGTCGCAAATAACTATTTTCCCGTTGACCGTAATAAATGTTGGCTAAGGTATTTGCGACGGGTCCCTTCGCAAATAATACTAGTTGCGACGGGAATCCCGTCGCAAATGGACCCGTCGCAAATAATCTAACCTATAAATACCCCCATCCGTTTTTTCATTTCATTCTCATTCTCTATCTTCTCCTTCTCTCAAAATTATATTTCTACAGTTCAGTTTTTCTCTAGTTTAATTTTTTTCTCCGGAGCTGATATTAAAGTTTTGAAGAACGATCAGAGCAGATCAATTTTCAAGGTATTTATGTTCATTTTAATTTAATATTTATTTTTAATTTTTTATTAGTTTCAATTATTCTTAATTAGTTGTAATTTAATTGTGTTTACATTGTTTTATTACTTAATAAATTTAAATTATTAGTATTGTTCATAGTTAATGGTAATTAGGAATAATTAGTAATAATTTTTAATAATTAAGAATAAATATTAATAATTAGTAATAAATACCAATAATTAGGAATAATAACATTATTACATTATTAGTCTATTTTATTATTGATATTAAAATAATATAATTTTATATATATATACAATTCTCTTTTCATCTGTGTGTTTGCTGTCTTCACATGTATTATTTGTATGTGGAGATAGAAAACACACAGATGAAAGGAAAATTGTATATAAATTAGATAATTATATTATTTTAATATTAATAATAAAATATATTAATAATGTTATTATTTGTAATTGTTGGTAATTATTCCTAATTATTGATAGTTATTCATTTAGTTACTAATAATTAGGAACAATTATCAATAATTATCAATAATTAAGAATAATTAGTAATAATTAGTAATAATTACCAATAATTAGTAATAATTAGTAATAATTATCAATAATTAGTAATAATTACCAATAATTAGTAATAATTAACAATAAGTAGTAATAATTACCAATAATTAGTAATAGTTACCAATAATTTGGAATAATTACCAAAAATTAGTAATAATTACCAATAATTACCAATAATTAGTAATAATTGGTATTAATTACCAATAATTCGTATTAATTACCAATAATTAGTAATAATTACCAATAATTAGTAATAATTACCAATAATTAGTAATAATTACCAATAATTAGTAATAATTACCAATAATTAGTAATAATTACCAATAATTAGTAATAATTATCAATAATTAGGAATAATTACCGGTAAATAGTAATAAATAGTAATAATTAGTAATAATTCAGAATAATTACCAATAATTAGTAATAATTACCAGTAATTAGTAATAATTAGTAATAATTACCAATAATTAGTAATAATTACCAATAATTAGTAATAATTACCAATAATTAGTAATAATTACCAATAATTAGTAATAATTACCAGTAATTAGAAATAATTACCAGTAATTTCCAATAATTAGTAATAATTAGTATTAATGACCAATAGTTAGTATTAATGACCAATAATTAGTATTAATTACCAATAATTAGTATTAATTACCAATAATTAGTATTAATTACCAATAATTATTAAAAATTACCAGTAATTAGTAATAATTACCAGTAATTACCAATAATTAGTAATAATTAGTAGTAATTACCAATAATTAGTATTAATTACCAATAATTAGTATTAATTACCACTAATTAGTAATAATTACCAGTAATTACCAATAATTAGTAATAATTAGTAATAATTACCAATAATTACAAATAATTCATAATAATTAGTATTAATTACCAATAATTAGTATTAATTACCAATAATTATAATAATTACCAATAATTAGTAATAATTACCAATAATTAGTAATAATTACCAATAATTAGTAATAATTACCAATAATTAGTAATAATAACCAATAATTAGGAATAATTACCAGTAAATAGTAATAAATAGTAATAATTAGTAATAATTAGGAATAATTACCAATAATTAGTAATAATTACCAGTAATTAGTAATAATTAGTAATAATTACCAATAATTAGTAATAATTACCCGTAATTAGTAATAATTACCAGTAATTAGTAATAATTACCAGTAATTAGTATTAATTACCAGTAATTAGTAATAATTAACAGTAATTACCAATAATTAGTAATAATTAGTATTAATGACCAAAAATTAGTATTAATTACCAATAATTAGTATTAATTACCAATAATTAGTATTAATTACCAATAATTAGTATTAATTACCAATAATTAGTATTAATTACCAATAATTAGTAAAAATTACCATTAATTAGTAATAATTACCAGTAATTACCAATAATTAGTAATAATTAGTATTAATTACCAATAATTAGTATTAATTACCAATAATTAGTATTAATTACCAATAATTAGTAATAATTACCAGTAATTAGTAATAATTACCAGTAATTACCAACAATTAGTAATAATTAGTATTAATTACCAATAATTAGTATTAATTACAAATAATTAGTATTAATTACCAATAATTAGTATTAATTACCAATAATTAGTATTAATTACCAATAATTATTAATAATTACCAATAATTAGTAATAATTACCAATAATTAGTAATAATTACCAATAATTAGTAATAATTACCAATAATTATTAATAATTACCAATAATTAATAATAATTACCAATAATTAGGAATAATTACCGGTAAATAGTAATAAATAGTAATAATTAGTAATAATTAGGAATAAGTACCAATAATTAGTAATAATTACCAATAATTAGTAATAATTACCAGTAATTAGTAATAATTAGCAGTAATTAGTAATAATTACCAGTAATTAGTAATAATTACCAGTAATTACCAATAATTAGTAATAATTAGTGTTAATGACCAATAATTAGTATTAATTACCAATAATTAGTATTAATTACCAATAATTAGTATTAATTACCAATAATTAGTATTAATTACCACTAATTAGTATTAATTACCAATAATTAGTAATAATTACCAGTAATTAGTAATAATTACCAGTAATTACAAATAATTAGTAATAATTAGTATTAATTACCAATAATTAGTATTAATTACCAATAATTAGTATTAATTACCAATAATTAGTAATAATTACCAGTAATTAGTAATAATTACCAGTAATTACCAATAATTAGTAATAATTAGTATTTATTACCAATAATTAGTATTAATTACCAATAATTAGTATTAATTACCAATAATTAGTATTAATTACCAATAATTAGTATTAATTACCAATAATTATTAATAATTACCAATAATTAGTAATAATTACCAATAATTAGTAATAATTACCAATAATTAGGAATAATTACCGGTAAATAGTAATAAATAGTAATAATTAGTAATTTTTATGAATAATTACCAAAAATTAGTAATAATTACCAGTAATTAGTGATAATTAGTAATAATTACCCATAATTAGTAATAATTACCAATAATTAGTAATAATTACCAGTAATTAGTAATAATTGGTAATAATTACCAATAATTAGTAATAATTACCAATAATTAGTAATAATTACCAGTAATTAGTAATAATTACCAGTAATTACCAATAATTAGTGATAATTAGTATTAATTACCAATAATTAGTATTAATTACCAATCATTAGTATTAATTACCAATAATTAGTATTAATTACCAATAATTAGCAATAATTACCAATAATTAGTATTAATTACCAATAATTAGTATTAATTACCAATAATTAGTATTAATTACCAATAATTAGTATTAATTACCAATAATTAGTATTAATTACCAATAATTAGTATTAATTACCTATAATTAGTAATAATTACCAATAATTAGTTTTAATTACCAATAATTAGTAATAATTATCAATAATTAGTAATAATTAGTAATAATTACCAATAATTATTAATAATTACCAATAATTAGGAATAATTAGTAATAATTACCAATAATTAGTATTAATTACCAATAATTTGTATTAATTACCAATAATTAGTATTAATTACCAATAATTAGTACATTATTTGTATATTTTATTATTAATATTAAAATAATATAATTTTCTATATTATATACAATTCTCTTTTCATCTGTGTGTTTTCTGTCTCCACATGTAATATTCGCATTCTTTTTCAAAATTATCAACTTACTCGCCAATGGAGAGGTGAAAGTGAATGCAAATATTACATGTGGAGACAGAATGTTAAACACACAGATGAAAGGAGAATTGTATATAATATAAAAAATTATGTTATTTTAATATTAATAATAAAATATACTAATAATGTAATAATGTTATTATTATATAAATAATGTTTATGAAAAAATTATATTAGTATTATTAAAATAATAAAAAATCAATATAATATTAAAATTATCAATATTTGTAACATGTTTTTATTTATTCTCAATATATTCAATCTTTACATGAGTGTTTTTTCTAACAAATTATTCAAAACCAGTAATGCTTTTATATTTTATAGAGAAATATGGAACAACGAGGTCGTCAACAATCATTATTAGGTGACCGCATATGGATAAATCAACGTAGAAATCCAAACGGTTCTGGTTTAAATTCAGTGTATGTTGAGGGTGTGGAGACATTTTTATCAATTGCGGAATCAAATTCAGAATTTGTTTCAGAAGGAAAAATAAAATGCCCTTGTAGAAAATGTGCATTGAGAACGTTTGACACGTTTGACAAAGTGGGAGAACATCTCTTGTGTTTTGGTTTTCAACAAGATTATGTTTTTTGGTATCAACACGGTTAACGCAGTTCCAGAGCAGGTGATACCAACTTGATTCCGGATCCATCCCAGTTTCAAGATTTAGTACATGATGTTGCAGGTTCATCTGTTCAACATACAGAAACTCCGGCTGATATAGCTTCAAATCCTGAGTTGGCACCGTCTGAATTTTATGAGTTGTTGAAATCTGCTGAGGATGCATTATATCCTGGCTGCAAGATGAGCAAATTAGAAGCAGTTGCAAAATTTATGTCTATCAAATCAGATAACGGAATGTCAAACACCTGTTTTGACCAGATATTTTCTTTGCTGAAAACACTGATAGCATTCCATGGTATTTATATACAATCATAATATGTATATATGTATATATGTATATATAATAGTAATTATCAATTATTTGCTAACATTAACATTTTCTATTTCAGATGGACGAGGCCACATTTCGTGAGTTGGCGGATACTGACCTGACTTTCGATGCAGATGCGTTGCTGAGAGATGACCCTCAGCCTGCAGGCGCTCCAGGGAGTAGGCAGAGGGGGTGCGGTCTTGCACGATTGATGATTCTTGACCCCGTCCCCGAGCGACGTCCACGTCTTGGGTTTGATCCACGCACACGGAGGTGTGATAACCTGTGTGATAACCTCTGGATTTGACTAAGATTTCATTAATCTATTCACATAATAAATTTTTATTATTTTTTCAGTTTTCCGCATATAGCAGTCGGACAGGGCAGCGCTATTTTGCGCAACTATTTCTCTCAGCCGTGGACCACATGGGAGAAGATTCCCATTGATGTGCAGTAGGCCATGTTCGGCCATTGGTTGGTATGTACGTAAATAAATAATTTTTATTTTGAAAATTATTTCATTTCTAACTTGATATTTTGATTTATTTTTAGGGTTTATGGTATCCGATCGAGGATACCATGCGTGACGCCATCCACGAGGCATGGGAGGTGGCCATGCGTGATCGCCTTCGTCAGTTTTTGCACAATTTAAGAAAAGCTGCGATGAAGAAAGCAGGAGTGTCAGATTTTGAGGAGTCATGTAGAGCACACCGACCAGAGTATATTTCATCCCATGTATGGGATGGATTATGTGCGCACTGGTTGAGTGGTGCCTTTCAGAGGAGATCATCAGTGGGGAGACAGAATCGGGGGAGACAGGAGGTGACTCAGCGAGCTGGGAGTCGTTCTTTCAGTACTCATAGACAGCATCTAGTACGTACATTATTTATAAATATTTTATATAACTATACATATTAACAGTTTATTTTTTATTCTTATAGGCTGTCGAGCACCCCGATATTACAGAGTACGACGTATATCGGAGGATGTATAGAGATCTTGCTACTGGGGAGCTCAGAGGTGATCGTCAGCATCACATCGTGGTAAGTATTATTTGTTTTCAAGTTTAAAAATTAACTGCATATAATATATTCACAATTTTAATTTTAAATTGCAACTATAGGAGTCATATGAGGCCGCAGCGTCACAGGCCCGACCTGAGAGTCAGACCGAGTCATCAGATCAGACCACTGCCCGTCAGTTTGATGAGGCGGCATGGATGCAGGCCACCCAGTATGCCTTCGAGAAGGGCCGGGTAGTTGGTATCGGCTCTCGACTGACTCTCGGAGATTATTATGGCAGTGCTGCGATGTCGGCGTCCAGCTCGAGAGGATCTCGTGCTTCTTCTTCTACTCCACAGTATGAGGATCAGTTGCGATCTCAGACTGCACAGATAGAGAGTCTCCGACAGGAGCAGGAGCAGATGCGTCAGCAGCATGAGGAGGAGCGTCGACGCCAGCAGCAGTTGTACGAGGAGCAGACGAGTCGGTGGCAGCAGCAGCATCAGGAGCAGATGGAGTACATGCGCCGACTCACTAATGCTTTAGGGATGGAGTTTCCTCCACCACCATCTGCAGATCCCCCACATCCACCCTCCCCCCCTCCTTCAGATTAGAGATTGTATTTATGTTATAAAATTTGGGAAATCAATTTTTTTTTTCTATTCTTATTTTTTGTCTCATTATAAAATAATAATAATATTATATTTTTAAATAACAATATTAATATGAATAATAATATTATTTATATTTTATAATATTAAAATATATATATATATTAAAAATTTATAATATTATAATTTAATTATATTTTTTGTAATACTTGTATTATTTTAATATTTGAATGTAAAATAATTTATTAATTTTATATTAATTAAAATAACTTATTAATATTTTTTTATTTATGAATTATAATTCTAATATTATTATATTAACTAAATCATTTATTAATATTCTATTATTTTTTATTTTTGAATTATAATTCTATTATTATTATATTAATTAAAATAATTAATTATTTTTATTTGTGAATTATAATTCTATTATTATATTAATTAAAATAATTTATTAATAATTTATTTTTTTTATTTTTTTATAGTATTTGCGACGGGATACTATGCCCGTCGCAAATACTAGTATTATTAATAGTTTTTATTTTATTTTTTTAAAAAGTATTTGTGACGGGTCCCGTTGCAAATACTATAAATCGTATTTGCGACGGGATACTATGCCCGTCGCAAATACTAGTATTATTAATAGTTTTTTATTTTTTTTAAAAAATGGTTTTTGCGACGGTACTGTCGCAAATACCTTTTGCGACGGTACCGTCGCAAAAACCATTTTAAAAGTTTTTTACAAAAAAATGGAATACTATTTGCGACGGGGAGAATGACCGTCGCAAAAAAAGGATTTAGCGACGGGCCCGTCGCAAATAAGTTTTGTTGCGACGACGTTTTCAGCAACGGACTATTTGCGACGGGCCCCCGTCGCAAAAATCCATTTGCGACGGGATCCCGTCGCAAATGCCCCGTCGCAAATACCTGTTTTTCTAGTAGTGAGATTGGAATGGATTATGTTGGACATAAGTAAGTATTTTTTATGGATAAAAGTTTTTTCGATATTATTGATGGGATGTTATAATAATGTAGTTTTAGAAAAAGTACAACCTGCAGGATGGCCGATAACCCATTGCGTCGGACAAGGCTGTGGGAATCGAACCCCCAACCGAAGTGCGACCGACCTTTATCGCCTTCCACTAGCCTACAGGAAGTCCCTGTTGAGTAGAAACTTGTTTTATTATATTAATCAGTATGATATATGAAGTATAATTCCATTTTAGTAACCATATATGATTAATCTCACTATAGATGGACTTTTGTATTTTTTAATAACTTTTATAACCTTTTGTTTGAGATAGATGGAATGACCCATCATTCTATCACATGATCTGCTAACACATCACGAATGACAAATTCAACTTCATTTCATTAAGAGATGAAGTGGAAATTGTCCAAAGAACGACCAACAGTGAGACTATACCGAAATCACGAAAGTATTTATTCTAATTCCAATTTCATCAACATTAGGGAAACGATCTTGAAAACCAAAAATGTTGTCCTGGTGCTCATATATCTGATGAATCATATGGTACCTTAGATCATCACAAATTTATGGCTTTGTGATTGATGGCTTTTACATAGCCATGTTCTCTACCACTCTCCATCAGAACATGATGGTTAGATTTATCTTCCATATACATATTTTCACCTATGTGGAAACCCATTGATTAGTTTATTTGGGTAACTGTTATATTTCATACTTTTGTCTTTTAAAGATTGGTTTTTGTATTCCTTTTTTTGATGCGGGATTCTATTAAAGAAACTTTTGAATAGTAAACCATTTATATCCCCGACGAATTTCGAGGGAGAAATTCATTTTAAGGGGGGTAGAATGTAACACCCCGAGATTTTATGAAAAATATTATTTTTAATTTCATTAATATCTTCTATTGTAGGCTACACCAAAAGGAGATTGCACAACACACATCCTTTACATGCCTTGCATTACACGCAATCGCGACCTTCCTCGATTGTGTGTGTAGTACGCAATACCGAGTTTCACTAAACAACGATATGCTATTAAAATATTATTAAAACTAGCCGTTATGAATAGTAATAAACACCTTTTAAAATAGTAGAAATTTTATCTCTCAAAATGGTCTTCATTTTTGGATTCAGAGTATCGAATTTATCCTAAGGTGAAATTTTTGTACTTTTCAGATAACTTTCATATTCTGATGAATAGTGAAAATTACTAAATTTTAATTAAAAACAACTTTTTTAATCGAAATAATTAATAGTGATAAATTTTTAATTTGAGTGGTTTTAAAGTATATTTAGAATATATTTTTACAATTTAATACAATGTTGTTCATTGGATGTAATTCCAAATTTAAACCAGTTATAAACATGTATCAATCTTTTGATAGTTATTATCTCTTAAAAACATGCTATTTGTTTTGACGACGGGAATTAATTTTTAAATTAGTTAATGTAACTGATATGTTTTGAATTTTGTAAACTAGACATCATTTATGAGTTCATGATATAAAATATAGCTTAGGCCTAATTTTTGGTATTTTTCTGGAAACATTCATTTTTTCATGAATAGTGAAACCACTAAGTGGTAGTAAAAAAATTAATTTTTCATAAAAAATAATTTTACCGCTTCTGTGAGTGTAATTTCAAAAATCTAAGAGACATGGTTGATGTCAGTAAGTAAAATTTGGTTCAATGAGATTAAAATAATTTTTGGTGAGTAGTAACTTTTTACTTTTTTTTACCACGGTTAAAAGTAAATAGGGTAATTAAGGGTAAAAATGAAATTATTATTACCCTTACATATGTCCTAATTCTATTTTATAAGTTTAATTAGACCAAAAACAACATTAGAAATAAAATATGATCATTTAGGCCCACTTGGATTAGATTAGGACATTTATTATTATTTAATTCAAAAAAGAGTTAAAAGAGTTAAAATCAAAGTTTATTTACTAAACAATTTTTAATATTAGGTTATACATAAGATAAATTCGATTGTAAATATTAATTAGATAGCTAATAAGATTTAATACATAATGATATTTTATTTATAATTTTTAGACATTAAATAAATTAATTTATTTATGACACAATGATCTTGCAGTAATTACCATAATAGTGAAACTTTATAATAATTGATATTATAAATACCCAAATAAATATAAAATGAAACTTTTTATGAATTCCACTAATTTTTGAGGTTAATATTCCATGTTAGTATGGATTTAATTAACTTCTTTCTAACTAATAATTTTGTTATGATTTTCACAAAAATAAATTAGTAAATAGTTCCAAAATTGACAAAAAATAGTTTTTAAAACAAATATTATATTATTAATTGTTATTTTATTCCTAAAAATCTATGTTTCGTCCACATGACTTATATACGGTTATATATATTAATAATTTACAACTTGGGGTTATTTTGGCTTGTTATAGTATGTTTATTAATCTTATAGTGTAAGAACACAAGAAGACACGGTAAAAGTAAAATTATTTAACTTAATGTTAAATGTAAATGATAAGGTTAAAATAGGAACCTAAACTTGTCTAAATTATATTGAATGAGAGGATTTAGATCCATCCCCACCTTAGATTCTAAATAAATCAATTTGGATCTATTTAAAACCGAATGTGACTTTATAATAAAATAATATTTTTAGTTTTCCAAAGGAGCCCCTCTCCTCCCTTATAAAAGGGCACCTCCTCCCTCTCTTCCTCACACCACTTTGGTCCTTCAAGATCGGCCAACCCCTGCCAATTTCTTCTCTCCACTTCCCTAGAGACATCCTAGAGGTCCTTGTCTTCTTCAAATACCAATTTTAGTGCCCTAAAAGGAGGTCTCAAATAAGCGCTTCAAAGAAGAGGTAATGCTCGTTACCGATTCTTTCATCATTATTTATTCTTCCACTTATTCTTCTTTATTTGTTTCATCATTAAGTAATAACATCAGTATCACTCATATACTGATATATTATTATAAGTATGAAAAAACCCTATTTCACCATCTATCCATCCTACGGAAAATGAAATCACCCTGCGTGCGTACGTACGGAATACCGTCTCCACGCCGTTGTGTAATCTATTTTCCACCACCACCTTACTTGGATGGGTATAATGGTGTAAATAATAACTATATACGATTATTTTAAAGTGATATTGATTCTAAAATAGTATACATACACTCTAATACATTCCCACGATCGTGAGAACGATATCATCGCTCGTGCGTACGTACGGACTACCGTCTCCACGACGCGATGAGATTCATTCTCCACGTTAAACATTCATGAATGATTATAAAGTATATATAATAAGTAAGAATGAATTATATGACATAATAATGATTCTGGATTTATGTGTTTATATATTTATTTCATCTACTTAATTCCATTCAACTCAATAAGTAAACGAAAACAGCGTTCATGCGTACGTACGGCCTACCGTCTCCATGAACTGTGTATTTCTTTCCATTTATTGATTTATTATATATATGTATATTCTGAATATATATTATATATAAATCATGTTTAATATTCTGGAATTAAGTAATCATGATCTATGTAATCATATGAATACTTACATGTCAAAACACGGACGACAAATGAAACAATTTTACCGAAAACGCTCTTTAACATGGAATTTACAAAAGAACGGGTAATATAAAGTAATAAGTGAACCATATATGATATCGTAACAATGATTATGATTCTGGAATAAGTCAATGACATTATTTTAATCATTATACAGGAGGTTCGGACACTTACGAAGCAAATCGGACCTATGGTAAGGGAAATATCACAATCTCATTTTTATCCGAGATTGTTTATACTTTGGTATTTACTGGGGTGTATTTTATCATATACATCCATGTTTCCTCGATATGTAATATTTTTTCCATCCACCTAATTTTTTTTTAAATCCATGTTTACCCTTCGGTGAGTTTTTAGTAAAAGATTTGAAAGGAATCTTTTGTCGTTTTTCATACAAGGTACTTTTTGACTTTTCTGACAAAAGTACGAGAAGAATGTTTTTTTAACTTATACGGGTTGAATGTATTTTTAAAAAATTATTTCCAAGAAGCTTCATTTACAAATTTTCAAGTTTATTTTTAATCAACTTCTTTTAGTTTAAAATTGTATGACATTTTAAGAAAGGAAAATGTTTTTGAAGTAGAAAGGATATTTTTCTCAAGAATTGAGTTCAAGTGTTTTATCAAAAGTATTTTCCATCTAAGATAATATAGGGTTATGTTTATATCCCTATTATTACATTGATTTGATTATGTTGTGATGGAATTATTTTTATGAATTCCTTTATCTTATATGAATTGTTTTATGATGTCATGTTGTTTAAGAATCCCATTTTTATTACATGGGTTATGCAATGATGTATGATTTATGAATTTGTGGCACACATAAGAATGGTATCATTATGAGATGGGTGGGACCTATATATCCATCCAACGCATTGGGTAAAGATTTTATATCTCATGAGATAGACATAGATGGAACGGCAGGTTAAACCGGTTCAGTGAAGCAGGACTGAAACGAGGAATGAACTCGGTTCAGAAATGGACTTTGTCCACTAAGATAGTCTTGGCAACGAGTCTTATCTAATAAGAAATGATTCTCTGTGATTATGTGTGTACGCCACAATGTTTCATTTTTTAAGTTATGATTATTGGGATTACATTTCACTACTATGATTTATCCCATGTTATGATATTATGATCTCTTTTGCAGGATTATGATTTCCAAAATGTTATGTTCTTATGAATATGATGTGATTGACATTTCTTTTGTTTACCCTTACTGATCATTTGAGCTCACCCTTTTATGTTTTCTTTTCCCCAGGATATAAAGAAAGGTTTTAGGTAAAAAAAGGAAGATCTTTATAGGGGATTTTGAAGATCTTTCACCACGATTAGAAGATTATATTCCGAGTTTCCAAATACACTAAACTATTACGGTCCTTTTGTGTGTGTTTTTGTTATGTACTAAGTATTCCTCAAAAGTAATGTAATGTCAATGTACGTCAGGCTTAGGGTCTCTACATTTTTGTTCCCACGTTGAACTTTGGTAGCATCGTTTGACCTGAACAGTATGTGAACAGTTGTGTTTACCCTGACCCAAGGTTTCGATCAAAATCATCATATTTATAGATTTCATGGTGGTAGGTGATCACCACATAGAGAGGACTATGTCTCTTCTTTACACTAAACCTCTTGTTTTATATCCGTTGGGTTTTTGAATTTACCATTTCCCTATTTTAACTCATATTTTAGACAACTAAATTTTACTTTGATAGTTAGTATTGCATAGTAGATATAACAATATTTCATTATTAGAGTATATTCAAAAGCTGAATCAATATATAATATTTTTATAAATTATATTTAATAAATCATTTAAGAAAATATTTCAAAATATGAGTTATTTTAATTTTACTACCTTGTTTAACTGGACGGTTTTATTTTAAATATGAAGAATATGTTAAATAAATATTTTAACAGAATGTTTTATAGGAACTCAATTCACCCCCTCCCCCTCTTGAATTCCTTAATCTGACAAACATTTGGTTTCAGAGTTGATTCTCAAATTTTTATTTTGAAAATTGTAACTGTATCTTAAAATCTCATTCAACTATGATTTCAGTTGTATTTTATATATCATTAATTATATGTTAGTTATAAATTTTTATTTCATTAAAATACTATTTTTTATCATGGGTAATATATTGGAAGGTGCTGCTACAAATATACCTCAATTCCTTGATGTAAAAAATTAATCAAAATTGAAAATTAAAATGAAAATGCACCTAGAAACTGTGGGTTTTAAGACTTGGTCATTAATTATAAATGAATATATGATTTAGGAACCTACTATAAATACATGGTATGACCAGACTATAGTTTCGTATAAAAATAATTTCAAATCCATACATTCCATATACTATTCTTTAGGTGATGAAGAGTTTAATTGAATTTCTTCAAGTAAAATAACCCATTAAATTTGGGATATTTTATCTGTTTGAGATTAAGGAACCTCTAATGTTAATGAAACAAGACATAACACATATACAATGAAATATGGTAACTTTAAAATGAAGGATGGTGATCATATTTTTGACATATAAGTCAGGATTCATAAAATTGTGAATAATATAATCATTTTGGGATAAGATATTACATTCCAGGAAAAAATCATTTGGAAACTCATATTCTAACCAGATAGATAGAGAAGAACATCTGTATCAATTAGTGAATACTATACCACCATAATTTTTATCGTAAAGGAGATGATAAAAATGTTGATGATGTATGAGGAATATCTAAAATTCCACAACGAAAAGTTTGATGATCCCAAAAGAAAATATGGTTCTCTAAAATCGGTTTCATCTAAGAAGAAGTAAATGGGTTAATATGAAACTAAATGTTCATGTGATGAAAACTTATCAACAGACAATGATGAATACATGGCTCAACTATCCAATAGTTTAAAATAAATTTATAGACAAAAAAAATTCCATAGAAATCACAAGTACAAAGGTATGTACGATTACAAGGGATATTATAAAAAGGATTAGAAGAAAGGTGATACATCCAATGAAATAATCTGTTATGAATGTATGATAAAGTGACATATGAAGGATATCATTCCTAAGAAAAGGTATAAGAGGAACTATGATGATGAGGAATGAATGTATAAAAATTCAATGAAGGAATATTAGAGTGCATATGAAGACATATAAAGTGACTCAGAATCCTCTCTTGATGAAAAGGATAATAAATCAAACATGTGTTTTATGAAAAACACATATGTGGTATCATTATATTCTCCTTAACATAATTCATATTATTCTTGATATGATAGTGATTATGAAAATATAACAAATAATGAAATGATTGAATACTGTTGAATCCTATAAATTACTTGAAATGAATTTAATGATAAATAACAATTAGTAAAGTAACAATATGATTTGAGTACTAGTGCTAAATATGGACTTTCTATAAAAAAGTAAAAAATATTCAACGGCTTAAGGAGAAAAATGAACTAAAATTGTCAAATGAGAAATTGAAAAGTGATCTATATATATTTTCCAATGGAAAAGAAATATTAGTTCAAATTCTTTGTAAAAAAGTGTCTCATATGTATAATATAGAAATATGACACCAACCATAAAAGTGGAATATGACAAAAAACTCATTTTTTATCAAAATCTAGAAAATCTAGTTTTATGCTCAGCTAAGAAAAATATTCTACAAGTTCCAACTATGAAAAATCTTCAACTATTTCCAGCTTTTCAGGACCAAATAAAGTGTGTTTTTCACATACATTAAATAATGCTTATAGAAAACCCATAAATATAATGTGGGTTTAAAAAGAACTTATTACTAACATTAATATACCCAATCAAACATGTGTACCAAAATATTTTCGGTTCTAATATATTTTTTAGGGAAACTCTTTGAAGAGATCTTATAAAATCTTATGGAATTTGGAAAATGGTTGTTCAAGAAACAAGATAATAAAATACTAATGTTGCAATATCTTAATAATGATTAATGAAGTGAATGTCACAATTTTTTACAATGATAAAGGAAAAAATCATTGTCCTTGTAAAGATTACTATTTATAAATTAGTTCTAATTTCTAATGTTTTTTGATGGATTAGAATAAAATCTACTTAGTATCGCTCAAATATGTGGTGATGGTTTTAATGTTAAATTTTAAAATAATGGATGCAATGTTTTTAAATATAAAAATATGTTATTAATTTATGCTCGTACAAATGAAAATTTTTATGCTAGTAACATAGATTATTCAATTTATCAAAAAAATTCTAGTTGAGTGATTTTAATAAATAATATTTTCTTTGGGATACGATTTCATGACAATACAATGTACACTCACATATAATGCTTACTAGAAAATGATTAGTAAAGGATCTATGTAAGCATTATTTTCCAAATGAAAAAGTCTATAATCCTTGTCAAAAGAGTAAATATCACAAAATCTCTTTCAAACAAAATAATAAAGTTTCTACCTCACGATTTGGATCACATGGTCATGATTGGAAATTCTAGAGTTTCATATCTATATGGGAAGCAGTATGTCTATGTTCTGGTAGATAATTGCTTTATATATACATTGAACTTTTTCTTGGATCACAAAATTAATTCTTGCATTCATATCAGCAAGTATGCTCGAAATATATTAAATCATATATTTCATAGAATTAAAACCCTATGAAGTGACCATGGATGTGAGTTTGATAACCAAGAGTTTGAATCCTTTTTCTCACAAATTGAATATTATTAAAACTTGTCTACTCTTAGAAAACCCTAGGAAAATGGAGTTGTAGAAATAATAAATATAACACTAAATGAAATTTCAAGAGACAAGCTTAGTGAGTATGACCTACCTATATACATTTGTTCAGAAGATGTCAATATCGAATGAAATATAATCAAAAGAGTCTTGATTAGACCTATGCTAAATGAAATACCTATGATTTTAAATTAATAGAAAACACAAGTTTTAATAATTCAATTTTTTTTGCATTGTCTATATTCATAATGTAAGGATAATCTGGGAAATGATTCCACTATGATTGATGAAGGAATTTTCCTATGTTATTAAATTTCTAGTAACAATTATAGTGACATCAATAAAAGAAAAAATGGGTTGAAAATATATACATTTCATGTTTCATGAGACATATCCAAATGAACCAAAACCCTCTCTATAAAATCATGAGAAGGATATTTCAAACCAAGACATGAATACAATATCATTTTCCCTCCTATGAAGAAATTTGTTAAATCATACAGTTCTAAAAATTCTCCATATTCTATTCATGATGAACCTCAACTAGTTGAATAACCTGAAGTGACTTTCCCTTCATTTTATAGACTTAATAAAACTCTCACTAACCATCCTTTAGAGGATATTTTTGTAGATTTGTACAATGTAACTCATAATATAGCTTATCTCGAAAATAACATTGAACATCATTATTTTCTATCATAGACTGAACTTATCAACTTCAATGATGCAATCAAAGATGAATTTTGGGAGATGGATATGAAAGAAGTGTTAAGCCAGTTTGAATTAATAAATGTCTAGGAAGTTGTAGACATAGTTAATGATTCCTTAACTATTGGCACTACATAGATTTTTAGTAATAAACTAGATGAAGATGGTAACATAGTTAGAAACAAAGATAGATTGGTTTCATAATGTTAGAGCCAAGAAAAAAACATTGACTATAAAGAAACCATTGCACGTGTAGCTATGCAAGATTCCATTAGAATCATTATTACCTATGAAGCACATGTAGAATTCAAAGATTATCAAATGTATGTCAACATTGTATTCCAAAATTGATATATTGTTGAGGTTTTTTTCATTGATCATACACCTAGTTTTTGAAAATCTCATTTTAAAGATAATGTTTTCTAAATTAACAAATGAATTATATGGTTTAAAGACAACTCTATGAACATGGTATGATAGGCTCAACACTTTTATCATTTCTAATGGTTTTACAAAAGGTATAGATGATCATGCTGTATTTATCAAAATAATTTCTAAATATGTATTAGTAGTAAAAATTTATGTAGATTAAATTATTTTTGGATCTTATAATAACACTTTATGTGTTGATTGTTCAATGATGATGCAAATTGAATTTGAAATGAGTTTAATTGTTGATCATAAATTCTTTATAGGACTTCATATATTTCAAAATAAAGATGGTATTGTGTTGAATCAACTTAATATACATATAATATTTTAAAATTAACTTTATGTGAATGAATTATGTCCAGTGACACATCAATGTGTACAACTTTTATGTTGAACCATGAGGTAAATATTAAATCTGTTGATCACAAAACATACAGAGGAATGATGGGAATTTTAATTTATATACCAGTTAGTAGGAAAATTTTTATGTTTACTGTGTTCATGTGTTCACATTTTAAAAGAAAAATAATAATATCATCTTCTAGATGTTAAAATTATTTTCAAATACCTCAAACATACTACCAACATTGGACCATTCTATCATAGAAGAAAACCTATTGATTTGGTGATTTATTCAGATGCCAATTTTTTACAATAATATATATCGAGAAAACACTTCTGGAACATGTCATTTTTTGAGCAAGTCACAGGGTTCATGTTGTAGTAAGAAAAAAAATTATATTTCATTATCAACATCAGAAGCTGAAGACATTGCTTTGGGTTGTTTTAGTGAAAAAATATTTTAGATGAATTTAAATTACAAGATTATGGATATCAATTTAGATATCTCTCTATAAATTTTGATAACACAAGTGCTACTAATATTTATAAGAATCATGTTTAACATTCCAGAAAAATATCATTGATGGCAGGAATTACTCTTTGAGAGAACACTATCAAAAAGGTGATATATCTTTAGATTTTATGGGCAGTAAAAATTATATTGCTGACATTTTCAATAATCCATTGAACACTAAAATAATGAACTACATGAGTCATAAGTTAGTAATGATAAATGTAGTGGACCTTATGTTGTTATTAATTTAATATTTTTAGTGAATTTGTCTTAACGACACTTGAAATGTCATGTAGATTGTTTCATGCCAACACTGAGAGTATGAAGCAATAAATGTTATACCATCACCGATAAGATTGTCATGCCGATGATAGGTCATTCCAACACTGTTTTTTTGTCATGCCAATACTTGTCATTCCAACATTGATTCATTTTCTTGCTGAAACTATTAGGGTGATGAAAAATCTATCATGCCAACACCGATAAATCACATTTTTTTACCCGTTTTATTTTTTTTAACCAAAACGCCATAGTTTCAGTGATTTTGTCGAACCTCGATCACGACTTCCCGATTTTTGTGATTTCAAACACCCTAAATGATATAACTTTGTGTCGATCCACTATAATTATTTTTCCTTACACTCACTTAATTGTTTCCTTCTCTACCACTATCCTTTCACCTTTCAACCATCAAACATAACTATTGGAATTGTGTATGTGATGTGAGATCTTGGTGGTGGAGAGTCTCTTATAACTATTAAATAGAAAGGAGAGTCGAGCAAATCTTCTAGACTGGTGAATCTTGCTCTAGGGAACTAAGTAGTAACTCTAGAAAAAGTGGGGTTTTATGGAAAGACGGGTGGAAAGAATTTCCTTGTTGTTCTAGTTACAACTAAATCATGTAAGAGTTTCGTGGTTTTAAAATAAATAAAGACCCTTCTACCAGAAGATAGTTCACGAATTTTATATGAATGTTGAGTTCCTTCTAGAAGGAAGTGACATTTATTTGATTAATAAAATAGTGAATTGAAATAGAATTTCTTTATCATCTAGAAAATGGGTTGAATGTATTAAGGTACCCCATGAGTGTGGGTTTGATGATTTTCCGGGTATTTCTCCACCCAAGAGTTCTATTTCTTTCATTGAGACTTTTCTGAAGGAGCTTACAAATAATGACAAGCATAAGAGACCCATTGCTACCGAGTTAAGTAGAGAATGTCGAGTTTTTATAAAGTTTATTCAGCATCAAGATTATCCCAAATGGGGACTTATCCTCCTTAAATAATCATTAAATATACTTGGTTTATATGGTAAGAAATGGATTATGGAAAATCTGTGTAGATACCTTTATGTGCACATGAATGAAATGATCAAACATTCATAGAAATACAATTCATTTATTTATCAAATGATAATATCATCTATGTAAAAATATAAAGGTAGTTTAAATGGTGGAGGAGAAGTTTTTTTGAATGGAGTGGGATCTTACTCGATAAATAGATATGTAAAAGGATGAAAGTAAACTAGACCCCATGGAAGAAATATTGGGTTGGAGACGAATATATGATTTATGATAAGTTCAATCTGATGGACTATAAAACTAGGCATAAGAATATGGTTGATCCTAGACTAGGAAATGATGGAGATGTTTCATTCACTTCAGAAGAAGTAGTAGAAGAGCCGTCCACTCCAGTTATAGGTCAAGGGTCACCTATCGATGATAGGGGTGATATTGACACCAATGAATCTCACAATGTTTTTCTTTGGACATCCCAATCCTCAATATCCCTTACCATCAGATGATCCCACACATGAAAAATATAGATTAGGATATATATGACTTAGGTAGTTTGGAATATGTAATTATATCATGTGGCTCTAATGAAGAAGAAGAAGTCAGTGAAGACGATGAGATTGGTAGTACTAGTGAATAGGAAGAAGGTGAAGAAGGTAAAGAAGATGTGGATCGAAAGGGAAGTAAATAGTATTTTACATGACAAGATTATTGTGAAAGATGTGAAATTGTTGAAGACCATCATAAGGTTAGTCAAGGTGAGATGACGAAGTGGGTGAATTTTTGGATTAGGCATTGTTGGATGAACCTCGTAAAGATGTGGTTGATGTAAGAAAAAACGATGATGTTCCTGACGAAGTAGAAGCCTGGAAAATTCATGTACCTCATTTAGTATTTGAAAGAGGAAAACCACATAATGAAGGTGGGAAAATAGTGATTATAGCTCATTTTGAGGGGGAGCCTCGAGAACGGGGTGATCTAGATAATGAAGTCAATAAACATGGAAGAGTAATTCATGAAACAATCACTCCTCTGGATAATGATATTATGATTGAATGGGCCCAATATAGTACCTTTTGAACGATAATTAGGGTTTGAGGAACTTGTTAGTGACTCTGAAACTAAATAAGAATTTGAATGATTTAAATATGGTGTTTTTTCAAATGGAAGTATATTAGTTAAATCTCAGATGGTGCATGAGATTCAAATTTCTTGATGAGAAAACATTGATTTAAGAGATGAATAAAATATCCTCATATATTTAATAGAAGAAATGAGGAAATATGGGAAATAGGTTTCTATTCCAAGTTTTGTAGTGGCTATAAGTGAGGTTTGTGTAGGTAATGTTTCAATGAAAGTGATACATGAGATTCAACCCAACATAATTACAACGAATGGGTGAATTTTAGTGAGCACATATAAGTTGAGAAAAGAAATGACTGGGATTGCTTATCCAATAAATACCTTGACCTGAGAGTATAAATGTTGTGTAGTGATTATTTTTAAAGATTTGAGTCTCATTACTCAATTCCATCTGATATTCCCTCTACCTATAGTTATAGTTATCTAACATTGGTCATTGTGGAAAGTCACTAATTTGTTAAGGAAGTGATTCAAGCTATATTTGGTGCCTCTGGTTTAAAATGTCATTCTAAATTTCAGCTGAACACAAATCATGTGCATGATATTATCATATTTTATACCAAGGAAGCATATGCTATATAGGAAGATCATACAAAGAGGATTAATTTAAATATTAAAATATTTAATCCAATAAATAGTTAACAAGTCACTTTATGTATTTGAAATATAATTTTACATTACCCACATTTACAAGAGAATTTGAAGAACAAGTCCAATAATTGAAGAAATTCACCCCTCTTTTGTAGAAAATAATTTATAATAAAGATTATTTTGATATGAAAGTAAATTATATTGGTAAATTAATTGGTGATTTCATCAATCTATTGAATCCATATAGTCATGTACAATGTAAAGAGATTATAGAGCCTACTATTGCACCTCTTGGACATATTAGATTAGTACCTTCTCCTCGAATGTTAGTTTCTCATTCCTTGACTATGATTCGACCAAGGATCTAAGAATAGATTCAACTTCCTATATTGTCACAACACAAACCCAGTATTGTACATAATGTTCCACAAGGAGTGATCCTTCCTCATGTGAGAATTTCTTTAGACCCTTCAGCATCTCAGCAACCACTTGCTCGACCCTCTATTGATCCCTATGAAAATGGGAGCGATCCTTTTAATCCAATACCACATTGTTGATCATTATCTTAATGGGTTGTCTATTTATTTTTTATTTTTTGTATTGAATATTTATAACAACTTCAAATTTATTGATTAATTTATTTTTTGTTCTTTTCATTAATGTATTTATCTTTTATTCATTATTTTATAATACTTATTATTTCCTTGTTAATTGTTTCATTCATTCTTATAATAAAAAGGGGTAGAATGATTTATCTCCCATTGACATTTTTATAATTCCAAAAGGGGTATAAAAATTAGGAATTATCATTCCTTACATTAGATTTCATATCACTCTTCTATATTTTACTTTTTCATTTATACAATTACAATTTATATTACCTCTGAACCTTATCTATATAATATTAATAGTCATCAATAATGGGAGATGATAAGTATAATGATTTAATCCCACATCAAAATATTGTACCAATGAATTCCATGATATGTGATCACCAAAAGAGGGAGATTGTGGTCCCATATGAGACTGTTGTCCATCCTCTCTTGTATTAATGTTTTTAATATTCCCAAATCTTATTAATTACTATTAATAATATATAACGATTTTAATCATGTTAGTTTATGTTTAAATGTTTGAAAATAGGTTTATTTATGATTGAATATAAATTTGATTCTTTTTGATAATATTTATGTATAAAGGAAACCTAGGAATGACTATTTTCTACGTATAACAGATATACACTAACAAAAAGAATGAGACATCTCTTGTTCAATTGAACTATTGATGCATAGGGATGCTGATACATGGTGCTACCATTGCATGGTGCTACCGATGCATGGTGATACTAATATATGGATATACAGATTCAATGACTCACATATAGTGCAATCGATATACAAAAAGACTGACTATCACCCTGATAGTGCAACATATATACTGATGCAAGGACTAACTGAGGAAACTGACCTACCAATGCATGATGCTAATGATACACAGAATCACCATCAGTTAAAATGAGTCACCGATTCATGGAATGACAAAAATATTGATGCATTGATTAAATTATAAACCACCCAAAAGAGATTCCAACCGAAGAATCACTGATATACTATTTAATATTTCTTTTCTTTAATATTACTTTTAACAGTCATATTTTGAGTAATATATGGAATCTGAATAATTCAATGATTTTTAAGGCATCTAAAATTAGGATTTTTGAAATATGAGGTAAAATAGCTATCTAAATAATGATCATTTTTGGGCGGAAAAAATATATATTCATAGAAGAGGGCATTAAATATATACGCACATGCAGACATGCATACATAAGAAGATACGAGCAGACCCCCAAGAGAAACATACTGAAAAGAATAACACATGAGAAATTCATAATTCCTACATATAATGAAATAGTGAACTATTGATTATCAATGTTACATCATATATATATAACATTTAAAAACAAAAGGATAATAACATTTTCACACTACTAGAAGATAGGACATAGTCCTCCACGACACTCTATTTTTAGTGTCTATTTCCAAAAGAGGACTTGAGCTTCGCATCAGATACATACAAAGAGTCCAGGGACGAATTGGAAAACACATAGATAATTTATAAACTCTTATTATTATATTCTTTGGTATTTTTTACCATTTTACTTACCTTTTAAGCAGTCTGTGCATCTGTCTATAACATAGACACTTTGTCCTGCACTGAACTAGAGGATAATAGATATCCCCAAAAAAGTGTCATTCTACCCATGTTTACCACTCTATGAAATGTGTAATAGTTCTTGTGTGAGATAGTATTTTTGGTACCCATGAAGAACTTTGGATGAATCCCTATGTGACCTGGTTGTTTTTGTTCCCAAAGATAACTGTGGTAGAGGTCTTTTGACCTGGATTGTCTATGAACTATTATGTTGACCTCGATCTAGGGTGTGGATAAAAGAATATTCATTTATAGATTTCTTGGTTCTAGGTTATCCGTAGGTGGAGAGTACTAAGTTTATACTTGATTCTAAACATCTTGGTTTATATCCTATATGTTTTTTAGTTTAATCATTTTGTATTTTAACTCATGTTTAAGTCAACCAAATTTTAATTTGTTAGTTAGTCTTATATATTAGTTATAAATGTTTTTACTTGTTAAAGTAGCTTCAAATGTTGTATAAATGTATAGTATTATTATAACTCATAATTAATAAACCTTCTATGAATCTATTTTAACATTCAAGATATTATAATTTTACTACCTTGCTTAATTGGCCAGTTTTATATAAAATTGGATGATTCTGTTAGATAAACATTTGAACATCGATTTTTATTGGAACTCAATTCACCCCCACATAAATTTCCTACTAATACAAAAACATAATTTTCATCACAAACAAGACAACAATGTGTTTGTAGAATAATGAAAATAACTCCATAGCCATTACGAATTGAAATTTTCCAAATTTCAACACACATAATCCTACAAGACAAATAAATGGTTCTGATGATTCCATATATAAAATGGATTTTATCTATTTATAAGAATAAGATAACATAATTTCATTTTATAGAATGGGTATATGAATTATAGACCTCAGAAAATACATCTTATTCTAAAAACTATTGGGGGGTATAAAATATTCTATGCGTGATTAGATTAGGATTCTGTAAAACTCAAGAATCCAAGAATGGTAATATTCTTATTAAGGAGATTAATTGATTCACAATTTCATAATTCTAGTTTAAATTCATGCATATATCAATACAAGGGATTCTATTTTAGAGGTACTTTTTGGGATTGACTATTTTAGGAAGCTGTATTATCCCTTGGGACACGTGATCGAGGTGTTCCCGTCATTGGTGGGTTGGGTCGGGTTGGTATGCCTAATCTCCATGGGCAATCAGATACCATATCTTCTCCTGATTGATATTCCAAAGTGGTCATGTCATATTTTCTTCAAGCATGTTCGGATAGATTTTTGTATTCCAATTAAACCCAGTGAAGGGTTTTTATGTGAGTATCTTCAATATTAAAAGCCTAATTAGGATTGCGGCATAATATCTGGTTTCATCCATGGTTGTCACTTCCCCGATACCCTTAACTCATGTATCATTTTCCACAGATTCTGAGATCGATTTCGAGGAATTTGTAAAAATATCCATACATATCATTTGATTAGAGATCCCTTAAATTAATGAAATTAATGGTACCTAATATCAACTCCACTTTTGATGAGGCATTTTCCTAGCTAATGTTTTCTAGTGGTGTTATTTTGTTGGATGGTTCCATCTCACTCAGATATGATGGAATGAAATATGATATGTTCAAAGATGAAATTTTCCATGATATATTTTCATCATCATACAATTCATCTATGTCATTCAGTATATAATTCTTTTTATTGGGATGGAAATTAGTTATTTGTGGCTCTAATAGTGTCAGTTCTGTTGCAGTGGAAGCTGTTTGGGGAATATTTGTTTATTTCAACCAGGATTGGATTATTCCATGAGATCAATTTATGGTATTATAATTCATAAGACTATAAAATATCTATTCCCTTATAATAGATACTTTTTTCCACTCTCCTTGTTCCTTAGGGGATGTAATGGAAACATATCACACTATTGTGGGCGGAGGTCTATGTTTTAAATTCCAGTAATCTATCATTTTCTACATAAATTCTATGAAGAATAATTTTTCCTGAATGGTTTTTCCCAGTATCCAGTGAAAGGGAAAATAATATGGATGGACATCAAGACCCACATTTCCATAACCTTTTAGTTCTTATGGACTGAGTAAAATATATTCCATTGCAGCTCTAAATAATCCATCGAGTTGGCCACCTCAGAATGAGTAAAATTTATCCACAATTCCTAAAATTGATTTTTCTCAGGTCTCCACCACTTATCTTGTTAGTGTGAGGGTTTTTGATCCTTCTCGGGGGTTTCTGCATGATATGGTAGATCGTATTGTCGAGCACGTCAAATTAGTTTTTTAGTCTTTACTAGAATTTATGTAGTATAGCAGCAACCCAAGGTCGTCTCCCAACAGAGCCTTAGATAATTAATTCCAAAATTATGATTGAATTATTAAAGTAAAAAAGGAGAATGAGGATTCATAAAACATGGTGTTTTATGATTTAATATTCCAAAATAAAGAGGAAAGCGATAAAAATAATGTGGAAGTTGACAAGAGTAATTAATCATGATCACCTAGGGGAAATCTTGTGATGTTTATCCTTCATCAATTCAAGAGATAGGGTAATGATCTTTTAATACCATGTTTTTAACACATAGATCCCTAATTTTATTGATTTTAAACAAGTATAACTCATATGGTTGAGTTAGAAACACATAGTAATTCTTCGGACACCATCGATCATTGGTTGATTTGTATTCGACTTCATAAGTGAAACTCACTTAGGCAACACACGAAGAAATCGATTTGCTATACAGGTTGGTTTTATATTTAAATGTGTTACCATGAATTGAAATACATGGACGTAGTAGTGTTTATGTGTGTTCAATTAAAAAATATGAACGAAAAAAATAGTACAATTAAATGGGGAAATGAAATGGTGAAAGGTGTGTGAAACATCACATGAATGAGTACCCCAAACATGATCATACGAGTTGATCATAACATAATTATACATAAATCAATAAAATAAGGAAGTTTTATGATAAAAAAATAACACAAAAACCTATAATTTAATGGACCATCCAAATATTACATTAACAAAGCTTAGGAGTACATCACGTTCCTCCCAGGGTGATCACAAGGGGATTAAAAATTCTTGGTAGGGGAGGAAGAGGAAGATGTTGAAGAAGAGCATCCCATAGACTCTAAAACGTATTGGGATGATGTTTGGAATCTTTTTGGAATCCAAAAAATAATCACCTTGACTCTTGATCGAACTCCAAAATGGGGACCCATGGTGCCATTTTATAGAAAACTGGGAAGGTGGGTTCGACATAGAAATTTCATCAAACCCATTGTACTACGAGTTGTGGACATTAGAAAATCGAAGATACCTTTTAAAAAAACTAGAAAGGGTGTATCCCCAATTCCTGAATATCTCCACCGAATTTGTGGCATCAATAAGACATGTAGATCCAATTATTAGGAGAGATTACATAATGCCACTTTTGACTTCTCACAAATTCAGTTTTCTGGAAAGATCAGGTCGGTTGGGCAGCTTGATGGTAGAATGGGGCTTGGGTTTCTTCTTAGGAGTTGCAATCTATTAAATTTTGGAACAAAACACAATATATTATCCCATTTGGATAAATTTCTGTTTCTAAATAGGAACAATCGTGGATAGGTCTTCATGGATCAATGCAATTTTGGTCCATTTTTTCCATTTCATCATAGGTCCTCCAAATCACATCCACCTAAAATATAATTATCAAAACAAGTAACATTTACAATTTTAACAGTATTAAACAAAAAATAATTGAATCAAAATTTGGGATCAATTTGATATTATACTTCTAAATTTTAATACAAAACCAGTTTAATACATTGGTATAAAGGTGACATAAAACTGTGAATCGTGGTACGATCACACACCCATACCTAAACATTTTCACTCTGGGGAAAATTATAATATCCTAATAATTTCTCATTCCTAGATAAAAGGTGTGAAAATATCCAAGATTATTTTTAATAAAATTCATCGTGTCTCATTTATGGAATGAATTTTTCAATAATTTTTTTCTCACATTAAAAGTTTTTCAAATTCATTTGTTCACCCATGCAACATGTCGCAACCTAACTCACATAAAAAAATTTATTCTTCACTCGAGGAACATATAAATGTGGAGTTATTATCTTTTACCAGAGTTCATGTGATCTTACTATATTCTTAACAAGATTCTATGTTCTCTACCAGCAAAAACTAGTGTGCTACTCAAGAGGACTTCCTACAGGTTGTTCTGAGGTTCAATGGTTTGTAGGATTTAATATTTAAAAATATGAGGTAGAAGTGGAGTGTTTAATCTCTTATGTACAAAACATGTCCAAATTCAGTAAGTGTTTACAATGAATGTACACACTCAACCCCTCACAAAGTGTATCTCCTCCAACTCACTCTCCCCATTTTCTATTTTTGTGGGTCACTAAAAAGCAGTGAATAATAATGAGTAAACATCTTCTTATCTCTTTTTTGTCTTTTGTTCTGTTATTTTAATGTACAGAATTATTTTTTTAATTTATTATTTTTAGATATAAAGGGGAAAACATTTTTATAGCTATGATGTAATATGGATTGTGAACACCATGCCCAAGGAAAATGTAGGAAACCTTTATATCAATCCATATAAATGATTCTCTCCCCAGAATTTCCATGTAAACACCCACTCTCCCACACTTGCAAAAATAAAACAAGAATATACTCATGATATGGGTAGGTATGGATATATTATCATTTAATTTAGAAACATCACAGGTAATTCATGGTCTTTATGGCTTAAGAATGATATAGTGTAATGGTGGTAAAAAATATAGGATAATTGTAGAATGGAATTTATAATAAACGATTGCCTCTATTGTGATTGTATAATACATGAATCTTATTGTTTCAAAGAGAAACAAGTCATGTTTTAGTATCTCTACCTGACCTGAGACTCTCAAGAAAGTGATTAAATGGATTTATATGCAATAAATGGATGATAATATATCGCAGGAAAGGGATTAAAATATTGGTCAGTGCTAACGAGGCATGGGATTCAAAAATCCATTAAACACCTCTAAATGATTTGAAAAATATATATAGAAAAATATTCCATATCAGAATTCATTTAAAAAACATATTTCTAAAAACAATGGTATTTCCCTGATCATCAACTCAAGCATGAAAAATGATTTTGGATATTCTTTTTAAGATCTATTTTTATCTAAAAAAACAAAATAATGGAAAAAGAAATCGAAATTGAAAACACATTTTTGTTTTGGGTTATGTTTTGTTTTTTATTGATATTATTTATTTTGTTTAATACTAACTATGACATGAAACCCTCCCTCACACCTAAATACTACACTATCCTCTATGAACTTATTTTATATAAATTGAAAATAAATAAAGTTATAGATAATGGATAATCTACTATGTAGTTTCATATGTTTCATTTATGAGTTTAATTTCCTCCATTAAATGATTTATAAAATCTTCACAGAAGTGTTTTAGTCTCTGCCCATTGAGAGTAAGCGTTTTTTCACTCTTCCCATGTAAAGCTAGTATAGGACCAATAGGGAAAACATTAGTAACAAAATAAGGACAAAGACATTGTCAATGAATCTTACTTTGGTGTAGATTTAGCCTAGAATTGAACATGAGGACCTTCTCACAAATTTGAAACTTTAGTTGATGAGTTATTTTATCATTGATATTTTTTGTCTTCTCTTTGTTGACCTGGGAGTTCTCATACGCATCACGTCAAATTTCTTACAACTCTTGCATCTACGGCATCCTATGCTCACCAACAACTGAAATATTTATATTAAATTGTTTAAAATCCTAATTTTCACAGTGTTCTACCTCCACTGGAATGTGACAAGCCTTTCCAAACATAAACTTGTATGGTGACATTCCTATTGGGGTTTTAAAATCTATATGGTACGCACAAAATTACATCATTCAAGTGAAAAATCCAATCATTCCTAATGGGTTGTACCATTTTTTGCATGATTCTCTTAACGTCCATATTTGAGATTTATTCTTATCCATTAGTATTGGGGTGATATGCAGTGGAGACATTATGATCAACCCATACTTACGATGAAATGTTTTCATGTTTCGATTGGAAAAACGGGAACGCTGATCATTAATGATGAATCTCAGTAAACAAAACCTTCCAAAAATTTCGGACCCCACAAAGTCAACTACCAATCGAGATTCATTGGCCTGAGTGGCCTATTCTTCCACACAATTAGATACATATTTAATATCCAATAATATTTATAGAAAACCAAATGAATTTGGAAATGTCAACATGAATCCAATGCCCCATGAATCAAAAATTTCACAGAATAACATGGGCTGTTAGGGCATTTCATTCATGTTGGAGTTATTCCCTATGAATTCACAATGACTAAATGAATTGAAAAATATATTGGAATCTCTATAAAATTTCAACCAATA
The DNA here is from genome assembly GCA_963277665.1 of Viscum album. Taxonomy (NCBI): domain Eukaryota; kingdom Viridiplantae; phylum Streptophyta; class Magnoliopsida; order Santalales; family Viscaceae; genus Viscum; species Viscum album. Next base: position 512,372,391 of record OY728125.1, read on the forward strand.
AAGACATGAGTCAAGGACCTTACGAGCTATACGTTGAGATACAATGTGACCCTCACAAACCAATGTGTGATAGAAGGTCACAACTGAGGTGATCTCATGGTCAGGGACACATCGACAAGCAACTTGGTTAGTACAAATTATCCAAAAGTATGGGTCATCCCAAATGTACCACCTAGAATCATGCTTTAGTATTTGGGACTGTGATGTTTTGAAATCATTCTGGAGCCTTGATGTTGCTATAAAATTCACAATGTTCGCATACTAGGGGTAAGGTCCAACATCACAAAGGTTCTCATGAGGGAAGATTTCTCCAATGGGAAGGGGAGAGTCAACATGATGGTCCAATAGAGGGTAAATACTAATAATGTGGTCATCGAATAGATTTCCCACTCTTCTTGTATCTATAATATCAAGGTCAAACTCCTCTAGGAGGAGCATACAATGAATGGGGTGGGGCTTCGCTTCAGCTTTCCTTAGGAGGAAACGAAGGGAAGAATGATCAGAGAAGATAATGATTTTTTCAATCGATAAGATATGAACCAAAATTTTCCAAGGAAAACATAATAGAAATATGTTCTTTTTCAGTGGAGGTGTAGTTTTCTTGGGCATGGTCAAAGGTACGTGCGGCATACACAATGACATGAGGGGCCTTCTCAACCATTTGTGATAAAACTGCCCCAAAAGTAAAGTTAGAGGTATCACACATATGCTCAAAGGGGAGATCCCACCATGGAGGTTAGATGACAATATTTTATTTCAAAATCAATTTTAGTTATTTTAATGCGTCCTGACAATTTTTATTAAACTCAAACTCAAAATTTTTTGTAATAACTGTGACAAGGGAAGTGCAATCTTACTAAAGTCTTTAATGAATCGGCGATACAAACCAGAATGACCCAAGAAAGATCGCAACTTACAGAAAAATTTTGTATTTGGAATGGTTGAAATTAATTAAATTTTTTTTTATCCACATCAATTCCTTCTTTTGACATAACATGCCCAAGAACTATCCATCGTTCAACCATGAAATGAGATTTCTCATAATTTAATAAAATATATTTTTCTATGAAATTATGGAGGATAGAATATATGTGACACAAACAGTAATGAAACGGTGTTCCATAAACTGTGAAATCAACCCTAAAAACATCCATGAAATTTTATAGGTACATAGAAAAAAATACTAAACATACAACACTGAAATGTACTAGGAGCATCAAAAAGACCAAAACGATTCATTCTGTAGTAAAATGTTCCAAATGGATTGGTAAATGTTGTCTTTTCTTGATCCACATGGGATATTTGGATTTTAAAATAAAGTGAATAGCCATCAAGGATACAATAATGGGACATACCAGCCAACCATCCTATCATTTGGTCAATGAAAGGTAGAGGAAAGTGGTTAATCCTTGTGGCATTATTCAGTTGATGGTAGTCAATACAGACTGGCCAACAATTTTGCACATGTGATGAAACCAATTCCTTCATTTCATTTGACAGAACTGTTATTCCAATTTTTAGGCACAAATTGCACTGGGCTAACCCATTTACTATCAGGTATATGATAAATTATCCCTAAAACAACAAATTTACTAACATCATATTTTACCACCTCAAGAAGAGTGGGATTCAACCGATGTTGATACTGTCTTATAGGTTTTTCCTCGCCATCCAAAAGTATTTGGTGCGTACAAATAGATGAGATAATCCTAGGAATATTAGACAATGACCATCCTATAACATTTTTACACTCTCTCAAAAGGTTGATCAATTTTGATTCTTTCTATAGAGAGAGGGTATTGAAAATAATGACAGGCATTGGACAATACCCTCAAGAAAAGAATATTTTAAATTATATGGAAGGGGTTTTAATTCCAACACCAGGGTTTTTTGGATTGAGGGAGGGTGTTTAAGGGGGTTGAGTTCCATGTCACAGCCTATCTGCTCATGTTTATTCTCTATGGATAGAGAATCTATTTTAATGATATTTTCAAAATCATAGATGATCATGGTTACCTTAGAAAGAACACACTCATCAATTAAAGCTCAATATTTACAAATTTCATAACCCACAGAACCAACAAAGCATGAAACAAAACTGAAATCATCTAAAGTGTGATAACGATGAAAATGAATCAGAGTATGGGTTGAAGATATAATTCTGTGCGAGTGCATTGTTTGATATCACATCCATAAAAAATAAAGGAAGAGTGGAGTTCTCTTAAACGGGGTGTTCCACAGCCTCAAGAATGTTAAAACATACCATTTTCCATCAAAATCCATGGATTGTGTACCATTTGGAACATTAATGATTGTATTTTATATTTTGAGGAATGGACCCCCAATTATTAGAGTGGGATTTCCTTGAGTTCGGGTATCCTCCATCTCAAGAATATTGAAATTATAGACGATGATGAGATTCTTCACTCTTATAAGGACATCCTCAATCACTTATGTTGGATGCTTAATACTCAAGTTTGTATATTTCACGACAATTCTTGTTTGTTGAATCTCTCTATCCTATAGAGAAGAATACACGGAGTGAGGCATTACATTAATGGAAGCACCTAAATCTAGAAGAGAATCAGAAAAGAAGGTCTCCCCTATGGTACAAGGTATTGTGAATTTTCCTGGATCCATTCATTTGGATGGAATTGTTGGTTGACTCAAGGCCAAGACAAGCCTTCTAATGATGACTCTCTCATTCCTCTTTAGCATTTGTTAATGGTTGCAATATTCTTTATGAAATTTTTCAAAATAGGGAATTTTCATGACTACATCCAATAATGTAATACTGACATGAATGTTTTTCAATGTTTCTATTATTTCATTATCAATCCCATTATCAGAATTTTTATAATATTTAGACAGTATTTGGAGGAAAGGATGAGGAATTCATTGTTCATTTAAATCATCAATGATACTTTTATTGACATTTTTGTTTTTCTTCATTGGAATCTTTTATGGGTGGAGAAAGAGTGTTTTTAAGAGGGGGACATAGAAGTTGAATATAATTAGTAAAAGGAGTAACTTATTTACCCCTATGAAGTGTAATTGCACATACATCACCTTTGTATTTTAGATTGTAAATGGGCTGGGATGGAAGTTTTCCATAACCATGCATCTTAAGCTCATTGATGGTGTTCTCCAATTTTCCCACTTGATCTTGTAGTTCTTGAATTGCAGATTGTGTGGTTTGTTGAAGCTGTAGGTTTTGGGTTTCCATTTGTTTCACCATATCCTTGAGGCTAGGATCAAATTTTGTGGAGGATGATTATTTTTTTAGAAGTTGAAGGATAATAAGGTTTCAAACCATGGCCTTGTGGATAACAAATTTTTTGGGTTTATTGAGTTTCCTCCTTCTCAATACTGGGGTTGTTCTTGAATCCCAGGGTTTGGATTTGGGCTGATGTTTTCCTACTTGAAGGGAGGTTCTTTCTGAAATGGACGCCATGGGAATACTGATGCACAAGACTCGAATAAATCCTAATGTTGGGGGAACTGTTTAGAAAAATTATTGTTATCATAACCATTACCACAATATAAAGTCATATAAGTAGAGTGTGAGTTTCCTTGTGCTTGAGATAATTTCCTTAAAAGGGTATGCATATCATCATGTTTATTATCTAACTTTTTTTCAGGGTCTGAATGACTTACCTCATGAACTCTTCACATTCGTACAATAGCTTATGTACAAAATTATTGGGCATTTTGAGCCATAATTGATATAAATTCATGAGCAGCTGAATGAGTTTTATCAACCAAGGCACAAACAGCTGTTTTATCAATCATTCTATGACCCATTGGGATAATTCCCCCATAGAAGAATTGGATTAATAGTAGTTCACTAATATGGTGGTGGGGGAATCTTGAGAAAAAATGTTTGAATCACTCCTTGTATTCATGAAGGGTCTCCCCTTGTGATTCCCTAATGCCACAAATTTCATTTCTATTTGATGAAATTAGGGAGGCAGGGAAGAAATTCTCTAAAAATAATCATTTCAGGTCATCCCATCCCCCAATTTTGGTAGGAAAATAGTATATAAATTCATTGGGTACACCATCAATGGATAAATGGATGGTCCTAAACTTAATTAGTTTCTTAGACACATTTTGGGGTTTCATGGTGGAGCACAATATGTGAAAATACTTAACGTGTTTATGAGGATCCTCACCGGGAAGGCCATGAAATTTAAAAAGAAAATGAATTATGCATAATCTCAACACAATTTTGGATTCTTCCTCAAGAAATTGGATGTACGTGGGTTGGTTCTCAACATCCGGGGTGGTCAGTTATTTTAATGTTTGGTTTTTTGCATCCATGATTCATGGGGTTTGATTAGGTTCAATTTTTTAGTGGTTTAGGACCACTTGCTATTTTAAAAGAGGTTACTTAGTGTTAATTTTTTGAACTACACTTGATTCTATGATTTTTTAGTGATGTGTCTTTTAAATTTCATGGTAAAATTCTTGCAGTTTTTCTTTTCCTCATCGAGTCTGGAAAATAAGTTGTTATGTTTGTTTTTTAATGATTGAATATGGATAAAATCAATATATAAGGGTTAGTCTGAATGAAATTTTATTCTAAAAAATTATATATAGTGAAATGGAGATGTTGAGATATATAGATCGAGAGAGATAGAGAGAATAAGAGAGTTATTGGGAGGGAAGACAGACAAAAGAAAACAAAAATAACATCAAAAACTCAAAAAAATAAAATGGGGGTGGGGTATTGAAAGGAGTACTAATTAAAAATTAAAATAAATAAATAAATGTAAAAAAAATAAATAACAGATATTTATTCCCAGGAAACGACGTCAAAATTTGATCGTGTTTTAGAGCACGTCAAATTAGTTCTTTAGTTATTACAAGAATTTCTGTAGTATAGAAGCAACCCCATTTCATCTCTCGATGGAGCCATAGATCTTTAATTCCAAAATGTGGTTCAGATTATAAAACTTAAATTGGGAATGGGGTTTTATAAAACATGGGGTTTTGGATTCAAAATGCCAGAAGAATGAGTAAATCGATAAAAACAAAGTGGAAGTTATCAAGAGTAATAAAGCATTATCAACATGGGGAAATATTTTTATGTTCATCCTTAAACCCTTCCAGATATAGGGTAATGATGTTTTAGTCCTTGGTTTGTAACACCTATAACCAGACTGTTACTGAGTATATACTAGGATACCTCCTAGGGTTCATTCAGAAACACACAATGATTCATCGGACACCTCCGATGATTGAGTGATGTGTGTTCGAATTCATAATTGAAACCCAATAACGCAACACATGAAGAATGTGATGTGTTTTCTAGGGTAGAAAGTTATTTAAATGAGTTACCAAGACGTTAAAGTACAGAGACACGACAGTGTTTATGTGAGTTCAATTAAACAATATGAACAACACAAACAAAACAATTAAAAATGGGGGAAAAGAACTGGTGAATGGTGTGTAAAACATCACATGAATGGGTACCCCCAAACATGATCATATGAGTTGAGAAACACATAATAGTACATAAATAAATAAATAAATAATAGAGGATAATGAAAAACAACCCAAAAATCTATAAATTTAAATACCATCAAAATTGTACATGATCAATGCTTGGGATTGCATCACGTTCCTCCCTGGGATATCACAACTGTTTTAGAAATTCATGGGAGGGGAGGAAGTGGAAGATGTTGATGAAGAACAACCCATGGCCTCCAGAATTTCTAGGGATGATGAGTGGAATCCTTTTGGGCTCCAAATAGTATCACCTTGCCTCCTGGTCGTAATCCTAAATGGGGAGCATGAGGTGATATTTTATAGAAAAATTGGAAGGTGGTTTTGGGCACACAGATTTCATCAATCAAATTTTTCCACGTGTTACAACCATTATACAATCGAATGTCGAATTTTGAAAAAACTGGAAAGTTATAGAACCACTTCTTGAATATCTACACAGAATGTTAGGCATCAATTGGACAGGTGGATCCAGAGATAAGGACAGATTATAGAACTCCACTATTCACTTCTCATTGATTTAGTGTTATGAACAGATAAGGTTGGCTGGGCCCCTTGATTACAGAATTGGGATTTGGTTCCTTCATAAGAGTTTTAGCCCATTAAATTTTTGACCCAAACACAAAACATGTGCCTATTCGGATGCACGTAATTTTCAAAATAGTAACAAAATTGGACAAGTCTTCATTGATCCATGTAATTTTTCCCCATTTTTCTTCGACTTCGTCATGGGTCCTCCAAGATTCTACCACCTAAAATATAATTATCAAAAAAAATCACATTTCATTTTTAACATTGTTAAACATAAAATAATTGAATCAAACATGGGGTGAAATTTGTAATTATACTTTTAATTTTAAATACAAAACTAGTTTAATACATTGCTATAAGGGTGAAATTAAATAGTGAATCGTGTTACGATTAATGGTATAGGTTTAGGACCGAGAGTGGAAACGAGGGCTGAAATAGGTTTTCTAGATGTCATCTTCACCTTTCTCACTCTTTTCCTCAGGACCAATGGTGTTATTTAATATTGTGTCATAGTATTTTATATGTTGTACGTCATTATTTTGGAAATTGAGGAGCAGTACAAAAACAATTGTTATACTTCATTTGGATGAGAAATGTTCATATCTATTCACATAGGTTATCAAGGTATTAAAAAAGCATAGTATACTAGTGAAGAAGTCAGTTCATGGAGTAAGTGATCAATTTTTATCTGGAGATGAAATCAGATACTATCTAAATCAATCAGTATTTTCTATTTGAAGAGGTCACTGAGTTTTTTCTTCTACAGTGTTGAGCTGAACTAGAATTGGTTATTTTGATAAAGGACATCACATCCCATGATTGACTAAGGTTTCAAACTAGTGCACCATATTATGTTTTTCCCTTTCTTGTTCTCCATGAATCATTTTGTTTTAATTGATTATTGTTTCTCTAATGTTACCATGAATAGATAAAAATGGGAGGAATAATTCATTAGATAATTCATTTGGTCACCCGAACTGATGAACACATGAAACATAAGACTCATAATATATTTTCATGTTAGAGTGTCACTTATCCATTGGGGGTAAAGATTCTGTTCCATTTACACTGGTGAATTACATTCCTATGTGTACACAAATTTTTCTATAAATTCCTCCATGGTGTTTATAATTCGTTGGTGAGTATTATGTTGGACATGATATTAGACATGTGTAGTGAGGGGGATAATCAGATAGGCCCATTCTACCATTACATGGGGAAGATATCTGGTCAGGGATATTTTTTGAGGATTTTACTCGACCAAATCTAGTTGTCTCCATAGTGGAGGGAAATCATGACATCTGTCCATATCTAGGTCCATGTAGACTACTAGTCAATGTATAATATTGGATAAATTGTTAGGCCTTAATTCAGGTATTGTAATTGACCATTGTAGATAGGGTATGACTGCCATAAGTGTAAATTGATGATCATCCTAGTAAGAATATTCAATTGGAAATCTACCATAGATAAACTCACTATTGATTCGCCTCAACTATTTCATTTATTCTTCATGCCTATAAAATAATTATTCGATTATATGAATCTATTTATTATCGAGAGGTGGTGGTGGCCTCTATATGACCCTAATTTTATTATTCACTTCGGTAAAGGATCACTAATGATGAGATATGTGATTAACCTAAGGAGACCCTAAATTTAGGATGATTCCCTAGTTTTAGGTAACACACCTTCATTCACGAAGTAGACCATATCCTGAATGGACCCATTCTCTCTTAGTTCTTATCAATTTTCAATATGGATTCTTTTGTGGGATGGAAATACACTATGTTTACTAGTGTGTAATTAACTATGCACATAATACTGGCCATATAATAATAAGATGGTTTCTTATACCCTTTATGGGACCACTCTCTTCTCTTATATGAACCTCTTCGGACTTCATGGTGAATGGTGACGTGGAGGGAACCTCTCTGAAACATTATCTTATTAATCCCTTCTAAGGGGACTGGATAATGAGATCATATGGAACGAGATTCCTCCATAATAATTTTCCTCCCTAAATTGGAAATAACTAAATTTCGTCGAGGGCATGGAAGAGGTAAAATACCCCCAACCAAACGGGTTGGGCTTTACCTTTTTCTCTTTTTGTTGTACAATACCCCATGTATGTCATCCTTACCGTGTTATTTTGTGTAATAAAATCCCCCAACCATGTAGTATTGGGATGATAACATATGTCAGAAACTCATTTTGTGGTCTCTGCACTCTTTATCTCTTGTATACTTGTTGTCAGATGAGTCAGATATGAATCAAGGTCTACTTGTGAACCATCTTCTTCTAAGGTCATAAACAGTTATGTGTTATTGTCTTCCCTTAACTAATAATATTTTTGAATGTTCTCAGTTTTTATTCATAGGAGTTTTCTGATACTGATCACTCATTAATGATGGCGATTTTGAGACTTATCAGAGGAAAATTCTTATAGAGCTTTCCACCATTACTGAATGACTGATTTTCTAGACATCCACCATGGGATAATTTCATTACATGAAATCATTTTCATTTGGTATGTTGGATGGGTCATGGGGTGAAATTCAAAGAACCATGCTCCACCCATCCTTGAATATAATCACCTGGTGGGACATTGATAATTAGATGATGCAAGATATATAGTACATTAAGGATGGTTAGTTAGAGATCATTACATTACCTATCTAATTTTTGTCGTTGTGATGATGTATGGGCATCTAAGTCGATTAAAAAATAATGTTTTCCCCAATATTTTGACTTTCTCTACATAACCATCATAAAGAATGATTTTTTGTTTTAGGTCGAAGTGATTTTTTGATATATTGAGTCAAATTTTATACATGAACTAATAAGAAAATTATCATGGAATATCGAATTGATAAGTGGGTGAGGGTCAAAACATAATGGGTATATCATCCCTATCAAATTTTATTCCCAAAAGAACCTTGTCATTTTTTTTCATGAGAGAATATTTTCAATTGGATCTTCCCATCATGGTTTCTTATTATATGTCTTGTTTCATAGAGTGGGGCAAGTAGGGGTCTTGTGGGTGTGGAAAAATTATAGGGGTAGCTTAAAGTATGATTGTTTCCCTAGGACATCGCCTTGTTGAGAAATAATAACACTTATCATTGATACAGTCTTTATCATTTCTGTCCCTACACATCCATGTGACTATGATAATGAGGGCGTACTCATATTTAACATAGAAATGGGAGCAACATATGGTGTTGAATTTTATTGTGGTGAGGGCCTTCAAAGCATGTGACATCATGGAGAGGAATACCATAATATTTTTGTGACTTCATATAGAAGGAATTTCAATATGAAGGAACTTTAGGGAATATAAAATATCGGAAAGGAAATTATTTCAGTTTTATTTCACTATATGGAAGAACATTGTGAGGAATGAAATAATCGATAGGACTACAATCATAGTTTGGGACAAGATGAGGATGTTTCATACACTTCAGAAGAAGTAAAGAGCCTGCCACACCAGTTAGAGATCAAGGGTCACCTATTGATGATAGCAGTCATCTTGAAACCATTGAATGTCACAAGGTTTTCCTTTGGGACATCCCAGTACTCCACTTTACTTACCCTCTAATGATCCCACACATGAAGAAAATGGAGATGAGTATACATAAGTCTCAGGCACTATGGAATATGTATGTATATCAGTTGGCTATAAAGAAGAAGAATAAGACAGTGATGATAATGAGAGTGCCAATATTAGTGGATAAGAAAATGGTGAAGAAGGTGAATAAGACGTTGATATAAATGTAAATGATGAGAATTTCTATTAACATGGTGATTACGAAAGAAGTGAAAGATATGATGACCATCATATGGATGATCAAGGTGAGATGTTGATGGGGATGATGTTATGGATCCGAAACGGTTGGAAGAACCTCAGAATGTTGTTGTTGAAGTGAGAGAAAATGATGAGGTTCATGATGAAGTAGAATAACATGCTATTTATGTACCTCAGTTAGTATATGATAGAAGGAAATCACATGGTGAGGGTGGTAAAATAGTGATCAGAGATCAGATTGATGGGGGGCGTCATGAAAGGGGATATCCAGATAATTATGACAATAAACTATGAGGAATAATACATGAACTATAACTCCTATGGATGATTATTTAATGATTTAATAGGTACAAAAATTTACCATTTTCATGAGAATCAGTGTTTGAGACCCTTCCTAGTGTCTCTGTCACAAAAAAGATATTTTCAATGATTTAAAGAAGTTGTTTGTTCAGCTGTAATTATATCAGTTCAATATTAGATGGTGCATGAGATTAAAATTTCTAAAAGATAAAACATTCAACTAAGTGATGAAAAAAATTGTCTCATATATTTAATAGAATAAAATAGGAAATCTGGGAAATAGGTTTCTATTCCATGTCAGATAGTGGGTATAATTGAATGTGATGGAGGCAATGTTTCCGTGAATGTGATATTAGAGATTCAACCCCACTTAATTATAAATTCTAAGGGTAATGTTTTGAGCACATCCAAGTTGATAAAATAAATAACTGGGATTTATTCTCCAATAAATACCTTGAACTAAGAGTATAATGGTTTTGTGGAGACTGTTCATATAGATTTGAAGTCTCATAACTCATCTCCTTATGATATTCCCTCTACCTCTAATTATAATTATCTGACATTTTACATTGAGGAACATCAATTTTTTTTCAATGAAGATAATTGAGATGTATTTGGTTTCTATGGTTTTGAATGTCTTTATAAAATTGATCAGAACATAGATCATGTGCATGATAATGTAAAATTTTATACTAAGGAAGCATCTACTATATATGAAGTACTTACAAAGAGGATTAATTAAAATTTATCAAATATTTAATCTAAAAAATAGTTGACAAGTCACTTTAATATTTTTCATAAAATTTGACCTTACCCATAGTTACAAGAGCATTCAATGAACAAGTCATGTAATTGATGTAATTAACCCCTATTTTGTACAAAATAATGGATAATAATGATGAATTCGATAACGCAATGAAGTATAGTGGAAAAATAAATAAATACTTCATCAAGATAATGAATGTATACTATCATGTAAAAAAGTGAAGTGATTAAAACTCATACTGTTGCACCTCTTGGACCTACTATATCAGTTCCTTCTCCTAAAATGATAGGTTATAAGGCCTTGACTAATATTCTACCAGTGATCCCGGAATAGATTTAACCTCTTATGTTGTCACACCAAAAACTCAGTCTGGTACCTATTGTTCCAGATGGAGTGATCCTACCTCCTCTGAGAATTTCATCAGACACTCCAACTTCTTAGCCATCACCTATTGGAGCCTCTATTGACCCCTCTACGAATGGGAACAAACCACTTAATCCTAAACCGTACCTTGGATCTTTTTCTTATAGGGTTGTTTGTTTGTTTGTTTTTTTGGGATTGAATATTTGTAACAAAATCTAATTTATTGATTAATGTAATTTTTTTTCTTTTCTTTCATCTATTTATCATATATCTATTAATCTGTGATACTTTTTATTTTCTTTTTACCAATTTAATTATTGCTTATACTCCAACGGGGGAGAAAGATTTTTCTCCCATTGAAAATTTATATAATCGGAAAAGGAGGAGAACAATTTGAAAATATCATTTCTTTCATTACATTTCCTATAACTCTTCCTCATTTAACTTTTTCATTTATACCATTACTAATTATATTACCATAGAACCTTATCTATATATTATGAATAGTATCAATAATGGGACATGATAAGTATAATGATTTTATCCAACATAAAAATATTGTACCAATAAATTACATGATTTGTGATCATCGAAAAGAGGGAGATTTTTTTCCCATATGAAACTATTTCCCATCCTCTCTAGTCTTAACAGTTTAAATAATAAAAATCTTATTAATTACTATTAATCCTGTATAAACATTTAAATCATGGTAATTTAAGTTTCAAATTGTGAAATTATGTTTATTTATGATTGAATATAAATTTGATTCATTTGGATAATATTATTGTTGTAAGAACGTCCAAGAATGACTATTTTCAATGTATAATAGACATACACTAATAGAAAGAATTAGACATAACAAGTTTAATTGACCTACTGATGCATAGTGTTGTTGATACATGGTTCTACAGATGAATGGTGCTACTGATTCAGGGTGATACTAATGTATGGATATACTGATGCAATGACTCACGTACAGTGCAATAGACTTACCTAAAGACAGACTATCACACCGATAATGCAATGAACCTACTAACGCAAGGACTAACTGATGAAACTGACCTATTGGTGCATGGTTCTACTGTTACAAGGACTCAACATCAGTTAATATGAGTAACTAATTAATGGAATGATTGAAATATTGATGCACTGATTAAATAAAACACCACCAGAAAGATATACCATCATAAGAATCACTGATATACTATTTAAAATTTCTTTTATTTAAAATTTCTTAGAACAGTCATATTTTGATTAATTTAATAAGGTTGAGTAATTTAATGATTTTAGAAGATATATTAAATGAGGATGTTTGAAATATGAGGAAAAATATCTACCTAAATCAGGATCATTTTTGGGAAGAAAAAATATATATTCATTGAAGAGCCCCTGAATGATATACGCACGTGCATACACACTTACATAAGAAGATACGAGAAGACCCCCACGAGAAACATACAGAAAGGAATAACACACAAGAAATTCATCATTCCTACATGAAATAAACTAGTGAATTATTGTTCATCAAAGTCCCATCATCTCTATAGCTCCCAAAAAAACAAAATGAGAATAACGTTTTCACCCTACTAGAAGATTTAGCACAATGCTCTGCGACACTATATTTTTAGTGTCTCTTTCAAAATGTGGACTTCATCTTCACATCATCCACATAAAAAGAGTTTTGGGATAAATTGGATAACACATATATAATTTCAAATCCATTATTATTATATTATTTTTTATTGTGTACCATTTATTAAACTTTCTAGCAGTGTGTGTATCTGTGAATAAAACATACACTATCTCCTACACTAAACTAGAGGATACTAGATATCCCCCAAAAAGTGCCGTTCTAAAATTATATATACCACAATGAAATGTGTAAGAGGTCATTTGTGAGCTAGTTTTTTTGTTCCCATTAAAAACTATTGATGATATCATATGAGACCTAGTTGTTTTTGTTCCCACAGAGAACTATGGTAGTGGTCTTATGACCTGGATAGTCTTTGTACTATTATGTTCACCCCGATTTAGGGTGTGGATAAAAATATTTTTATTTATAGATTTCTTAGTGTCAGGTGATCACTAGGTGGAGTGTAGTAAATCACTAATTAAGACTAAACATCTTGGTTTATATCCATTATGTTTTTCAATTTACCCATTCTCTATTTTGGATCATATTTATAACAAGAAAATATTACTTTTTTAGTTAGTCTTAGATATTAGTTATCAATGGTTTTACTTGTTATATTAGTTTCAAATGCTGTATAAATATATAGTATTATTATAACATAGAATTAATTAACCTTCTTATAAATCTATTTCAGCATCCAAGCTATTATAATTTTACTACCATGCTTAACTGGCCAATTTTATTTTAAATTAGAAGAATCTATTAAATAAAAATTTGAACAAAATGTTTTTTAGGTACTCAATTATCGCCCCACTAGAAATTCCTAATCCATCCAACAAATAATTTTCATCACATAAAATCCAAAAATGCGTTTCTAGAATAATGAAAATAACTCCATAGCCATTATTGTAATGTCCCGATTCTAGACACCGCCCAGACACGCCCAGACACGCCCCATAACCAGTTGGTCACAAGTCTCAAGCACATTTCCCCAAATACTAGAGGTTTCCGACTAGCAGCGAGGGAATTGGGTTTGATAGTGGGGAAACTATGCCCTCATTGGTAGTGTAACACAGTGGAAGTAAATAGATATACAATAGCAGAAGTATTAAACATACTAAACAACATTAACAGCGGAAGACTGATGAAAGAAACAACTCGAGCATAGATAAATATATGATGCATGATACGTATTTCTAGGAAATAATCCAAAAAAATCACAATGCTGGCATACAGTACAAAGAAAAAGTACAAAGAAATTCAGTAATAGCTCCACAGCATCGCAAGCCTAAGCTTGGTCCAATGCTCTGCAGCTCCAAAGAAATCAAAAACCTGAAGTAGTTTGGTGCTTGACCTTATCTATACCTGTAGCGATATAATCTGTTTGGGCCCAAAATCATGTACCATACAGGGTGTGAGACTATATTCCATTGGGAAACCACCAAAATATCTATGCCTAATAGTCAGTTAATATATGGCAGGTGATAAGAAAAATAAGGCAGTAAACAAGGAAGTACTCCACAGTAACCAATCCTACAGTTTCAAAGCATTCAATTTCATACAAAAAGTAAAAAAATAACATGAAGGAAACCATAAATAGGTAACCCACTGGGAAGTACTCACATCTTGTCCCCTCTGGTCTTACCTAGAAACACAAGAAACCCTCTAGGAAGCACATGTAGTCTCCCCCTCTAGTTCAATTTTCAAGGATATAACAATGAATCTATATGGAAGCACTCGTGGTCAATTCCAAATATATTCAATGTGAAAAGAGTTTATGAGGAAGCTCACACGGTCAATTCACCTTAAGGTCTATGTGGTTAAATACTCTCTGAGGAAGCTGACATGGTCAATCCCCCTATAGTCTATTACACCGGGTTCTCTCGGCCCTATGTAAGTCAAACGAGGATAGAAATGAAATATGGCCAAAGTAAACCTGAAGAATTACTTGGATAAACAGTCTACAACATATCAAGTAGTTCAGATCTAATAATCACTCCATCCAATAGAACTATGCATGGGAAACATTAAGGAATCCTAATTGGAAAAACAGCACCAAACGTTCATAAATAGAACATGAATGGGGAAACACTTTCAAATCATAGAAAAAAAACCTATTAACATTCAAATAACCTCTACTCAGTCATAAAATCATGGAAGGCAAATAAAATGGGTAAAACAGTAATCTCACAATACCTTGTTCGAGGGTATTGGACAGAATTGCACATATAAATCAAAGAGTTTAAATAGAAAGGAACAAACCACCAACCTCGGCATTGTAGGATCATTATACTCCATCGTCGGCCTGTGGATCATCCTAGAACCTGGTATATCTATAGAACATATAAAACATTCAACCCATGATATCTCACTAGAGAGGATAAATCAGAAGATGGTGTTCAAGAAGATGGGAGAACTCACCAATGTGATTCCAACAAAACCGACAGATTTCTATTCAATGAACGACCATGCCCTTGGGATCTCAGAAAAGATTCGTGGTTGTATGGTTCTTCTGCGATGTTTCCATGGCTATTGTAACTCCTATTAAAGTGGAAAAATAAACTAATACCATGATGTATGGTCATTTTTCTCATATTTTGATTGAGTTGGAGATGTCACAGCCTCTTTTTGAGATGGTTTATTTAATTGATGGTGATTTTAAATTTGAACTTCTCATTGAATTTGAACATGTTCCCAAGTTATGTATGAATTTCTTGACTATTGGGATCATTAAGGATGCATGTCACACTGATTTGAGGTGATCAAACCATAAAAAATATGGGCACCATGTTGACAACTGTAAATTCAAGCTGTCATCTGTTGGCACTTCTGGGCCTAAACCAGTGGTTGTGAATCATGGTACCCATGAGGGTGTGACAGTTCTAGCCTCTCCCATTATTTGAATTTCATTTCCTTGTTCTGGTAGTGGTTATGTGGAGGGAAGTCCTCCTTATATTGATGTTGTAGTTGGAAGAAATGAAAAGGATGATGGTAATGGGTGTGCACCCCTTCTTCATATATTGGATGAAGGGGATGAACCTTATAAATGGAGTGATGAAATTATCCATGACAGTAATGTGTCCTTTGATCATGATTTTTTTTGGAGGAGAAATATATGGTTAAAGTAATGCTTACTTCCAATGATGAATTTTTTGTTCCTACTTGGAATCAATTGTCTTCTGTTATGAACCATGCCCCTGAATCAAAGGCTTTAAGGGGGACCGATGGGTTCCCTATTGATGTGGAAACTAAGTTTGCTAATGCTCAGGTTGTTGTGGCTTTGTCTAAGGACAATTCCTCTGTTCCTGACTCCTGATGTCATTGTTGTTTCATTCGAGCATGTGCAGGCTTCTACTATGGCTGGTAAGAGTATGGAGCAACATCTGTTGCATGAATCTGCTCTGCATTCTATGCAGGCTAGTCTTTCTTCTACTCTTCACGTGATTCAAGAGTATATTATGCTGAATAACTATCCTGTTGCTACCACGGAAACAAGTGTGCTCCCTTTTACTGTCAATGAGGCTATTGAAATCAATGGGAAGCATGATACTAAGGAGAATATTTCTCTTTCTACTTCTAGTGGTTCCCTTCTTTGTGCTAGTAATGAAGGTTCTCAATCTCCTCAACATGTGTCTGGTTTGGATCCATTACAAGGGACTTCAAATAAGGCTATTCATAGTGGTAATTCAGTGAAGACTAATTTCTTCACTGTGCTAGATTCCATAAATTCTTCAGACATTGACAATGTTTATAGGGATAGCAGGAATCAAAAAGGTATGGAATCATTGTCTCCTATAGTGACTAATGACTCTGGACCTGAGCAGGTTTCTTCTAAAGTGGTGGAAATGAGGAAGCCCTCCGCTGAACATGTGTGGACTGGTGAGGTGAATACTGAAGAGGCTCAAGATTCGGATTTGGTGGTTGATGTGGATCACAATGATGATGCAAGTGATAGTCTGGTGCAGATGTTTAATGCACGTGAGGATTGGAAAAAACCTAAACTGTGGAAAAGGGGAAGGCATCCAAGAGGTAGAGGCGGACCTCATGGACAGTGTCATGGAAGGAATGGATAGTTGTATTATCGGCTCTTTTATTGCGTTGATGGGGGTATATCCATATGCTACAAGTTTCTTTTCATTATTTAATGTTTACTCATTTATTAAAAATTTTCAGAGGCCATGGATTTCTCCATGGTCTATTGTTTCCACTAAAATCTGACATACATGGTTTTGTTAAAGATGTTTTTTGGAGTCTAATAAAACAAAAATATTTTTTGGGGAATAGTAGCATACCCTTATGAGTAATATCATACCCTTATGAATAGTTATATACCCTAATTAATATAAACCTTATCTATTATAGTATAAAAATAATATTCAAGTGAATGTATGATGTACCTATATTTTAGAATAAGTAAATGAATGTTTTAAAACTGGGTTTTTAAATAATAATTTATAATTTTAATTAAATAATAAATTAATCATATTTAGAATTTTTTTTGAAATATTGAGTTCATTTTTGGATTATACACATCAAAAATAGTTAGGGTGATTTTCTGGTAATTTTTCTGAAATACATGAATTTTTGATGAGTAGTAGAATCATATAATTCACAATAAATGATAAATAATGGATTAATTGAGTAATCAATGATCTTCTACTGATGTAATCCACTTGGTTCTGGATCACATGATAAAATCATGATTCTTGGTCATGGTATACAAACTATTCCTTGTCTTGGGAAGAAATAATAAATTAATGATTATAATATTATGAAATCCCTCCTCTCCTCCACTATAAAAACCCCCCTTCACTTGTTCTATCCACTCACCTCAAGCCTTGTGCCTCACCATTATTCTCCCAAAATTGCACCCCAAGGTCCTTCCCCATGTCCAAAAGCTCTCCTCCTCCTCAAAATACCAAAACCTCTCCAAATAAGATGTTCCCAAAGGAGTAAGTCTCAAGAGGTAAATTCCTCTTCCAAATTTCTTCTTTTCTTTTATGTTCTTTTCTTTTTTTATTTCATTCCTCACCTCCCTTAACCATAATATTATGATAAATACAGTAACATACATGTATTGGAATTTGTTCATGGTATTGGCATATTTCATTATTTTTTCTCCTTTTTCAACCATTTTATTTGAATGAAATGAAAGCACCTTTTGAGATGGGCTAATTTAGCACATTCAAGGAAAACGATTTATCAATTTCTATTATTATCTTTAATTATGGTCATTTAACCATTTGTATTATGGTTTAACCATATTATTATATATGTAATATATACTACTGATTTCTGTAATCCTTTGGTACAAATGGAATTAAGTATAAAGAAAATCACATTCTTTGTAATCAAATCCACCAATTACCAAAAACAATTATCACTATGGTTATATATATAAACATTTGACTTAAATATAATTAACATAATTAAAATTAAAACTACTTAATCTCTTGGATATTAACTAATGAATATAACTACAATTCTGGACAAAAACTTTCATCTTGCATATAATCCAAATGTGAATAAAAGTGAAACGATATTTTAAAGCCATGTATACAAATGAGCCCGAACAATGAAATTGAACCGTGTAACTAATCAAAAAATAATTAAATTAACTAAAAATGGTTATAATAAATAAATTTAATATATAATAGGTTCAGGAATTATTAATTAATAATCCTAATTTGTTTTTTCAGGTCGTTTATAACAAGTGGAGAACACCAAGAGATTTAAGGTAAGGGATCCTCCCATTTTCACTCTTAATTAAGATTGTTCTCTTTGATATGCCTTTTGGTGTAATAAAAAGTGATGGGTTTTGTTTATACACTAGAACCATACTTCACTAATGCTTTATAAGTGATTATAAACCCCTTATCTCTCTCTTCAATCCCTCTTAGTTACACCTGATACCATGCCGATAAACTATAATGAATTCTACCCGAAGTTCCTTTATACCTTCGGGTTGCTCTATCATTATTTTTACCAAAATATAGTTGTATAATATTTTTTTTATAACATTAGAATTCTTTTTATATGATCAAAACACATGTTCTATGATCCATCCCTAATTCTCTTTCAGGGATATACATGCTTTTATGTGAATCTATCCTCGATACTTCCCAATAAGCACACTCCTTTTAAAGAAACATCCCGAACGTTTATACAATTTAATGTGCACTCTATTTTCTGTTTTATGACACCATTGTATTATTAAATTCAGTATTTTTATTATTAAAACCTTCTTGGTTCAATTCTAGTTTGATATAAAGGAATTTATTCTTTATTATTTTAAAATCTCTATAGTATTTCCTTTAAAACGGCACAAGAAATGTTTTAATGCTAATGTCTCTCAAATACATTTCCTAAGTGATGTCACTTATATTTTTTACCACATACCATTAAATATGCTTATATTACCTTATGAACATTCATGTATGTTCTAATACCTTTCTTTCATGGACACTTTCATGATACACTCATTTGTTATGCATTATGTCTTGATTGTGGTCCCTGATTATTTCCATAGGTAACTTTATGTTTATGAATGGTTGATTATGTATGATTATTTATGTGGAAAGAATATTTTTGTTTCAATAATATTCATGAAATTTTTGAGATGGGTGCACCAAGATAGCACTCCAATGCATTGGGTAAGTATATGTCTCATGATATGTGATGTGAAATGGGATTGACGGTTAGCCTTGACCCGTACTGATATGGGAAATAGGATTGGCGGTTAGCCTTGACCCATACTAAATAAATGTTTTATGATTCTTCCATATTTATATGATTACATTTTTATATGATCCCATGCTTATATTTAATGATTTTATAAGTTTCATGCTTTGGATATCATTATTCCATTCCTCCTAACTCATGTTCTTAAGATGTGTCCTTATACTCATTCCCTTACTGGACTGTTTAACTCTTCCCCTTGTTCATGTGTTCCCCAGGGTATCCTATGCAGATGTAAGGGCTCAAAAGAAGTTAGAATCTCTTTATAAAGATTAAATAAAAAAAATTATCTCCATGTTTTATGTTATATGTACCTAGTCTTCCAAGACACAAGACTTAACAATCCTTGGCTTGTACTCAAATGATTAATTATGGATAAAATCATGAAATGTTTTATGTAAAAGGCTCGGGTCACTATAGTTGTTATCAGAGGATTTTCTATTTATTTTTTTAGATTAATAATAGAGAACCATAGTGAGAACCTTACGGATGAGACTTAGTATAAAAAAGCAGTCCTAAATTTTGGTGAGTGTAGTGTAAGTGGTTTATCAAGAAAATACATCACTGTCTATATACGAGAAGGTAGAGGAGGCTCTGGCACAGATTTATCTAGGAGTAAAAACTGAAAATGGTGTTTTGAGCAGGACTCGAATGAGAACTGGTTCACGATAACGGTCCTTGCAACATTATTGGTTACGAAACTCTTGGGAGATATGCTTTGGTAAATTCACGAGCTTATTAGAAACTGTTATTAAGGGAAAAAATGAATCCCATAAGAATATAAGTTATGAAATAGATCAAGGATAATCTAGATATAATCTTAAGGAATTAAAAGTTAGGATATACTTCTTCTCTGTAATTCTATACTTTTATGTGAAAAGTTTCTTTTTATTCTCAATAGCTAAGTATTCAAGACCTTTAATTATACTTTCCTTTTCTTAGTAAATGGTGGGAAATAGAAGAACTCATTATATCAATAAATGTGATAGGAAATGTGATAATTTCCCTAATAACATGCCTGATGTAATGGAAGTGGGTGCTCAAAACTTCATGGAAGTACTTTCTCAGTTGGCTTGAAGTATGAATAATAACTTGAATCATGTCGAATGCCCCCCTCTTCCATGGAAAGATCAAGTTGTCGTATAATCCTTCATGCAGCAAAGGCCTCCCATGTTTAGTGGGTCCTCTGATCCCCTCATCACAGAACAATGGATTAACTCTATTGAAAATATTTTTTCTATCATCTAGTGCTCGAAAGAAGAAAAATTTGTACTGGTAGTCTATCGTTTTGATGGGGAAGCTGATTAGTGGTGGGAACTGAACAAGAATACGATGTCCCAAGATGAAATTGATTCCATATAATGGGAGGAATTCAAGAGGATGTTTTACACAAATATTTTCCTCGAACCCTCTGTCTCAAGATGAAAAGAGAGTTCCTTGGACTCAATTAGAAGGAAGATGAGTCCATCAAGGCGTATAAATCAAACATTACAATGATTTCAAGGTACGCCTATGGATTTGTCATGAACACTAAAAGCAAGGTGGATCTCTTCTTTATAGGACTGAAGCCGAGTATACGAAAAGTGTTGGAAATTCAAGACTTCAACAGCTATGAAGAGATTGTCCATTGATCCCTCAACGTTGAAATGGATTTTGGATACTATCAGTGGTATCATGGGCCTAGTGACAAGAAGTAGAAAATGGAGAACAACATGGGTGGTTTATCAAACAAATCTCATGGTAGAAAGAAGCCTCACTTTCCCCTTTGAAAAAATTGTTGGAAGAAGCATTTTAGAGAATATCTCAAGGGAACCAAGAATTGCTTCAAATAGGGAAAGATTGGTAATCTGGAAAAGAACTGCTGAAGGGATATGAAAAATACCGCTAATGATAAAGAAGTAAGGAAGGTTCAGATCAACACTCAGCCTACATGGCAGTGTTCTAACTGCAAGGAGCATGGGCATTATGCGAACAATTCCTATAAGCTGAGGGTTGTTGGAGGCAATCAACAACACCCGCCAAGGCAACAAGGAAGGGATTATGATTTCACTACTGGTGAGGTGGATCTGGAAAATGATGTGTTGACAGGTACCCTTGTTATTCATTCATGAATAGCGAACAGACTATTTTACTCTGGTTCTATGCATTCTATCATATCTTGAAAGTATAGTAGAACTATTAAAACACCACGTAAAAATTTGGAGGAAATTTTATCTATGAGAACAGTGAATGGAGAAATTATTCCACCCATGGTTTATATCTCCTCTCTGGTTAATGTTCGTGGAATGAACATCCCAGAAAATATTGTCCTACATCCTTTAGTGGAGTTCAACGGGCCTGGATTAGTTATCTTTGTACAAGGACAACATCAATTGTTGGGAAAGGGAGATCACTATTCACATCCAGAAGCATCCTATGATTCTTTACTATTTTAAGGAAGAATATGAGTCTCCTTTAGAATCTTCATTTCATGTTGGGATATTTATTCCTTCTGAGAATGCATATCAAGATCAAATGATCAGAAAAAATGATAGAATCATTCTTGAAGACATGCCCATCGTGAGAGATTACACTGATGTATTCCCTGAAAAGATGCATTGTCTTCCTCCTGACCGAGAGGTTGAGTACACAATTGAAAATATCCCCGGAACTCTACCAATTTCAAAGACACCTTATAGAATGGACACCGTAGATCTATAAGGGATGAAGAAGCAGTTATAGGAGAATACAGAGAAGGGTTTTATACGCCTGAGTGATTCACCAAGGGGTGTTCCAGTCCTCTTCGTCAAGAAGAAGTGTGGATCAATGCACCACTAAATTGATTATAGTGAGCTCAATAAAATCACTATAAAGAACAAGTATACCCTTCCACGGATAGATGACTTGTTCGATCAGCTTCATGGGCCAGTTATTTCTCTAAGGTGGATCTTCGGTCGAGATATCACCAACTATTGGTGAGGAACGAGGATATTCCCATGACTGCCTTTCGAACGAGGTGTGGAAACTATGAGTTCAAAGTGATGCCCTTTGGAATACCTAATTCCCCATCAATTTTCACAGATTTAATGAATGGAGTCTTTCGATATTACCTCGACAAATTTTCGGTGGTCTTTATTGATGATATTCTGATATACTCCAAGAGAAACGAGGAACATGAGGAGCATTTGAAAACTGTGTTAAAGACTTTATGAAGGGAGAAGTTGTATTCAAAGTACAATTAATGTGAGTTATGAATGGAGGAAGTATCATTCTTGGTGAATATCATCACCAGTAAAAGGGATATATGTTGTCCATTGCAAGATTAAGGAAATTCAAGAGTGGTCGAGGCCAACTTTTGTAATGAAGATCTACCTATTTTTAGGTCTAGATGGGTATTATCGAAGATTCATCAACATCATTTCAAGATTGTATAACCCAATGACCAAGGTTACATTAATGGGAGTAATGTTATTCTAGACATAGGAATGTGAAGACTGTTTCAAGGAGTTGAAAAAGAGGCTTATCACTACGTCGGTACTCAAACTCCCTTCAAGAGGAGAAATATTTGTGGTGTATAGTGATGATTCTAAGAAAGGATTAGGCTATGTGTTAATGAATAATGATAAAGTGACAGCCTATACCTCAAGGAAGCTAAAAATATATGATCAAAAATATCTCACACATGTTTTTTAGTTGACGGCTATGATCTTTTGTGTTGAAAACATGGAAGCATTATCTCAATGGGAAAATTGTAAGATTTATTCTAACCACCAGAGTCTCAAATATATATTCACACAGAAATAGCTTAATATGCATCAGCAAATATGGATAGATATCATCATGGATTATGACTGCTCAATCAACTACCATCTAGGTAAGGAAAATAAGGTGTCAGATGCTCTAAGTATAAAGGATCCTCCATCTTTATCAAGGATGAGAATTTAAAAGGATCCGACTTTCTTAGATTTGCAAAGGATGGACATGGGAATCATTAAGGGAGGAACATCATCAATCCTTTCTCTAATGATTTTTCAACCATCCCTCTTAGAAAAAAATAAAGGATGCTCAAAGAAAGGAAGTAGAAATTTAGAAATTGGTGGAAGCTGTTAAAAATGCGAAATCCTCCGATTTCAAAATTGATGAGGAATGAGTTGTAAGATTTGAGACACGATTATGTGTATCATCTGATCCAGAGCTAAAGAATGAGACATTAAATGATGCACATATCATGACCTTCTATATCCATCATGGGTGTACCAAAATGTACCGTGATCTGCGAGAACACTTCTGGTGGGATAAAATTAAGAAGGAGATTGCAGAATATATATCAAGGTGCTTGGTATGTAAGAAAGTTAAAGCTGAGTGACAAAAGTACAATGTTATTATGCAGCCAATTCCTATACCCATGTGGAAATGGTAAAATGTTACTATGGACTTTGTCACAGGTCACCCGAAGACATCGAAGAGAAATAATGTGATATGGGTTGTGGTTGACTAACTCACCAAGACATCCTATTTCATCGCTATTCGGGAATATCTATCACATTAACTACATGAAAAGATATATGTAAAGGAAGTTGTGAGGATGAACGGTGTTACACTCTCAATTTTATCTGACAGTGATCCAAGGTTTACATCTAAATTCTGGAGGATCCTTCAACATTATTGGAGTACTGAATTAATTTTCAAAATAGCCTATCACTCCCAAAATGATGGACAGTTTGAAATAACTATTCAAACGCTTGAAGATATACTTAGATCCTTCTCTCAAGAATTCAAAGGTGGATGGGATCAACATCCCCCATTGGTTGAGTTATCATACAACAATATCTTCCACTCAATTATTTAGATGGCTCCATATAAATCTTTGTATGGAAAGCGATGTAGAACTCCAACCTGTTGGGATAAAGTTGGAGAAAGAATGATACATGGAACCGATCTTATTTAAGTGATGACAGAGAATGTTAGTGTCATCCAAAAACACATCAATGATACTCAAAGTATGGAAAATAACTATGCTGACAACCATGAAAGGGACTTGGAGTTCGACGTTGGAGATAATGTCATCCTTCGAATATCTCCATGGAAGAGAGTCATGCGATTCGGGATGAAAGGGAAGCTAAGCCCAAGGCATATTGGCCCCTTTGAGATCCTTGACCACATAAGAATGTGGCATATCGGCTTGAACATCATCCAAATATGGCTTGAGTTCTTTTTTTTGTATCACTCTTGAGGAAGTCATACATGATCCCTCACATGTACTAAACTCATAGGTTGGGCAGCTGAAGATGATCTCTCCTATGAGGACCAGTAAGTAAAGATTTTGGATCGGAGAGATAATGTTCTACGCAACAAGACAACCCATCTTGTCAATGTGTTGTGGAGGAACCTAAATTTTCAGGAAGAAACTTGGGAAACATTAAATGAAATGAAGGAGTAACACCCTCACCTATTTTTTTAAAGTGAAATTTTGGGGGCAAAATTTCATAAGGGGGAAAATGTAAAGGCCCAATGTTTTTCAATGGAAATTCCCTTCTGATAATTATGTTATAGAATTACTTAAAAACACAACATAATGAAATACTATGTGATAAGTGACCTAGAAACATAAGTTTCCCACACTTTTCCCCAGGACCAATGGTGTTATTTAATATTTTGTCCTAGTCATTTATATGTTGTACATCATTATTTTGGAAATTGCGGAGCAGAACAAAAACCATTATTATACTTCCTTTGGATGATCACTGTTTATATCTATTCACAAAGGTTATCAAGGTATTGAGAAAGCATAGTCTCCTAGTGAAGAAGTCTGTTCATAGAGTAAGTGAACAATTTTTATCTAGAGATGAAATCAGATACTCTCTCAATCCATCAGTATTTTTCATTTGAATAGGTCACTGAGTTTTTTATTCTACAGTGTTCAGCTGAACTAGAATTTGTTATTTTGATGATGGAAATCACATCCCTTGATTGACTAAGGTTACAAACTAGTCAACCATATTATGTTTGTCCCTTTCCTGTTTTTCATGAATCATTTTAGTTTAATTGATTATTTTTTCTCTAATATTACCATGAATGGATAAAAATGGAATGAATAATGCATTAGATAATTCATTTGGTCACCCGAACCAATGAACACATGAAACATAAGACTCATAAAATATTTTCGTGGTAGAGTGTCACTTATCCATCGGGGGTAAGGATTCTGTTCCAGTTGCACTGATGCATTCCATTTGTACATGTACACAAATCATTCTATAAATGAATCTATGGTGTTGATAAGTAATTGGTGAGTATTATGTTGGACATGATATTAGACAGTTGCGGTGAGGGGTGTAATTGGATAGGCCCTCTCTACCGTTACTTGGGGAAGATATCCAGTCAGGGATATTTTTTGAGGATTTTACATGACCAAATCTAGTCGTCTCCATAGTGGAGGGAAATATTGACATTTGTCCATATCTAGGTTCATGTAGACTACTAGTCCATGTATAATATTGGGTAAATTTTTTGGCCTTAATTCAATTATTGGAATTGACCCTTGTAGATAGGGTATAACTGTCATAAGTGTAAATTTATGATCATCCTAGTAAGAATATTCAATTGGAAATCTACTGCAAATAAACTCAGTGTTGATTTTCCTCAAGTATTTCATTTCTTCTTAATGCATATCGATTAATTATTCAATTATATGAATCTATTTATTATCAAGAGGAGGTGGGGGCCTATATATGACCCTTATTTAATTATTCAGTTAGGTAAATGATCACTGAGGATGAGATATGTGATTAACCTAAGGAGACCCAAAATTTAGGATGATTCTATGGTTTTAGGTAACACACCTTCATTATCGATGTTGACCATATCCTGAATGGAACCATTATCTCATAGTTCCTCTAAATATTCATTTTGAATTCTTTTGTGGGATGGAAATCCACTGAGTTCACTGGTGTGTAGTTAATTATGCACCAAATACTAGCCATTGAATAATAAGAGGGTTTCTTATACCCTTTAAGTGACCACTATCTTCCCTTATATGATACTCTTCGGGCTTTTTGGTAAAGGGTGACTTGGAGGGAACCTCTCTGAAACATTATCTTATTAATCCCTTCAAAGGGGACTGGATAATAAGACCATATGGAACAAGATACCTCTATAATTTTTATCCACCCGAAATTGGAAATGACTAAATTCCATCGAGGGAGTGGATGAAGTAAAAATACCCCCAACCAAATGGGTTGGGTTTTACCTTTTTCTTTTTTTATTGTACAATAGCCCATGTTTGTCATCCTTACGGAGTTATTTTGTGTAAACAAATCCCCCAACCATGTAGGATTGTGACGATCACGTATGTCGGAAACTCATGTTGTGGTCTCTGCACTCTTTATCTTATGTATACTTGTTGTCACATCAGTCAAATATGATTCCAGGTCTACATGTGAAACATCTTCTTCTAAGGTCATAAATAGTTCTATGTTATTGGCTTCCCTTAACTGATAATATTTTTGAGTGTTCTCAGTTTCCTTTCTTATGAGTTTTCTGATAGTGATCTCTCATTAATGATATAATTTTAGAGACATATCCTATGAAACATTTTATGGATATTTCCTCCATTCCTGAATGTGTGATTTTCTAGACATCCACAATGGGATAATTTCATTACATGACATCATTTTCATTTGGTCTGTTGGATGGGTCATGGGGTGAAATTCAAAGAACCATTCTCCACCCATCCTTGAATATAATCACCTGGTGGGACATTGATAATTAGATGATGCAATATATCCATTACATTGAGGATGGTTAGGTAGAGATCTTTATAATACCTCTCTAATTTTGGCCGTCGTGATGATGTATAGGCATCTAAGTCTATTTGAAAATAATTGTTTCCCCAACATTTTGACATGCTCTACATACCCATCATAAATAATTATTTTTTTTAGGTCGAAGTAATTTTTTGATAGATTGAGTCAAATTTTATACATTTAAATATGAAAATTATCTTAGAATATCGAACTGATAAGTTGATGACGGTCAAAACATAATGTGAATATCATCCCTATCAAATTTTATTCCCACACGAAACATTTCATTTGTTTTCTTGAGAGAGTATTATCTATTTCTTCTTCCCATAATGGATTCTTCTTATCTGTCTTGTTTCATAGAGTGGGGATAGTAGGGGTCTTGTGGGTTTGGTAAAATTATAGGGTTAGCTCAAAGGTTGAGTGTTTACCTAGGCCATCGCCTTGTTGAGAAATAATATCACTTATCATTGATACAATCTTTATCATATCTATCCCTAAAAATCCATGTGAATAAGAAAATGAGGGCTTAATCATATTTAACATATAAATTGGATGAACATATGGTGTTGAATTTTATTGTGGTGAGGTCCTTCGCAGCATGTGACATCATGGAGAGGAATACCATAATATTTTTGTGACCACATATAGTGGGAATTTCAATATGAAGGACCTTTAGGGAATATAAAATATAAGAATGGACGTTATATATGTTTTATATCACTATAGGGAAGAACATCACAAGGAATGAAATCATTGATAGGACTTCCATCATAGTCAGGGACAAGATGAGGATGTTTCATACACTTCAGAAGAAGTAAAGAGCATGCCACACCAGTTAGAGATCAAGGGTAACCTATTAATGATAGGAGTGATCTTGAAACCATTGAATGTCACAAGGTTATCCTTTTGGAAATCCCAGTACTCCACTACCCTTACTCTCTGATGAGCCCACACATGAAGAAAATGGATATGAGGATACATAAGTCTCAATCAATGTGGGATATGTATGTATATTTAGTGGCTCTCAATAAGAAGAATTTGGTAGTGAAGATAATTAGTGTGGAAATACTAGTGGATAAGAAAATGTTGAAGAAGGTGATTAAGATGTCGAAAAAAATGTAAATGAATAGTATTTGTATTGACATGATGATGATGAAAGAAGTGAAAGTGATGATGACCATCATAAGGAAGATCAAGGTGATATGTAGAAGGGGATGAAGTTGTGGATCAGGAATGGATGGAAGAACCTCATAATGTTGTTGTTGAAGTAAGAGAAAATTATGAGGTTCATGATGAATTATATTTACATTCTATTCATGCACCTCAGTTAGAATATGATAAAATAAAACCACATGATGAAGGTTGAAAAATAGTGAGTAGAGCTCAGATTGACGGGGAGCGTCTTGAAAGGGGATATCTAGATAATTATGACAATCAACTAGGAGGAATAATACATGAACTATATCTCCTATGGATGATTATTTAATGATTTAATAGGTAAAAATTTTTACCGTTTTCAAGAGAATCAGTGGTTGAGACCCTTCTTAGTGACTCTCTCACAAAAAAAGATTTTCAATGATTTAAAGAAGGCGTTTGTTCAGATGTAATTATATTAGTTCAATCTTAGATGGTGCATGAGATTCAAATTTATAGAAGAGAAAACATTGAACTTAGTGATGAATAAAATTCTCTCATATATTTAATAGAAGAAATGATGAAATATGGGAAATAGGTTTCTATTCCATGTCAGATAGTGGGTATAAGTGAGGGTGGTGGAGGTAATGTTTCAATTACTGTGATATTGGAGATTCAACCCCACTTAATTATAAATTATAAGGGTAAAGTTGTGAGCACTTCCAAGTTGATAATATAAATGACTGGGATTGATTATCCAATAAATACCTTGACCTCATAGTATAATGGTTGTGTGGAGACTGTTCTTATTGATTTGAAGACTCATAACTCATCTCCTTCTGATATTCCCCCTACCTCTAATTATAATTATCTGACTTTGTACATTGAGAAACATCAATGTTTTGTCAATGAAGATATTCATGATGTATTTGGTTTCTATGGTTTTTAATTTCTTTCTAAAATTGATCAGAACAAAGATCATGTGCATGATAATGTCAAATTTTATACTAAGGATGCATCTACTACAAATGAAGAGCTTACAAAGAGTATTAATTAAACTTTATCAAATATATAATCTAAAAAATAGCTGACAAGTTACATTAAGTAGTTTTCATAAAATTTGACTTTACCCATAGTTACAGAATAATTCAATGAACAAGTCATGTAATTGATGTCATTCACCCCTCATTTGTACAAAATAATGTATAATAAAGATGATTTCGATAACAAAATGAAGTATAGTGGCAAAATAATTTAAGATTTCATCAAGATAAGGAATCCATACTATAATGTACAAAGTGAAGTGATTATAATGCCTACTCTTGCACCTCTTGGACCTACTGGATCAATTCCTTCTCCTTGAATGATAGTTTATCAGGCCTTGCATAATATTATACATGTGATCCAAGAATAGATTCAACCTCTTATGTTGTCACAACAAAACCCCAGTCCTGTATCTAATGTTCCAGAAGGAGTGATCCTACCCCCTCTAAGAATTTCTTCAGACACTCCAACTTCTTAGCCACCACCTATTGGACCCTGTATTGACCCCTCTAAGAATGGGAACAAACAACTTAATCCTAAAATACAGTGTGGATCATTTTCGTATAGGGTTGTTTGTTTGTTTTTTATTTTTGGATTGAATATTTGCAACAAAATCTAATTTATTGATTAATGTTTTTTTTCTTTTATTTCATCTATTTATCATATATCTATTAATCTGTGATACATTTTATTTCTTTTTTACCTATTTCATTATTTCTTATACTCCAAAGGGGGGGATATATTTGTCTCCCATTGAAAAGGTGTAGAATCCAAAAAGGAGGAGAACAATTTGGCATTATCATTCCTTTCATTACATTTCCTATAACTCTTCTCCATTTTACATTTTCATTTATACCATTATAATTTGTATTACCTTGGAACCTTATCTATATATTATGAATAGTACCAATAATGGGACATGATAAGTATAATGATTTTATCCCACATCAAAATATTGTACCAATCAATTCCATGATTTGTGATCATCAAAAAGAGGGAGATTGTTTGCCCATATGAAACTATTTCCCATCCTGTCTTGTATTAAAGGTTTTAATAATAAAAATCTTATTAATTACTATTAATCCTATATAAACATTTAAATCGTGGTAATTTAAGATTCAATTTTTCAAAATATGTTTATATATGATTGAATATAAATTTGATTCATTTATAAAATATTTATGTTGTAATAAAGTCCAAGAATGACTATTTTCAATGTACAATAGAAATACACTGACAGAAAGAATGAGACATCACAAGTTCAACTGACCTACTGATGCATAGTGCTGTTGATAAATGGTTCTACCGATGAGTGGTGCTACTAATGTATGGAGATACAGATGCAATGACTCACGGACAATGAAACCGACATAATGAAAGACCGAGTATCACCCTGATAGTGAAACGAACCTACTGACGCAAGGACAACCCGTTGAAGCTGACCTATTGGTGCATGGTGCTGCTGATACAAGGAATCAACATCAGTTAATATGAGTAACCGATTAATTGAATGACTGAAATATTGATGCACTAATAAATAAAACACCACCAGAAGAAGATATCATCCGAGGAATCACTGATAGACTATTTAAAATTACATTTATTTAAAATTTATTGTAACAGACATATTTTGATTAATTTAATAAGCTTGAGTAATTCAATTATTTTAGAAGACATCTTAAATGAGGATGTTTGAAATATTTGGAAAAATATTTACCTAAATCAGGATCATTTGTTGGAACAAAAAAAATTTCATAGAAGAGCCTGTGAATGATATACGCACATTCATACACACATACATTAGAAGATACAAGAAGACCCCCACGAGCAACATACAGAAAGGAATAACACAAGAGAAATTCATCATTCCTACATAAAATAAACTAGTGAATTATTTTTCATAAAAGTATTATCATCTCAATAGCTCCCTAAAAAACAAAATGAGAATAACATTTTCACCCAACTGGAAGATAGAGAACAGTGCTCCACGACACTATATTTTTAGTGTCTGTTTCAAAATTTGGACTTCAGCATCGCATCAGCCACATCAAAAGATTTTAGGTTTGAATTGGATAACACATATATAATTTATAATCCATTATTATTATATTCGTCAGTATTGTGTACCATATATTAAACATTCTATTCGTGTGTGTATCTGTCTATAAAACATACACTATCTCCTACACTAAACAAGAGGATACTAGATATCCCCAAAAAGTGTCCTTCTACAATTGTTTATACCAAAATGAACTATGTAAGAGGACATATGTGAGATAGTTTTTTTTTGTTCCCATGAAAAACTGTTGATGATGTCCTATGGGACCTGGTTTTTTTTGTTCCCACAAAGAACTATGGTAGCCGTATTATGAATGGGATAGTCTCTGTAATATTGTGTTAACCCCGATTTACGGTGTGGATAAAAATATTTTTATTTTTAGATTTCATTGTGTCAGGTGATCATTAGGTGGAGTGTACTAAATCTCTACTTGAGACTAAAAATCTTGGTTTATATCCTTTATGTTTCTCAATTTATCCATTCTCTATTTTAAATCATATTTATAACTAGAAAATATTACTTTTTTAGTTAGTCTTAGATATTATTTATCAATGTTTTTACTTATTAGATTAGTTTGAAATGTTCTATCAATATCTAATATTATTATAACTTAGAATTAATCAACATTCTATAAAACTATTTCAACATCCAAGATATTATAATTTTACTACCTTGGTTAACTGCCGATTTTATTTTAAATTGGAAGAATCTATTAAATAAAAATTTGAACAGAATGTTTTATAGAGACTCAATTCTTCACCCACTTGAAATTCCTACACCAACCAACAGATAATTTTCATAACATACAGGCCAAAAATGTGTTCATAGAATAATGAAAATAACTTCATAGCCAATATTGTACCGTCCCGATTCCAGACGACGCCTAGAGATGCTCCATACCTAGTTGGTCACAAGGCCTCAAGTGCATTTCCCCAAATGCTAGAGTTTTCCGACTAGAAGAAAGGGCATTGGGTGTGATAGTGGGGATATTATGCCCTCATTTGTAGTTTAACACAGTGGATGTAAATAGATATAAAATAGAGGAAGTAGTAAACATACTAAACAACAATAACATTAGAGGACTGATGAAAGAAACAACTGGAGCACACGTAAATATATGATGCATGATACATATGACTAAAAAAGTTTCCAAACAAATCACAATGCTAGAATACAGTACAAAGACCATATACAAAGAAATGCAATAACATCTCCACAAAATCTAACGCCTATGCTTGGTCCCATGCTCTGTAGCTCCAAAGCAGTCAAAAACTTGAAGTAGAATGGTGATTTCCCTTATCTATACCTGCGGTAATATAATCTATTTGGGCCCAAAAGCATTGCCCAAACAGGGTGTGTGACTAAATCCCAGTGGGAAACCAAAAAAAGCTCTATGCCTAACAGTCAGTGAATATATGGATGATGATAAGAAAAATAAGGCAGTAAACATGGAAGTACTTAGCAGAAACCAATCCTACAGTTTCAAAGCAATCAATTTCATACAAAAATTAAACATCTAACAAGAAGGAAAACACAAAAAGGAAACCAACTGGGAAGTACTCACAGCCTATCCCCTCTGGTCTTACCTGGAAACACAAGAAACTCTCTGGGAAGCACATGTAGTCTATCCCTCTGCTTCAATTTACAAGGATAAAACAAAGAATCTCTAAGGAAGAACTCGCAGTCAATTCCCCATATAGTCAAAGTGAAAAAGATTTTATGAGGAAGCTGACATGGTCAATTACCCTTATTGTCAAATTTATTTTAAGACTTTCTGAAAAAATCTAACATGGTCAATTCACCTTAAATTCTACGTGGTTAAAGACTCTCTGAGGAAGTAGACACGGTCAATCCCCCTATAGTCTATTACACAAGGTTCTCTTGGCCCTATGTAAGTCAAACGAGCATAGAAATGAAATATGGCCAAAGTAAACCCCAAGAACTACATGGCTAAATAGTCTACAACATATCCAGTAGTTCAGATCTAATAATTACTCCATCCTACAGAACTATACATGGGAAACATAAAGGTAGCCTAATGGGAAAAATAGTACCAAACGTTCGTAAATAGAACATGAATGGGAAAACACATTCAAATCATAGAAAACAAAACTACTCACATTCAAATAACCTATACTTAGTCATACAATCATGGAAATAAAAAAATGGGTGAACTCGTAATCTCACAATACCTCGTTCAAGGGTATTGGACAAAATTGCACATATAACTCAAAGATTTTCAACAAAAAGTAACAAACCACCTACCTCAGCATTTTAGGATCTTTATACTCCATCTTCGGCTCGTGGATCATCCTAGAACCTGGTAGATGTACAAAACATATAAAATTTTCTACCCATGATATCACACGAGAGAGAATAAATCAGAATGTGGTGTTCAAGATGATGGGAGAACTCACCAATGTGATTCCAATACAACTGACAGAATTCGATTCGATGAACGAACACACCCTTGGGGACTCGGAGAAGATTTGTGGTTGTACGGTTCCTCTTGGATGTTCCATGGCTATTCGAACTCCTATTAAAGTGGAAAAATAAACTAATTCTGTGAGTTGTGGTCATTTTTCTCGTATGTTGATTGAGTTTGACATGTCACATCCTCTTGTTGAGATGGTTTATTTAATTGATGATGATTTTAAATTAGAACCTTGCATTGAATTTTAACATGTTCTTGAGTTCTCGTTGAATTGCTTGACTATTTGGAACAAGAAGGATAAATGTAATATTGGTTTGTGGTGCTCAAACTATAAAAAATATGGGCACTTTGTTGAAAAATTTAAATTCAAGCTGTCATCTGTTGGAACTTCTAGGCCTAAACCAATGGTTGTGAATCATGGTCCCCATGAGGGTGTGACAGTTTCAACCTCTCCCATTATATGAATTTCATTACCGGGTTCTGGTAGTGGTAATGTGGAGGGATGTCCTCCTTCTTATCCTGATGTTGTAGCTAGAAGAAATGACAAGGATGATGGTAATGGGTGTGCACCCCTTGTTCCTTTATTGGCCCAAGGTGATGAAACTTAAAAATGGAGTGATAGAATTATCCATGATAGTGATGCAGCCATTGATCGTGCTTTTTTGCTGGAGGACAAATATATGGTAAAATGAATGCTTGCCTCCAATTAAGAATGTTTTGTTCATACTGGGAATAAATTTTCTTCTGTTATGAAGTCTATCCCTGAATCAAAGGCTTTAAGGGGGACCTATGGGTTCCCTATTGAGTTGGATACTAAGTTTGTTGATGCTCAGGTTATTGTGCCTTAGTCTAAGGACAATGCCTCTATTGCCCCGGCTCCTAATGTCACTACTGTTTCATTCGATCATGTGCATGCTTCTACTATGGCTGGTAAGAGTATAAAGCATCATCTACTGCATGAATCTACTCTGTATTTTGTGCAGGCTCATCCTTCTTCTACTCCTAAGGTGATTCAAGAGTAGATTCTGCTGAATAACTATCCTATTGCTGCCACTGAAAAATGTGTGATCCCTTTTCCCAGCAATGAGGCTATTGAAATCAAGGTGGAGCATGCCACTAAGGAGCAGATTTATATTTCTACTTCTAGTGGTGCCCTGATTTGTGCTAGCAATGTATGTTCTCAATCTCCTCAACATGTGTCTTGTTTGGATCCGTTACAAAGGCCTTCAAATGAGGCTGTTGATGGTGGTAATTATGTGAAGCCTAATTTCATCACTATGATGCATTCCTTTATTTCTTTGGACATTGAAAAATTTTATAGGGAGAGTAGGAGTCAAATAGGAAAGGAATCATTTTCTCCTATAGTGACTACTGACTTTGGACATGAGCAGGTGCCTTCTGGAGTGGTGCAGATGAGGCAGCACTCTGCTGAACATGTGTGGACTGGTGAGGTGCAGACTGAAGAGGCTCAAGACATGGATCTGGTGGATGATGTGGATCACAAGGATGATGCAAGTGATGGTCCGGTACAGATGTTTAATGTATGTGGGGATTAAAAAAATTCTAAAAAGTGGAAAAGGGGAGGGAATCCAAGAGGTAGAGATGTACCTCATGGACGGGGTCATGGAAGAAAAGGATAGTTGTATTATCAGCTCTTTTATTATTTTGAGGGGGTTAATCCCCATGCTACACAGTTCCTTTCATTATGTACAGTTTACTCTTTTAATAAAAATTTTCAGAGGCCATGGATCTCTCCATGGTGTACTATTTGCAGTAAAATCTAACATTCACAGTTTTGTTCAAGATGTTTTTTTTATTCTAATAAAACAAAAATAATTTTTGGGGAATAGTAATCTACCCTTATGAATAATATCATTCCCTTATGGATAGTGATATACCCTAATTAATAGAAACCTTATCTGTGATAGTTTAAAAATAATATTCAATTGAATGTATGATGCACCTATATTTTTGAATATGTAAATGAATGTTTTAAAACTGGTTTTTTAATAATAATTTATGATTTTAATTAAATATTAAATTAATCCTATTTAGAATTTTATTTTTGAAATATGGACATCATTTTTTCATTCTACAATCAAAAAATGGTTAGGGTGAATTTTTTGGATTTTTCTGAAATACATGAATTTTTTATGAATATTTGAATCCGATAATTCACAATAAATGCTAAATAATGGATTAATTGAGTAATCGTTGATGTTCTAATGATGTAAGCCCACATGGTTTGTGATCACATGATAAAATCACGATTCTTGGTCATTAAATACTTATTATTTCTTGACTTGGGAATAAATATTAAATTAATGATTATAATTTTATGAAATCCCTCCTCTCCTCCACTATAAAAACCCCCTTCACTCATTCCCTCCAATCCTCTCAAGCCTTGTGACTCACCATTATTCTGCCCAAATTTTTCCCCAAGGTCCTTACCCACGTCCAAAATATCTCACCCTCCTCAAAATACCAAAACCTCTACAACTATGAGGTTCTCAAAGGAAGAAGTCTCAAGATGTAAATTCCTCTTCCCAGTTTCTTCTTTTCTTTTATATTCTTTTCTTATTAAATTCTTTCATCACCTCCCGTAAACATAATATTATGATAAATGAAGTAACATACATGTATTGGAATTTCTTCATGCTAGTGGTATGTTTCATTATCTTCTCTCCTTTCCCCACCCTTTTATTTGAAAGAAATTAAAGCACCGTTTGAGATGTGCTAATTTAGCACAATCAAGAACAACAATTTATAAATTTCTATTATTATCTTAAATTCTTGTCATGTAACAATTTGTGACATGTTTGAACCATATTATTATATATTTAATATTTTCTATTTATTTCTTTAATCCTTTGGTACAAATGGAATTAATTTATAAATAAAATCACATTCTTTGTAATCAAATCCACCGATTAACAAAAACGTTTATCACTATGGTTATATATATAATAATTTGTCTTCACTCTAATTAACATAATTAAAATTAAAACTATTTAATATCCTGGATAAGAACTAAAGAATATAACATCAATTCTGGTCAAACACTTTCGTCTTTCATATAATCCAAACTTGAATATAAGTGAACCGATCTTTTAAATCCAAGTAAAAAAACAAGCCCGAACAATGTAATTGAACCATGTATCTAATCACAAAGTCTTTAAATGAACTAAAATGGGTTATAATAAATAAATTTAATATATAATAGGTTCCGAAATTATTAATTAATAAGCATAATTTGTTGATTTATGTCGTTAGTAACAAGTGGATAACACCAACAGATTTAAGGTAAGGGATCCTCCCATTTTCACTCTTAATCATGTTTGTTCGCTATGCTATGCCTTTTCGTGTAATACCAAGTGATGGGGTATGTATATACACCTTACCCATAATTCCTTAATGTTTTATAAGTGATTAAAAACCCTCCATCACTCTCTATTCAAGAACTCTTAGTTACACCTGATACCATGCCGATAAACCATAATGGATTCTACCCGAACATCCTTTATTCCTTCAGGTTTCTCTATTATTCTTTTTACCTAAATATAGTAGTATTCTCTATTTTTTTATAGAACATAAAAATTATATATATATGATCCAAAATAATGTTCTAATATTCATATCTCATTCTCTTTCATGGATATACATGCTTTTAAGTGAATTTATCCTCGATACTTCCCAATAAGCACACTCCTTTTAAAGAAACATCCCGAACATTTATCCAATTTCGTGTGCACTCTATCTTCTATTTTAAGACACCATATTATTTTTAAATTCAGTATTTTTATTATTAAAACCTTCTTGGTTCAATTCTGGTTTGATATAATGGAATTTCTTCTTTACTAATTTAAAAGCTCTATAGTATTTTCCTTAAAATGACACAAAAATGTTTTAACTCTAATGTATCTAAAATACATTTCTTATGTGATGTCACTTCTATTTGTTACCAATTACCATGTTATATTACTATATTACCTTATGAACATCCATGTATGTTCTAATACAATTATTTCATGGAAACTTTCATGATACACTCAGTTGTTATGCTTTATGTCTTGATTGTGGTACCCAATTCTCCTCATGTGTAAACTTATGTTTATGAATGGTTGATTATGTATGATTATTTATGTGGAATGAATATTTATGTGGAAAAAATATTCATTAAAATGTTGAGATGGGTGCACAAAGATAGCGCTCCAATGCATTGGTTAAGGATTAGTATCATGAGATGCGATGTGAAATGGGATTGGAGGTTAGTCTTGACCTGTACTGAAATGGGAAATGGGATTGGTGGTTAGCCTTGACCCATACTAAAGAAATGTTTTATGATTATGCAACATTTATATGATTCCATTTTTATATTATCCCATGTTTATATTATATGATTTTATATGTTTCATGTTTTGTATATCATTATGTCATGCCTCTTAACTCATTTGCTTAAGATGTATCATTATGTTCATTCCCTTACTGGGCTTTTTAGCTCATCCATTTGTTCATGTGTTCCCCAGGGTACCCAATGCTGATGTAGGGGCTCAAATGAAGTTATAAGATCTTTATGGATATTAAATAAACAAGTTTTTTAGCCCCATGTTTTATGTTATATATACCTAGTCTTGCAGGACACTAGGCTTAACGATCCTTGGATTGGACTCTAATGATTAATTATGCATATAATCATGAAATGTTTTAGGTAAAAGGCACGGGTCACTATAGTTGTTGTCAGAGGATGGTCTAGTAATTTTTGGAGATTAAGAATAGAGCACCTTAGTTAGAACCATAAGGATGAGACTATGTATAAGAAAGCAGTCCAAAATTTTGGTGAGTATAGAGTAAGTGGTTTATCAAGAAAATACATCCCTTCCTGGATACGAGCAGGTAGAGGCGGCTCCGGCAGATATGTATCTAGGGATAAAACTCGAAAATTCCATTTTGAGCTAGAATGGAATGGGAACTAGTGCACGATAACGGGACTTGCTACATTCTTGGTTACGACACTCCTGGGGTATATGCTTTGGTAGATTCATGAGCTTAGTACAAACTGTTATTAAGGGACAAAAAGAAGCCCATAAGAATATAATATAAGAAATAGATCGAGGATAACCTAGATATAATCCTAAGGAATCGAAATTCAGGATATACTTATTCTTTATAAGTCTATAATTTTATTTTCAATGTTTATTTTTAGGCTTAATAGATAAGTATTCAAAACCTATAGTTATACTTTCTTTTTCTTAGTTAATGGTGTGAAATTGAAGAACACATTCTAACAACCAATGTGATAGGCAATGTGATAATTTCTCTAATGACATGCCTGATGTGACAGAAGTGGGTGATCAAAACATCATGGTAGTACTTGCTCAGATGGATTGAGTTATGAATAATAACTTGATTCAGGTGGAACATCCCCCTCCTCCATGGAAAGTAAAATTTGTCGTATAATCTTTCATGCGGAAAAGGCCACCCATGTTTAGATGGTCAACTGGTCCCCTCATCGCATAACAATGGATTAACACCATTGAAAATGTTTTCTCTGTCATCCAGTGCTCGGAAGAAGAGAAAGTTGTAGTAGTAGTCTATTGTTTTGATGGGGAAGCTGATCAGTGGTGGACACTAATCAAGAATACAAAGTCCCAAGAGGAAATTGATTCCATAGAATGGGAGGAATTCAAGGGGATGTTTTCAACAAATATTTTCCTTGAACCCTCTGTCTCAAGATGAAAATAGATTTCCTTGGACTCATTTAGATGTAAGATGAGTTCATCAAGGCATATGAAGAGAACATTAAAAGGATTGCAAGGTACACCTATGGATTTGTAAAGAACACTGAAAGCAAGGTGTATCGATTCATTAGAGGACTAAAGTTGAGTCTACGAAAAGTGTTGGTGATTCAAGACTTCGACAACGATAAAGAAGATTTTATGTTGTTCCCTCAAGGTTTAAATAGAGATTGGAGACTCTTGGTGGTCTCATGGGCCTAGTGACATAAAGCAGAAAATAGAGAACAGCATGGGTGGTTTATCAAACAATTCCAATGGTGGAATGAATGCTCACTTTCCCCTTTGCAAAAATTGTGGGAAGAATCATCTTGGTAAATGTCTCAAGGGAACCAATAATTGCTTCAAATGGGGAATGTATGGTCGTCTTGTAAAGAACTGCCGAAGGGATACAAAAAATCCCACTATGGTGAGGAAGTAAGGAATGTTCAGATCAACAATCTGACTGTAGTACAATGTTATCACTTCAAGGAGCTTGGGCATTTTGCGAACTATTTCCCTAAGCCGAGGGTTGTCGGAGGCAATCAACAACACCGTCCAAGGCAACAAAGAAGGGATTATGCTATCACTACTACTGAGGTGGATCCTGAAAATGATGTGGTGAAAGTTACACTTGTTATTCATTCAAGAATTGAGAATGTACTATTTGATTCTGGTTCTTCGCATTATATCATATCTTGCAAGATTTGTAGAACTATTCAAACACCACCTCAAAATTTGGAGGAAAAGTTACATGTGAGAACAGTGAATGGAAAAATTATTGCATCCATGGTTTATAACTCATCCTTGGTTAATGTTCGTGGACTGAACCTCCCATGAAATCATGTCCTACTTCCTTTAGTG
The DNA here is from genome assembly GCA_963277665.1 of Viscum album. NCBI lineage: Eukaryota > Viridiplantae > Streptophyta > Magnoliopsida > Santalales > Viscaceae > Viscum > Viscum album. The sequence continues at coordinate 512,413,131 of OY728125.1, forward strand.
GAGTTTGACGCTATCTTGGGAATGTATTGTCCATCTTTGTTCACATCCTACATAAATTATCGGGAAAGGGATATCTCTTTTCACATCCAGAAGTATCCTATGATTCATTACATGTGTAAGGATGAAGATGAGTATCCTTTAGAATATTCATCTCATGTTTGGATATTTATTCCTTGTGTGAAAGAATATCTTGATCAAATGATCAAGAAAATGATAGAATCATTATTGAACACATGCCCATCGTGAGATATTTCACAGATGTATTACCTGAAGAGTTTCCCGGTCTTCCTCTTTACCGAGAGGTTGAGTTCTCAATTGAACATATCCTTAGATCTCTGCCAATTTCAAATACACCTTACATAATGGCCACCGTAGTACTAGAAGAGATGAAGAAGCAGTTACAGGATAATAGGGAGAAGGGTTTTATATTCTTGAGTACTTCAACCTGGGGTGTTCTAATCCTCTTCGTCAAGAATAAGGATGGATCAATGTGCCTCTACATTGATTATCGTGAGATCAATAAAATCACTATAAAAAACCAGTATCCCCTTCCATGGATAGATGAATTGTTCGATCAGATTCATGGGGACAGTTATTTCTGTAAGGTGGATCTTCAGTCGAGATATCACGAACTAAAGGTGAGGAAGGAAGATATTATCATGACTGACTTTCAATTGAATTTTGGAAGCTATGTGTTCAATGTGATTCCCTTTGTACTCCCTAATGCTCCAACAATTTTCATGGATTTAATTAATAGAGTCTTTAGCGATTACCTCGACAAATTTGGGATTGTCTTTATTGATGATATCTTGATATACTCGAAGAGAAATGAGGAATAGGAGGAGCATTTGGAAATTGTGTTGAAGACATTGTGAAGGGGGAAGTTGTACGAAAAGTACAATAAATATGATTTCTGGATGGAGGAAGTATCATTCTTGGGGCACATCATCACCCGGAATGGGATATATGTGTACCCATCCAAGACGAAAGCAATTGAAGAGTGTCATATGCCAACTTTTGTAACGGAGATCTCCATATTTTTAGGTCTGGATGGGTATTATCGACGATTCATGAAGAACATTTCACGATTGTAAAACCCAATGACCAAGGTGAAATGGAAGGGAGTAAAGTTCTTCTAGACATAGGAATGTGAAGACTGTTTCAATTAGTTGAAAAATAGGCTTATCACTATGTCGGTACTCACACTCCATTTAAGAGGATAAATCTTTGTGGTGTATAGTGATTCTTCTAAGAAAGGATTAGGATGTGTTCTATTTCAAAATGATAAAGTGATAGCCTATGCCTCAAGGTAGATAAAAATCTGTGAAAAAAACTACCCCACACATGATCTGAAGTTGGTGGCTATGATCTTTGCATTGAAAATATGGCAGCATTATCTCTATGGGAAAACAAGTGAGATATATTCTGACCACCAGAGTCTCAAATATATATTCAAAAAATAGATCTTAATATGTGCCGGTGAAAATGGATAGAGCTCATCATGGATTATTAATACTCAATCCACTACCATCCCGGTAAGGAAAACAACGTGGAAGATGCTCTAAGTAGAAAGGATCGTGCATCTTTATCAATGATGAGAATTTAAAAGGATCCGATCTTCTTAGATTTGCAATGGATAGAAATGGGAATCAATAAGGGAGGAACACCATCAATATTTTCTCAAATGATTTCTCAACCATCCCTCTTGGATAAAATAAAGGATTCTAAAAGAAAGAATGTGGAAATTCAGAAAAGGTTGGAAGCTGTTAAAAATGGGAAATCCTCCGATTTCAAAATTGATGAGGAAGGAGTTGTAAAATTTGGTACACAATTATCTGTACCATCTAATCCAGAGATAAAGAACGAGCTATTGAATGATGCACAAAGCTAGACCTACACTATCTATCCTAGGAGTACCAAAATTTACCGTGATCTACGAGAACACTTCTGGTGGGATAACATGAAGAAGGAGATTGTGAAATATATATCAAGGAGCTTGGTATGTCATCAAGTTAAAGATGATCGAAAAAAGTACAAAGGTATGATGCAACCATTACCTATAACCATGTGTAAATGGAAAAATGTTACTATGAACTTTGTCACGGGTCTCCCGAAGACATTGAAGCAAAATAATGCGATATGGGTTGTGGTTGACCGACTCACCAAGACTTCCTATTTCATCGATATTCAGGAAGATCTCTCACTTGAACTACTTTCAAAGATATATGTGAAGGAAGTTGAGAGACTGAATGTTGTTCCACTCTCAATTTTCTATGATCATGATCCAAGGTTCACATATAAACTCTGGAGGAGCCTTTAACATTATTTGAGTAGTGAATTAATTTTCAGAACGTCCTATCAACCCAAATTTATGGACAGTCTGAAATAACTATTCAGAATCTTGAAGATATTCCTAGAGCCTGCTCTCTTGAATTCAAAGGTGGATGGGATCGGAATCTCCCATTGGTTGAGTTCTAATACAACAATAGCTTCCACTCAAGTATTCAGATGGCTCCATATGAAGCTCTGTATGGAAATCGATGTAGAACTCCAACCTGTTGGGATGAAGTTTGAGAAAGAAAGCTAGTAGGACCCGATCGTGTCCAAGTGATGACAGAGATGGTTCAAGTCATCCAAAAACACATCAATGCTGCTCAATTTCAGGAAAAGAGCAATGTTGAAAACCATGAAAGGGACTTGGAGTTCGAAATTTTACATAAAGTCTTCCTTCGAATATATCCATGGAAGAGAGTCATGCGATTTGGGAAGAAAGGGAAGCTAAGCCCAATGTATATTGGACCTTTTGGGATCCTTGACTGAATAGGAGTTGTGGCATATCTGATTGAACTCCCACCAAATATGGATCGAGTTCATGATGTTTTTCACATATCACTCTAGAGGAAGACATACATGATCCCTCACATGTAGTAAAATCAGAGGTGGGGCAGTCGGAAGATGATCTCTCCTATGAGGTGCATCATGTAAATATTCTGGATCGGAGAGATATGGTTTTACACAACAAGACAACCCATCTTTTCAATGTGTTGTGGAGGAACCTAAAGTTTGAGGATGAAACTTGGGAACCATATGAGGCAATGAAGAAGAAACACCCTAACATGTTTGTGTAAAGTGAAATTTTGAGGGCGAAATTTCTTAAGAGGGGTAAAATGTAATGACCAAAAGTTTTTCAATGGAAATTCACTCCTTATAATTATGTCATAAATTCACATGAAAACACAACATAATGAAATACTATGTGATAAGTGACCTTGAAACATAATTTTGTCACTTCTGTGTTTATAATATTGAAAATATGTTATACACGGTTGTGTTCAAAATGTTTTTTAGAGTCTAATAATACAAAAATAATTTTTTGAATAATAACCTACCCTTATGTATAGTAAAATACCCTTATTAATAGTGACATAACCTAATTAATAGTATCCTTACCTATGATCGTATAAAAATAATATTCAATTGAAATTATGATGTACCTATATTTTAGAATAATTAAATGAATGTTTTAAAACTGGGTTTTTAATAATAAGTTATTATTTTAATTAAATATTAAATTAATGATATCTAGAAAATTATTTTTGAAAAACAGACATCATTTTTGTATTCTAAATGTCAAAAAATGGTTTGTGTGATTTTTTGTTATTTTTCTGAAATACTTGATGGTTTTATGAATAGTAGAATCTGATAATTCACAATTAATTCTAAATAATGGATTAATTGAGTCATTGATGATGTTCTTATATTGTCAGCCCACTTGGTTCGGGATCACATGATAAAATCACTATTCTATATCATGGAATACTTACTATTCCTGTTCATGGGAAGAAATAATAAATTAATGATTATAATACTTTGAAATCCCTCCGCTCCTCCACTATAAAAACCCCCTTCACTCCCTCTACTCTACACTCCTATGAAGCCTTGTGCCTTGCAATTATTCTAACCAAATCTCTCCCCAAGGTCCTTCCAGACGTTCAAAATCTCTCAGCCTCCTCACAATAAAAAAAACTCTCCCCTTAATAGGTTCTCAAACGAGGAAGTCTCAAGAGGTAAATTCCTCTTCTAAATTTCTTCTTTTCTTTTATGTTCTTTTCTTTTTTATTTCTTTCCGAACATCCCTTCACCATAATAGTATGATAAATCCCATAAAATACATGTAATGGAATTTCTTCATGCTAGTGGTATATTTATTATCTTCTCTCTTTTCCCAACCCTTTTATTTGAAAGAATTTAAAGCACTGTTTGAGATTTTCTAATTTAGCACATTGAAGGACAACAGTTTATCAATTTTTATTATTATGTTTAATTCTGTTCATGAACCCATTTGTGTTATGGTTGAAATAGATTATTATATATGTAATATATCCTATTTTTGGTTCTGTAATCATTCGGTAAAAATGGAATTATGTTATAAATCAAAACACATTCTTTGTAATCAAATCCATCGATTAACAAAAATGGTTATCACTATGGTTATATATATAATAATTCAACATCACTCTAATTAACAAAATTAAAATTAAAACCATGTAATCTCCTAGATATGAACTAAATAATATAACTTCAATTCTGTACAACTACTTTCATCATGAATATAATCCAAACATGAATATAAATGAATCGATCTTTTAAAGACAAGTAAACAAACGAACCTGAACAATAAAATTGATCCTTGTAACTAATCAAAAATCATTTCAATGAACTAAAAGGTTTAGAATAAATAAATTGAATATATAAGTGTTTGAGGACTTATTTATTAAAATGAATATTTTGTTTATTCTGTTATTAAATAACAAGTGGAGAACACCAACAGATTTAAGGTAAGGGATCCTCCCCTTTTCACACTTAATCCAGATTGTTCTCTATGCTATTCCTTTTTGGGTAATAACAAGTGATGGGGTATGTTTATACACCTTACCCATACTGAACTAATGTTTTATATGTGATGAAAAACTAATTATCTCTCTCAACAGGCCCTCTTAGTTACACCTGATAACATGTTGATAAGCCATAATGGACTCTACCAGAACATCTTTTCTTCCTTCGGCTTGCTCTATCTTTCATTTTACCAAAATATTGTTTCCATTTCATTTTATGTTGAACTTAAACATTATTTTTATATGCTACAAACACATGTTATAAGATCCATCTATCATTCTCCTTCGGGTATATATATGATTTTATGGAAATCTATCCTCGACACTTCCCAATAAGCACACTCGTTTTAAAGAAACATCCCGAACTTTTACCCAATTTCAAGTGCACTGTATCTTCTGTTTTAAGAAAAACTTTGTTATTTTAAATTCAGTATTTTTAATATAAAAACCTTATTGGTTCATTTATGGTTTTATATAAAATAATGTCTTCTTTACTATTTGAAAAGATCTATAGTATTTTCCTTAAAACCGCTCAAAAATGTTTTAATGCTAATGTCTCTCAAATACGTTTCTTATGTGATGTCAATTATATTTTTTACCACCTACCATTTTATATGCCTAAATTACCTTATGAATTTCCTTGTATGTTTTAATCCCTTTCTTTCATGGAAATATTCATGATACACTCATTGGTTGTGCTTTATGTCATGATGGTGGTACCCAATTCTCTCCATGGGTAACCTTATGTTTATTTATGGTTGATTATGTATGATTATTTATGTGGAAAGAATATTAATGTGGCAAGAATATTCATGAAAATGTTGATATGGGTGATCCCAAATAGCACTCTATTTCATTGTGTAAGGATAAGTCTCATGATATACGATGTGAAATGGGATTGGCGGTTAGCCTTGACTCGCACTGAAATGGGAATTGAGATTAGCGGTTAGCCTTGAATCGTACTAAAGAAATGTTTTATGATTCATACAAATTTATATGATTCCATGTTTATATGATCCCATGATTATATTAAATGATTTTATAAGTTTCATTATTTTGGTATCATTATGCCATGCCTCCTAACTCATGTTCTTGAGATTTATCCTTATGTTCATTCCGTTACTAGGTTTCTAGCTCAACCCTTTGTTCATTTTATCCCTAGGGTACCCTATGTAGATGTAAGGGCTCAAAGGAAGTTAGTATCTATTTATATATATTAAATAAAGATGTTTTTTAGCCCCATGTATTATGTTATATGTACCTTGTCTTCTAATACACTAGACTAAATGATCCATGGATTGTACTCTGATGATTAATTATATTTAAAATCATGAAATGCTTTGTGTTAAAGGCTCGGGTCGCTATACTGATTTAGGAGGCCTCTAGGTCACCACACATTGTTTTGTACAAGGATGCTACACAGCCAGCACACTACTACCTGTGGTAACCATGTACACATAGTGTCCTCATAAAGTACCCGACGTGTACTTAAAAAATTTCCAAAAACTCATCTTTTCCAAAAAAACTCCAAAAAAGAAAAACATACATGAAAAGAAGATTCAAGTTCTTACAAATATTCACCCTTAATGAAATTTTTCCCCAAATTTCCTTATAATTACATCCTTGAAGAAGACACCCCGAACAGCTCTGACCACATCGATCATATATCAGCCACCCTCTCCCATGTCTCGTCTTGTACCCGCTCGTGATGCCATATCTCTCGTATTAGTGGAACAGATCATCCACTAAGAACCTTTGTACTTCGATGAAAAATCCAGATAGGATTCTCCTTGAATGATGCAACCACATCCAACTCGACTTCCATGGGTTGGAAATCATTAGATGGGTCAGAGAAGTAATGTCAAAGCTGAGACACATGGAAGACGTCGTGCATATCCCAGTACCTCTGAGGTAACTGCTACTGATAGGAAATTGACCCAACTCATTCCAAAACGTCAAACAGACCGACATAAATCAGGGAAAGATTACATTTTCTCCTAATACTTCTGTGCCCCAATGTCAATGTGACACGCAGGAAAGCCTGATTCCCAACCTCAAACTCCGGAGGTTGTCTCCGCTAATCAACCTAAGATTTTTATCGAGACTACACAGTATCCATCCTCTTCTGAATCAAATCTATCTACTCTGTGGTCTCCTGGACAAGATAAGGCCCCAGCACAGCTGCCTCTCCTGCCTCCAGCCAACATAAGGGTGATCGGCATGGCTTATGTACAGATCCTCGTAAGGTTTCATCTGAATAGTTTATTGAAATATATTGTTTAAGGAAAACTCCACAAGAGGTTTGTGCTTCTCCCAAGAACCTCCAAAATCCTGAATTCATGCATGAAGCATGTCCTCCAGAACCTGAATCATTCACTCGGACCCGCCATCTGTCTGGGGATGGTAAATTGTACTCAAATGTACCTATGTACCCAAGGCCTTCTGAAGCCCCTACCAGACTCAAGAAGTATAACTGGCATCCCTGTTTGAAACAATGGAGTGTGGAACACCATGTAACCAGACAATATCTCGGATGTACAACCTTTATATCTCTTCAACACATAAAGTCTCCTTGATTGGCAAGAATTGAGAAACCTTCGTGAGACTGTTAATGAAAACCCACACTGCATCATTCCCTCGAGATGACCTCAGCAACCCTATCATGAAATCCATCGTGACATCGTTCCACTTCCACTTGGGAATGGGTAACTACTGAAAAATCCCTTCTGGTCATTGATGCTCTATCTTTACCTGATGACAGGTGGAACACTTCATGAAAAAACCATAAATATCACACTTCATACATGTACACCAATACATACGGTGTAAATCACGATATATCTTGGTGAAACAAGGACGAACATCCCAAACCAAATAATGAATGTCCTGCATCATCTCCTTGCATATGTTTTCTAGTAACTATATGCATCCCTTGAAACGCAAGATCTCATCCTCACCTATGGTCTATCTAGGAATAGGGTCCTCTCCTGACGCACTCTCTCATAAGGCCAGGCCTTCAGAATCTGATAGGAACCTCCTTCTCACTTGATCAAGAAGAGCAGATATAACAGATACAGAAGAATGAAATGTTTTTCCCTCTCTATCGTGCACCTCCAAATGCATCTACGGGAACAGAGACATAAGCTTCCACTCACCGCTACCCTCGTGAAGTATGTTTATCTGAGTCCTCCTACTCAACGCATCAGTTATTGCATTACCCTTCCCATGCATACAGCCATGTTCAATGTCAAAAGACATAAGGCACTCGACAAACCTTCGATGTCTCAAATTCATGTCGTGCTGAGTGAATAGATACTTGAGACTTTTGTTTTGGTGAAAACCACAAAATGATCTCCCAAATGATAATTTCTCCAACAATGTAAGGCATGAACAACTGAAGCCATCTCGAGATCGTGTGTCAGGTAATTCCTCTCATGTGGCCTCTACATCCGAGACCCATACTCAATTACTCCTTCCCCCTACATTAGCACAACACCTAGCCTGACACCTGAAGCATCACATAAAATAGCATATCTCTTTCTCGGGTCTAGAAATACTTGTATCAGTGATGAAAAAAAATCTCTCATTTATCTCCAGAATGGCTGACTAACAAGGATCTGACCACAAGAACATTGCACCCTTCTTTGTCAAACCTGTCAGTGGTGCTGCTAAGTGTGAAAAGTTATGATTGATGCTCCTGTATTTCCCAAACAGCCCAAGAAAACTCTGTTCCTCAAATACGTTCTTCATCTGATCCCAGAAAACTGCAGCTCCCACTTTCTCTAGGTCAACTGATACTCCTGTCACTGAGATAACATGACCCAAAAAGTCAATCATGTTCATCCAAAAGTGGCCTTTTGAGAGATTAGAATATAAATAATGCTCTCTCAGTTTACTCAGAACGATCTCAATATGGTTAGCATGGTCGTGTCGAGTGTGAGAGTACACCAAGAAATCATCCACAACGAAAATCATAAACTAATCCAATTATGGATGGAACAGTCAGTTCATCACTGCTATGAAGACTGTAGGCACCTTCGTGAGACTGAATGAAATAACCACATATTTTTAAAGACCATACCGACTCTGGAATGCTATAAGATGTATATCAGATGGTCTAATGTGTAACTGATTATAACTAGATCTCAATTCAATCTCTGAGACCACCTGAGCTCCTCAAAGATGATCAATGATATAATCAATCATTGGAAAGGGATATCGGTTCAAGAACATTGACTGGTTCGGAATATGATAGTCCACACAGAGCATGAGGGTACCATCTACCTTATTCGCAAATAGAAAAAACGATCCCCATGGAGAAGTAATGGTTCAGATAAAACCCCTTTCCTGTAACTCCTCCAACTGCTTCTTGTGCTCCTGCAACTCTAGTATAGCCATCCTATAAAGAGGAATGGACCCCGGTGCTGCCCCTAGCACATGCTCAATAGAAAATTCTACCTCAATATCTAGAGGAAAACATGAAAATTACTCTTGAAAGATGTCCCTGAAATGATCCACCATTGGAGGAAAGTCTATTTGTGAAGTCCCCTGGTCAGCCATATATATACTAGAAACATGGGATGTAACTCTTCACCACCCATGATGCTCGGGTAATGCTCTTCTCACCTGGAAATCCCATTCTCCCTTAGGTAGAAATGATCCACCCCTAGTGATGTGAAAATCACTCTACGTCAATTGAAATCAACAACAGACTAGAAAGGAACTAAATATTCCATCCTGAGAATGAAATCATATCCTACCATCTCTACGACATAGAGGTCCCCTAAGTAGTTACACCCACCATCATTTAGAGGGCACTCCTTAAACTAACTCACACTATCCATTCTAGTCCCCAATAGAGTTTCTAGAGTAAAGATATCAGTAGAAGAAATGATACAGAGCCTAAGACTCTCCAAAATGGAAATAGAAATAAAGATATTAGAAGCATCTGTATCTAAAAGATAAGAATCTAAAACTGAGGTAGCTAAGATCATACCTCTAATTGTAGAAGTTCTAGGATCCTGCTCCAACTGGGTCTTCTCTATTACAAAAGTCTGACCTACACCGTGGCCCTGTGACCCTACATAACCACTCTATGATAAACCACCCTGTTGTCGCTAAAAAACTAGAGATTCGTGATCATGGCCACAACCTCCACCTCTACCTGAATGTCTAGAAAAACTCTAGTTTCTAGACTGCTGAGAAACTGGATGTGCTTCTCCATAATGAGGAGTCGTTGAAGGACCCCTGTCACCAGCTGCTGGTGAGAAGATCTGACAGAAGCATTGAGGATGAACCATCTTACCGCAATATCGGCACTCCACTGGGTCTCTCAAGCATTGTGACCTCGTATGCCCGCTCTTCCCGCACTGTTATCATACCACCTAGTTACCATAATATGCATCCCGCCTACTCGGGTCTCCACTTGTAGCCTCCATGTGGTGCTTCTTACTATCAATCGGTGAATCACTAACTCTGGATGTTGAGCCACCCTAGATTAGAGCTCAAGAATCTCTCAGATTTTTCTCAGTGATCAGTGCCTGGTTTACTATAGAAGATATCGAAGTCAACCTGAAGATGTTTACCTGATATCAGATATCCTTCTCGAGACTATCCTCAAACTCTCGTACAAGGAACAACTCATCTCCTCCTAAAATGTTTGTAAAGCGCTGAATCTCTATGAAGTGAGAGTAATACTCCAAAACAGAAAGAGTGCCCTACTCCAAACTCATGAAAAATTGGGCTTGGTTAGCACTCAACATATGTGGGTAGTGGTAGTCATAAAATATGCGCTGAAAATTATCCCAATCCATATTTTGCTAGCGTCCCTCCTGCGAGATCACATCTGACCACCTCTTGGCGGAGTCTCGAAGCATGTAGGTAGTGATCTTGACCCTTCTCTCTGGGGGAATATCTAGATGCTCGAAGATCGTCATCATGGCTTCTATCCATGAATCTATAGCCTGGGGTCCTCCAACCCCTGAGTAAGTGAGAGGATTATGCTGCTAAAAGACCCACATCAATTCTGTTATCGATGGGGAAGGAGGTGGAGCTCACTGGAAGATTCACATCATCCTTAGGAAGCCATCCCTGAACTGTGCACTGGCACCTATGTCAGGTATAACTGCTGGTGCCAAGACTGGAACAACTGTAGAATCTTCCAGTGGTCCCTAATCAGCCATATCCAGTGTTTTATCACCACAGTGTAACTGGCATGCAACCAGAGGACATCTTGGTGGCATGACTCAATAAGGTCGAGCGCACAACATGGATCAAGAATAACAGGGAATGGAAACATAGAAGTGTGAGAAGGGAACAAGAGAAGAATGAATTCATGTTTCTGAATCATGGATACACGGTGTGTATAACTCATACACAACGTGTTGCCTTAATCCTTTGACTTGGACGTGTACTTCTGCCAACCCATTTTTGGTAACACCGCATACATATGGCATGTTTTCCTAACACATGGCGTGTACTTGACTTCTCTTCCCCTTCCTGTGTCCATCCACATGAATAAGCTACATGGTTAACCTAGAACAAGACTACACCGTGTGTTTGTTCAAGACATGACGTGTACTAATGTTTTTACACCGACCCGTGTGGTTATTTACACATCCATATTACAGGGATTACAAGACACGACATGTTCAAGACTGACATGGCATGTATTTGTTACGACTTCATCCCTCAGTCTTATTAGTAACACGGGTGGAAACATGGTCTACACAACATGGCGTGTACAACTGGTATGTGGCATGTTACCCCAATGATTTCCCAACCCTATGTCTCTTCCCACAAAACCAGTGAAACCGTTAGATATTAAATGGCATGTACATACAGTTCAAGGAAAGTACACACAGTACACGATGTGTACTTAAGAAAAATAGTTTCTTCCTGAACAGAAGATCACATGGCGTGTATTCAGAACTACATAGAATGTATTATGGGTTTTTCTAGAAAGTAATCCTAAGAAACAAATATGGACCCCAAAAAACACTAAAAACATTGAATGTCCCATATTCTGATCTGTGAGGTCCCATACTCCCCACGAATCCAAACAAGGCATCTTATACATGTTATAAACAAACATAACAGGTAATGATCCACAAAATTCTAGTCTATGAGGGCCCATAACACCTCAAGAACCAATGTTTTGTGTTCATTCAAATCAAGAAACAGCAAGTATTCTATCATCAATCTATCACAACAACATGCACATCTAGAACAACATCTACCAAAACAGCATGAAATCGCAAATTCTCCGTAAATGAAATGAAAAAAATGCATGACATGTTTTTTCTAACAAGTTCCTATATGATGTTGAAGATGGAATACCCTTATCTCATCATGTTGGATCAAAAATAGAACCTCAATAACATCAATGGTAATAGCACAAATCATGTGTATCACCCAACAGTGAAATAAAATCAATAGTATATTTTTCAAACCATAAAAATTCAATAATGAGGTAAATAGGCTTTTCCCTATACACGGGATAACTACGCCTGGAATGATCTTATTACCATGTACTTATTCCTTCATATCTTTGGCTATAATCTCCAAACATTAAGTCAAGACGAAAGAACCTTCCTCTGATACCACTTTGTAAAATCCCGATTCCAGAAGCCGCCCAGAGATGCCCCATACCCGGTTGGTCACATGGCTTCAACCGCATTTCTCCAAACACCGGACGGTGCTGAATAACAGCGAGGACCATGGGTGTGATAGTTGGGAAACTATGCCCTCATTGGCAGAGTAACACAGTGGAATTGAATAGATATACAATAGCGGAAGCAGTAAACATACTAAACAACAGTAACAATGGAAGACTGATGAAAGAATCAACTAGAGAACACAAAAATATATGATGTATAATACATATGTCTAGGAAAGTAGCCAATAAAATCATAATGCTGGAATATAGTACAAAGACCAAATACAAAGAAAGGCAGTAACAACTCCACAGTATCGCAATCCTAAGCTTGGTCCCATGCTCTCTAACTCCAAAGTAGTCGAAAAGATGAAGTAGAAGGGCACTTTCCCTTATCTATACCTGCAGAAAAATAATCAGTTTGGGACCAAAATCATGTCCCAAATAGGTTTTGAGACTAAATCTCAGTATGAAACCACTATAAGAATTGTGCCTAAGAGTCACTGAATATATGGTAGGTAATAAGAAAAATAAGGCAGTAAACAAGGAAGTACTCAATAGTAATAAATCATACTATTTCAAAGAATTCAATTTCATACTACAATTAAACAACTAACAAGAAGAAAACACAAATAGGTAACCCTCTAGGAAGTACTCATAGACAATCCCCTCTAGTCCTACTACGCAAGACAAGGAACCCTCTGGGATGAACACGCAGTCTACCCCTCTGGATAAACTTACAGGGATATAACAAAGACTCTCTAAGGAAGCACTCGCAGTCAATTACCCCTATAGTCAAAGTAATAAAGACTATTTGAGGAAGCTCACATGTTCAATTCCCCTTATAGTCAATAATAGTTTAAGAATCTCACAGGAAAATCACATGGTGAATTTCCATTATTGTCTATGTGGTTAAGGACTCTCTGAGGAAGCTCACACAGTCAATTCCCCTTATAGTCTACTACACCATGTTCTCTCGGCCTTGTGTAAGACAAATGAGCATAACAATGCAATATGACCAAAGTAAACCTCAAGAAATACTTGGCTAAATATTATACAGAAGTTCAAGTATGTCACATGAAATAATCACTCCATCCTATAGTACTAGGCATGTGAAACATCAAGGAATCCTAACAGTCTAAATAGGACCAAACAATTGTAAATAGAAAATGCATGGGAAAACACATTCAAAGAATATAAAACAACCATATTCATATTCAAATAATCTCTAATCAATCATAAAATCATGGAAGGAAAATAAAAAGGGGTAAAACAGTAAACTCACAATACAGTTTTCAAGGGTATTGGACAAAATTGCACATATAACACAAACACTTTCAACAGAATGGCACAAACCACCTACCTCGGCATTGTATGATCTTTATACTCCCTCACCTGACCATTGATTGACCTAGAATGTTGTATATCAACAAAAAAATTTAAAACATTCATCCCATGATATCTCATTAGAGTGGAGAAATTATAAGATGGTGTTCAAGAAGAAGGGAGTACTCACCGATGTGATTCTAAAACAACTGATGATGTTTGATTCAGAGAACACATGCTCACTCGAAGACTCGGAGAAGATTCGTGGTCCAACTATTCACCTGGAAGAATATGTAGAAGAAGAATATGTTTATGTTGATAAGATGTGACCCCAGTCCGTTTAATAAAAAAAAGAAAATACACGGTGTGTAGTTTTAAAGTACACGTCGTTTACATTCCCTTACCGGGTCCCACATTAGGTATCCTCCAGGTCCCCACACATGGCCTTGTACAAGGCTGCTACATGGCAAGCACAAGGCTACCTGGGGTAACTATGTACACTGCATGTACTCATAAAGTACACAACATGTAGTTCACAAATTTCCTGAAACTCCTCTTTTCCCAAAAACTCCAGAAAAAGAAAAACATACCTGAAAATAAGATCAGGGTTCTTACAATTACTAACTGAAAATTTTCATATTTCAACACCCTTAATACTACCCAAAACATACAGGGTTTTGATGTTCCCTTATATAAAATGGATTTTATATTTTTATTAGAATGAGAGAACATAGTGGCATTATGACGAATGGGTATCTGACTGATTGACCTTAGCAGTGAAAACATCTTCATATAAATATTGCGGGCATAGAAAACATCTACGAGTGCTTAGATAGATATTTTTTAAAACTAATGGAGTCCACGAATGAGAATATTTGGAGTATTGAGGATAAATGTTTCACAACTTCATAATTCTGGTTTAAAGGCGTGCATTTATCAATGCGAGGGATTCTCTTTTAGAGGTGCTTTATGGGATTGACTATTTGAGGAAGCTAGATTATCCCTTGGGACATGTAATGGAGGTCTTCCCGTCATTGGTGGGTTGGGTCGGCTAGGTCGACCAAATCAATGAGGGAGGTTAGATACAATATCTTCTCCTGATTGATATTCTCATGTGATGAGGTAAGAGTGTCTTTTAGAACGTTCATATGGATATTTGTATTCTAATTAGACCCACTGAAGGGCTCTTTTGTGAGTATCATCAATATTGAAAAGATAATATATATTGTGGAATGATATCTGGTTTCATCCATGGTTGTGTCTTCCTTGGTACCCTTACCTCGTGAGGCCTTTTCCTCAAATTCCATTATCGATTTCGATGAATTTGGAAAAATATCCATACCCAACATTTTAGAAGAGATCCATTAAAGAATGAAATGATAAGAACATGTGGATGATGTTGAATTTTATTGTGGGGAGGGAATTCATAGCATGTGAAATCAATGAGTGTACTACCATAACATTTTGGTGACTACCAATAGTTGGAATTTAAATATGGAGGACCTTTAGGGAATATAAAAGAAAGGTGGAGACCTTCTTTCAGTTTGATATCACTACACGACAGACCATCATGATGAATTTCATCATGTAGAGGACTACCATCATAGTTTGGGACATGATGAGGATGTTTCATACACTTCAGATGAAGAAGGAGAAGAGGTTGCCTCACCAGATATAGATCAAGGGTCTCCTATCGATGATAGGAGTGATATAAACACCACTAAATCTCAGAAGGTTTTTCTTTTGGAAATCTCAGTCTTCCACTTCCCTTACCCTCTTATATGACCACACATGAAGAAAATGGAGATTAGGAGACATAAGTCTCATGATGTGAAGAATATTTATGTTTATCTAGTGGCTCTAAAGAAGAAGAAGAAGGTAGTGAATATGATAAGAGTGGAATTATTAGTGAAGAGAAATAATGTGAAGAAGGTGAAGAATATTTTGACAGAAATGTAAATGAATATTATTTCTCTAGGCATGATGACGATGAAATAAGTGAATTTAATGATGACCATCATAAGTATGATCAATGTGGGATGTTGAAGTGGTTGATATTGTGGATCATGAATGGTTATAATAACCTCTTAAAGTTGTAATTTAAGTTAAAGAAAATGTTGATGTTCATGATGAAGTAGAAGCCGAAGAATTAATTTAACATTGTTGGTATATTAAATAAGAAAACCATGTGATGAATGTTGGAAAATAGGGAGTAGATCTCAGATTGAGGGGGAGCCTCAAGAAAGGAGAGATCTAGATAATGAAGTCAATCACCCTGGAAGAGTAAGACATAAAATTATCACTCCTCTCGATGATGATTTAATGATTTCATGGGCACAAAATTGTTCCTTTTTTTTGGATTATTAGTGGTTGAGACCCTTTCTAGTGACTCTATCACTAAATAAGATTTTCAAAGATTTAATGAATTTTTTTTTCAGATGTATGTATAAAACTTAAATCTCAAATGGTGAATGAGATTAAAATTTCTAGAAGAGAAAACATTGAGCTAAGTGATGAATAAAATTATCTCATATTTTTATTAGAATAAATGAGAAAATCTTGGAAATATTATTCTATTCCAAGCTAGATAGTGGGTATAAGTGATGGTGGTGGACATAATGTTTCAATGAATGTGATAGTGAAGATTTAACCCAACATAATTACAATATTTGAGGGAATTGTTATGATCAATTCCACAATGAGAAAATAAATTACTAGGATTTCTTCTCCAATAAATACATTGACCTCAAATTATAAATGTGGCATGGACAATGTTCATAAATATTTTATGTCTTATTACTAATCTCCTTTTGATATTTCCTATACCTATAGTTATGATTATCTGACTTGGGACATTGAGGAACTTCATAGTTTTGTTATGGAAGAGATTCAATAAGTATATGGTGACTCTATTTTTCAATGTCTTTTTAATATTGAGCAGAACACAGATCGTGTGCATGATATTGTTAACTTTTATACCAAGGAAGCATATGCTACAAAGGAATATCTTACAAAGAGGATTAATTAAAATTTATTCAATATTCAATCCAAGAAATAGTTGACAATTCACTTTAAGTATTTGACATTGAATTTGACATATCCATAGTTACAAGAGAATTCAAAGATCAAGTCATGCAATTGAAGTAATTCACCCTTCATTTGTACTGAATAATGGATAATAAAGATGATTTTTATAAATTAATAAATTATTGTGGTGAAATCGTTGAATATTTTATCAATCTATCGAATACAAACTACCACATACAAATTGAAGCTATTATAGTGTCTATTACTACAACTCTTGGACCTACTGGATCAGTTACATCTCCTCCAATGTTAGTTTCTCATACCTTGACTAAGATTCTCCTAGTGATCCAGGAAATGATTCAACCTCCTGTGTTGTCTCAACACAAACCTAGTCTTGTACCTAATGTTCACAAAGGAGTGGTCCTTCCACCTATGAGAATTTTTTCAGACCCTCTAGCTTCTCAGCCACCACATATTGGTCCCTCTACTGATCCATATGAGAATGGGAACAAACCTCTTAATACTATAACATAGTTGGTATCATTCTCTTATAGGATTGTTTGCTATTTATTTTTTGTATTGAATAATTGTAACATTTTATAATTTATTCATTAATGTAATTTTATATTCTTTTTTTTTGTTTATTTATATTATATCTATTATTCTGTGATACTTTTTATTTTATTTTTACCTATTTAATTCTATCTTATACTCTAAAGGGGAGAATGATTTATCTCCCATTGACATTTTTTGATAATCCCAAAAGGGGTATAATAGTTTGGCATTATCAATCCTTCATTACATTTCCAATCACTCTTCAATATTTTACTTTTTCATTTATACCATTAATATTTATTTTACCTCTGATCCTTATCTATATATTATGAACAATCATCAATAATGGAAGATGATATGGATAATGATTTCTTCCCACATAAAAATATTATACCAATTAATTCCACGATTTTTTATCATCAAAAATAGGTAGATATTTAGCGCATATGCGACTGTTGTCCATCTTCTCTGGTATTAACATTTTTAATAATTATAAATCTTGTTAATTACTATTAAATATGTATAACATATCAATATTTGTAATTTATTGTTCAATGTTTGAAATTATGTTTATTTTTGATTGATTGTAAATTTGATTCATTTGGATAATATTTATGTTGTAAGACAGTACACGAATGGATATTTTTTAAGCATAACAGAAATACGTTGATATAAAGAATGAGACATCGCCATTTCAATTGACCTACTGATGCAATGTTCTGCTGATACATGGTGCTACCGATGAATGTTTCTACCGATGAATGGTCCTACAGATGTAAGGAGATACCGATTTAGTGACACATGGAATGTGCAATTCCCATACCGAAAGATCGAGTTTCACACTAATACTGCAACAAACCTACTGACGCACGGACTAACCGATGAAACTGACATACAGATGCCTGGTGTTAATGATACAAGGACTCACCATCAATTAAGAAGATTCACCGACTCATGGAATGACCGAAATATTGATTCAAAGATTAAATGATACACCACCAGAAGTAGATACCCACCGAGGAACCACCGATAAACTATTTAAAATCTTTTTTATTTAAAATTACTTTTTATAGTCATATTTTGATTAATATAATGTGCCTGAGTTCTTTAATGATTTTTGACGACATCAGAAATGAGAATGTTTGAAATAATAGGTAAAATATCTACATAAATCATGACCATTTTTGGGATGAAAAAATATACATTCATAGAAGATTGAATGAAAGATATACACACTTGCAAACATGAATTCATAAAAATAAATGACAAGACCCCAACGAGAAACATACTGAAAGGAATAACACGCAAGAAATTCATCATTAATAATTTAAATGAACATCTTAACTATTGTTCATCAATGTTCCATCATATCTATATCATCTAGAAAGACGAAAGGGGAATAACATTTTCACCCTATTGGAAGATAGAGCACAATGCTCCATGACACTCTATTTTTAGTGTATGTTTCAAAAAGTGGACTTGAGATTCTCATAAACTATGTCCAAAGATTCTAGGGATGAATTGGATAACACTTAGATAATTTATAATCCATTATTATTAGATTCTTCGGTATATTGTAGCATTTTACTAATCTTTTGACTGGTGTGTGCATCTATCAATAAAACATACACTCTCTCCTACACTAAACTCGAGGATACAAGTTATACCCAGAAAAGTTTATTTATACACTTATTTATCCAAAAATGAACTGTGTAAGAGGTATTGTGTGAGGTAGTCTTTTATGTTCCATTGAATAACTAGGGAATAAGACCTAGGTGTCCTGGTTGTTTTTGTTCCCACATAGAACTATGGTAGAGGTCTTATGAACTGGATAGTCTGTGTACTGTTGTGGAAACCACTATATAGAGTATGGATAAAAAATTATTTATAGATTTATTGGTGTTTGGTGATCACTTGGTGGAGAGTAAAAAGTCTCTACACTAGACTAAACATCTTGGTTTAAATCCTAATTGTTATTAAATTTAATCATTCTCTATTTTAACTCATATTTCAGACAACCAAATTTTACTTTGTTATTTTGTCTTAGATATTAGTTATATATGTTTATACTTGTTAGTGTAGTTTCAAAAGTTGTATTAATATCTAGTATTTTTATATGTGAGAATTATTCAACCTCCTATAAAACTGTTTCAATAGAAAATCTATTATAATTTTACTACCTTACCAGTTTTATTTTAAATTAGAAGAATCTTTTAAATAAACATTTGAATAGATATTTTTATAGAAACTCAGTTCACCCCTCTTGAGTTTCCTACTTCGTAAAACAAATAATTTTCATCACATCCAAAACAACAATGAGTTCTTACAATAATTAAAATAACTCCAAATCCATTTCCAATTGAAAATTACCAAATTTCCACACCCTTTATCCTACATGACACATACATGGTTCTAATGTTCCCTTATATAGAATGGCTTTTATCTTTATTTATGAAGTAGATAACATGGTGGCATTATGCAGAATGGGTATCTGACTGATAGATCTCAGCAGTGAAAACTTCTTCTTAAAACTATTGGGTTCTTAGAAAAGTATTTATGTGGGCTTAGATGAATATTTTGTAAAACTATAGGAATCCAATAATGATAATATTTTGAGTATTGATTTTAATTGTTTCATAATTTCATAATTCTGGTTTATAGGCATGCATTTATCAATGCAGGGATTCTTTTTGATAGGTTATTTATGGGAACTACAATTTGAGAAAGCTAGATTATCCATTGGGACATGTGATGGAGGTGTTCCTGTAGTTGGAGGGATGGGACGGGTAGGTCTTCCTAATCAACGAGGGTGATCAGATTCTATATATTCTCCTAATTGATATTCAAATGTGATCAGTACAGAGTGTCTTCTAGCAGGTTCAGATGGATTTTTGTTTTCCAATTGGTCCCATTAAAGAGTTCTTATGTGATTATATTCAATATTAAAGCCTAATTAGGATTGTAGAATGATTTCTCATTTCATCCATGGTTGTGTCTTACCTGGTACCCTTGACTCTTGTGGCCATTTCCTCAGATTACTTGATTGATTTCATGGAATTTGGAAAAATATCCACACCCATCATTTGAGTAGAGATTCCTTAAATGAATGAAATTAATAGTACCCATAATCAACTCCGCGTTTGATGTGGCACTTTCCTTGTAGATGGTGTCTAGTGGTTCTATTTTGTTGGATGGTGCATGTTCATTATGATGTAATGTAATAAAATATGATCTGTTCAAAGATGAAATTTATCCACGAATTAATTTTTTCATACTAAAAATCATCTATTTCATTCAGTATATAATTCTTTTTAAATGGATTGATTTTAGATGTTTGTGGCTCTGATAGTGTCAATTATGTTGCAGTGGAAACTTTTGGAGGAATATTTGTTTATTTCATCCATGATTGGATTATTTCATGAGATCAATTTATTTTATTATTTGTTATAAGGCTATAAAATTTCTATTTCCTTATAATAGAAACTTCTAGCCACTTTCCTCATTCCTCCGGGGAAGTAATGGAAACATACAAAACTTTTGTGGGAGGAGGTCCCAGTTTTAAATTCATATAATCTGCCATTTTCAACATGAAGTCTTTGTGGAATATTTATTCCTGAATGTTTTTTCACAATATCCAGTAAAATTGGAAAATAATATGGATGGACATATAAACCCATAATTATCACTTTTTAGTTCATAAGGAATCAGTAAATTGTATTTTATAGCGGCTATAAATTGTGCATAGATTTGGTCATATTGTAATGAGTATACTTTTTTACACCTTGACTAAAATTTATTTATTTTATGTATCCTCCACTTATCTTGTTATTGTGAGGGTTTTTGATGCTTCTTAGGGGTTTCTGAGTGAAATTGTTGATCGTGTTGTCTACTGCATCATATTCGTTTAGTTTTTCTTGAATTTCAATAGTAAAACAACAACCATAGGTCATCTCTCGATGGAGATTTAGATCAATAATTCCAAAATGAGGTTCATATTATTAAATTAAAAAGTAGAATTATGTTTCATTATAGTTGGAATTTTATTATTTAATATTCCAATAGAAAGAGTAATGTGATAAAAACAAAGTGGATGTTAATAAGAGTAATTAAGCATTATCAACCCAGTCAAATCATGCGATTTTTATCCTTCATCACTTCAAGAGATAGGGTAATGATATTATAATCCCTATTTTTTTACAAATTGAACTATAATGTTAATTTTTTTATACTAGGATACCTCCTAGGGTTCAGTAGGAAATACATATTGATTCACCAGGCAGCTCTGATGATTTGGTGATTTGTATTCGACTTCATAACTAAAACTCACTCAGGAAACACATGATGAACTCGATGTGCCATCTAGGTTTATATGTTATTTAAATGTGTTACCATGACTTGAAATTACATGTAAATGGTAGTGTTTATTGGAGTTCAGTTAAAAAATATTAACCACACAAACAATACAATTAAAAGGTGTGAAAATTAGTGGTGAACGGTGTGTGAAACATTAAATGATTGGGTACGCCCAAACATTATCATATGAGTTGAGAAGGACATGCCTATACATAACAAAATAAAATAATAATATAGTATTATGAAAAACATCACAATTACCTAGAATTTAAAATACTATAAAAATATTACAAAATCAATTATTGGGATTACATCATTCCTCCCCGAGTTATCACTAGGGGTTTAGAAATTCCTGGTTGGGGAGGAAGAAAAAGATGTTGAAGATGAACTTATCATTGCCTCTATAACTTATAAGGATAATGTTAAGATTAATTTTTGGATCAAAAATGGAATCACCATGACTCATGGTCGAACTATTAAATACGGATCCCATGGTTCCATTTTTTTAGAAAAAATGGATGGTGGTTTTGGGGACATAGATTTCATCAAACGAATTGTACCGTGAGTTGCGGCCACTAGAAGATAGAACCTCCATTTTAAAAAATCAGGAAAGTTGAAGCCCCAATTCTTGAATATCTCCACCATAAGTGTGGCTTCAATTGGAATACTGGATCCAGAGATATGGACAGATTACAGAACACCACTTTTGACCTCTCACAAATTCGGTGTTCTGGACATATCTGGTCGGTTGGGCCACTTTATGGAGGAATAGGGCTAGTGATAATTATTAATAGTTCTAGAATATTAAATTTGGGACACTAACACAAAATATGAGCCCATTTTGAATCACGTAAATATCTAAATGATCACAAATGTTGACATATCTTCATGGATCAATGATATTTTGGGAAATTTTTCTTCCATTTCATCATGGGTCCTCCAAATCACCTCCACATATAATATAATTATAAAAAAAAGCAACATTTCCATTTTTTCTAGTGTTAAACAAAAAATATTTGTTTAAAAAATGGAGTGCAATTTGTAATTATACTTGTAATGTTCATTAAAAAATTGGTTAAATACATTGGTATAAGGGTGAAATAAAACAATGAATTGTGGTACGATCACACCCCCACACCTAATCATTTTTCACTCCTGGGAAAGGTATAATATCCTAATAATATCTCATTCCTAAATAAAAGGTGAAAAAATATCCAAGATTATTTTTTATGAAATTAATCATGTATAATTTATTGAATCGATTTTCCTATAATTTTTCTTTTCAAACATTCAAATTTGTTCAAATTCTTTTGTTCACTCCAGAAACATGTCGCAAACTAACTCCCTTAGAAAATTTTCCTCTTCAATTAAGGAACATATGAATGTGGAATTATGCTCTTTTCCTAGAGTTAATGTTATCTTACCATATGCATTCCAAAACTCTAAGTTCTTTACCAACATAAACTAGTGTGCTACTGCAGAGGACTTGTAACAGGTTGTTCTGAAGATCAATAGTTGGTAGAATTTAATGTTTATAAATCCAAGGTAGAAGTGGAGTGTTTAATATATTATGTAAAAAACATTACAAATTCTAATAGTGTTCAAAATTAATGTACACACATAGTCCTTTGTAAAGTGAATCACCTCCAACTCAATCTCCGGATTATGTATTTTTGTTGGTAACTAGAAATTAGTGAATAATAATGAATAAACATCCTCTTTTCTCCATTTTATTCTTCTGTTCTATTTTTTTAATGTAAAAAAACTAATTTTTAATGTATATTTTTATACGATAAAGAGGGAAACATGTTTAAAACTTTGATGTAATATGTCTTGTGAACTCATTTCCCAAGGAAAATGTAGGCACCCTTTATTTCAACCCATAATAATGATTCTCTCCCCATAATTCCCATGGAAACACCCTCTATCCCACACCTAACAAAAATAAAACAAGAATATACACAAGATATGGGTAGGTATGGATATATATTCTTGTAATGTGGCTATGTAATAGGAATTTCATGGTCTCTATGTCTTATGAAGGATAAATTTGAAGGTGGCTGAAAATAGAGGATATTTGTCCGAAGAGATTTTTAATGAATGATTTCCCCTATCGTGAATGTAGAATAATTGAATATTATGGATTAAAACAGAATCCAATCAAGTTTCAGTTTCTCTACATGACCTAAGACTCTCATGAAAGTGGTTAGAAGGAAAAATATACAATAAGGGGCTTAGAATATCCCTCATGAAAGGGATTAAAATATTGGTCAGTGTTAATGAGGAATGAGTTTCAAAATACATTAAACACCTATGATTAGATAGAAAATAAAAATTATTGAAACATATTCCATATTAACATTCATTTGAAAATCATTTTTCAAAAAACAATTGAATTTTCCACACAATTGACTCAATCATGAAAAATGATTTTGGATATTCTTTTTCAGATCAATTTTTATCTAAAAACACAAAATAAAAGAAAAAGAAATCAAAAATGAAAATAAATTTTTGGTTTGTTTTTTGTTTTGTTTTTGATTGATTTTTTTAATTTTGTTTAATCCAAACTATTAAATGTCACCATCCAACACACCTAAAAATTACGTTGTTCTCAATGAAAGTATATTAAATAAATAACACAATAAATCAACGTAGGGATAAGGGACTGTCTTCTAAGTAGTTTCATATGTGGAATATATCAATTGGATTTCCTCCATGATATGATTTGTAAAATCCTCATAGAAGTGTTTGAGCCTCTTCCCATTTATAGTTATCATTTTTCCACTCTTATCATGCAAAACCTGTATAGCACCGAATGGGTAAACATCAATAACTGTATAAGGACCAAGCCCTCAGGAGTGAAGCTAACCTGGGTGGAGATTTAGTCTGGAATTGTGAATGAGGACCTTCCCACCAATATGGAACTTCCACTAATGAATCATTCTATCATTTATATTCTTTTTCTTATCTTTATAGATATAGGATTTCTCATATGCATCACGTTGAATTTCTTCCAACTATTGAATCTGCGTCTTGCTTTTCTCGCCTACATCTAAAAGATTCATATTACATTGGTTAAAAGCTGAATATTCAAGCTGTTCTACCTCCATAGGGAGCCTTTCCAAACACAATCCTATATGGTGACATTCCGATTGAGGTTTTAAGTTCTATATGGTATTCGAAAAGTACATCATCCATGGGTATACTCTAATCTTCCAAATTTGGTTGTAACATTTTTTCCAAGATTCTATTAACTTCCTGATTTGAGATTTATGATTTCCAGTTAGTTTGGGGGTGATATTCAGTGAGTCTTTATGATCAACCCCATACAAAAAAAGCAAATATTTCATTTTAGGATTGCAAAAATATGGACCCTGATCACTAATGATGAATATCGGTAAACCAATCCTTCTAAAAATTTGGGACCTCACAAAGTAAAAAAACACTCGAGAGTCATCGGTCCTAATTTTCGTTGCATCCACTCATTTAGAACATTGTCAACATCTAAGTATATGTACAGAAATCCAAATGAATTTGAAAAAGTCCCAATGATTTTAATGACACATGCATCATAAATTTCACTGAATAACATGTGATGATAGGGAATTTCATTCCTATTGGAGATATTCCCTGTAAATTGACAATTAATACATGACATGAAATATCTACGGGATTATCTATACAATTTTTAACAATAAATACCTAATTCATAGAAATTCCTAGTAGTATGTTGAGAGACAAAGTGACCCCTACAAGACAATGTGTGACAGAAGGTCCAAACATAGGGGAACTCATTTTCTGGGACACACTGAAAAACAACATGGTCACTAAAAATTATCCACAAATATGAGTCATCCCAAATGTACCACTGAGAATCATGCTTATGTCATTGTGATTTTGATGTTCTAAAATTAGTGGGGAGCCAAGATGTTGTTTGAAAATTCACAATTTCCGCATACTATGGGGTAAGGTCAACAACATCACAAAGGTTATCATGAAGGAATTATTCACTAATGGGTAGGGGTGAGTCAACATGATGGTACTATGGTGGGGAAATATTACTAATGTGGTCTTCTAGAACATTTTCCACTCCTCTATTATCTCTAATATCATGTTCAAACTCCTAAAGGAGGAGTATCTGCCGAATGAGGTGGGGCTTAGCATCAGGTTTTTTTAAGATGAAACAAAGGGAAGAATGATTAGAGAAGATGATGATTTTTGACCCGATAAGATATTAATGGAAATTATCCAACTGAAACAAAATAGAATGATGTTCTTTTTCAGTGGTGGTGTAGTTTTCCTCAGAAGGGTCAAGGGTATGTGAGGCATAAAAAATGACTTGGGGAGCCTTCTAAACCCTTTGTGATAAAATTGATTCAACTGCAATGTTGTAGGAATCACACATAAGGACAAATTGTAGATCCCACCTTGGTGGTTGGATGAAGGGAGTTGACGTTAGAATCCTTTTTAGTTAATTGAAATCATACTCAATATTTTTATCAAAAACCAACACACACTATTTTTTTAATAATTGGTACAAGGGATGTGAAATCATTCTAAAGTCTTTAATTAATCAATGGTACAAACCAACATGACCCAGAAAATATCGCACATCACGAACACATTTTTTATTTGTAAGGGTTAAAATTAATTCAAAATTTGATTTTTCCACTTGAATTCACACTTTTGAAATAAAATTCCCATGAATTATCCCCCATTCAACCATGAAATGACATATCTCATAATTTAATAAAAGATCTTTTTATATTCATTGATGGAGGATATAACCTAGGTGAGAAAAATAGTAATCAATGTATGTTCCATAAACTGTGAAAACAACCCAAAAAACATCCATGAAATTATCTAGGTACTCATAAAAAATACCCATCATGCTATGCTGAAATGTACCAAGAACCTTACAAAGACCAAAAGGCATCCTTCTCTATGAAAATGACCCAAATGGACATGTAAATGGTGTATTTTCTTGATCCACAGGGTCAATATAGATTTTGAAATAACCCAAATAGCCATCAAAGAAACAATAATGGGACTTACCAACCAATAGTTCTAACATTTGGTCAATGAAAGATAGAATAAAGTGTTCCTTCTATGAGTCTTTAATCAGTTGAACATAGTCAATACAGACTTTCCAACTATTTTGCATAGGTGTTGAAACCAATTCCTTCCATTCATTTAACAGAACTATTATTACTATTTTTTAGGCACAATTTTCATTGGACTGATCCATTCACTATCAGATATAGGATAAATGATCCCTGAATTAAGTAATTTACTGACTCCTAATTTTACCACATCAAGGGGAGTGGGATTCATCCAGTTTTGATATTTTCTTACATTTGTATCCTCACCATCCAAAATTATTTGGTGCATACACGTAGATGAGATAATCCAAGGAATATCATCCAATGTCCATCCTATTTCCTTTTTACACTCTCTCAAACAGATGATCAGTTTTGATTCTTGCTGCGGAGAGTGGTTATTGGAAATAATGAAGTGCAGTTGGTCAATACCCTCATGATAAGCATATATTAAATATTAATGAAGGGTTTTTAATTCCAAAACAAGGGGTTTTGGATTGAGGGAGGGTGTTTAATGGAGGTGGGGTCCATGAATCTCTCTATCTACTCATATTTATTCTCTAAGGATTGAGAATCTATTAAAATGATATTTTCAGAATCATTTACATTCATTGGTACCTCAGAATGAACACACTCATCCATTAGAGAACAAAATTGACACTTTTCATAAACCAAAGAACACTCAAAGCATGAATTAAAACACTAATCATCCATGGGTGAAGAAAAAGAAAATGAATTAGAGTATGGGTTGATGATAGAATTGTGTGTGTGTGTGTGTGTGTGAATTGTTTCAGAACAATTCCATTGAATAGACAGGAAGAGTGGATAGCTCTTTAATGGGTTGTTTCATAGCCACCAAGATGTTAAAACTTACCTTTTCTCAACCAAACTCCATGGATAGTGTACCTTTGTGAATGTTGATGATCATCTTTACTATTTTGTGGAATGTACTCCATTATATGAGAGTGGTATATCATTGAGTTTAGGTATCCTCCATCTCATGAATATAGAAATCAATGGGGAAGATGAAATACTTCACTCTTATAATGACATCCTGAATCACTCATATTGGATGCATAGTACTCGGGTTTTCAGGTTTCACAACAATTTTTATTGGGTGAATCTCTCCAACCTGTAGAGAAGTATACATGAAGTTAAACATTTCATTAATGGAAGCACCTAAATCTAGAATAACATTTGAAAATAAGGTCTCCCCTATAGTACATGGTATTGTGAATGTTCTTAGATCCTTGCATTTGGATGTAATTACTAGTTGAATAAAGGACAAGACATTCCTTCCCAATCTGACTCTCTCATTCTCCTTCAGTCATCATCGATGGTTGAAACATTCTTTAAGAAATTTTTCATAATGGTGAATTTGATTGACTGCATCCAATAATTGAATATTAACATGATCCTTTTTAAATGTATACATTATATCTTTATCAATCTCATTATTAGACTTTGTATTAGATTTTGAGAGTCTTTTGGGGAAAAAAGAGGAATGGATTGTTTATTTGAATAATAAATGATAATTTGATTTCTCTTTTTTTTCTTCATTAGAATATTTTATGGGTGGAAAAAGTGTGTTTTCTTGAGGGGGACATTACTTTTGCATCTAATTATTAGAATAAGTATCTTCATTACAACTACAAAGCGTAATTTCAACTACATTACCTTTGTTCTTCATATTTGAAATGGGTTGGGATTGTAGTTTTCTAGAACCTTGCATCATAACCTCACTGATGGTGTTTTCCAATTGTCCCAGTTGAGATCTTAGGTCTTGAATTTCCGATTGTGTGGTCTGTTGGAAATGGAGGTTTTCGGTTTCCATTTGATTCACCATATTCTATAGGCTTGGTTCCAATTTGCGGGAGGAGGATGATTTTATTTAAAATTTTAAGGATAATAAGGTTTCATACCTTATCATTCTGGATACCAATTATGCATGGGGTAGCTTGAATTTCTTCCAGGTTGGTACAGGGGATGTTCTCGCCACCCATGGTTTGGATTTGGACTGAATTTTTCTTGCTTGAGGGGAGGATCTTGCTGAAAAGGACACCATGGGAATACTACAGCACAAGACTCATATAATACTTGATGTTGTGGGAACTGGTCAAAAAATTGAGTGTCATCAGAACAAATACCACAATATAATGGAATATAAGTATAAGGTGAGTTAACTTGTGTCTATGATAATTCCCTTAGAAGGTTATGAATTTCATCATTTTTATAATCTACCTTTTTTTCATGGGATGAATGAATTACCTCATGAAATCATTTGGTTGGTGCAACGGCTCATGTAAAAAAAACTGTTGTGCATTTTGAGCCATATTGGCTATAATTTCATGAGCGCCAGAAGGGGTTTTATCAACCAAGGAACCACCAACTACTTCATCAATCGTTCCCTGATCCATGGGGATAATTCCCTCATAAATTTATTAGATTAATAGTTGTTCACTAATCTAGTGTTGGAGCCTCTTGAGCAAAGTTGGTTGTATCTCTCCCAGTATTCGTGAAGGGTTTCTCCTTGTGATTTCCTAATGACACAATTTACTTTCCTAATTGATGGAGTTCTAGAGGAAAGTAAGAACATCCCTAAAAAGAGTCTTTTCAGGTCACTCCATCCCCTAAATTTGGTAGGAAAATAGTACATCCAATCATTGGCTACATGATCAATGGATAAAGGGAAGGCCTTAAACTTAATTAGGTCCTCAAACACATTTTGGGGTTTCATGCTGGAGCACACTATATAAAAATACTTAAGGTGTTTATGATGGTCCTCACCAGGAAGGCCATGGAATTTAGGTATAAGGTGGATGACGCCTGATCTCAAATAACTATTGGCTGCTTCCTCATGATATTGGATGTACGCAGGTTGGTACTCTACATCAAGGTCGTCATTTCTTTTAAAGTTCGGTTATTTGGAGCCATGATTCCTGGGGTTTGATTGGGTTCAATATTTGAGTGGTTTAGGATAACTTGATGTTCCACAATAGGTTTTTAGTACCACTTTATTTAAATAATCATGATTACCTAATTTTTAAGTGATGACACTTTTAAATAACAGGGTAAAATTCAAGCAGTTCTTCATTTCATGATCGGTTCATGTAAATAAGTTGTGATGTTTTTTTTACATTATGATTGAATATAGATAAAATCACTATAGGATGTTTAATTAAGAATATAATGTTATTCTAAAAAATTATTGATAGTGAAATGGATAAGAATAGAGAGAGAGTGAGTGAGTGAAAAGAAGAGAGAGATAGAGAGAGAAAACACACAAAAGAAAACAAAAATAACCACAAAACCCCAAAACAATAAAAATAAATTGGGTGGGGGTATTGAAATTACTAAAAATTAAGAATTAAATTAATTAAATAAATCAAAAAATATAAATATTTTTCTTGGATCCCCATGAATTATTCCAAAATTTGATCCCGTTGTCGAGTCTGTCAAATTAGTTGTTTAGTTCTTACTATAATTTTTGTTGTATAGCAACAACCCTATGTTGTCTCTTGATGGAGCCTTAGAACATTAATTCAAAAATTAGGTTCTGATTATTAAATTAAAATGGGGAATGGGGTTTTATAAAACTTGGGGTTTTATTATTTAATATGCCAAAATAAAGAGGAAAGCGATTAAAACAAAGTAGAAGTTAAAAAGAGTAATTAAGCATGATCAACCAAGGGAAATATTGAGATGTTCATCCTTTATCACTTCAGGATATAGGGTTATGATCTTTTAATCCTTGGTTTGTAACACCTAGAACCATAATGTTATTGAGTTTATATTAGGACACCTCCTTGGGTTCAGTCAGAAATAGACAATGATTCATCGGACACTGCCGATGATTGGGTGATTTGTGTTTGAATTCATAACTGAAACTCACCAAGGAAACACACGAAGAACTCGATGTGATGTCCATGTTTTTATGTTATATTAATGTGTTATAATGATGTGAAATTACATGACCATTTTAGTGTTTGTTTGAGTTCAATTAAACAATATTAACCACAAAAACACTACAATTAAAAGGGTGGAAAAGAAGTGTTGAACGGTGTGTGAAACAACACTTAAATTGGTACCCCCAAACATGATCATATGAGTATTGCAGGACATAATATTACATAAAACAATAAAAAAACAATAGAGGATGATGAAAAACAACACAAAAACCCTAGAATTTAAAAGACCATCAAATATTACATGAACAATGATTTGGATTTCATTACGTTCCTCCCTAGGTGATCACAAGGGGTTTAGAAATTCATCAGAGGGGAGGAAGAGGAAGATGTGGAAGAAGAACAACCCATAGCCTCCATAACTTCATGGGATGATGAGAGGAATCCTTTTGTGCTCCAAAATGGAAGATCCTTTCCTCCTTGCCAAACACCTAAATGGGGTACCCAAGGTTCCATTTTATAGAAAAATTGGAAGGTGGTTTTGGGAACATAGATTTCTTCTAACAACTTATACACTATAGTTCAACCATTAGACAATCAAATCTCCCATTATAAAAAACATGAAAGTTCTAGCTCTGTTTCCTGAATATCTCTACAAAATGATTGGAATAAATTGTAAAATTGGATATGAAGAGAAGGATAGATTATCGAATGCCACTTTTGA
This sequence comes from Viscum album, assembly GCA_963277665.1. Classification (NCBI taxonomy): domain Eukaryota; kingdom Viridiplantae; phylum Streptophyta; class Magnoliopsida; order Santalales; family Viscaceae; genus Viscum; species Viscum album. Next base: position 512,444,669 of record OY728125.1, read on the forward strand.
CTTCCCATAAATTTAGTGTTCTGAACAGATCATGTCAGTTGGGCCCCTTTATTGAAGAATTTGGGCTTTAGGTTTATCATGAGAGATATATTCCATTAAGGTTATAACCTGAAAATAATATATCAGCACATTTGGAAGCATGAAATTTTCAAACAGGCACAACAATTGATAGGTCTTCTATAATCCATGCAATTTTGTCCCATTTTTCTCCCGCTTCATCATGGGTCCTCTAAATAACCTCCACCTAAAATATAATTACCAAAACAAGTCACATTTCCCTTTTTAACATTGTTAAACAAAAAAAAACTGAATCAAACATGGAGTTAAATTTGTAGTTATAATTTTAATTCTCAATACAAAACCAGTTTAATATGTTGGTATAAGGGTGAAATAAAATAGTGAATCGTTGTACGATCAATGGTCTCAGATTTGGATTTGGAGTGGGAAAGAGGGATGGTGTAAGTGTTATAGATGTTTTCTTATACATTCCCACTCTTTTTTCAAGGTCAAATGTGGTTATTTATGATTTGGGCCTTGTCTTTTATATGGTGTACTCTATTATTGTGGAAATTAGGAAGCTTTCCAACAACCATTATTATAATTCATTTGGATGAACGATGTTCATATCTCTTCACGGAGGTTATCAAGGTATTGAGAAAGTGTAGAATCCTAGAGAAGAAATCAGTTCCTGGAGTATGTCATCAATTTTTATCTGGTGAGGAAATCAGATACACTCTCAATCAATCATTATTTTACATTTGAATAGGTCATTGAGTTTTCTCTTTTACAATGTTGATTTGATCTAGACTTGGAACTTCTGAGGAAGGACATATCATCCTTTGGTCGAATGAGGTGTCGAACTGGTTCACTATATTATGTTTGGCCCTTTAATTTTTTTCATGAATCATATTAGTTTAATTGATTCTTTTTTCTCTAATGTTACCATGAATGGATAAAATTGGGAAGGATAATGCATTAGATAATTCATTTGGTCACCTGAACCTATGAACACATGAAACATAGGACTCATAAAATATTTTAGTGGTAGAATGTCACATACCCATTGGGGGTATAGATTTTGTTCTAGCTGCACTGGTGCATTCTATTCCTACGTGGACACAAATCATTCTGTTAATACATTGATGGTGTTGATAAGTCATTGGTGAGGATTATGTTGGACTTGATATTGGATAGGTTCAGTTAGGGGTGGGATTGGATAGGAAAATTCTACCATTACATGGGGATGATATCTGGTCATGGATATATTTTGAGGATTTTATTAGACCTAATCCACTTGTATCATTAATGGAGGGAAATCATGATGTATGTCCATATCATGGTACATTTAGACCACTGGTCTAGGTATAATATTGGTTGAAATTTTATTCCTTAATTCAATTGTTGGGATTGACCCTTGTGGATGGGGTATAACTGACATAAGTGTATATTGAAGATCTTACCAGCTAGTATATTCATTAGGAATTTTACCGCAGATAAAATCAATTTTGATTCGCCTCAACTATTTCATTTTTTCCTCATACTAATCCAATAATTCTTAGATAAAAGGAAACTAGTTCTCATCGACAGGAGGCGGTGGCCTGCATATGACCCTATATTTATTATTATCATTGTTAAAGGATCATTAAGGAAGTAGTATGGGATTAACCTATGGAGAACCTAAATATAGGATGATACTATGGTTTCGGGTGACAACACCTTCTTTCTCGATGTGGACCATATCCATAATAAAACCATTCTATCATAGTTATTCTGAATTTTCATTATTTTATGGATTTTTTTGTGAGAAAGAAAATCCACTAAGTAAATTGGTGTGTAATGATAGAAGATTGAATAAGAGTCCTCTATACATTCTATCAACCCTGAATTGGAAATTTCTAATTTCAATCTAGGTTTTGGTTGAGGTAAAAATACCCCCAACCCAACAGGTTGGGGTTGCTCTTTTTTCCATTTTGTTGTACAATATCCAATTTTTTCATCCTTACAGAGTTATTTTTGGTAAAAAAAATCCCCCAACAATGTAGGATATGGAAGATTACGTATGGAGTAAATTGATGATGCGGTCTCTTCTCTCTTGATCTATTGAATACATGTTCTAACATGAGTCAGATATGATTCCAGGTCTACATGTGAACTATATTCTTCTAAGGACATAAACAGTTCTTGGTTATTTTCCTCCCATAACTGATAATATTATTTAATGTTCAATGTTTCCTATATTTGGAGTTTTCTGATAGCGATCTCTCATCAAAGATGGTAGCTTTGAGACTTATCCTTGGAGTAATCTTATATTTTTTACACCATTCATGGATGAGTGATTTTCTAGATAGCCACATTGGGATAATTACATTACATGACATCATTTTCATTCGGTTTTGTTTGATGGGTCATGGGGTGAAATCCAAAGAACCATGCTCCCCCCATCCTTGAATATAAACAACAGGAGGGGAATTGATAATTAGTTGATGCAAGATGTGTAGTAAATTGAGGATGTCCAGTTAAAGATCATTACAATACCTTTTTAATTGTGTTCATCGTGAAGATGTATGGGCTTCTAAGTCTATTAGGAAATAAAGTAAGCCCAAAATTTTAACATGTTCTGCATACCTACCATAAGTAATGAGTTTTTATTTTTCGTGAAATAGATTTTTTATAAATTTTGACATAGGTTATACATGAAATAATAAGAAAATTACCTTGGTATATCAAATTGATAAGTGGATGCAGGTCAAAACATAATGGGCATTTCATCCCAATCAAATTTCATTCCCACAATAAATATGTCCATTTGTTTTTTTATAGAGTATTATGTATTTGATCTTCCCATCATGGATTCATGTTATATGACTTGTTTCAAGGATTGGGGCTAGTAGGGGACTCATTGGTATGGGAATATTATAGGGGTTTCTCAATGGACGAGGGTTTCCCTAGGCCATCTTCTTGTTGAGAAATAATATCACTTATCATTCATAAGGTGTCTAACATTTTGGTCCCTACCCATCCATTTGACTACGAAAATGAGGGCTTCCTCATATTTTACTCCAAAATGAGAGGAACTTATTGATGATGTTGAATTTTATTGTGGGGTTGGCCTTCATAGTATGTGACATCATGGAGAGGACTACCATAGTATTTTTGTGACCTCCTATAGTGGGAATTTTAATATGGAGGACCTTTAGAGAATATAAATGAAAAGTGGGGACCTTTATTCTACTTGATAGCACATCAAGGCAGACCATCACAAAGAATGTCATCATGGATAGGGTTACCATCTTACATTGGTTCTCGGATACATGGATAATTTCTATAGCATATACTCTGGATAGGATATTCATTTTAGATGAAAAAAGAGGAGGACCTTATTATTGTTTGATGTCACTATGGGGAGGAACTTCATAGTGAATTACAATATGTTTAGGACTACCATCATATATCATAGTCCAACAATAGGGGGAATGTTTCTAGTGTATTACTTGTGGAGGACCTTTACGATAGAAGATAGTATGATGGGTAACATTTTACTATTTGATGTCACTATAAGGAGGACATTCGTAGCGATTTCCATCCTGATGAAAAAACCCATCATATTATATTCCCTGAATGCAGACCTTATGTAGTAATAAAATGTGGAGCATCGTCAGGGTGTAGAATAAAAATGGTAGTACATTCATACTATTTGATCTTCTTTCCCAAGAGGATAGATACCCTAACTCTAATTAAGGGATAAGATGTCTCAATTATTTTTTTGTGTCCATGATTGAATCCTTTTTAGATGATGCTTTGGGGAGGACCATAATAGCTGCTGGTAACAATGATATGAAGAAGAAATTTGAAACTCCTACATCCACTTCAGTGATTTGGTAATGGATCAATAATATCATGCGACACCAGGGAATGGGTTTTGATTGAATATTAAACTATAGAATCCATTATTGAATGTATTGTGCATGATCTTAAATTTTAGGATCCTTTTGATGAGATTTACTTTTTGGATCCCTCTTATGGGTGACAACGTTCATGTATGGGTGTCTATTCATGTGGAACCTATGGTGCCACTGGGATAAATTGGTAGCCTCACGTGTTATGACATGGATATATGCCTACCCTGGAGTTTCTATCAATGTGTAATGGTGTCCACCTAGTTGGAATTAGTATTTATTCCCTATCTAATTTACCATTAAACACAGAATATTACTGATAACCTCTTAGATGGGAGAAGAATGTATTTATTCTCTATAGTTACCACCTCATGATGTGGATGAGTCACAAAACTTTGGGAGGTGGATTTGTGGGTCCAAATACTTTCTATTACTGCAGACACAAATTCATATTTTAATGTATATATGATATGGTTAGGAATTGATGTCTGATCCTCTTCTCTTACTGATATGTGTTGACAAATTTAGTTTTTGGTTATGTGATATAATGCATATCCTGGTGTTAGAGAAGAAATATGGGCATATTCTAGACCTCTATATACATCCATTATGTATTGATGGTTCATTTGTGTGGGGGTAGAGATATTTATCTGAATATTGTTTATAACTAGGATATGCTTATTTTTTTTATCTATTTGATAACATATTTGGTTAGTGGTTCTTATACTAGTGAGTATGGATTACCATTTTTTCATTAGATGAAACATTATTTGACTAATGTTATTCATATGAATATACATGAATTTGTATCTACATGTACTTGATTTAAATTATGCTGGACTGATGGGATTCATATGCATTTGTATGGATATATATCTTCATGTATATATCCTTCCTATTTAGATAATTGGCTTCATATTGGTGGGTATGGTTTTGTATCATCCCATAATTCACCATCATATTTGACTGATTTTCATCATGTGAATTCATAGGAATATGCATCTTACCATATCTGGATACACCCTATTTGGATGAAAATATTCATGTACATCAATAAGGATATGAACCTACCTATAGTTGATGACCTTATTTTCACAATGGGCTTGGTGAGAAGTAACAGTAAATTGTGTATGCTTGTAATTTTCCTTCATATTTAAAAAAAAGGCTTCATAAAAGGGATAATGAATATACATCTTTTATAGTGTTCCATAGTATTTTCATGGTGGTAATCTTCACTTGGATTGAGATTGAGGAAATTCAGATGATTATCTGGTATTCACCCTTTATCGGATGCCTTGGAGACTGGGGTCCATTTGACTTCCCGTAGGTCCCATGAGGATGTATCCACTTCATGGTGAGGATGTGGGGAAACAAGAAATTTTAGATGATTATTTATAGATTTATTTCATTGGTCGGACCCCTATTATGCTCGGATGAAGTCATCGGTGATAACATCCTCACCCACCATAAAGAATATGAGGAATTAATGATCATGTTCTAGGGATAGACTCTTGAAATGTTTTGAGATGGATAGTGAATCTCTTTGATTCTAGACCATCGACCCTTTTTGGGTAGATGGTCGGTGGATATTATTCACATGGAGTGAATTAAAACAATCCATGCAGTTTGGGAGAGTACCCTTAGATGGTACTCTCTATTTAGTACATTTGAAACACGACATTGAAGACCCTGGATGGTCCATGGCATCCATGGATTTTCTGAGGACCCAAATGGTGCAGTGGATGATGAGAGTCTCTATGAAAGCTAGTGATATTCTATTCGATTGAAGAGAGCACTGTATATTTCCTTGAAAATATGTGCTAGATAATGATAAAAATCATCGTTAATGTAGAATCTCTTGACCATATGCGTAATTTATTGTCTCATTTTTTCCTCTTTCAATTTGGATGTGATGGGGCTTGAGGTGGGGTAAAATTTCCTCCATGGTTATAGATTCACGCCTGGTCCCCATTTTTTCCGCTTCAATATTTTATTTGGGTTAGGAAATATATGTTTTGACAAGGAATGGTCCATAAATCATTTTATATCATGTGAAGATAGTTTCATAGTAAAATCATTCACATCTTGTACAACATTGTGTTTCTGATAAAAATTATTTTTCATGGGAGGTTGATTAAAGGGTGTTTAATTGTGTTCAGATGCTAAAATTGGGTACAAAATCTTTCAAATAACTCCCATGGGATTACTCATGGAGTTGAAAACACCCAATATATCTCACATACATAATTCATGGACCTAAATTCCAATTGTTTCTATTCATTGGGAAATAAGGCCAATCACACTTAATGTATCAAATTGGTTGAGGGGATGGGAAATCGGTCCCCTCACACCCTTTTAAGGGTATCTTTTTCATATTCCAAGACATTATTATATATTTTTGATATGAAAATGAGTACTCTCTTCCTTACCAAGTGTTTATATTAGGGATTACAGTAATGTAATGATTGATCATTAATACACAAGTGTTTAAAATCATTTGTATATATATAATGTTATCCATCAATGATACCCATTTATGGAAGGATTAGATATTATATGGTTGTTCATAAGTGTGATTCTATTTTTGAGCACTTTGGTGAGGTCACTAGGGTTTTCTATCACCCAAGGATGAAGTGCACTGTGTTGCATTTGTTGTCAATGTGGCATGAAGTTTTCTAGGAATGAATGGAAGTCAAGGAATGTCACGATGTGATTGACAAAGGTTGTGATGGTGTTGGTGATGAATGGAGAATGGCCATGGTACTAAGATGCGTGTCACTTAGGAGATTCACTAAGTGGCATAGGAGATGTGGTTGAAACATTCTCTAGTAAAATCAGACGATTGATGAGCTGATCTTTAAGTTCAAAGAACTTGTATCCTGATGATACAATGTCACAACATTGATTGAAGACCATGCATTGTCTTCACAATGCATGAGGAGATTAAAGTGATCCATCCACAACTTCTAAGTGGATGAAGTGGATTAATGAAGTCCATGCACTAACACTTAGTGCATGTGAATGTGAAGAAGATCCAATTGATCTATGATTGGATCAATGAAGATCATTGAATAATTATTTGATTCAGGAGCTCAGTTGATGAAGAACCTTCGGGATTTCCATTCCTAAGTGATGAATAAATGTTGAATAGAATTGGAGGAATTCTAATGAAGAAGAAGAAATAAAGAAGAGTAAATGAAGAGGAAGATGGATTGAAGTGGCATTTGCCATTTTATACTGGGAGTACTTTGTTTTCTAAACAAATTCTTTATCATTTTCCTTTGCCAAAAAATATGGCCAGCCAAGGCACCTTGAGGGTTCAACCCCAAGGCATGGGCGCTAAGGCACCACGCCCATAGGGGAACCTGTGGGGCGAGCCAGGGCGGCAGGGCGCGCACCCAAGACACCGTATGGGCGCCTGTGGCATGCCCGGAGGAGCGCGGCAGGGGCCGTGTATAAGCCCCCGAGGGCACGCGGTGGTGAAGCCCGCGCACCCGAGGAAGCATAGTGGGCGCCAGTAGCGCGCCCGCAGGGAGCAGAGAGTGGGCGCAGACCGCGCCCGTAGGGAGAACACGGTGCGGGGAGGAATCGTGGAGGGAGAAGTTCAACTGAGGGGTTGAGGCTGCGCTAGGGTGATAAAGCGCGGAAAAACAGCGCGCCGATTCGATGTGGGACGCGGAAATTTCACCCGGGACAGATCTGAGCCGTCCGTCTCATCCCGCGCTGGATCGCAGCCGCTCATCTCATCTGTCGCGCGCCGCGATTTAATCCGGCCGTCCGATGTATCTCAAACGCTTGATCCGACGGCTCCCGGCTCGTCTCCTTCGTCGAGCTCGACTGCTGCCACCCGCGAGCTCCGTTCGAACAAGAGGCCTCCCCGACGACAGAATTTGAGTTCCCGGCCATCTCCGATCAAGCCGAAGAGTCCATTGGGATCGTCTCGACGCACTGAACTGATCCATGCTTAAAAATACACTTGCATGCAATGTTTGGAGAGTTTTGAGGTTCGGCCGAAGCAACCGAAGGTGCGAGGCCATTCGGTGTTGATGCTTTGCATGGATTGGGTTAAAAAAAGGCCATGCGTACGTTTCCATGCACATGAATGAAGAGGAAAATAATGAAGGAAAAGAACCCGCGTGAAACAGAGGAGAAACAAGATTTTGGAAATCTTGAAAACCCGAGATATTCGGGAGTTTGAATTTATATCCCACGCGGATGAACCGAGGCCCTCTGCCTATATAAAGAGAGGCCGAGCCCTCGAGGATGCTTGCTGATGTGCTGAAACTTTGAAGATCTGTGGGTGCTCTCTGCCTCACGAAGAAAGGAGCCCCGTGCACACTTGCGCGGCTGACGTACTGGTGCCACCTGAGGCCCGAAGGTCCCCTACGCGCATCACTTGCGCGTCAGGAAGAGCTCTCCCTGCCCGCATACTTGCACGGCAGGAGAAGCTTGCGCACCCAAGGTGCTCTTGCACTCTTGAGGCTTGCTCAACCCGAGCCACATCTTTTTGCGCGCTCAAGGTTGGTTGAGGCTTGCGCGGCCCTTGCGGCTTGGCACCTTGCACGGCAGTAGTGAAGAAGAGAATGTTGCTTGCCTCTGTGAAGAATAGTGGCCTCACCTAGCGCGCCTCCCTTGTGTGCATAGTAAAGGGAATACCATATCCAGTGTGTGTTCTTAGTGCAACATGAAGATGAAGTGCATTACATACCTACTGGTTGTGTGATAAGTGAGGAGGAAAGCCACATCAAGTCAAAGACATACATCCTAGTCGTGAGTGTGCAAGAAGAGGAGGAAGACCGAGGCCATGCCTTGGTTGTGCCAAATTGAAGAACACACCTTGTGTGTGCATTTGAAGAAGAGGCAGTAGCCTTGGGTGTGTGCAAGAAGAGAAGGAAGGCCGAGCCTTTGTGCTTGTGTGCCAAGAAGACAAGAACACCTACGGGCAGTGGCTTGTGCAAAGAGGGAGAACCCGAGGCCTTTAGTTCCTTGTGTGTTCACACTTTGAAGAACAAAAAAAAAGAACAAATTGTGTGTGCAAATTGAAGAAGTGGCCGAAGGCTATGTGTGTGCACAAGAAGTGTGTGCTCACTTAGAAGAAGAGGAGAAGACTCACACAAAGTATAACACACATTTAAGTGTGTAATCAAAAGGAACAAAATGTGTGAAGGACAAGAAGAAGGTGTGTGCTTAAAGTGACTACACCCTTTGAGGGTTTATTGCACCAAGAGGAGAAAGAGGAGAGTGCATGCATGCATGCATGCACATGCACACGTGAACAAAGCCAAATCTGGTTGTGTGCATTTGAGTTGACCAAGACCGGATGTTCTTGAAGAGAATTGAGAAGGCCATGCAGTCAGTGCATGAGGATTCAAAGTTGCCATGAATTCAGTGCATGAAGTTGAAGTGATGTGAGACTGGACCAGAATGAAGTTAAAGATATCAGTTGTCTGAGTATTCAGTAGTTGAAGAGAGAAGCCAGGTCATCCTGAGAAGAAGGAGATAAAGCCTGAGCAAGACGAGAAGACCCGATCATCACAAGTGATCAGAGGTACAGAGCAAGGCCAGCAGTCTTTATCCCAGACTGCTGAAGATACTTGAAGAAGCTTAAATAGAAGAAGAGCTGCTCATGTGACTCGAGGAGCCAGGAGAAGACCCTGTGGGACTCAGGGAGAAGAAGTCTTCAGTGGGATTCTGGAGCAGGCCAGTGGGACTCTGGTAACACTGTGTGAAGCAGTATAAAGACCCTCCTCTGGGACTCAGGAGAGATACGGTGGGAAGCTGTATCGACCATTGTAATACTAACAGATTATAATGGGAGAATCCATGCTGGGAGAGCATGGCAAGGATGTAGGCCTTTGGTGCCGAACCTTGTAAATCCTTGTGTCCAGTGCCTTTACATTTACTGCATCATTCGTGGAAAGGTGAGAGATACAAGAAGAGTGGATCGAGGCTTTAACCAGCCATAGAGGTTTAATTGATTAAGAATCAATTAGTAAAAAGTTTTAAAGGATCACTGATTCACCACCTCCCCCTCTCAGTGATTCACACTGATCTGGGAACTTCAATTGGTATCATAGGGTGGTTGCCTCTAAAAGATCCAAGAGAGTCTATATGGAGTGCAGATTTGAGGAAATGAAAGAACAGCCTCAAATGGAGATATCTGCCAAGACTCTGAAAAACAGAATGAAGAAATAGGCAAAGAAGATGAAGAAGAAGGTTGTTGCAATCAGAGAAACTCCTTCTATGGAAAGAAATGTGAAAGTCACATCAGATGACAATTCCTTTTATCATTCTTTTGATGAAGCCTACTCTAGCTGTGATGAATATGGAAGGAACAATGATCTTCTAAATGCAATCAAATATCTTCAGAAGACAGTCCCCAAGGAAGTGGCAATGTGTATAGCTACAGGCCTCCTTGATCTTCAAGAAGAAAAATTACAGCTAGAAGATGAAGCCAATTCTCTGGAAGTCCAATTGGCTAAAAGGGTTGGCATAACCAACACTCTCAGAAAGCTGGTGAAGGCTAAAGATGAAACTGTTTCTCTTTGCAATGAAAGATATGAAGACACTGCTGAAGAATTGCAAAGAAGCCTTTCTGAGAAAGAAATCTTTATGATAATAATCAAAGAAGTTTTCCATGCACTGGAGAAGTTGCACAAAGTTTCAATGAATGTCAGAGATGCTCAACTTGAAGAAAAAGTAAACAGGGTAAAGGAGCTTGACAATTCATTACAAGAAATGAAGAAGGTGCATGAAGACCAACTAGAACAGCTGAAAGAAAATTGGGAAGGAAGGCTAAGAACTGTTGAGGATGATAATAACTCCCTCAATATGAAATGCTTAGAACTAGAGGTGATATTGAAAAATCTGCAATCACCCAAAGCTTAAGCCTCCCATTCAGCTGAAAGGAGAAATGTTGCTACTCAAGTATGCATTGAGCAGGATGATTCTAAAAGAAAGACATCCTCTAATGAAAGGGCAACATCTTCTAAAAAGAAGGTACCATCCATACCATCTTGTACTCATGCTTCTAAAAGTGTTTCTACTAAAAGTGCAGGATGGAAGAATGAATCCAAACAAGTATGGATGAAGACAGTGAAGACAGAATGCTCTCCTAAAACAACACAGCAAGTCAAGAAAAGTACCCAACAATCAGAAGGACTGAAGAGGTCAATATTTGTGGGTCAATGTTGGTGTTGTAAAAAGTATGGGCATTGTGCAAAGGATTGTTGGTATAATCCACTGAATGCCAAAGCACAGAGGAAGCCCATGCCAAGGGGGAGCAAGCCAGAAGAAAAGAAACAGCATCCACAGGTCTAGAGATATCTGTTTATTGCAAATAGATTTGGATTACTTGGCAACATCTGGGATGATTGCAAAAGTGGTCAAAAAGATACATGTCAGTCTCCAACTGTATCCAGAGCTCAAAAGAAGAAAAGATCACAGAACCTGGCTCAAAAAGATTCCTTGGGAAGCAAGAAGAAAGTAGAAAATGCTCCCAAGAAGTGTTTGAGAAATGAAGAGAAGTCCTTGGAGTCTGAGTCCAAGAAGGGTGATGCATCCAGAAGGACCACGAAGAAGTGCTTCTACTGTGGAAAGAATGGCCATACCATGGATCTTTGTAAACAAGCCATGAAATTTAATAGAAGCCAACTGCACTCAAACAGACAATCAATCCAGAAGAATCAGAAGGGATTGGTTGAAAATAAGTTGCCTAGGAAAGGTGGCTTAACAGTATCAAAAGAACCATGTGGGATTTCCAAAACTGAGGCCTCACTTCCAAATGACTTGTTAGTCATATGGCCTAATCAGTTGCAACTTGCCAGAGAACTACAAAGAGCTGAAGATGAAGCACTGGTAGTAGCTAAGGCAAAAGGGAAGAAGAACATTTCACATGAAGATCAAGTTCTGTGTGTGAGGTGCAATCAAGCTGGACATACTAGTGATAAATGCATGATATTCATTCCAGCTCAGAAGGGATTCTTCAAAAGAATGAAGATTGCACGAGGAGACTCTAGTGCTCATAAGGCACCTAGAAATACAGGAGTCACACACAAAGAAGTTAAAGAGGTGTTGAGATCCACACCAGTACAAACATCATTGAAGATCAAATGTGCAAGTGTGAAGAATGGTGAAAATGGGATATCTCGGTTGAGAGAATCTTCTCAACCTTGTTGTTCACATTGATGAACCAAGGAGGTTCCATCTTATTCCCTTATACACTTGTATTTACATGTGCTAACATTGTAGGGAATTGAAGATGATGATCATTCTCATCTGGAGAGTGGTTTGGACAGAATGGAGTGCACCCCTTGAGGGGGAGCAAATCTGAAGAAGATGATGTTCTGAGATTAATATCATCTTAAGAAAATGGATGAATGGGGCAGCTTTATCTTTGCACCTGAACTTTCTAATGAGTTTTGTGAAGTTGTGCAGGATTCAGCAATTCATTGAATATCTGAAAAAAAATCAAACCCTAAGCATGATCTCACATGTGTAGAGAATTGTGGATAGCATTGAGTATCTTGGTTACATCACTCTTGTTTTCTACACCGGGTTAGCCCAAGTAGACTTAGAGTTGATTTACTAAAGGTTCTTTTCTAAAGAATAACATGTGGCATCATCCCTCTCTTAGTGATTTTCAAGAAGATGCTATTCAAAGGAAGGAAGATATTTTTGAAAGTGAACCACACCACACCTTTGCATTTGATTTCCAATAAGGGGTAGAAAATATTGGCACACATATTGACCCATTCATATGTGCTGAAGTGGTGTATTGACAACAAATACAAAGGGGGAGATTGAAGTGCACTGTGTTGCATTTGTTGTCAATGAGGCATGAAGTTGTCTTGGAATGAATGGAAGTCAAGGAATGTCACGATGTGAATGAAAAAGGTTGTGATGGTGTTGGTGATGAATGGAGAATGGCCATGGTACTAAGATGCGTGTCACTTAGGAGATTCACTAAGTGGCATAGGAGATGTGGTTGAAACATTCTCTAGTAAAATCATACGATTGATGAGCTGATCTTTAAGTTCAAATAACTTGTATCCTGATGATAAAATGTCACAACATTGATTGAAGACCATGTGTTTCATTTGTTGTCAATGAGGCATGATGTTGTCTTGGAATGAATGGAAGTCAAGGAATGTCACGATGTGAATGACAAAGGTTGTGATGGTGTTGGTGATGAATGGAGAATGGCCATGGTACTAAGATGCATGTCACTTAGGAGATTCACTAAGTGGCATAAGAGATGTGGTTGAAACATTCTCTAGTAAAATCAGACGATTGATGAGCTGATCTTTAAGTTCAAAGAACTTGTATCCTGATGATACAATGTCACAACATTGATTGAAGACCATGCATTATCTTCACAATGCATGAGGAGATGAAAGGGATCCACCCACAACTTCTAAGTGGATGAAGTGGATTAATTAAGTCCATGCACTAACACTTAGTGCATGTGAATGTGAAGAAGATACAATTGATCTATGATTGGATCAATGAAGATCATTGAAGAATTATTTGATTCAGGAGCTCAGTTGATGAAGATCCTTCAGGAATTCCATTCCTAAGTGATGAATAAATGTTGAATAGAATTGGAGGAATTCTAATGAAGAAGAAGAAATAAAGAAGAGTAAATGAAGAGTAAGATGGCTTGAAGTGGCATTTGGCATTTTATACTGGGAGTACTTTGTTTTCTAAACAAAGTCTTTATCATTTTCCTTTGCCAAAAAATATGGCCAGCCAAGGAACCTTGAGGGTTCAACCCCAAGGCATGGGCGCTAAGGCACCACGCCCATAGGGGAACCCGTGGGGCAAGCCAAGGCGGCAGGGCGCACACCCAAGACACCGCATGGGCGCCTGGGGCACGCCCGGAGGAGCGCGGCAGGGGCCGTGTATAAGCCCCCGAGGGCACGCGGTGGTGAAGCCCGCGCACCCAAGGAAGCATAGTGGGCGCCAGTAGCGCACCCGCAGGGAGTAGAGAGTGGGCGCAGAGCGCGCCCGCAGGGAGAACACGGTGCGGGGCGGCACCGTGGAGGGAGAAGTTCAACTGAGGGGTTGAGGCGACGCTAGGGTGATAAAGCGCGGAAAAACAGCGCGCCGATTCGATGTGGGACGCGGAAATTTCACCCGGGACAGATCTGAGCCGTCCGTCTCATCGCGCGCTGGATCGCAGCCGCTCATCTCATCTGTCGCGCGCCGCGATTTAATCCGGCCGTCCGATGTATCTCAAACACTTGATCCGACGGCTCCCGGCTCGTCTCCTTCGTCAAGCTCGACCGCTGCCACCCGCGAGCTCCGTTCGAACCAGAGGCCTCCCCGACGACAGAATTTGAGTTCACGGCCATCTTCGATCAAGCCGAAGAGTCCATTGGGATCGTCTCGACGCACTGAACTGATCCATGCTTAAAAATACACTTGCATGCAATGTTTGGAGAGTTTTGAAGTTCGGCCGAAGCAACCGAAGGTGCGAGGCCATTCGGTGTTGATGCTTTGCATGGATTGGGTTTAAAAAAAAGGCCATGCGTACGTTTCCATGCACATGCATGAAGAAGAAAATAATGAAGGAAAAGAACCCGCGTGAAACAGAGGAGAAACAAGATTTTGGAAATCTTGAAAACCCGAGATATTCGGGAGTTTGAATTTATATCCCACGCGGATGAACCGAGGCCCTCTGCCAATATAAAGAGAGGCCGAGCCCTCGAGGATGCTTGCTGATGTGCTGAAACTTTGAAGATCCGTGAGTGCTCTCTGCCTCACGAAGAAAGGAGCCCCCACGCACACCTGCGCGGCTGAAGTCCCGGTGCCACCCGAGGCCCAAAGGTCCCCTGCGCGCATCACTTGCGCGTCAGGAAGAGCTCTCCCTGCCCGCATACTTGCGCGGCAGGAGAAGCTTGCGCACCCAAGGTGCTCTTGCACTCTTGAGGCTTGCTCAACCCGAGCCGCATCTTTTTGCGCGCTCAAGGTTGGTTGAGGCTTGCGCGGCCCATGCGGCATGGCACCTTGCATGGCAGTAGTGAAGAAGAGAATGCTTCTTGCCTCTGTGAAGAATAGTGGCCGCACCTAGCGCGCCTCCCTTGTGTGCATAGTAAAGAGAATACCATATCCAGTGTGTGTGCTTAGTGCAACATGAAGATGAAGTGCATTACATACCTACGGGTTGTGTGCTAAGTGAGGAGGAAAGCCACATCAAGTGAAAGACATACATCCTAGCCGTGAGTGTTCAAAAAGAGGAGGAAGATCGAGGCCATACCTTGGTTGTGCCAAATTGAAGAACACACCTTGTGTGTGCATTTGAAGAAGAGGAAGTAGCCTTAGGTGTGTGCAAGAAGAGAATGAAGGCCGAGCCTTTGTGCTTGTGTGCCAAGAAGACAAGAACACCTACGGGCAGTAGCTTGTGCAAAGAGGGAGAACCCGAGGCCTTTAGTGCCTTGTGTGTGCACACTTTGAAGAACAAATTAAAAGAACAAATTGTGTGTGCAAATTAAAGAAGTGGCCGAAGGCTATGTGTGTGCACAAGAAGTGTGTGCTCACTTAGAAGAAGAGGAGAAGACTCACACAAAGTATAACACACATTTAAGTGTGTAATCAAAAGGAACAAAATGTGTGAAGGACAAGAAGAAGGTGTGTGCTTAAAGTGACTACACCCTTTGAGGGTTTATTGCACCAAGATGAGAAAGAGGAGAGTGCATGCATGCATGCATGCACATACACACGTGAACAAAGCCAAATCTGGTTGTGTGCATTTGAGTTGACCAAGACCGGAAGTTCTTGAAGAGAATTGAGAAGGCCATGCAGTCAGTGCATGAGGATTCAGAGTTGCCATGCATTCAGTGCATGAAGTTGAAGTGATGTGAGACTGGACCAGACTGAAGTTAAAGATATCAGTTGTCTGAGTATTCAGTAGTTGAAGAGAGAAGCCAGGTCATCCTGAGAAGAAGGAGATAAAGCCTGAGCAAGACGAGAAGACCTGATCATCACAAGTGATCAGAGGTACAGAGCAAGGCCAGCAGTCTTTATCCCAGACTGCTGAAGATACTTGAAGAATCTTAAAGAGAAGAAGAGCTGCTCGTGTGACTCGAGGAGCCAGGAGAAGACCCTGTGGGACTCAGGGAGAAGAAGTCTTCAGTGGGATTCTGGAGCAGGCCAGTGGGACTCTGGTAACACAGTGTGAAGCAGTATAAAGACCCTCATGTGGGACTCAGGAGAGATACGGTGGGAATCTGTATCGACCATTGTAATACTAACAGATTATAATGGGAGAATCCATGCTGGGAGAGCATGGCAAGGATGTAGGCCTTTGGTGTCGAACCTTGTAAATCCTTGTGTCCAGTGCCTTTACATTTACTGCATCATTCTTGGAAAGGTGAGAGATACAAGAAGAGTGGATCGAGGCTTTAACCAGCCATAGAGGTTTAATTGTTTAAGAATCAATTAGTAAAAAGTTTTAAAGGATCACTAAATCACCCCCTCCCCCTCTCAGTGATTCACACTGATCTGGGCACTTCAAAGGAGACAAAAGATATTTATATGTCAGGATGGAACCCATAATATTTTCTTAATATGAATCACCAAGAGAGGAAATAGAACCAGTGTAGTTTAGTTCCACTTAATTGTGTACATCAACATTTTGGTAAAGTCACAAGGACCCAATCATGTAGTTTAACATAGTATAGGAAGGACAACGAGGGGAATGGTGCCTGCTCAAGAATGGTGTAGAACATATACCAAGGCAACCTGAGGTACCTGAAAGAAATTCAGTATCTTTGGTAAGTATGATCCTATCATGGAAGTGGACTAGATAATTTTTTATTATATTTGAGTTATGGGTTTGGACCTTAGGGAGGCTTCATTCATATCCTAGTTAGTTGGGAATCAAATCCCTCACATTTCACTTCATTATTGTATTACACATGGAAGTGGAACAAATAGATGTCATGGTTGGGGATTACACTCAAAATGATTCCCGTCTTGTGCTTATTCATTGGGAATTCTCCCCTTTGAATGTTTTGGTTTGGTTTCGGGATTTTGATATATAGGAGGCCCATTTGATATTCAAATCTGGGGCTTACATCTATTTTGAATGACCAGTTGAGAATATTTAAATGGGGATTGTACCATATGGGAGTCCCATTTTATGGGACATGATTGGGGATAATACAATATTGGAGTCCCATATTATGGTTGGGATAATGTGTATTTCATGATCCCCAATAACCTCTAATATCATTCGAGTCTTCTCGTTGTGATAAAAAAGTGGAGGTAGAAGGTCTAAAAATCACTTGATCCCCTCCAACTAGTAATGGAAAAGATTATGAAGCCCAAAAGTTGAGGGAGATGTCTTTGTGTGTTCCCATCCAATCATAAAAATTGATTTCAAGGATAGTATCATTTTTTGATCATTCCATATATTTCTTTGGCATAGGTGAAGAAGAAAAAACGTGTTTCCTCCCACAAGAAAGGCAAGGGGCTTACCTAATGAGGAGTGTCCTTCTTATGATGTTTCATTGGTAATAAGAACCTTTGATGGTTGTGGGATGTCTTTAGGGATTAAATTATATAGATAGCCTATTAAATATTTTATTTTTGGGGTTAAATATATGGAGATGTACCATTTGAGAAGATATGAATGTGGATTATAACATATTGGAGGCCCATTTGAGCGTACATGATTAGATCGTATACCATATGGGAGTCCCATTTTATGTTTTTAATCATACAAATCTCATGGTTGAAACTAATCACTATTCCCACGTGAGTCATGTTCGGTGTGAGAAACAAGATGAATCAGTAGATATAAAAATCACATGATACACTCATTATTCTCTTGAAAAATATGTTGAATCCCATAGGGAGAGGGTGTAGTCTTTATGTTTTCCTACCCCTCTACTATTTTTGTATACATGATATTTATATTTGGTGATCTATCTGGATATATCCTAGTAAGATGCAAAGAGGGGTAAAAGTTCCACCTCCTCCAAGATTGGATTGGGGATTACATCAGAAAGAGTTCCCTAATGTTGGATCTAAGGAGGTGGTTCTCATTCTGTGTTAAAGGTAAGGCCATCATGATCCTAAAACTCTATGTGTAAATTGGTGTGGTAACATGACCACCCTAATGTCAGAACCCAGGTTACCATGTAAATGTAAACTAGATGATATTTCAAGGATCCACCTTACTATAATGATTACCCACCTGACTCTACTTTCCGTGTTTAAATTACACAAGATGATATCTTTATGTGACTAATGATTTTATAACACTTGGCAGGTGTCTACGCAAGAGAACTTAGACAGATGTTATTACACTAGATCACGAAGTGGACAACTTTGGGACTGATGACATGATGGAAAAATGATGGGAGTTGGAGTGTTGATTGAACTTGGATGTCCCATTATATATAAAAAGTTTTTGTACTGGATGGGTTTACCTCTGCATATCATACTTCTATGTGGTTGATGGAACCATCCATGATGTGTCTCGCTACATGGACATAGGTTCTTCCCTTATAGCGTGTTTCTTTACAGGCCCATGATATGTTAATTTAGAATTTTCTTACACTAGGCTGAGTTCTGTCGATGTCTAATTTTTCTACATAGGGAAAGGTTCAACCCACATAGAATTTTTTTGTACGAGGTTCAAATCAACAACAGGGGATATCCATTAAACCCCACAGGGTGGCCCAAAAAGGGGTTTTGAATTCGTCGATGGGTAATTGATTTTCTATTCCCTCTTAAATGTTATATATTGATTGTTACATATTGGGAATCATCGAAGGGGATCTAGTATTTCTAGTTCCTTGAACTCTAATTGGTTTAGTCTCCCTGGAAACATCAACCCATACATGGTCCCCTTTCAGGGTCCATTTATTATAGTAGAGTGGAACCATATATTGGCATATCCATTCATCCATTGTGGGATATTGGCCTCTTTTTAGGAGACAATGCAAGGATATACAGGAAATAAATGAATCAGTTAGTGGGATCATTGTTCTTAGAAGGGATCATCCTTTTCAGGGACAAAATCATCACCTCATCCCAAAAACTAAATAGTTCATGTGGTGGACATCATTTTCATGGATGAAATTACTGCCTTGTTACCTCAAACGACTTTGAAATTGTTTTGAGGTCCTTTAGTACCCCATCCTTCCCCGAACTATTTTTTGTAGACACATTATGAAATATAGGAATTCCATGCCAAGTGGATGTCTGCAAAGAAATTTGTGCTTTATGATCCCATCCCTTTGCATATTTTCCTCAATCATTTTTTAGGTTTCATTTTATGCCCTTAAATATCATGATATAATTCACTTCTTAAATGTAGTGTTTTCCATACCCAATATTAATAAATGATTCGTAAAAATAAAATTAATTAGGTTTCACTGATTTTATGAATTTAAAGAATAGAATAGTGAACAAATCATTTCCTCTGAAATATTTAATCTATAGTGAATGTTATAAAATGTTCAAGTATAATTCATTCCTAGATGATACTTTAGATAGAGTCAATGTGAACGAATCATCATACCCCAGGGAAATTATTATAGTTGTTAGCATGTAGGATCCATCATAGGCTATTATTGGGAAACAACCTATAACTTTTGACAGTCTTCCAATGTGTTTTTTCATCAATTTGTGGGACAGTTCATTGGTATTAAGACACCACTACATTCATTATTTCTATTGGAAATAAAAAATTTCATTGCATAAAATATACATAGTTTATCTCCATGATAGGGGTCTTGAATCATAAAAATATATAAATTCTATAAATTCATTGGTGATTTTTATGTTCCATATATTTATTTATTTATTAGTACTATGCTCTGAAAATCTAGAATCAAAATGGGATATCTCTTCTCAAACAATTTCTTCACCCTATCAACTTGAGGAGTGGGATAAGAGGTTAGACTCTAAAATAATTTATCACTCTAATCACATTGAAAACATTTTAAGTCTAATAACCAAGAAGGTTCCCACAATTGAGGAGGGTTTTTTATGCAATGATGCCACTTTTAGATGAATATAGATTTCAAATTCTCTTTCCAATGTAGGATTCCCATAGGATGGATTATAGTCATGGTAATATATTTTAATTAGATATAATTATTCTCGATGTAATTCTAGTTGTCAGATAACTAAAACTGACAAGGAAGACAACAATGGTATTCATATAATTCTTTCTCCCACAACATAGGATGGGACCAATCATGGTTTCTTGGTCGTTGCACCAGAAACCTTGCACAATGGAGCCGACCCATGTCTGAATCTTTATCAGAGAAGAGGGTTTCACCCCTATATTTGAGATAGTTGGGTGGAGGGGCTATCACAATGTGATACTTCAATCATAGGATGTGTTTTTGGATACTATTTACATCCCGCATCTTTGTTGTTGAGAAATTTATTTGTTTCAAAGATGAAGGTAGTTTTAGCAAGTTAGTTAATATCTCTTCATCTATATATTTTATTTTTATAATAAAGGATTCCATTTCTACATCATTTTACTAATTATTAAAATTATATACATTTATATATTTAGTTATTTTTTTATAAATCATTTTTTACATATTTGTAATATATTTATATTTATTTATATATTATTATATAGTAATATGTAAATACCGATTTATATAATTTCCTAAATAGAACTATTCAAATTGAAATATTATTGATAACTATTGCTGTTTGTAAATAATTATTAATTTAATTATTTTTAAATTATTTTTATATTCTTTTATATCATTTAGAATTTTTTTATTTATAATTATATTCATTTTTGTATATAACTAAACATTTCTATAAATAATTATATATTTTTTAAAATTAATTTTTAATTTATATAGATAGTAATATTTTACTTATAATTAAAAAATTCAATGTACATAAAAATTAATTTTCTTTTTTATATTCAAACATTTAAATATATGTATATAAAATAATTTTAAATAATAAAAAATCAACATACTTAAATTATAAATCTGTATATATATAATTATTAAAAATATTAATTTTTATTTTAAATCTATATAATTAATAATATGTTGGCTAAATATTTATACTTTTATACTTTTCATGTTGTTGATAAAAAAGTATTATATTATTATATTTTATTATATATATATATTCTTAAATTAATAATATTTTATTATTAATAAAATTATTATTGAATGTTAGTTTAATGTAAATTAGAAATATAGTGAAAATAATCATCTATAAACTAAAATATAGTTATTCATATTTAAATATAAGTCTAAATTTTGATAATATTATATATCTATTAGATTATATAACCAATAAATTTGATTCTACTAGAATGGAGGGAAATAGTATTTTCCGTTGTGGGATTACTATAGCTGCTTATCTCTCTAAAAATGGGTCAGGCTTCTCTTCCACTCCCTTCAAGGATATCATATTTGGATGTCCCTATGACATGGGTAATATTTATCATGTTAAATCCTTCATATATGAGATCTCAAAATGATTGGAAATAGGTAAGGAGTTTATTAACACTTGATTTTTCTTACCAAAGGGTTCTGAATGATATATTATTGGTGACATGGAAGCACACCTCTAAAACATTTGGGGATATTTTAATTTGAAATGTGTCTCCTAATGTCATTGTTTCTTTTATGTTATTTTCCTCTCCACATAATTGTGGTTGGATCATCATGTTTTAGATTCGTATCATTTAATCCAACTATTCTACATATCCATGACTGGCATCACTACATCAGTCCATTGTAGGTATGGTATGCCTTTGTTCAAGAATAGGTTTGGGTTCACTGAATAAACTGGATACATTTGAAGCCATTAGTTTTTCATGAAAATATATTATCAAATAGAATAACATAAAAATGTATACGATAAAATAGATACCGATGAAGGTGAATTATGATCATTTCCAAGTAGAATCAGACTAGATTTATAATCTAGTTAATAAAGTTACTATGTCAACATATGATGATGAATTTGATCTGAGGATTGAGTTTCAAATAATCCCTTCTTTTTTCGATTGATGTGTTACTAGACATGATAATCTGAATTTCCAAAGAACTATGTTTTTGTCCTTCTATTATGATAGTGAAATGAAGAGATTCGATCATTTTAAAAAATAAACAATTACGAAACCCATAAATTCCAATTTTTGTTTCGACTTGGTAGGGTGAGATACAGACTAATGGGCATGTGTGATAAAGATACCATACATTAATGTGTTTCTTTCCAGTGATGGATTCACTCAAACTAAGAATATATATCTTGATTTTGACTCTAATTGTAGGGATCTCTCTATTTGATCCCCTCTGGCTACTACAGTTCTAAGATTCTTATCCTGATGAATGGGTATGCACAACATAGAAATTCATAACCATAGATAAGATGGAAATTTATTTATAAATATATGGTTTAATACCCCGATCTTATCCATCCTGTAGGTGTAGATGATGAGACTAATATTTCATGAAAAAAAAAATATTGGTGGATATTGCATCTAAAGTGGTAATTTTGAAGATAATGAATCATAATGGTAAATGTAAAAAATATTTTCAACGTAGGAAAATTGATTTACTGTATGAAAGTAATCATTTTTCTGATTGGAAATCCGAATAAGAGTATACCGTTTATGAATAAGTTAATAATAAACTATTAAACGAAAATTCTTAACCAATGAACAATGGAAATGGGAAAAAACTATGATGGAGGTTGCTATACTAAAAAATATATATTCTCTTGTCCTTAATGAATTTATTTCTTATTTATCAAATGGATTGACAACTGGTACTCTAAAGTGATCCAAACTGAGCAAGAAATCTATTTAAATCACTACATGAAAGTATAGTGGAGTGGATGATGATAATTTATTAGTAAGAACTCATCATAAAGCCACATTTCTTGGGATTTCAACAAATCAGTCCGCAAGTCAAATTATTTAGTTTAACCCTCTTATGGATATATTTGAACTCTCTCATGGTCAATTTCTCAACATTGTTGTTCATTTGTAAATGGGAATCTCAACTTCTTGTAGAGTAAGAGAAAATAAAGCTATATGATAAGGATGGTTTCCCTCCTCAATTATCATTACACCTAAAAAATACTTATGTCACCATTTGTATGTCAACTAAGTTGGAATGTGATGAGGAAAGTCATCACAATTCCAATATAAATATCCCATTGGAGGACCAATACTGTGAAAGGATTCCTAAATATATTTTGGATGATTTTTTTGATTTTTTTGAGTCACAGGTGGATTATCAATTTGAAAAAATGTTCCCAAATCATTTTTTCCTCACATACTATATCAACTTCTTGAAATTGATACCCATCATCCTTGAAGAATGTTTCTGAGATAATTATTTGTTAAATTATCATTATCTGTCATGGAAATTTAGGATATAATCTATGATGTAATATATCATTTAATCATCATTATATGATGATAATGAGCTACCTCTGAAACCAATAACATAGAGGGGTGATCATTATTTGTGGGGTATAGGTTTATATCTTTTGAACATAAGATCTAGAGGGAAACAGAAGTGGCATCTCTTGTGTTTTCTCATTTATTTGGTAATTGTTTCCCCACATGAGCCCATTTATATCATCTACATTCATTATTATTTTTCATCAAAATAAGGGTTTCATGCATAACTTATTCTAAAATAGTATTATATAAATTTATATAATTATTTATTTCTTTAAAATCATTTATATTTTAATGTAATTTTTAATATATTTAAATTAATTTATATTTTTCCATTAATATATTTATATTATAATACATAATTAATCATTTATATAATTGATGATATTTTTAAAATAATACTATTAATATTGTAAGAACCCGTGTTTTGAGCCTATAAGACTTTGCAATTTTCTTGATATTATTCCAGAGCAGGGCGTTCAGACGACGTGTGATTTCGAGCCCCAGTGCGGCCCGAATTAAATTTTATGTGTGTTTACAATGGACATGCCTAATAAACAGAATAACTCCAAAACAGTTTCTCATATGGGAAAACCGAGGGCACCGTTGAGTCTGGAGTGTTCTGTTTACCCTAGGAGGGGTGTAACTTTCGTGGGCATTCCCCATATGTGGAAAACGCCACTAGGGGCGTTTTCGTAATTTGGGGGCCCCGGGCGTGAACTTTACAACTTATGAATGGAGGCTCGAATTAAAATTTAAAGACATCCGTTGTGATCAGAACGTAGTTTTATCCATAAAGGCAGCTTAACCTCGACCTCATCGAGAGTCCGGATATGGGCCTACTAGTGGGTGTTTTAAAACTTAATTAATTTTTAATTAATTTTTCTATTTAGAAACACCACCCCCACCCTCTTCTCCCCCTTGTTTTTCTCCCTGGAGCATGTTCTTCCCATCAAGGGAGAACCTCCTTCAAGATTCTCTCTCCCTCTCCAAGGCAGGTGGCGGCTCCGGCAAATCATTGGGGAAGCGTCGGGCTACGCCCCACGAGGCCAGATCGTGTGTTTTTTTATTCTTGCATCTTCATGAAATCAAATTTTAACGAACAAATGCCATTTAATTCTAGAGTGATGTTTATATTTGTGTAGGGCTCAATTCGAGCTCC
Source organism: Viscum album (assembly GCA_963277665.1). NCBI lineage: Eukaryota > Viridiplantae > Streptophyta > Magnoliopsida > Santalales > Viscaceae > Viscum > Viscum album. The sequence goes on from OY728125.1 coordinate 512,469,153, forward strand.
CCAACGATCCTTTCGGATTGAATATTCATGTCTTGGGGTGTCCGGGGTGACACCGGGATATTTTCCGGCCGATTTGCCCCGTTTTACTATGGTTCCAGGGGTTTCATCCGCCTTCAGGTGGTCCGGGATGGTGGCCGGCGGCAGCAGACTCCCCAGTGGTAGCGGCGGGCTCCGCAACGGCGGTAGCAGGCTCCCCAGTTGTGACGGCGGACTCCCCGGCGGTGGCGGCAAGGCGCGACAGGGGTCGCCGCGCGCAACCCCGAGTAAGGAACCGAGTCCCACCGAAGGCCGGTCTCTGTGAGGGACAACAAATGGTCACGAGGGCCGGTCGGTACAGTGGACCGCGGATCAATGGCTAGGCCGCGCTGGAGGGTCGCGGGCCGGCCCAGGTCGGGTGGACTGGCTGGACCAGGCCGGTCCAGCCCTAAGGGGGTTATCCCCCTGTCATTGGACACCCGTATCATTTAATACGGGTGTCAGGTTTTTGTGTCGTCTCCGACAGAACGATCCTCAGATCAAGACATTTATTTTTATATAGTTTGGGGAATTTTCAATTCCCGATATGGGGGATCGGTGGTGTCACACGCTTGTTAAGTACTTCCCCGGGATTCTTCTTTCAGATGGTGCGAACACATCCGGAATCAATTTAAGGCACCATCAGCGGCATTGTGACCCTAGCGTCGAGACAAAGTGGTCCAGGTTTGTTTTAGGTATTGATTCCAGAGTTGAGGAATGGGCCCCACGGGCCGTCTTTTAAGCTGTGAGCAGCGTTGTGTTTCTTTTTCATCAGACGTCTGTTCGGGGAGAATGAGTAGTTGTTTCGGCGTGTTTTTCCAAGATCAATGTGATAGTGCAGATCACCCGAATTCTTTCAGGCCCGAGGTGTGGGCCCCATGAGACGCCGTATGGGCTTAAAGCAGTGTCGAATAACTTTTTCTTCGGGAGTGTGTTTCCAGCGTGTAAGTATTCTATCTCACGTGTTTTCCATGGGAATTATAATGGTGTAATATGTTTATGTGTGTGGAGACTCTTTTGAGATCTGATGAAATATGGTAACATGAAAGGAAATTGGTTTGAGGTTTCTTTGATGCACTCTGACCTGATGCATGGTCCCAATGATAGCGACACCTAGTGATGGCGCAGGTAGCGTGGAGTTATCAGACATGTTCCGGGTTTACCCTCCAATGAGGATTGGTAGTGTGTTACCCATTGACCTTAGGGTTTACCCTCCAGCGCGGCAGGGCAGTGGTTCACCGATTGATTTTATGGTTTACCCTCCAGCTGGTCTTGGCAGTGGGTCACCCAACAACCTTTTAGGGTTTACTCTCCAGAAGGGTTGGGTAGTTGGTCACCCAAAGACCTTTTAGGGTTTACCCTCCAGTAGTCCTGGGTAGTGGGACACTCGACGACCTTTTGGGTTTTACCCTCCAGTTGGGCTGGGTAGTGGGTTACCTGATGACTTCTTTCAGACTCAACCCTTACGATGATGCTAGTCAGTGGCTTTTTCTCTGTGATTATCAGAGAGGGACTTTTGGGGGTACGTTTTAGTGAAGAGGCAGATTTGATGTGTGGGACTGTTGGGAATCAGTAATGGCTACCCTTAGAGCTGTTGGTGACTTAACCTGGGCAGATCGTGGAGAAGGAGATCCAAAAATGAACTTGTTCGGGTTTCTTATTGATCATATATATATAAATATACACACACACTCTCTACTTTTGTTCCCACTCCATGGGTTCAGTTACTATCCTTCAATGAGGGGAAAAGACACCCGGGGTATGCCATGTGCTTTCCGTGTCTAGCTCCCCTTGGTCGGGACGAGTATAATTCCTTTCTTTTGATGTCTTGAGATGCACTCTCTCAATTATACTTTTACACTGTTCATTCTTCTATCTACTTCTCACTATTTTAGTACCTCTGTTGTTTCTCCCTCAAGATTTCGAGGCATCCTACTGAGTATCTTTATACTCACCCATGCTTGTGCTTTTCCCGCACTTTGTGTGCCCTTGAAGACAATGGATAGGTCGATCGAGACTACAGAGAATCATAGAGGACACATGAGCTTGGGCTATGATCAGTGGTCGTAGTATAACTTTAAGTTCTGAGACTCACTAGTTATTTACTTTTGTTTACCTGTTTCCAGGTTGTGGCACCTTTTAGGTTGGGCATGTGATTTCCCCCTTTTTTGTTCAGTATCATTTTAGTACTTTTTAGAACATTACATTTTTCTATTTTGAGTTTGATGCATGACTGTGGTTGGGTTACAGTTTTTTGTCCTTTGGTTTTCATTTTTTACGCTCCACTTCTACATTGAGTGGGCTGTTTGTGTGTGTATAGGCACATAGGCAAAGGCCTCCCCGAGAATGTTATGCCTTTAGCGCTTGTCTTCAGCCCCTGGCCTATGAAGGCTAGCTTGGGGTAGTTTCGGCTCGAGACCAGTAGATTCGGGTCCTGAAAAAGTGGTATCAGAGGTGGTTCATTCCCTGGGGAGTTGTTCGGACGACCCTAAAAAGGAATTGGATAGAATTTAGGGAAATGGTTTCGACGTGTCTCGAGAGCGGCTCTCAGGCCAGGGAGTCCAGTGATGGTATGGGTGGTCGACGTATCTATTCACTAGGACCCTGATAACCCCCTTGTCGACTTGGGATGCTGAGATATTTGTTGCATGGAACATTGGAACAAGCATCCATTAGGATTGAGTCTTTGACTGTCCTTGTTGAGTCATCTCCCATTTGTTATTACTGTTATATATATATATGTTCTCATCTGATTGTGGTAATCCTTGATAATTTTCAGGATTCCCCCATGACAGTAGCCAGCAAGGATACCCTCATCATTTCATGATGAAGACCTGGTGAGCGATGAAGCGTCAGTTCAGGGACCATCACGTGATCCCCTTCCACCCAATGCTTCAGTAGTAGCCCCTCCTCCTAGGGAGCGACAGTTAGTACTGGCATCACAGGCCGAGGTTGAGCACAAGATGAGTGCACTCTGAGACTTTTAGCGTCAGAGACCGCAGAAGTTCCTTGGGGACCCAGATCCCCAGACAGTGGAAGACTGGCTTGAGTCCGTGGACAGACTTTTCAAGATGTTATGAAAACCATTTGACCATATGGTATCCCCATCTGGCAGCCTTTTCCTTGGGACGGTCAAGCATTTGTAGGGGTTGGTTACATGGACCCACGATGAGTCGTCTCTCATGTGGGATAGCTTCATACAACTCTTCCAGGAGGAGTACTCCCCCTCTTGTTTATGCACTATTCAGATTCATGAGCTTTTGGAGATGAAGCAGGGGGGATGACCATGGCGCAGTACTCAGCCCGGTTAATCTATCTAAGACGCTAATCGAAGGATATGATCCACGATAGTTACATCCGAGCGTGGATGTTTGAGCACAGTCTTCGTAGGGAGATCCGTGCTAGTGTAGTACCCCTGTGCATCCCTACTTATGTCGGGGTGATAGAGTGGGTGATTGTGATAGAGAGATTTTTGGATGAGGGACGCCAGCTGGTAGGGCATAGTAGTGGACGCTTCAAAGGAGAGTGTTCGGTGATAGGCATGCGTCATAGAGAAGAGCCTCGACTGACGAGGCCCTTCCGTGAGCAGACTCAAGGGCAGGGTCGTACACCGCAGTGGCGACGTGGAGCATCGGGGCAGTTAGGAGAGACCAGGTGCTTTTCTTGTGATGGACGAGGTCACCTAGCACGGGACTGCCCGACCAGGCATACCGAGCAGTCATGGCCGGTAGTGGGAACACCGCAGTGGCAGAGGCGGTGCCATGACCATGGATCTCTCAGGAGAGGATAGGGTGGTCCTCAGGGAAGCGGCGCAGGCAGAGCTGTAGCACCTTGAGGACCGGTATGGCATTTTGAGGTCCTTCACCTGCCACCACTGGGTAGCCCATGCTAGGCTCAGAGAGAAGGCGGTAGGGGACACAGTCCGCATTAGTCAATGGGTGTTGGTGACCCCCCCAGCACACGATATGGTCTGAGGTACACTGTGTGATTACTATACACTTGCTTCTCTAAAAGTAGACAAAGGCGCCATACATTGCTTTATATCGCTTCATTTGGTACGAGAGTTGTAATTTCCAGTAGTGGCGCCGACACCTGCACTTATCATTGAGGTTCCTATGAGAAGTGCTTCATTGGTGACCTTTATCTGCAGATAGTGCGAACTGTTGTTCGGAGGACAGAGTTTCATGTGAGACCTACTCATCATCACGATGTAACCCTACGACGTCAACATGGGAATGGATTGGATTTCTATGGTTCATTCCCAGATCGACTGTCATCACAGATGAGTCAGAGGCATGCACACTGATGGGACGGGGATCACCATTCTAGGGGAATGATACCTCATGGAAGAGGAGACAAGTACTCTAAGCAGGAGACCATAACCTTTTTCTCACCAGTTGGAGATCATGTCTCTCAGAGCAGCAGATGATATAGGAACCTGGATCTCTACTGTTGTATAGGACTACATGGACATATTTCCAAAGGATGTTCTCGGACTACCTCTCTGGCGAGAGACGGATTTCTGCATTGACTTGCAGTTGGGGACTACCCCGATATCATGTGCAGCATATTGGATGGTGCCCATAGAGCTTCAGGAGCTGCGACTTCAGTAGGAGGACCTTTGTGACAAGGGATTCATCAGGCCCAGTGTGTCCCCCTAGGCAGCTCCATCTTTGGTTGTGAAATAGGCAGGTGGGAGTCTGCAGATTTCTGTGGATTATCATCTCCTGAATCAGGCCACGATCAATAACAGGTACCCTTTGCAGAGGATCGACGACCTCTTCGACCAGTTGAGAGGTGAGAAGTGGTTCCCTATGATTTATCTTTGATTCGGCTACCACCAGTTGCGGGTTCGTGAGGCTGACATCCCGAATATATGTTTTTTTGTCAATATGGACATTACGAGTTTCTGGTGATGCCCTTTGGTGTGACGAATTCCCCCGCCGTTTTCATGTCTTTGATGAACCAGATCTTCCAGCCGTACATGGACCGGTTTTTTGTTGTCATTATTGAAGACATAATCATCTACTTTGCGATGGAAGAGGAGCACACAGAGCATTTGTGGATGGTTCTAGACTTTCTCCGAGAGCACCAGCTGTATGGGAAGCTCTCAAAGTGTCAGTTCTGGATTCATGAGGTTCACATTCTGGGGAATGTCATTATAGAGCATGGATTAGGTGTAGATCGTGTAAAGATAGAGGTAGTGCATTCTTGGGAGCCACCCAAGAATGTGTCAGAGGTGTAGAGCTTCCTTGGTTTGGTAGGGTACTACAGGAGGATTGTGGAAGATTTCTCCACGATTTTTTCCCATGTAATAGCGTTGACGAGGAATAGATTACCATTCAACTAGACTGATCAATTCCAGAAGACCTTGAAGGAGTTGAGACAGAGGCTGACTAGTGCTCTAGAATTGAGGCTGCCAGAGGAGGGAGTTGAGTTTTTGGTGTATTGCGATGCTTCAGGAGCTGGTACCAAGTGCGTGATGATGTATCATTGGGTATTCATTGCATATGGGTCGAGGTAGTTGTGGCCCCATGAGTAGAATTATGCGGCTCATAATTTAGACCTAGAAGTGTTGGTCTTCACCTTAAGGTTTTGGAGACACTACCTTCTGGGTGAGCGTTTTTTGGTCTACTCAGACCACCGGAGCATCAAGTACATCTTCACTCAGAGGGATTTGAATCTGAGGTAGATTTGATGGCTAGAGTTTCTAAAGTACTATGATTTCTATATATTCAACACTCCAGGGAAGGGAAACATAGTAGCAAATTCCCTTAGCCGAGAGTCCTAGGATACTTTAGTGTTGGAAGCTTCAGAGCAGTTGGATTCCCTTCAGATGACCATGGTGGAGAAAGTGGGTATGAATTTTCTACAGTCAAATGTGTTGACTCCTCCGCTCCTTGAGCATGTGAAAGAGTCGCAGCAGGGGGATGCAGACGGTGAGGTATTACGTGAATAGATATCCACAGGAGATGCACCCGATGTGTATTCTGAAGGAGGTAATCACGAGATATGGTTCTTGGGGTGAACATTAGTACCACTAGATATGAGGGAGGAGGTGATGCGGGAATTCCACACCACTCCCTTGGTTGTACATCTTGGTGTGGGGAAGTTGTACAGAGACCTTCAGTGGCAGTTTTGATGGTCTAGCATGAAGCAGAGCGTAGCTGAGTTCGTTTCTCGGTTGCTTACCTGTCAGCAGGTGAAGGAAAAGCATTAGGTTCTGGAAGGGATCTTCCAGCACCTTGATATCTTAGAGTAGAAGTGGGTTGGCATATCTATAGACATCATCACATGACTTCTGCACATAGAAAAACTCCATGATTCCATTTGGGTGATAGTGGAATGACTCACAAAGTCGGTGCACTTCCTTGGCATCATAGAGTAGACTTCGGTGGAGAGTCTAGGGCAGCTGCACATTCGAGAGATCGTCCTCCTTCATGGAGTAACCTTGATGATTGTCTCCGATAGTTACATGTGGTTTATGTCATGACTGTGGGGAGGCCTACAGGAAGCATTCGGGACTCAGCTACGGATGAGTAAAGCTTCTCACCCCCAGACCGACGGGCAGATAGAGCACACTATCCTGTTTTTTGAGGTATGCTCAGGGCATACATGTTAGACATTGGCCTGAGCTGGGAGAATCACCTTCCCTTGATAGAGATCGCGTAAAACAACTAATATCACACTACTATCAGCATGGAACCTTTTGAGGCCCTCTACAAGAGACCCTTCAGGTCACCATTGTGTTGGAAGGAGGTTGGGTAGACCTCCCTTGTGGCCCCATAGTTAGTGTAGGTGATGATGGAGATGGTGCAGGCCATTCGTGAGCGGATGAGGATGGCTCAGAGAAGAGAGGATTTCTACGCAGATCATCATCTCAGGCCTTTGGAGTTTGAATAGGGGGACCATGTATTTTTTAGAGTCTCTCCGTGGTGTGGGGCATAGGGATTCGACCAGGGTTTCATGCTTCCCCCGAGGTTCATTGGGAACTTTGTGATCGTGCGTAGGGTTGGTGAAGTGGCCTACCATCTTTCTCTGCCCCCACAACTGGAGAGGGTGCAAGAAATCTTCCATGTGTCGCAGCTGAGGAAATAAGTGGACGAACCCACACATGTTTTGAACTTGGGAGAGTTATATATCAAGGATGGAGAAACCTTGTCAGAGCACCTGGTGGTGATTGAGGACTAGCAGAAGTAGACATTGGGTGGACAGACCATTTCTTTGGTTCGTGTGCTGTGGCAGCACAAGAGAGTGCAGAAGGCCACCTTGGAATGGGAGATCTAGATGTGATCTCAGTATCCTGTGTTTTTTTGTAGTTTTGTTTTTTTGGGACAAAAAAATGCATGAGGTAGTGATGTAATAACCCATATTTGGAGCCTGTAAGACTTTGAAATCTTCATGATGTTATTCTAGAGCAGGGCATTCATACATCATGTGATTCCGAGCCCCAGTGCGGACGGAATTAAATTTTATGTGCATTTACACTGGACATTCCAAACAAATAGAATAACTCTAAAACAGTTGCTCATATCAGAAAACTGAGGGCATCGTTGAGTCTGGAGCATGCTGTTTACCCTAGGAGGGGTGTAACATTCACGGGCGTGGCCCTTCTATGGAAAACGCCACCAGGGGTGTTTTCATAATTTGGTGGGCCCGGGCTTGAACATAAAAAATTCTGAACTGAGACTCGGATTGGAATTTTGAGACTTCCATTGTGCTCAGAATGTGGTTTTTACCATAGAGGAGACTTAACCTCGACCTCATTGAGAGTCTGGGTACATGCCTTCTGGTGGGTGTTTTAAAACATAATTAAATTTTAATTAATTTATATGTTTAAACATACCACACCCACCCACTTATCCCCCTTGTTTTTCTCCATGGCGCATGTTCATCCCAACAAGGAAGAACCTCCTTCAAGCTTCTCTCTCCCTCTCCTTAGCGGGCGGCGGCTCCAGCAAATCAATGGTGAAGTGTCGGGCTACACCCAGTGAGGTAGGATCATCATTTTCTTTTTTTATTCCCTAATATTATTTAATTCAAATTATAGTGTCGAAATGCAGTTTAATTCCAGAGCAAAGGCCATATTTGTGTAGGGATTGATTTGAGCTCCTAAAATCTCCTTTCGGATCGAATTTTCGAGTCTCGGGGTGTCTGCGGTGACCCTAGGATGTTTTATGGCCAAATTTCCAAATTTTTCTGTGGTTCCATGGGTTCTGGTCGGCTTCAAGTGGTTCAGGACGGTGGCCGGCGGTGGCGGGCTCCCCAGCGGCAGCGACAGGCTCCCCAGCTGTAGCGGCGGGCTCCCCAGTGGTGGTGGAAGGGCGCGACAAGTGTCACGGCACGCGACCCTGAGCGGGGAACAAAGGCCCGCTAAAGGTGTGTTTCTGTGTGGGACAGTGACCGGCCATGAGGTCTGGTCGGCGCGGTGGACTGCAACTCGGCGGCCGGGCGGTGCATGAGGTCCGCGGGTCAGCACTACGGTCCAAGCATGCCGGTGTGGGCCAGCCCCGGCCTGACCGGGCCGGTCCCGCCCTAAGGGGGTTATCCCCGTCTCTTCAGACACACGTATCTTTTACTATGGGGGTTAGTTTTGTGTTCCGTCTATAGAAGAGCATTCCTAGGATCGAGTCAGAGATTTTGAGTTGGTATCGGGAATTTTCAATTCCCCTGACGGGGGATTGGTGGCGCGGCACACTCGTTAAGTACTATGCCAGGATTCATCCTTTGGATAGTGCAAACACATCCGGAGTCCGTTTATGGTGTCATTAGCGGAATTGTGACCCTGGAGTTGAGACAAAGTGGTCCAGGGTGGTTTCAGGCATTGAAACTAGTGTTGAGGAATTTCCCCCATGGGCAATCTTTTAAGCTGTGTGCAACGATTTGTGACTTTTTCATCAGACGTCTGTTTGGGGCTAAAATGTAGTCATTTAGACTTGTTTTTATGATAGAATCTTGATGGTGCAGTTCAACCAACATATTTCGGTTATGAGGTGTGTGCCCCATGAGATGATGTACGGGCATAAAGTGGCGTCGAATAACATTTTCGTCGGGAGTGCGTTTCTAGAGAGTAAGTAGTATATCTTGCATGTTTTTTCATTGGGATAAAACGGTGTAATTTTTTTGGGCATGCAGAGCCTCTTTCAAGATATCATTAAATGTGTAAACATGAAAGAATGTAGGTAGGAGGTTTCTTTTATGGACTCCGACCCAATTCACGGTCGTGATGTTAGCGACACCCAATGATGGCGTGGGCAGCGCAGAGTTATCGGGATAGTTCCGGGTTTACTCTCCCGTGGGGCTGGGCAAGGGATTACCCTTTGACCATAGGGATTACCCTCTAGTGGGGCTGGGCAGTGGGTTACACATTAATTTTAGGGTTTACCCTCTAGCGGGTCTGGGAAGTGGGTCACCCAACTTCCTTTTAGGGTTTACCCTCCAGCAAGGCTGGGTAGTGGGTTACACAATGACCTTTTAGGGTTTACCCTCAACCAGGGCTGGGCAGTGGGTCTCCCGACGACCTTTTAGGTGTTCCCCTCTAATAGTGCTGGGCAGTGGGTCACCTGAAGACCTTTTGGGGTTTACCCTCTAGTTGGGATGGGCAGTGGGTTACCCAATGACTTCTTTCAAACTCATCCATTTCTATTAGGATAGTAAGTGGATTTTTCTCCATGATTACTAGAGCAGTAATTTTGTTGTACAGTTTAGCAATGAGGAAACTTTGACGCGTGGGACTGTTGGGAATCAGTGATGACTACCCTTAGAGCTTTTGGAGACTTAACCTGTGCTGAGCTGGGATATGGAGAACCCCTTACGCAATCATTCGGGTTTCTTGTTGATAATATATATTTATATACACACCCAAATTTTTTTCCCACTCTATGGGTTCAGTTACTCTCCTTCTATGAGGGTCAAAGACATGAGTTGTATGCCACGTGCTTTCTGTGTCTAGCTCCCCTTGGTCGGGATGAGTAAAATTCATTTCTGTTGTTGGGTTGAGCTGCACTCTCTTTATTGTACTCATACACTGTTCTTTTTTCGGTATATTGCTCACTGTTTTAGTACCTCATTTATTTCTCCCTCGAGCTTCCGGGGCATCCTACTGAGTATCTTTATACACACCCCTTCTTGGGCTTTTCCCGCACTTGGTGTGCCCTAGAAGATGACAGATAGGTCGATCGACACTACGGAGGAGTGTATAGGACACAAGAGTTTGGGATTCGATTAGTGGTTATAGTAGACCTTTCAGGTTTGAGACTCACTAGCTGTTTAATTTTGTCTATATGTTGCCGGGTTGTGGCACCTATCGGGTTGGGCGCATGTTTTTCCCTTTTTCTATTCAGTTTCTTGTTAGTACTTTTCATCACTTTATCTTTTTATATTTAGAGGTTGATGCATGACTTTGGTTGGGTTATAGTTTTTTTCCTTTGGATTTATTTATACTCCGCACTTCTACATTAAGTGGGTTGTCTGTGTGTATTGGTACATAGGAAAAGGCCTCCTTGATATTGGTATGCCATCGACACTTGTTTCCAGCCCTTTGACTGTGGAGGTAGGCTTTGGGTAGTTGTGGCTCGAGACCAGTAGGGTCGGGTCCTGACACATACTGAAATATAATCATTAACTATTAATATTTTTGTATAGTTAATAACATTTATAATTTATTTATTCCAATATATCTTATTATCATTGAAATTTATCACCTTAAATTTTACCATTGATAATTATAATTATGTCATAATTTAATTTAGCACAGATAATTTCATGTTTAATGTTACACAACATCATTAATTTTTTGTTATTTTCGTTAACATTAGATTTAATCATTTGGATAGATCATTATAAGAATTAATTTTATCAGTAATGGAGATCTCATCATAATATTGAATTGAAGTTCTATAAAAATAACTCTGAATTTCTAATTATGTGTATATTAATACATGGAATTACTATCATTGCTAAATTTTGATCATTTATAGTTCTAAAATTAATGGTGATAAAATACTAAATTTTCAATTCATATAATTTTAGCATTGATAAAATATTAATTCATTAGTTATTTAGTATTTAATGATAATCACCTTAATTTCATTTTTATAAAACCCTATTTATGCAACCCATCGACCCTATTTTCATGTTCTCCTTGAGGTTATACACTGTAACACCCCCTTACATCATTTTTGGGAATATTATACTACAATAATAAATTGTTTAAAATTCAAAACAAAATTTTTAATGATACCTCATCTAATTTTGATGTGCTCTGTGTGATTTTTTTTTGTATTTTTCATCATTTTTATTTTGATCAATAGCCTATGATTCATCCTTATCATAACATTTCTCTCTATCTCTTCTATATTGATGTGTTTATGTAATTATAGTCCTGTTTTATTATATATATATATATGTATGTATACACATTTACAAAGAGATATATATATATACATATGTTTTTGTTTGAATTATTTTTATATTTATTTATATTTATTTAAATAATAATTCTCTTTCCATTTTTCCTTTATACATTTGGTTGTATGAATATACATTTTAAACCTGATTTTAGTTGTATTTTTTATGTAAAAAAATTTTCTTTATGAAATTAATTTTTAATATTGTTATATTTATCCGAAATTATTGACAAGATACTTAAGATGATTATTTAATTATGGATAATTGGTTTTCTAAAATTTAAAATGTAACATTTACATAAAAAATTTCTATGGAATTTTTTATTATGTAAAAAATCAAATTTATATAAATTGATTAATTCAATGTGTTAATTTATTATAATAATTGAATATAAACCTTTTTCTGTAGTTATGCTAATTTATTTTATATGCATAAAAATAAACATTCATAAAAATTTTATTATGTTTTAAAATGACTTAAATTTAATAAAAAACATATATAATACATATAAAACATATATTTAAAACTTTAATATAAAATGAATGCTTTATATCTAGTCATTGATAAAAATTATATATATGTTATATAATTTATATTGAAATTAATTCATGTTATGTATCAAATATTTTACTTATATTAATATGATATATTATATTCATGCTTTATCAATAATTTATTTTTCAAAATATATGCATTGTAAAACCAAATACGATGAAATAAAAAAATGTAATATTCAAATTGGGTAATAAAACAATTCCAGGATAGGGGGGAGAGGTCGTCATGCTTCAAATAGAGATATGAAACAACCCTTCTCAAACCATTTATTTATGTTTACATATTATTATTTTTTAATAATATATCTATATAACTTATGAAAACATTATATTTTTAAAAAATGAATTCTTTGATAAATGTTAGAATAAACACTGGGAATAATATATTTTATATAGTGACATTGAAATACATATGTTTATAGATCATCTAAAATGGGTGAAACTAGTAATGATGATGGAGATCATTTTGAGGAAATAAAAATAGTTATTTAATATGAACTTCATGATAAACTAAAACTATTTGATATATGAATGTTCTCTAAAAATATTCCACTATATATAGATTTTACAAAATATTACAAAAATTTAGCCACACATAAGGCATATAATTTGAATGTTGGGAATCGATGGAGTGACAGAATCTTTACATATCTACATGTTCACATTAATGTTATTATACCAAATGATAATGGAATTACATGTAAAAAACATTCCAAATGAATGTTATGTTCATTTTGTATGATCTATTAAATAAGAAATGTTTATCCAAATAATTTTAAATAGTTTCATAATGAGATTAAGTTAGTGAAAAAATTTCTTTTATGTTGTGAATCATGACACATTAAAGATGAATAAAATCATTCAAATGTTTTATGGTACATTATAATCATGACACAAATTTGGGGAATCTAATGAAATGATGATTCTATAAGAAAATTATGTAGGTATAAATTTAAAAGAATTCCTGATCATATACATCATAACCTAGTAATCTCTCCTCAGTGGAATAAATTTAACGTGGCGTATAATCTATTTATAAAATCACCATGAACCTTTTTTGTGTATGATCTATAGATGAAATTAATTATTTATATGTATATTATAACAAAAATAGTTTATAGAAATATATAGTGGTATGTTATAGCTTTCCAATGAGGTTATTCATGAAAATGTAAATTATGTTATCTTTTCTTATATCAGTACCACAATAAACAATAAATTAAATGACCATGTATTTAGATCCATTGATTAAATATATGGTATAGATCTAGTATTCAAGTATGGTGTAGTATTATTCTCATTGAAATGAATATTTCACATTGGGAAACATGTTTTTCAGAATGATAAATGACTTCCATTTTTTATGGAGATATTTTAGGATATATCATTAAAGGAATATTAGGTGTCTAGTTTCTAATGTAAGAACCGACATAGTTTGGTTTAAATATTCCATGAAGGCATTATATATAGTACATCGTAATTTTTTACCATGACGATATAAATAATAATATCAGACGACATAATTATATGGGATATTGGAGAAATTTATAAGATGTTTTTTATTAATATGTGTTGAGTGGTTTGAAAATATAAAGGATATTTTCACTAATTTTTATTAACCATGTTAAAAACCATCATAAAATTCTTTGGGAATTGTTTTTAATGATCATATTTATATTTTTTGCGTGTTGGATGTTTATTGATCTCATAAATATTGAAAATATTGTACGTGATAGTTTCATTGTAAAATTTCTAAATTTACCCAAAACAACTGTGATAATATTAATTATATATGCACATCATTGATAAGGGATAAAAAAATTTGGTGTCTTTGAAGATTGGCTGATTTACTCTTATTCATTGTGTGACTTGCAACATTTCTAGTAAAAAGAATTTTTTTTCACATCCTTAATAGTGTAATGGTTCTTGAGGGATATTCTCTTAATATAATGAATTTATTATCAATGAAGGATTGAATATTAATGGGATTGAAATAATATTCCTATAATTTTTTAATATATGACTTAATGACTATGGATTTCTGTTATATTATACATTAATTAATTTGAAAGACATTAACAAATATTTTCTTTTTTTTTCAAAGATATAACCATTAAATATAAAGGCCCATCAAAGATTCCAACTACGTAAAATGAAATTTCTATTAAATTATATGAATTGTAGATATTATTTCCATAATTATTATTTGAAATTTTTCTCATGGATTATATGATTAGAGAGTTCTGACAATATGGTCCAGCACAATACCCGTGGATTTATCCAAATAAACTAAATATAAATATTTTGAAATGGTATGTCAAAAGTAAATGTTATCCATAATTAAGTGTTATTGAGTGATATATCATTAAGGATTTTATTGAAACTCATAATAACTACTAATCCTATGTGTATTGAATTTTTCTCCAAGAATATCAATAAATCAAGTGCATTGCGGGTAAATTAATTTAAATAATATATTTTCCTATAATTACTGTAATAATGTCGGTGGAGGATCACCTATATGTTTTATATAATAATATAAAAGTTTCCCCATATTACAATACTCATGTAGTAATTCATAGGAATATGAATCCATCATGGGATGAATGAATGATATGATATATATATAATGAATAGCGTAAATGATTTTTAATCTGGCTATTTTTATGGATTTATAAATAAATCTAAATTAAATTTTAGAATAATGGGGATGTCCAACTAGAAGACCATGTTTACATGTATTATATTATAATGATTATTCAACTAATAGTTTTACATTATATATAAAGTGAAAAATATATTGTAGTGTAATGTAAAATAGTGTAGATACTCTTGTAGAATAATTGATGCAAGTTTCCAATACTAATTGAAATTCCAAATTATTTGAAAATATTATAATTTTCCATGATCGAAAAATATAGTCGTTGGATTATAAAACATCATAAGTGACATGATTTTAATTAAATGGGTTTATAAAAAGAGTGATGTTAAAATTAATGAATTGAGGATTCAAAATTTTAACACTAGAAATAAAGGATACAATTATAATTTTATCATTATAGTATCCTAGGAATCACAAGTTTTCAGGCCTTGGAATTTCTATTGTCCTATTTTCAACTGAAACATCTATAATTCCAAATTATAATTTCATCCAGGAATACCTTTTCATTTTGAGGCCACAATCATTTTATAGTGATACCAATGTTGCAGGTTTTGTGTATATTATATTGGACCACAAATATGGTATTTTTATTCATGTTATTGAGGAAAATCCATTCAACCATTAATGTAAAAAATATTTCAATGAACATGTCAAATTGATATTATTTTTTATATAAAATCTAATTCTGCAAATTATTATATGTTTACTAATGTATTTTCATAATAAAATTAAATTCCGGAAACATTAAATAAATAATGAATTATATAATTACTAATGATACCAATCTAAATGAACAAAATTAAAAAAAATATTGAAATTGAGAGTGTGCTAGATTATGAACAATATTTTATAGGTGAAAAAGGAGAGTAAGTAGGAACAAGATACATGGTTTAAAATAGACGTGATCAATGTATCATTTATGTGTTAATTTATCTTATTATACCGATATGTAATGGTAAAAATTTAATGGTTGGATAGAATGTATGTGGTTAACCTATTTAACTCATAATGTCTTATTCCATTAATTAAATTTGGGTCAGTATTATAATTCACATAGAAATTTATCTATACATATATTTGTCACAATTATGTTCATATATTTAATTAAAAAATTTTGAAACACATTTAGGTAACATTATTAAATATTTTCATTAATTTACTGAAAAAATAAAATAATGAATCATTACCTTGCTCTAAATTATATCACATTTTAAACATTTAAATTAAAATATCTTGAAATGAAATTCATAATAATGGTCATCGTAAATTCTAATATATCATTTTAGGATCTTCCAACAAAACAATTTCTTTTTTATTATAAGGTGAATGTAAAATACCACCCACAATCAATATATAAAAAATTCATAAACCAAGTGACATGTAATGCTTTCATTTGTATCTAAGAGGTGGAATAATTTAATATATATATATATATATCAATTAGTAATATTTTATTTGATATAAATTTATTATGCAATATGACTTGGAATTCTGAATATATACAATAGTAACTGAGTGTAGAAAACAAACAACATTCATGAGAACATCTATACTCATTCTATATAGTAAGAATGAGTAATTATACACTTTAATTAAACATGTTATAAATTTTAAATAAAACATAAAAAAAATACTAAAATATAAAACAACATAATTTTGTTTCTTTTTATATATATATGTATGAATCAAAATATAAAAAACTTTTCATCAAACATCATGTTTCATATAAGTTGAAATTTCTAAATAAAATGATAATGCAGTAGATGAAAACACATATAATGTGTGGGAATAATTTATATGTATGACACAATTGAGATATTTTATCCTATAAAAATTAAAACATACAAATAATAACATATTGTCTTATATTTATTATTATATTTATATATAAAAACCTTTATATAATATATCCAATTAATGATTTCTTTTAGTGGACTTGAAACTTTGAAAACATAATGTATTTTTTATAGGAGTAGGTTTTTGGAGTGATTCCATGAGAATAATTAAATGGAATAAAATCATGGATCTATCTGAAAGCTTGAATATAAAATATAGAATATTAAATAGAAAATATAATGGGATAGTTTATTTGGAAGAATTATGTGATCAACTAGTGTCTCTAAAGGGTTCATTGAGATGAATCAACATAGTAGAAACCATAATGAAAATATTTATATCCACAATTTTTAACCTATACATTCCTCCCATAGTACCCACTTAATTAAGGTACCAAATTTTTTTAATAATAGTATCTTAAAAATCTGAATCAAACAACAAGTTATACCATTATTCTATTATGATTATATACGGTGAGATTTAATGTGATTTATATCAATCGACACACACTCATTGACTTTTAGTTAGAGTTAATTTTTTTAATATCTATGATTATATTTTACATTATAATAATTATATTAAATATGATGCGTGAGTAGGGAATAAATTAACTTAGAATTCATGCACCATGATAACTTCTCCCCTTTATAATATTTATCTTCACTCAGTAAAACCTGGTATTAGAATTATTGTAACATGGATTTGTAATATTATGTAGATACATGATGTTCATAATGTGTATCCTTTAAAAATTATTTTATATAAAAACCATATAAAATTAATGTAATTTTTTCTCAAGTGAGGTATATTGTAACATATGAAGAAATAAAAGTTGATATGGAAGGTCTAGCGAAGACTATTTAAAGGATCAAAAATTAGATGGATAGAAATTTCTATGGTTACATATTTCCATCAAATTTTAAAAACAAATATATTAAATATAATAATTAAAAGAGTTTAAATGTTTTAAAATATAAATATAGACAATATTGAATGTGGAAAACAATTTTATGGATAGGTTTTTACCAACATGATTGGCATTGAGAATGTAAATGAAAATCTCAAGCCTGAATGACTAGGACATATAATTTTTAATGTATACATGAGGTATATTTATATAATTTAATTTATATTGACAAAGATAATATTTATTTTAGTTTAAAGATATTTAAATTTTATACTGAAATATAAATCTCAAAAATGTAAATTAAATACCTTGTAATGGTATTTTTGGATTCATTAGTCATCGAGTCAATTATTTTGAAAAAAACCTCAATTTATGATGATTACATTTTAGTAAAAGAACACCATGTAGATGCAATGTTTGTATATGAAAAAATAAATTAGAAGTTATTCTTAGTACCTATAATTTAGAATTAAAACACTCCACAATATTATTTTAAAATATATGTTAATTTCTTCCCTTCCTAAAAAATATTTGTTTTTTAAAACTCTTTAGATACTCATTAACATAAATTTGGATACTCCAAGGATATATTATCAGGATCTAAAACATGGATATAATAAAATCAATCCCAGCTGATTTAAATTATTATTTTCATACCAATAAATTAACAAATTTATAAAGAATCAAAAAATGATATGTTTTATTTTATGTTCAATAAGAATTATGTTATAATAAGTTTGCGTTTGTTCCTCCATAAAACTATTTCATGAGGATATTAAATATTCTTAAGAAACCCACTAATTTCTTTTTATAGATTAATATTAGGGTATATATAATAATATTACACTTTCAAAATGTATATAGAAACAAATTAAATACACATAAAAATGTTTTATTTTGTCCAAGAAAAAGTAATCACATAGATTTTGGTTATTAAATGTTTTAAATTTTTGAAATATAATGTATTCCATATAAAAACTACATTCCTTGATGTGGAATTTTGGAATATAATTAAAATATAATTTGAATTATTTATTACCTCTTCATTTAACTATTTGAGCCTATATTCATATGAGTAATGGTTATCCAGTCAAATAAGTAATTTGAAGGATTAGATTTAATAATAATCTTCACAAATGAAAATAAAAAACAAAACCATAAACTACGATTTTACGAAAGAAAAAATTGGAATCTAATAAAAATTATTGAGAAGTTATGAAATGTAAATTATATAGAGATATGTATGCTTTAAATCATACTAGTCATTTCTGAATGGAAATATCACCAACCAAAAATTATTTCATTGGTAAATGTAATTAAATACTTGTCTTACATTATAGTCAATAAGAGAAAATATAAGTACATTGTACAAAAAAAAATTTCATAATGGTTCCCTTATCACTATTAGAGGAAAACATTAATTAATACATGTGTATGCTAACATCTACTCCCAAACTGTATGGAATCACAAAAATATTTTTCCAATAAGAATATTTAAATGGAATATAATACCAAATAAAAAAAGGAATACGATTAAAACCACATACTTACAGTAAGAACATTGAAGAGTACAATTACAATAGAGATCAACACTTCTAGTGTTTATTTCCATAGAAAGTGGCTATCATTATCAATATAGATAATAATTTTCAAGATCTCCACCAGAAAAAACCCTTGTGAGGAATATATGTGAATTGAATCATCACAATTCTATGGGTCCATGAATCTATCAATATCGTTTCCTCTCTCTCTCACACACTCTCTTCACTCTCTCAAAAATCAGAATCTATGTACAAAATAAACACATGGATAGGGAGGGAATCATTGGAATGTAATGGGTAATTTAATGGTAGAAATAATGATAGTTATATGATATTCATATAGTTGAGTGGATGTATAAGATTCCAAATTAAGATAAATAAAAAAATCCAAAACATAAATAAGGATATGAAAAATGATTCAATTTTAAAATGGATGGGTGGAAGAGACCATGGTGATCTATGAGGGTGATAAAACACACCCAAAACACAATCAGGTACACCCATGGACAATAAAATTCATCATCCTAGAACCCTGATTCACATTAAATCAACCAATATATAATAATGATTCCTTCATATAAAATGCACAATGTCAGCTCAAACAAAAATCCCTAAAAATGATTATTCTTGTTAAAATAACTACATCAATAATGAGGGATTCTTCATATATAATTAAAAACACAAGCATATGTATGAATAATAGAAATAAATACAGTATAAATATTTTTCAGCCATAAATCAGTTATACATTACTAGAAATAGAATAAAATATATTGGAATTAAAAATCTAATTTATAAATATTCATCGTTTAATCGACTAAATTGAATAAGAAATTTAATTTTGAACATATAAGAAGAGTAAAATATAAAAATATCTATCTTATATATTAAAAACAGAATGAAGAAGACGTTCTTACAAACATACCCTATCCTATGAAAACTTTTCAATAGATTTTATTATTTATAGGAAAAGCAAAACTATATGATAACCATCTGAGTCTGATTATCCATTTAACCTATTATATAGTTAAATGCGTGTCCTTTTACAACCACATATTCTGAAATAAACATATAAACATACATATATGGATGACCTATTATATGAATCATTATTTAAACAATATTACCATACCCATATACCTATATACTCTTGATTTAATGTCTGTTGTTTGATTCTCAAACCATCATTGGCACCATTTCTGAAAAAAAGTATATTGAACCCTTAAAGCAACTAACATAGTAAGTATTAGTGTTTTCCTAGAAATTAAATAAATTTCAATCAAGGAATAAATATATAATGAAACACATAGTAATAAATCATCATATAGAATCAAGAGAAATGTCTCTACCTTGGACCTTATGAACTCCAACAAAAAACCCATTTATCACCATTCCTTCTAATTTGGTTCCCATGATTGTCACATTGGAACTAATTCAAATGATCATTGAATAAATAAAACATATATTTTTCCCTATATATATTTTCTAAAGTTTTTCAAAATGAACCACTTGAAATCAACACTATAAAAAATGGTTTATAGAACATTATTATAGGCCGTAATATCCATAGGAATATTTTATAAACATACTGTCGGGAAAAACTCCCTCAAGGTGAAATTGATGCATTTTTTAGGTGATTGTTTTTATAGAAAAATTTTGTTTTTTTGTTGACAAAAAGGGTTTCCATGGTGAGTTTGTGAGTTCCAAATATATTTTTGAAAACCTATGTTGACAAAGAACCATGAAAAAAGAATGTTTCAGGATTAGAACAACGAAATATGGAAAAGGAATGAAGTGCAAAAATTATTTCGAGTTGTGCAAAAGACAAGGTTGTGTGAATGAAACTTCCATGATAAATGTGACGTCAAATGGTTTTTTTCATGCTTGAGTAAAATCAAGTGTGACACAGAAAAACGTTTGTGCAGGGTTCAGTGATGCCAATAAATAAGATTCCAATACCCTCATTCGATGTCAGTCACACATAGAGAGAATCTGAGCTCCAAATCACATAGTAATTTGTAAAAAATGATGTTTCATGAATGATTTATAGTTTTGCACAAGCTATTAATGTTTCATGTACAATTTCACCTGTGCGTAAGAATTAAATTAAGTGTAAGGGGGGTTTCATGAAAATGTGGAATCCAGAGCCCAAGGCATTAATGTTTCATGAAAGAATCAGTATGTGTTTCACAAAATACTTATGGTTTAACAATAATATTGTGGTGATGTTTATTCATAAATGGGTTAAAGTGGGACATAAATAGAGAATATACATATAGTAGATGATGCATTCATTAGAGATCATGAAGGGACCTAAATTTTTATAATCTATGAGTGGATGTTCTGGAGAAGCAATGAGCACACATCAGTCGAGAGAGGAGTGATCTTTCAAAGTATGATTTGTTGAAAACCAGGAGGGATAGTTATTCCACATCAAACAAGAAAAAAATGTGGTATTATATTGGATTTGGTACATTGACACATTTCTGGTGTATGCACTTCAAACATATCCTTATAAGGGAGAACTAAGTAAAATTGTTGTACCATGTGCATGCTTTATGACATTTCATACAATGTAATGGTATGTAGAGAGAAGAGTGTTTTGTCTAAAAACGAAACAAGATCAAAAAGGGTTAGTAGTTTTAATCAGCCATACCCTGATTCATCCCCTATCAGGGTATCTAGCCTAGTGGAGCGAACACATTTTATCATAAATTTTCCAATCATTTTATATTGATAGAAAAAAATTATAAATTGAATACCATTATTCTTAACATTACTATCATTCTCAACATTATTCATTAAATTCATTGATTAGGAGTCTCCCAATATCCCCACAATCATCCCCCTTCGGACCAATAGTCTAATTATGTTTTGAAATGTCGACTAACAAAACATTGTCATTGGTTATAGGCACTGAAGTATACATTATAATTTTCATTAACGAATTAATATAACCACCTAGTGAGGTTGAAATAATGTTATTTTTATCTAGAAATATTTTCATTACATTAATGTTTAAATAATAGAGTATGGATTTAGTAAAATGATTTAATAAACTTAGTTAAATTTATTATGTTACATTTTCAATGTGTAAATATATATATCTTCTAATACAATAAAAAGTATGGTATTTTGTAATGTATCAGTTTTTTGTCTTCATCAAAATATCATTAATAAATTCCTTGTAGGAAAATTAACATGGGGCATCTTCTCCTAGAATCAATAGTAGAATATACTGTCCTTTCTCTGTAATTCTATGGTTGGTTTCTATATATGGGAGAACAATATATCCATTAAATTTCATGATGTATGTAAGATTATTTATGCCAAGAAATTGATTTCCACATCAATTTTGTAAGAGAAAATAACACACCATAACAATCCATAAATTAAAGTCATTCTCTTTATCAAAATTATAATCCTCATCTTCAAACACAACATAATTAATCAAAATAGTTTCTGATATAAATTAATAGTTGATATATTATTTTAATGAGTGGTTCTATGCTCACTTGAGGTATATGAAGGTTTAATATTAGTAATAATATTTTTAAGTGAAAATATAACTGAAAAGTAGAAACACGATTATAGATGACGGATAAAAGGAATACACAAAAAAGCTATCAAAGTGTGTGAATGTATAAATAAAATAAATATATGTAATATAGAATGCACTGGTCATATAATTATAACAACAACACCATATCATAATTATTTATTTTGAAAAATAAATAAAATATTTGTCTTCTGTCATATAAGAGAAATAGAAAAAAATAAATATTTTTCCATAACATCTATCCTAGAAAAGAGTTCTTGTCCATATTAGACCCATTGGAGAACTCATGCTCGAGGTTGAAAACATCTAATCTAGAACAATATTTAATCACACATGTATATTATTTATTCAAACTGATAAAGAATGTATAAAAGATAATAGAAATGAAAATAGTAATGTCATTACAATTCCACACATAAACAATGAATCAAGGTACAAAGAATACGAAGGAATGTCGTTATTGTTAGTTTCAAAGGCCTATGAAATATTTCAATATCATATATAGAGCTCACAATGGTTAAGATATCTATCAAAATTGAATCTATCAAGGAACTGATAATAGGATCCAATGATAGAACTCTAGATCCTTGATTTCCTCAATATATAAATCTGTTTATCTCCTTTCACTGAAATGTCAAAAGATAAATGAAAAAACATTCCATGGATATGGATGATAACCATTAGAAGTAATTGGCGATTCAATTATGGAATGGTTTTCAGTTTTTATACATTTGTATTGTATCAAAGGAATAGAAGCTCCTAAAATATTTTAGTTAAAACAAACCCAAAAATCCATGAGGCCACATGAAATAATGACTATATATAAGGGCATCATGATGTATAATATAAGGATCCCTGAGTATGGAGAAACACACATTATAAAAAAATCATCTTCCATCCAATACTATTTGATATTTCTAATTAATGAAATAAATGAAATAGAGTGGCATATAATTTATTTTCCAAAAACCCCATGTCATATTAAGTCCATTATTTCATCAGAATCAATCTATATAATAAATGATTTTATGTCTGGTGAAACATGGGTCCTGAAAAAAATACTTCATGTTAGAATCAATTTCCTAGTTACATGAGATTATTCATTTAACCAACTGATACAAAGTCATTCGTAACCTATTTCACATGTTCAAGTCATTCTCTTCCTAGTATCGCTCCTCCACAAAGATTTAATGATCTATCATACAAACCAAAACCACTAATACACTCTTTTGTAGAAAACAACTAAGCATGGATAGTAGGAAAGGATTCCATACTAAGGTTAACATAATATATTCTCATTTCAATAATGACGAAACTCCACACAAGGATTTGTATATCCTCATAGAGTTAGGTAAAATTTTAGATGAAGCATGTAATCAATGATCTAATCTATATCATCCTAATAAATAAGTGTTGGAAGAAAAGTGTTACCTAGTATCACTATGTATTAAAAATGGAATATTATTTGGGATATGTGGATCATTAATCCTTATGAAAAATCAAACTTGTACAGAAAATACAAGAGATGTACCTCAAACCCAAATTACAGCCTCTGTGATATCAAACGACATAGAACCCATCCATACCTTCTCCCACATTTTTAACACAATGAGGTATTTCACCAAAACTTGATCAAATAAAACAAGTCATCAAAAACAAAATTAATAATAAGTTGGCCACCACTCCTTAGGGATATCTGATTTGGGAGGCAATGAATCCACCGTACTATTTCGGATCAGATGTGAGGAATGCATCTTTGTAGGGGAATTTTCTATTATCCTTCCATGTCTGATGTAATGTGAAATGTCACTATCATTGGGCCCTACTGATGCCCTAAATCTTCATCTATCATACTCAATAAATGGAGGAAATTGTGTTGCTCTTACATGAATCTAGAATTATGACAACAAAAGTAGATGAACCTCTGATCGTACGTAAAATCAAAACTAGAGAAACTATAAAAACATCCTCTAAACCATCATATATTCAAAAATATGACTACTGAATTACCAATCCAATAATTTTCCATTTATGGGTGTTAGTTCTAGAATCAAAATAAATTACCATCCACCAACTACTTCTCTCTCAACTCCTCCATCACATCCACCACCCCCACAAACCTCATTACCCCAGCTTCAACCTCTGCATATGTGGTTTGTTGACCTTTATCGTAGTAAAAAACCTTGAGTAGGATAATAATGTTTTTTATATACTATAAAATAAAAAAATAGAACTATATCAGCCTTAGTTAACTGATATTTACCTAATATTTCTGAATAAATATCATGGTTCCAAACTTATGTCACACACCTAATTTTGGTAAATACAGATGACCCTATATCCCTATAGATCCCAACCATGGAAACATATAATACACACTCAATCCTAGCACAAAATTATCCAACACCAAAATATATATCCATTACTCTGTGTAACAAGTTGCATCCACCAGAATTACTTATTATGGGTATATGAACTATTCAACATTAGAAAGTTCCACATACTAAAAATCCTGAATGAAGACTGCTTGATGACCAATCCCCGTCCACGATGTATGATCACACATCAAGTCAAACTGTTGAATATTATATGAAAACCTCAATGGACATTATCATGAAAAATTCTTGAAATAAGACAAGGTTTACCATGCTCAATGAGTAAATCTTGAGAGCTAACTCCATAAGGACATAAAATCCAAAACCCATTCCAATATGATGAATGTATCAATGTTATTACCTACACCCACTGACTACATATACTGATTCAACAAGTAGGTTAACCGCATCTTAGGGAATAGATACATCTACTTCCACACCAAAACTAGAGTCCCGATCAAGATATCCACACTGGAGACACTCTAAAAATATTTTCATATATCCCAAACAATCCTCATCATGTGAATAAATCCAAACATAATCCTATGTATTAGCCAACACACAAACCATTCTTCCAAAACCGAACCTGATGGGGCCCACTTGGTCCATAGAAGGTTATGTTATAACTACCTTAATCCCCCCTCTATTGAATAGGGTCTGGAAGGTAGGGTCGAGAAGGAATATATAAAATGGGAATCCTTTACCTAATGTACATATAAAAACACACACATCTCAAAACCCATAAATTTCTAATATGTACACCAATTGATAAATATGAAATCATAAATATAGAATCATACATTAATATTATGAAATAATTTACTGGAAAAAAATGGTGAAAAATACAGGCCCACCAAAAACCTGAAAATAATGTGTGACCTACTCAGAATGAGGGGAATAATTTCATTCCACATTAGAATACACATCATTTTTCCTATCCCAAAGTATTCCTCCCAATCCTCATAGACTCCATAATGATGTTTCATCATATTCATATGAGAATAAATTTATGGGAAGATCCACCATATCATTGAGTATAACAATTCTTATTTGGAGACATTGATATCAAAAAACATTATCCATCAATAGTAGTTATCTTAGGAAAACATGTATAAAATACTAGATAAGACCAATAATGATAACCAAGGATATCATATATATACTCATCAACGAATATAAGTCAGAAGTGTCTCAACCACTAATAGAAATAAGATCTCACTCAATTCTCAAAGGTAACACTAATCAATGTGTATATGAAAAGACCTTATTATTGAGTCCCTTGATGTCTAAAATCCGTTGGATCATAGTTTTGGCTAGATTGAGCAGCATGTATTCTGGTGTTTCATTTAATATATTTCCCCACCATCTAATCAGGTCAACAAATTTCCTTTTGTTTTGGGTAGCCTTCTATTGGGCCATTTTTTTTATTTCTACTAAATTTGGTTGTACTATAATTGTGGGACTATATATGTATGTAGTAATTATTACCATTTTATTACATTTCAGAATTTTATGGTCTTGGTTATGTGTTCATGTATACATGTATGTTAGGAAATTTCCTTCGATTTTAGATATTCATTATCGGTAGTTGGAATTTTCCCCTAGCATCGAGAATTGTTCTTTGGATATTTATAGTTTAGAAATCCACCAATAAGCTGGGCCTCGATGGGTATGGGCATGACATAGTAGGTCTTTTACCCCATCACAAATCTTGATCAACATATGAAAAAAACAGTGATGGACTTTTTTGATTTGACCTATAAATCATGAAACTGTATCTCTAAATATTTTAGTTACTTCTATGTTCAATTCAATTATAGAACAAACATATTCTTGAATATAACCAACCATATCATTTAAAGACACATCTTCCCTAAGAATAAGTCTTTTAACATATTATATGTTGTCTTGAAACTAATATAATGGATATCTTAAAAATTATTACAAAAGATCATATGTGACTATTTCATACTATAGATATTGATTTAGAGAGTTCACATAATTTAGTTCCCTGAAAAAATGATCAAATTA
Organism: Viscum album; assembly: GCA_963277665.1. Taxonomy (NCBI): domain Eukaryota; kingdom Viridiplantae; phylum Streptophyta; class Magnoliopsida; order Santalales; family Viscaceae; genus Viscum; species Viscum album. The sequence goes on from OY728125.1 coordinate 512,496,042, forward strand.
ATCCATGATATATAGATCAACAGAAGGTGAATAGGTAGATAGTGTGGTAGTGGACTGAAACCACTTAACAAACTCAAATTGACTTACAACTATACTCATTGGAGTATAAATGATATCTTTCATATTAGAGTTGATGCTCTTAATTTCATAATGTATATCCCTATAAAGATTCTATTATACTAGAGGAATGTTTCTAATAACATATCCTTGATATGAAACAAGAACATCTAGATCATTAACATCATATTTAATAGAATAAATTATTTTAATCATACAAACTTAATCTCTCGTAACATCAATTTCATTAGCACATTAACATGATAATAAATGTCTCACAAGTTGGAGTTTTTGAAAAAACGTTATCTAGGAAAACATCATCCCCAAAAACCTTTAAAAATCATATTCAAACACAAAATTCTAATTAATATATCTTATTTAATCCTTGGTAGACAAAGGATCCTTTCTTAGATCATTATATTCTCTCATGCTATTATCAAGATCTACCATCCCAAAAGAGGCAATGGTTTGCATATTTTTTTAAAACATATGAACATTCAAAACACATCTAAAAAATTGATCATCCAATTTCACATGAGGTAGTTATGGAATGGTTACATGTGTTTGTGAATTATCTGAAACATCCTCCAAAGCCACATCCCCATCTCTATCTCAAACAAGATCATGTGATCTAAGAGTTTGAACAAAATTTGTGTGCATAACATAAGGTTCCATTCTAACATCAGTATTTCCCACACCAAGTTATTTCTTTTGTTTTTTAACTTCATCATCTTCACCTTCAGAAGTTGTCTATATCGTTGTCATAACTAAGTCAGAATATTTAGAAAACCTTAACACTACAACATCCTATCATTTATATTATCCCTTAATTATAATGATTACTGTATCAATAGACTCTATTCTAGTGGGAAAAAACTCCAATGATTCTATATCAAACACCCTGTTAATAGGATCCACATCCCTAGTATGTGAGTTAGTGTATGGCTCTTGAGAGATAATGTTGGAGTTGGTATAACTGAATGATATCCTACATCCTTTCTAATAATTTATAGGTAATTTTATACCAAATCATTATTTTAACAAAATTATTCCATTTGAATAGATGAAGGGGTCTTACTCTTTTTACATTGTACTAATTCTCCCTCATTGAGATCAACATCATACCTTTTCCGTTGTATGACGATGAGCCTTCAACGAGGATATTAGTTCACTATTACCATACCTTGGATGATTTGGGGCATTAATATCATCATATAGATAGTTATATTCACATTATCATTGTTCATTATAACATATTTTATATATATTTTTATGAAATTTATTTCTCTATCTCATCATCTATTTGAAAAATCAAAATTATGTATAAACTTAAAAAACTATACATTCAAGTTCAAGGTATTTCATAGAAATTTTTCAAAATTATATGAATTAAATATAATAATGAAAACAGAAATATGTCCTACTGATATTGTACCCAAGTCTAGTTGTAATTAAATCTCTCTCTAGAGGATAATGTGAAACTTCTCAATTTCACACAAAAACCCAGTAAGGCCCAAACATTTACATGTAATGATAATATATACTATGTATGTCCAAAATGAAAATCATCATTTCACATAAACCTGTTTACCCATTACTATAACATTTACCTATACATCATCTCATCAATACAAAATCCCATACTTATAAATAAAATATATTTTTAAAAGACATACCTATATTCTTCTTCCTTTCCATATCAAAAACATTTATTAAAAGAAAATGAATTTGAGAGACATCATCCTTTTCATTCATGGATGATCTAAAATTATAATCATATCCTCATTTCTACTTCCCCGTTGAATAATGGAATGTTATATGTTTTTTAAAACAAATTGTGATATTCGATCATTTATAATAAATCAATGAAAATAAATAAAAATATTTGAGAGGTAACATTTGGTTTTTTTGGTCATGTACCAAATTTTTAAAAAGGTTATGTATCTAATTTGGTTTTAATGACCGATAAAATATAAAAATAAATAAAATAAAACTCAAATAATAATTTTATTTTCTAAAATTGAATTGAAAAATAATGAAGTAGATTATATTTTTCAATATAAAAAAATAAATTCCCTTTATTTCCAACAATATATTTATATTAAATCCGTGAATTTAGAACATAATTAAAAAAGAAATGGATAAAATAATTTAAATGAAATTAATTATAATTCATTCTTTATAAAATAAAAATGTTCACAAGCAAGGTCTTATTAATTATATCTACGGATTTATTCTCGATTGAACAAAATTGAAGAATGATACCAAATTTGATAGAGAAATCACTCAAGAATGGATGTTTTAGATATATATGGTTTGTTTGTAAATGCATTATTAGATTCATTAATATTTTTATATGACTAGTTATATCACATTCAATTGAAACATGATTGAAAATTAATCCAAAGGCCAACAAGCTGTGTTTCACCCATAACTACTATACCAAATAATAACTTCTATAAATGTAATGTTATTCAATAGTATATAATGTGGCACACTATTGCATCATACTATACAATGATACTGGGGATATATTTAGAAAATGGATGGTTCCCGATTTAGACTTTTCATTCAATCTATGTCAAAATTAGTTAGGGTAAAAATAATATGTAAAATTAAATTAAAATGATTATATATAAAAGTCATAAATGGGGAATTATTCATTTTAAATATATTAAAAAAATTAATGATGAACTAAATTTATATTCCATGGGATTTTATTGGAAAATATAACATAATCATATTGAAAATATAATGTCTAGTATACTAGTAGTTATATAAAGTATACGCCAAAGTATTCCGATATATTTTTAATTTTCAACATGTTTCCAAACATAATCCCAATAAATATTTTCACTTGTACTCATAACGGCTTCAGGTAAGTTACTATTTTGAGTCCAAACCACAAAAATATTTATTTTATGTATCAAATTTGATTCATTTTAAAAAAAAAATATTTTTGATAAAATAAATACCTGAATTTTCATTTAACTTATATAACAAGACTATTTTGATTTATAATGCATTTTTCTATAGAGAATATTAATAATATTAAAGTGTAGTACTAAAAATCACATCATTAATATTTAGTTTAAATAGAAATGTATCTAAATATGATTATATATAAATAACGTAATGATTATCCACTAATAATGAAAACCAATATAATAAAATAAGAAAACATAATTTTTATACCAATATCAAGGTTCCCTTTTAAGGCTATAATGTTCATTTATATGATTTAAAACTTATTTTATAAAAATAATTTCCAAAATTATTATGTTGTACAACATAAAAAAACTCTATAAAAATACCACTTGAAAATTTAGATTTCCCATCTATATGAAATAATTTTCAATCACTATATTATAAATTTTATAGGATAATCATAATTTTTTATAGTACATCTACCTGTGTAATGGTCTCATCATAATGTATCTCTTATTAATGGTTATAACCTTTACCAAATATTTTATCCTAATTCATCATGATCATGTTGTGATCATCTTGATAATTCTTATATCCCTTTTTTGTTTCATTAAAATGATAGTCATCAGTTCGATTAACTATTTCACATATATTTTTCCTCTTAAACAACTGTAGCTCTTATTAAATATATTGATCCAACTCTCATCATTCAATGATTATTCTCTATTTTTAGGTATTTAGTTGAGATAAAATGAAAAAAAATTATATGTTTTTTATAGTATTTTAAAATTTTCATTTATTAATATATTCTTCCAATAATAGTTTCTAGGGGGGTTTTCAAGGTTCTTCGCTTTATAGGTTGTACACTTTTAGGTTCTCTTGTATCCACCAATTCAAATATTGATTTCACAAAATATATTTCAAAATCTTCGACCTTATTACTTTCTAAGTACGGTTCAGATATGAGGTTTTCAAATGAATCTCATATCTCATCAACATGATTAATTTTTTTATCAAACATATCAGATTAATCAAATTTCACATGAGTTGATTCTTCAATAATTTATGTTCTTTTATTAAAAAAATTTAAGCATTAAAATTAGTATAATATCCAAAAAAATATTCATTTTTCATTATTTATATATAGTTTTGATGGATTATACCTATTGATTAGAATGATATATTTTTACCTAGATACATTAATGTTTCCATTTTTTATATTTCTATTATTCTAAAACTCATTGGATGTTTTCCATAAAATAGGATTAATTTGAACACTTTTTTATGAAATAATATGTTTTATTTATAGATTTATCATATAAATTAGTGGGAATGTTATAATCCTATATCATTTTCTTAATAACTTCAATCATGGTCTTATTCCTCCTCTCAATAACATAATTCTATTGATGATTCTTGGGTGCATAAAAGGTATGACTGATTCCATGGTTTGACTATTAAGAACTAAACCCAAAGTTTTAAAATTCTTCTGAATTAACATATCTCAATGGAATGATTATGAAAAATATTCTATTTTAAAAAAATATTAAAATATAGTAAAAATAGAATATTATTACCTCTTAACACATAGAAACAAAACCCATGTAAATATAGTGAAATCATCAGCTAGCCCATTAAAAAATATTTTACTCTTAGTCTTGTATATCTAGATGATCAAAATAGATCCCAGTGAATAATTAATATATGATTACATATGGAAACCACATTAATTTGTTTAAAATATAACTTGTAATTTATTTACATTTTGAATGTATTACATAGTTTCAATATTTTCAGTTTGAATTTTATTATAACTGAAATGAATCCTTTATTAGAAAATTTTTTCAAAGAATAAACATTATAATATCCATGTTAAATATGAAAAGTGATATATTCAATATTTTCATCATTAACCTAGTTTACATTTTCTCTTCCCATTAAAATTGGATATAAAGTATATACATTTTCTATTATAGTTGGTTTAAATTTAAGGGTTTTGAAGGTAACAAGAAAACAAAAAACATTTGATAAATTTACGAAATAAACATATTAAAAATGTTAGATAAATATTATCATTGTATATTTAAATCCTTCAATACATGGAAATATTTTGGTGAGTACTGATATTAGATTTCTAACTGATCTTATGCATAAAAACGACAATGTAATTGTCACTAAATGTGGCATATACAGAATCAATTTTGGATAAGGAATTAAAATTAATAAAAATATCAATTATTTTTCCATGATAACCTAGTGTCCATATTCAATTTATTTATGATTATATTTATATATTTTCTTTAAAAAATAAAAAAATAGATTTCTTTGGTTCCCATATTCTCTTGGGCCCTGTAATGATAACAACTAATGATTTAGAATTCCAACTTTTCTTATGCTTTCGAAAAATCAAAGCATTGAATATTTGAAATTTGTTTTAAATAAAAGAATATATTAACTCAACAGAATTAATTATTTACAAGAATGTAACTATTAAAATAATTCAAAAATTATCAATAGAAAAAAAACATATCATGGGAAAATATTTTATTCCTGGAACTAACAACCAAATATATTATATAAAGCATTAGTTTTTCTCCATTGATTCCTATTTGATATTTTTTTCAGGACCTTATTGTTATTTTGCATATATTTATTATAATTATACTATTGTGAATAAAAATAAAATAAAACATTGGAATTGAACTTCTTCTCAGAGTATTTAAATTTTGTTTTCATGTTTAATAAATGGAATAGAATTATTTTATAGCATAAATCTATGATATATATATTTTTTCGTTTAATTTCAATATCAAAAATAATAATGATTCTTATAGTATTTTTTTACATTACATTGATTTCATATTTTGTTTGATGAATTGTAAAATATTCATATAAATAATCATATGATCAATTTTCATTTTCTAATTAATTTTCATTTTATAAATAATAAAACATGTTTACCTCGTCATAGTTCTCTATAATGCACATATTGGAATTTTGATTGGATATTTCATAATCCATGTAAGGTGATGTACTATCACTAGAATCATTAGAAGTGTTTTGTGTTTCATTATTATATTTATTTCATTTCATATTATATAAAATCATCCTAAATATTATCTTCTCAGAATTCTTTTTGTCTTGTTGTTTTGGGAAGATTTTTGTGATGTGTCTGAGTTTCATACAATGTAAAATCCGATCTGTTTAGGGTTTCCATCATATTACATTAAAATAATATATAATTTATTGGATTTAATTATATATATATATATATATATCTTTTAAATGTTATTTAAAAATGAGAAAGATCGCTTTTGGAAGGAAATCTATATTAGGTATCTTAATCAGATAACTCTAACCTTTATATTCATTTTCATTTTTATGATCATTTTTGGTCAAGACATTCAACTGAAAAATATACTTCTTCATTAATCTATACTCACTAGATTCAGCATACATCTTCTCCTCATACATCAAAATAATTATGAAGATATTTTTAATTTTGAAATCGATTACATAATTGGATTTCCAAATTTTAGGTTATGTTGCACTCCAATTAGATTATATAACTCTACGAACATTTTGTTCATGATTAGTTTTCATAATTCATACTCTAAGAGGATAATAATTATTTATAACATAATTTAAATTTCAATTCAATTGTGTTATGGTTTCAACATAAAATCATAAATATGTTCTACTTTTATAATAGGAATTATTGTATCAATGATTTGTTACATTATCAGTAACATTTTATTCCAGGGATATATTAGTATATAGATTGGGATCTCTTTCACATTTTAAAACACTATTTAACTCATCAGGATCTGGTCAAAATAATTTATCATTTATATATCTAGAGTTCATATCAAAATCTCATTCTATAGCAGCATCCCACTTCTCTATATCTACATTATGATGATTATATGACTTAATGGATATTAGATAACAATTAACACTAATTTTATTTATGTCAATTACAATTCATTCCCCACGTAATCTATAATTCTCTAAATTTATGAACCAATCTATTACAGTAGAAATTACTTGTATGATCTATGTAATATATACCATTTTTAAATAGAGTCTAAGACTTAAAACATTTAAATTTGATAACTAAAATTTAATAACCTCTGATACCAATTTTAAGTCAATGAAAAACAATAATAAAATTTAAGAGTGATAAGAATTAAGTTTAGGAAATTTACATCACATTAAAACCATCCTCTTCAAGGTATGATTTGTTCTGATCATTTATTCATTAAAAAAAATAGAGTAAATGAAGTAATAGAGATAATATATTTGAAAAAAATATATATTTTTTTTGGAACAAAATTTAGTTAGTTCACTCCTACAATTCTCAACACTTGTAGAATGATTATTTAAAAATAAAACGATATTTTCCCCATGTACAGTATATCTTATTGTATTTAATCAACACATGGTAAGGAAATAAGAGATTTTACGTGGCACTAAAAATTCATACATACCATAGAAATCTATGTTATTATTCAAAAAACCATTATAACAATGTATAATAATCTATCACTTCCACTCACGAGGGATATAATGATTGATAAATGTTTAAAATCTATATAACAGTTACATGATACAATTGTAAAAAGAGATTATTTCTCTAGGAGAGAGATTAAAAATTATATTGATTTCAAGAAGTGTCTACTAAAAATATATTTATTGATATTTAAAGAATACTTTTAGAAAATAAATATTCTTCTTATTTTTATAGGTATATTTTAGAATCGAACAATGTTTTGAGTGATATTCTATAGAGTATATGCTTCTATATATGCATTCTTATATATTATTCTCTTGATACTCATATACTATTAAATTAAAATTATCTTGATATTGTGGAAATTTATTCCCTATAATTTTTTTATTTAAAATAAATCTAATGTCCTTTTAATGAAAATACCTTGGAAATAATATTGAGCTATATATTTTTCTTATACTTAATTATTCTCTCCATAGTTGAAAAAATTAATAATAAATATTAACATACAAAACATTATAATAGATAATTAATCATAAATGAATTAAATTAAACTAAATGTAATCCATATATAATAAATAGTAATTGGTGGAATGGAATAGCCCATTAAGGATCAATATATAGATGAATTCCATTGATTTTAAATCACATAGTTGATTTCATCCACGTCGCCATTATTCACTTAGTTATTTACTCACATAATTAATTTTTCACATTGATTATTTCTTATATTTCCATATTGACTATAATGTTATTTTATCTTATATGAATGAATCACATAGATGATTTTACAAATGTTTCAAAATTTTCCATGGATCTAATTTACGTATCAGAATACACCACATAACAAATTTGAATAAAAATTTTATTAGAATTTTAGTTTTCTCTTATAGTTTATTTTCACCCAAACCATTATATAATGTATCCATTTCATAGAAGAGTTTCATTAATGTAGATGATTGATGTAGTTAGTTAAATTAAATAAAATAATATCCAGCTAAAAAATTTCCACACAATCCAAATTTTCAATGGTAATAAAAATTTAACAAAACATACAGAATTTAAGAACTATGTTAGAATGAATTAAATATATAAAGGAAATAAGAAACCCATTAAAAGATAAATAATATATAAAAGTGGTTTTAATTTATCAAATCATAAATCACATGAGATATATTGGAAAATCGCTTGCAGTCCAACACATTTGGAATCATGGATCTTTGTTCACATACACAGTTTTTGAATTTGGATACGAAATCAATTCTGGCTATTAAAATTTACTTAAATGGGTCATTCAGCTACTTCACTACATTTTTTCACATAGATCATCGTATAAGAAATGTATACAGCTATAGTACATTTGTTACATGGATTTATCTTTGCAGGGATTCCACTACGCTAGAACTTTCATACATGGAATCTGAACATATCCAATTGCCTTGATTTTTTATAATTTAAGAGTCCTTTATTTATTTGATTCCATACAATATCAACCATTAATAAAAAATTTAAAACCTTCTCATAAAACCATATAGTTATTATTGGAATTACTATTATAATTTAAGGCTTCTTATAAATCATTCTAGATGTGTTTCAACATATAATTTACTTATATTAGTGTATTTCCTCGAATACATACTTTAGCTCAAATAAAATTCTTTATCAACCAATCAATAGATATTTATGTTTTCTAAATTACTATTCTAGAAATTTATAATAAATTTATTTGTAGTTCATAGATTCCAAAAGAAATTGTAATCATTAGATGGTTCTTCGTATTCAGGTATATATTCTCTATCTATTTACCTTGATTTATACTTATTATCTGCAGACATACAATCTTTCTAACATATTTGAAACAACCATCTCTCTCTTATTTTCCCATCATAGTAAATATAGGTATTATTTGGCCTCATAAATTTTCATGGAAAATACAATCTCTTTAAATCAACGAATGAATATGTATCCTTAAAAGAATATTTTTAGAAAAGTATTTTAGGGAATAATGTTTCACTATTATTGTACCCTAGTTTTTATGAAGAATATTTTTATTCATACATTCGGTGGATAATTCAATCAATTACCCAGATTAATAATTATTTTCATTATGTATATTGAAATCCTAATTGATTGAAAATATAATAAAACAAATTTGGTCACATTAATCGCCTTATTTTATTTATCGCCAATTCCAATGATGTCCAACAAATATTCATTGGTTATTATAATTTATCTCAGACTAATTGAAAAATAAATCAAAAAGACATAAATGTATTATCCCCCATAATGTACATGTCAATTTCCTCTCACCCTAACTATTATGAAAGGAATAAAAGTGGACTTCCTTAATTTCTAATTTATTATCCCCAAACAATTTTGTATTTCATGTTAGAAGTGATAAAAATTGAAATATGATACAATATGAAATGCTAGTTGAGAAGCCAATAGATACAACTTGTTGTAACACATGGGGAGGATATTCATAAAAATAATTTCCTTTATTATGAATTTTATCTGGGAAAAAATCATTAAAATATTTTCTCCTACTGTCTTAATTCGGTATAGCACTTGATATAATACTTCTTATAACTCTCATTAGCTAATTGACATTATTATCCATTACATGAGGGAAGAAATTAACCAAGAATCACTATTTTTCAATGACAATTATAGAAATAATTTATGATTACAACAGAATAATATGACATAAAATATAATCACATTTATCTTAGAAATATTCCCTTAATTAACATAAACTATGTCTACATTGACTTACCCTATATAGAAAACATGATTGTCATTTTTACACAATAAATTTGTCACTATTTTTACATGTGGACACATTTTTTCCTTCTTTACATTCTAGGTGAAACATATATATATTTTAAAACATATTTATTAATCTATCATCTCATGAACAACCACATAAACTAATTTCATTTTTTATGTATTCCCTAAAATATAGATAAAAACCCATTCAATAAAAAATATGTACATTATGAAAAAACTGATGAATAACGTTCGAATAACATATCATTAAGATTTAAATGTGATATACAGATTTTTTAATTGTATCAATAGAAATTATTTTGATGATTTTTTCATTTTTTAGATCTTCCTCAAAGGATAACATTACATATTTTTATTATCTCACCAAAAATCTTTTTAAACCCATAAAAAATATTAACTGAGGAATCATGAAAAAAATTGGTCAGTATAAGGATCATGATGGTTGAGATATATTTCATAACCTGTAGAATTCTATTACTCTTTTATTTATGTCAGAAAGATTAAATTTCTATGAATGTTTGACTTTGGGAAGAATATTCTTGATTACATCTTCAAATATTTTTATAGTTTGAACTTTCTTCATAACATGAGAAAATAAAGCACATGTTTTATTTTCATTATTATCTAGAATTCTAACAATCTAAACAAATGTTTCTATATGGATAGATAACCATTTCACACATCATATTAATCCTTTATTTGTGTGAATTTATTTATTGAAAAACAAGTTTTTAATATGATATCATATATTCAATTAACTTTTGAATAAATTTTATAGAGAAAATAGTCTTAAATATGATATCCTTATGTGATTCTTAGTGGAATGATCAGGTCACCACCTAATCAGTTTTTTCTTATACATTAATATGAGCCTTATCATTTTCTTCAATTGGTGATTAAACCACTAATATAATACATTGATCCATTAGTTAATTATTGTTTTCATCTTGTCAGTATTCTACCATTTCTCATGCCATTCAAGGTAATTATTCATTGGTCCATGATGTGGCCTCTCATGAAATAGTATAGGACTATCCTTCTATTAGGTTTTAACTCCTATTTATGTTTTTATTCATATCTGTGGTTGATTAGAATTTCATCTTCAAAACTTATCCACAGATGGAATATTCTATTTATTTTACCACATGATTCTCATAAATAGATAGATCTCAAGTAACTCAAGTGAATTTATGATACCTGAAAACTTTTTCTAAAATAAATCATAGTAGTGAAAAAAATATTACTTTGATCCAAAAATATTCTCAATGATTCAAATTTTTTCCATAATGACATATTTTTCATCATATGTTCTTCCCCCCACACTTTAGTAGTTTGGGTCCAAAATTTATCATTTCTCCCCCTAAAAGTAAACTCTTTTTTTGAAAGATTAATTGATTATTATAGATATAAATATACCGATTCCAAAAATATTTAAAAAAACCAACCACTTTCAACAAATATTATTATTTGAACTTCAGTAACATTTTTCTAGTTGTAATTTCATGTATCTTTTAGGAATGAACCACAGAATTTTGGAATCTTTTTTGGGAAAATATTTTTTGGGATATTCCAACTTTCCTCCAAGACATTATTTTGGTTGTCCCAAGAATTTCCACCTTCGTTGTTTTTATATATTTCATCTATTCCTTATAAGATAAATGTATTATAAAATTAGTGAACGAATCATTTTTATAGACTGGGTTATCTGTTTTCATGAGATATTGGTTTATTCTTCTCATTTCTATCTCAACAACATAATTATACATTTTATGGTCTCCATGGATTAATGAATAACTTCTTTTTTGAAGTAGTGAATCTATAATTACCCAAAATGATGCATTACATAATCATGTGTTATGTTATGAATTTTAATTTTTCTCACCTCGAGGATCTATTTAGCTATATATTTTTTAGAATTAGGCCATAATTATTACATAAAAACCCATAAAATAAAAAGTGGACACTTCTTCTCATAATAAATTTTTCCATTAATATAAACTATTAAAATAATGATTTATTTATTTTCATGGATACTTTCCATATCATCCAATGTGAATTGTTTATGGCCATTACCCATCCTTAGACCCTATGATATTTTTTAAAGAATTAGGATGAGCATAAAATTTATTTTGGAGATATAAAAATAAAGTAAACTATTTACTCTGTATAAAAATAAATACTCATATAACATATACCATTATCAAAAAAGGTCTCTAAAAATATAAGGAAGAACAATTTAACCTAAAAAATTAGACATTTTTATCAAATAAAATCATTAAAACCCCTAACAATCCATTAAAACTCCTTCAGTTCTATAATAGATTCATAAACACAAAATAATTTCAAAACACTTTTAATTTGAATGACCATAAGGTTGAATTACAAAATCATATATACCCAATGAATTGTATATATATAATTGGGATCATCGTATTATAATCAATATTTTTCCAACCCATGAGCTATAATGATGCTCAACCCATCATATTATCTATAGCAGGATCATTCATTTCATATGAGCTATAATAGGGATCAACATTTCGTATATGTTGTATTGGGATAACCAATGATCTATAATCCAGCCAAAAAAATCATATAATGTATATCAGTCTCAAATATTTACTATAATTCTCATATACCATATGAAGAGTAAAGTACTATCATCATAAAACCCTTTAAAACATTTTTAAAATCAATATTGAAGCACATTCAGATAAAAAGACCATTTTTCCTGTAAGAACCCATTTTCATTAAAAATCATTTTCTATAGAACAATATCCAAATACATAGAAATAGTTGATTTCATTTTAAAAAATATACAATCTTTCAACAGAATATATATATCAAATACATTTTGTAATGAAATGAAATGTAATTATCTTCATTCATTAAAAAATGAAAATGAAAATGAAAATTTTCAAAAAATTCATTATTAAGAAATATAAAAAGATTCATTTTGATTTTATTATTGAAACTAAAAATAGATATAAAATTTTATTTACAATCCATTTATATACATATTAATAAACATGTATAATAATATGAATAATGTTGACATGGCGAAAAAATATTTTTAAATTAAATCATAAGATATTAAATGTGTCCCACACCCCATTGAAAATATAAAAAAAATTCCCATGAAAGATTAAAATTTAAAAAACATAAAAGAACATAATAATAGTTAAAAAATGGATATATAATTTCAATGTGTCTATATATGAAAATAATAGGAGAATAAAGGTTCATATCATCAATAAATATCTCAATGAATTGAGCTGAGATGAAATCCTATACAATTATAGTACCTTATGATTTTAAATCCCAAAAAATTATAATCATTCAATGAAATATTTAAATACCATGAATAAACATAAATCATGATATAATATGTACAATGTGTTAGTAGATACATCACAAAAAGAGTTAATTGGTGATTATGACATTTATTTCACTAATGTAAGCCCGAATAGCCAAAAGGCCTTTATTTTATTTTCTAAAATATTCCCTCATTTAACAGTTGAATGGGAACTAATACATGACCCATAGGTCCAAATATGAAGGCCAATACATGACCCAATACAAGAATATAATGGCTCCACACCTGGCACATTTGAAACAATGCTGCCCCAGCATCTGAATTTTGAAGGATCATAGCTCCTCACCACGTATGGATGATCAGTTAGTGATGTGATTGTCTTTTGTGATGTAAAAACCTCAATAAATATTTTCCCATTTAATGTAGCACAGTGGTGACCACTGGGTTGTCTCTCGATGAGGTTGCATATCGAGTTTCAAAACTGTCACTTTTTTTATTTTTACAGAAATGAAAATGGGGATTTGATTAACAATTTGAAAATAAAATATTAATTAAATAATAATGTGGAATAATTTTAACTGAAAGATAATGTTTGTTTGAAATAATGATTAAAAAAAGCAGTTCTAGACAAGCTTCACCCTCTCGGAAACTCCCCTCACCCTTGTATTTAAAAAATAACTCTTAATTTAAATTCCTAAATGTACCCCCAATGACCCCCAGGTGTACACTCAAAATTGAATAGAAATAATATTAATACTTTAATATGATTGTGGTCTCGCCTTATGAAGTGACAAAATTATTTAAAGACCTCCAAGTAATTGAACTAAATTGAGTTTTCTATGCTCAATGGAAATACCTCACCAATGAATTTTAAATAGAGAAATCAATTATTATACTTTATAGATTGAACAATGATCAATATTATTTGTTGAAAATATATTTAAGAAAGAAATCATCCATATTCAATCAAAAATATAGGTTCAATAGAAATTCAAAAAGAGATTACACATTAAAGTCAATACTCAGAAGAGAGAGTATGTCGGGTGTCGTCGTCTGCAACCACTTTCCACTTAGCCTTGCATCACTTGATAAGCTTTCATCTTCTATATTGAATGCTAAAAGGATTTCTTTTTCATAAGGTTCTTAATCACCGCCTTTCCTTTTTCACTCACAAGCCAACTCCCTTCATGACAGATGGTGTGGTGATGAATCGAATGTCCTTGAGAGGTAGAAGCTATTCTCATTTTATAGAAAGATTTTATCTTCCGAAAGTTGTCACATTTTTGACCCATTAGTTAGCCGATTCACACGTGGAACCCTCCATAAATGTTGTTCATAAATGTGTTTAACGTCCACCCTCCAAATTTCTGATTCATTGGACACGCTGATAATGTGTTATGAAGTTTTTATTGTTGATGATGTTTCCTGGCTGAGGCTTCCAGGAATCTTCCTTCGAAATGATGTCATTAAATGGCCACCATAATGGATTCCAAACGGCATTAAATTAAATAAGTGAAATACAAGTGGAATCTCAACATTTGGAGGTGTTTAGGCCGAAATAAGGCTCCACTACTTAGGCGGAGTCCACGCAGTCCTCTGGGAGAAATTGTCAACTTCATTGAATTGTTTGGGCCTCATGATTCATGAATCTGACCCTAGTCCTAATGACAAATATGATGGAAATACAATAAGGGTTTAAACAAAATTTGAATCATTGAATTATGAAATATATATTATGAGAAATGAAAAATATTCCCCTGTGATAAAAATCTGTTAAAAATCCAGAATCATTCCATTTAAACTTTTTATCCCAAAACACATTGTAAATCCAAAATTGTTAAAAATAATATCAAATTGGTAAATTGGTGAGGTTTAAATCACATTAGTAGTCATTAAAAATAGTGAAAATATTATCTCTATCAATTACCCCACACATGGCTCTTGGACTCCTGTATAAGTGAGCACAAAGTCAAGGAAAATAAAACACATACCAATTCAGTTTACTAATTTACTGTAATGAATTAAAAAGATATCATGCCTCATTAAAGACAAATATTCTAAATTATCAATTCAAATCATTCAATCCATTTTTAATTATTTTTTCTTCTCATGCACACAACACACTTACCTCACATTCATTTTCTCTCAGCACACAATATAATTTGTAACAAATATTTTCTTATCCAACTCATGCAAGAATCACCATAGGCATGATAAATTTATAAATCTCCACCTGATGTGAGCCAAGAACATGTGATTATCATGAGGTCTTTTACATGGTTTTTTGGTGGTTTGGTGTTGGTAGGATTTAAATGTGAAAAACATGGTGGCTGAATAAGGAGGGTTTGGCTCTTTTTAAAGAAGAAATGCATGATTATGATTTTCACTCAACTATGTTCTCCTCCGTATTCTCCTATGAAAAATAATCAGTTCCAGTCATCTATTTTCCATAAATATTTCAGCAGAAAATATGGAATTTTTTTTAAAGTTCTAGATAGGGAACAACTTATTTCTACTGCGAGCTCCAGAGAGGCATAACTCCATTTCATATGAAAGCTCTAGATGGGCACAACTCTCGGGAAAATATATTACAACATCACAAATATGTCTTCAATGTTTGAATGTAATCCCAATGCAACACCAAATTATGTATCATGTCACAAGTCTTCTCCCCCCACACTAATGTGCAACTAGATAATGAATTTATACTTCCAGAGTTTGTTGGAAAGGGAAATGGGGCTTGTAATGTGGAAAATCTAACAGGCTATACATGGCTACTAAGGGCTCAAGAAAGATAAAATATTCAAGGAAGGCCGAAATAAAAAAGGATAATCATGAAAAGGGGGATTAAATATCCAATGAAGTTCCTCAATCATTTTAATCACAAGTATATCAACCCTCATGTTTTGATAGAAATAAATCAAGCTCTATTTTAAACAAACACGATTTGGTTCTCTCAAGAAAGAGGTGAATGTGAAGAATATATAAAAAAATGGGTCCAGAGGCATCATAGGAATGAGAATTTCAATTACAGCATCATTGATAAGTGCCATGAGATTTAAAAATAAGTTGTCTTTTCATGAATTTTAAAATTTTTTGAAAATTAAACAATACCATTTTCAGCATTCATTTATATTCAGTTTCAAAGGATCAATTGGTTCACTCCTTGGCATGAGTTTAAAAAGAAATTCAAGATCTTCCAAAACATTTTTTTGACAGGAAATTTTTGAAAAGAAAACAGGTAGAATTTGAAAAAGAAACACACCAAATATGGAAAGAAAATTCTAAATAAGAAAACAATTATTTCAAAAAAAGACCATAAAAACTTAATCTACCCATCATTGTACCTCCCCCAAACTTATTCTATGAAATGTCCTCATTGTAATTGAAATTTATTCGGGCATGAAATTTAGGAAAGAATAGATGAGAAGGAAATACACAACCTTTCGTTAATTATATTCTACATTATGAAGATGAATATCCTCCCCTCGAGGATCTTGAAAATTTCCTCAAAAGCCTATGACCATTGATAGTGAATTATGTTCCATTGTTTGGATCTTTAATCTATATTGAACCAAAAAAACATGAGTAATGATGAATGAGACAGACCATTTGGAATGAAATTTACCAGGGAAGAGTTTCAATCTAGCATCAAACATCTGAACTTTGTCACCCTCCATGATGTTTTTGTTGAGAATCCTCCCATCATGAAAGGCTTTTCTTCTCACTTTGTATAACCTGGAGCTTTCATATATATTATTTCTAATATCCTCCAGCTCATGGAAACAATATTTTCTTCTATCCCAACAGTATATAGACTAATGTTACATGTTTTTACTTCCCAAAAAGATTTTTGTTCTAACTTAACTGGTAGATGATAGGATTTTCCGTAGACCAATGTAAATGGTGACATATTCAGGTCAGAATTTCAGGTCATGAAAGAAAAGAAAAAAACAAAATAAAAGGAACTCTTGAAACCTCCCCATTAACAGCGCCAAATTATGTGATCATATTTTGTGTCGTAAAATCCTCAATCAATATTTTCCCTTTTAATGTAGCATAGCGGTGACCACAGGGTTGTCTCACGAGGAGGTTGCAGATCGAGTTGCAAAACTGTCACTTTTGTTATTTTTTCAGAAATGAAAATGGGGAATTGATGAAAATTTTGAAAACAAAATTTGAATTAAATAATAAATTGAAATTTTTTTAATTTAAAGATAATGTGGGTTTGAAATCAGGATTAAAAATAGCGGTTACAGACAAGCTTCACCCTCTCAGACACTCCCCTCTTCCTTGTATATAAAAAAATATCTCTTAATTTAAATTCCTAAATAAACACCCAAGGTGTATACTAAAATTTCAATATACATCATATTAAGACATAAATATGATTGTGGTACCACCTATAAAAGTGGCTCAATTACTTATAGACCTCCACGTAATTGAACTTAATTGAATTCGCTATGCTCAATGACAAGACCTCACCAATGAAATTTAAATTGAGAAATCAATTGTTCTACTTTATAGATGGAACAAATATCAATCAAATTTTTTGAAAATATATTTAAGAAATAAAGAAACCAGATTCATTCAATAATATAGGTTCAATAGAAATTCAAAAAGAGATTACACATTAAAATCAAATCTCGGAAGACAGTGTTTGTAGGGTGTCACCGTCCGCAAGTATTTGCCGCATATCCTTGCATCACTTGATATCCATTCGTCTTCTCTATTGATTCCTTAATGGATGGAATTTTCATACGACTCTAAATATACACCTTTCCTTTTTATCTCATAAGCCAACTCCCTTCGTGACGGATGGTGTGATGAAGAATCGAATGGCCTTAAGATGTAGGAGCTCTTCTCCTTTTATAGGCATATTTCATCTTCCAAAAGTTGTCTCGTTTTTGACCCATTAATTGGCATATTAACACATGGACCCCTTCATAAATGTTGTTCACCAATGTGTTTACCGTCAATACTACAAATTTCAGAATCATTGGACACGCCTATAATGAGTTATAATTTTTTTTATTGTTGATGACGTTTCCTGGATGAAGTTTATGGGCAGCATCTTTCAAAATGATGTCATTAAATGGAAACCTTAATGGATTCCAAAATTTCTGAAATTAGATTAATGAACACTAGTTGGAGTCCTCGTCCATAACCAAGAAGAATCGAATCATTTGGAGGTGTGCAGGAAGAATTATGTTTCCGCTACTGAGGAGGGGTCCACACAGTCTGCCCGGAAAACTTTTCCACTTCATTGATTTGTTTGGGCATCAAGATGCATGAATCTAACCCTAGTCCTGAAGGAAAATATTATGGAAAGAAAATAATGGTGCAAAAAAATTCTAATCACAGAATTGGAAAATATATTTTATGATAAATGACCAAAATATACATGTGATAAAAATCTGTAAAAAATCCAGAATTATACAATTTAAACTTCTTATCCCAAAACACACTATAAATCCAAAATTGTTACATATAAGATCAAATTTTTAAATTGGTGATGTCTAAATCACATAAATAGACATTAGAAATAGTGGAAATATTATCTCTATCAGTTATGATTACCTAGTGTAGTGTTTCACGGTTCCTGGAACCAATGGTAGTTTCCATACCCTTTTATTCTTTTAATCGGATTAGCTCTGTTATGGTGGTTTCTATTTTTTTATGAATCATTATTAAGACATGTTACTATGTGGTATTCCATTTTTTTCCTTTTGTGTGTCCTGAAGGCCCTATGGGGAAAATTCCATTGGTGTCCTGAATTCCCTACAGCTCGAAGGCCATATGTCTTGAAGGCCTTTGGTGGCTTGAAGGCCCTGAGACACATAGGCCCAAACCGGGTGGATGGAAGCCATAAATGGGATGAATAGTGACAACTACTACATTAGTGAACATTATACTCTATAGTAACTACTATAGTGATACTACAATACCTCGAAATTCACCATTATCATATTTGATCCTGATTCATTTTCACACATGTCTTTGTATTCTAAAATAATTGTATTATGTTAATTATTTACATTCATATGAATTCATTTCATGATTATCATTACTTTTATTTCACATATAACAATGTTGTAAACAGCTACATAAAAAATTAATTTTTTCTTAGGTGTTTTATTCTTATTCAGTTTATGTGTAAAAAACATCCTTCGTATGTCAAATATAGTGAATGGGGACATTATATAAAAATATACATAATAATAATCATGAAATATTAAGCATATTTAAAAATTAATATATTTTTAAAAATGAATCATGAATTATTGTTATAAAAAATGAACCAGTATAACAATCTTGGAGATAGTAACCTATAAATACCAATGAGTAATGTTTACATTTTCAACAATCATTATGGAATGAAGGTAAGTAACATTTATAAATCCAGAATGATCATTATATCATAAATACCATGTTATTTAATCATATATATATATATATTTATATATATATATTTATATATATAATAATATTTATAACACATAAATATCTCATGATACATTTTTTTTAATTAAATTAGTTGTCTGCACTGCATGCCTCATCGAGTTCGAGTGGACCACGATATACTAAATTAAATATATTAAAATAGCATATTAATTGTTTTAATAAAATTAAGAAATTTATAAGTTTTATCTTTTAAAATTGATTTTTTTTAATTATAAATATTAAAATTTGCATACAGTGATTTGTTTGGTATTTCCTTGAAAAGTTCTAATTTTTTATAAATATTTAAAAATATTATAATGTAGTCATAACCTGAATTTTTAATTTTATTAATTATTTAACTTTATTTTATTATTAAATAAAATTATTAAAATAAAAAATATATTAATCCAATTTATTTCATTAGAATCTTTATTTTAATATAATTAGATATTAAAAAATATTGAACTTTTGAATGCCTCTTTTACCCTCATTCTAGCCACAACTGCTAGATTTGAATTATACGTAATTTTACAGCATCTATGAAATGACTTTATAAAAAGGGACATATATTATTGTAATAATTATTGAAAATTTGGTTTAATAGGATTTAAATAAGTATTGAGGAATATAAACATATGAATTTTTTTTACCACGGTAAAGGATAAATATGGTAATTAAAGGTAAAAAATTATATTATAATGATACATAATTACCATATCACATGAAAAAATTTCATTGTATAATTATTATTCAACAAAAATAAACCTTATATCTAAAATATTATTCCTTTTAATCCAATTTTTGTTATTTTATGATATTTATTATATTTTATTCCAAGAATAATTAGAAAGGTCTATTTTAAAATTTTATAAATATATCATTTTTAAAATGATGTTATATAGGTGATATTGTCAACTAAAACTCATAATTTTGAATCTAAGATGTTTACATTTATCATGGTAATTTATTTTTAATGGTATAAAGTATATAAACAACATAAATGGGGACAAAATGATTATTCGGTAGTTGATTTCTTAAAGGAAAAAATAAATTAAATGATATTAATAATATTAAAATAAATATCAATTAAACTATTTAATTGGATCCAAGAATTTTTGGACGACCATGACATGATAGGGATGAGATAATATATTTTGTGTAATTAATCACGATTTTATGAGTTTATAATATGATAAATAATAAATATTGTAATCATTGAAAAATAGTGATTAAAAAAATTATATATTATAAAATAATAAAAAATTAATAAAATCTATATTTTATAAAAATAACATATATAATAATAAATATGTCATAAATTATCAAATTTGGGTTCATTTTCCATTTTATAGTTACTATATAAACCCTATAGAGTAAAAATGACATGTAAATAGAGTATTATACCTCATGTAATGGAATTTCTTCTCACATTTAATTTTAGTGAGATATAAGACATTTCACCACCTAATTCTTATATATTGTGTATGAACTGACCCAATCAAATTTCCTATAACGAATAAATTTATCTTCATGGTAAATAATGATTTATTTAAATATATTAGGATTATAATTTAACTGTTCAATAGGGTAAGAGTTAATTATAAATCTTTTTGTTGTCCGAGATTGTTTATATATAAGTATTTACTATTACATATTTATCATCTATGTCCATGATTCCAATAAATATATTCAAAAGTAATATTTTATAATTTATTTAAGGGTCACTTTAACTAAAATAAAATTTTCAATTTTTTAATTATTTATTCTTTAAAAATCATTCTCATTAATGCCTTTTTTTTCAAAATGGTCTTCTTTATTTATTTATATACACATGAATATTTGAAAATTTTAATTCCTTTATATGAATCAATGTGGTATGGGACACTCTTATTCAAAAATATCTTTTTAATTTTCTTCTTTTATAATTGAATGATAAATGAATAACTGATTTCAACAAGAAATGTGTATTTGTATCAAGATATTTTTAAAGATTTTAATATAGTATATTCATATATGATGTAATGCTTTATTATATCATAAAATTAATTGATGTTGTTTTATTATGATATCATTTAACATGTTTTATGGAATGGTTTACCATTAGTTATATTGTGGATGTTCTATTTAGATACCATTCTTGGTTTATGGTTAAAATATTCACATCTCAAATACTAATTTTTAATACAAATGATTATGTAGTTTATAATTCACTATTTTCAAATTAAGAATGTATTAGAATTATTTAGTGATTGGCAGGGCCATCTACATCCCCCCGATGCATTGATAGGTCTTATGAGATGAAATTAGTTAGTGAAAAAGTCTTCATGTTTCTTTTCAATGAATTTTATTGTTGTTATGAGGATAGATATTTACATAAATCAGATGGGTTTCTACCCACAAACATAAACTTTCACGATGATAGATCTTGATAGTAACTATTTTGATGACCCATCATGATAGTGAAGATGTTCGACATTATGCATTCCCTCATTATGATATAAGTTATTGAAACTCCATGAGATTATTCTACTAGTATAATATCCATGGTTGTGATTACTTTATGTGTTATTATTTATTCATACCATATTATGATCAAGAATATTATTAAATGGTTTATGTTTTAGTTTTATACCTTGACTTAAATGTTTATTATTATTTATGATAGCTTCTATTATATTGTTTACCCTTACTAATCATCTGAGCACACAACTTTATTATGTTTTATATTATAAGGATTGAATGATTTTTATTATGACTGATATGCAGGGTTATGCTAGGAGAATAATGGAGTTCTCAAATGGCTTCATTTTTTTATTTTTAATGGTTAATTTTAATGTAATGTTCATGTATATATTTTATATTCCTAGACTACTAAACTGATCAGTCCATTGGTATGTGATTCCTTGTAATGATTCCAATGTAATTAAATAATGCCCATTCTCTTGTATTCTAGGGTCAAAAAATTACAGTTGGAATCATAAGATGTTTATAAAAAACTATGGAAATATGATTTAGTAATATGTGTTGGTAACAAAACCCTAAGATTGAATTTGAGGAAAATAATAGATGAACATATAAGATTTTTGGTAAGGTAATATTATGTGTTTATTCTGATAAATTTATCCATTTCTGTATACAGTAAGTAGATATGGGTTAAGAATACATTCACCTAGGAGTAATAACTCCTAAAATGTGTTTTGATCATAAATCAGGATGACTTGGAACATTAAAATGGGCCTCACTGAGTACCTCTTTTGAAACTTTTGGGGGATATTCTCTGGATAATTTAATTATCATTTCAAACCACTATGAAGGATTTAAAAGTAAACATGTCCCCAAAGACACAATTTGTATTCTTATGAGACTAGATAAGGATAAATATT
Source organism: Viscum album (assembly GCA_963277665.1). NCBI lineage: Eukaryota > Viridiplantae > Streptophyta > Magnoliopsida > Santalales > Viscaceae > Viscum > Viscum album. The sequence goes on from OY728125.1 coordinate 512,519,473, forward strand.
CATTTTAGGTTATGAATTTCCCATATTTTTTGTCTTATATGTTATGATATTACCAAACCTAGTGTGTGTCATCATTTAGAAATAGAGCCCAATATAAGGAATGTGATCCTCACTGATGCATGTGATCCAACTATTAAGAATTATCATATCTTTTATAATTTTATGTGAATATTTCAAAGGAAAATAAAATCCCAACCATTATCTTCATATGAGGATATAATATAATGTGATAGCGGTACATATAATGGGTTATTTATGTATTATGGATTTAGAGGGATGAATGGGAATAAAATTACTACAGTAAAAAATTTGGATAAATGGAATAAGGGAAAGAAGTATTTTCCAACATGTCATAATTGTGGAAGGAGACACCCTGGTTCTTCCATAAAAATAAAATGATTTTTCTTAATGTGTGAAGAAAAAGGCCACCATGTTCATGATTACAAGGAAAACTATGAAAATTTCCTTGTGCAATTCTTCAACTACAAGGAAATGACACACTACATTAATAAATATCTCATGCGTCAAAGGAATATACCCCAAAATAGGCTTATGGATCATGGTCAATAATATGCTAGTACCTCATATGAAGAGGAATGATAAATGTGCTTATGTTGTTTTCATGAATATTTTAATTTTATTATTTTATCAATGATGTACTTGTTATAATAATAATGATATATATAAGGACTGTACTGCAGTACTTTTTCTATATGTATTTCGAAGCATGGACATTATTACAATGGTTTTTATGGTGAAAACATATTTGGTATGTGTGACAAAGAGATAAATTATGCAGTTTGGGAAATATGATTTTATGATTGATGTTTAAAATTTAGAGATATTTTTCGATGGTTAGTTTGGATATTGGTATTTTTTGAAAACTCTTAACGTTGGAATGGTATAAGTTGAAAATTTGTTATTATTATTTGTGGGTTCTGTGTTATTTATTTGATACTTTGCGATAACCTTTCTTGGTTACTGAAAAACAATTAGAGGATAAAGAAAATTCTTATAGGCCTTATTATTTTCAATATTGCTTTAGGGGGTGAAAATATAATTTTGGACATTAATTTATAGGTGTAGTGGATGAAGTTAAAGTAGATCAATGCACAATGAATGGATGCAATTATTCTAATTACATTAAAAGAAATCAATTAAGTTATTTATTGAATAGAAAAATAATTCTTCAACTCTAGGAAAATGAACTTGAAAATGGAAATTCTACTCATGTTCGTTTTTCAAATTAATTAAATGGTTTCTTGGATCATTTAAATTTTCTAGTGTCGTAGTGGTTGAATTTCACCTAATCATGTTTTATATAATTCTCCATCAGAACACAATTGTCATATTTTTCATTCATTCCCATGATTTCATACATGGAACCCTTATATGTGTTATCTATGGTAACATCCATACCTCCATTTCATGATATTACGTTTGACCTTTTATAGACCATTGTCCCGATGTAGGATTTCAATAAATGGGTTTTTATAAAGTCAATCCAATGTTTCCAAACAGAAATGTGAAAATTATAAGTACATAATTTATTAAAGTAGTGGTGAATGTTACACATCATTATTTCATGTTACATTTATTTTTAAATAAAATTGATGGACTGTGTTTCACCCATCACTGATTTTGAGCATACCACGGGATACTAAATTAGCTATTTAAAAGCAGTTATGAATAATATTAATCACATTATAGAATTTATAATTTTTTAAAAAATATAATTAATTTTTTAATATGTAATATAAAAATTAGCTTATTGTGATTTCTGGTATTTTTCTAAAAAGAATAAATTTTTTATGCATCGCAAAAATACTACATTTTAGAAAAAACTGGATTATTTGTTTAAATAAATTTTTTATTATAAATTTATTTTAATATCAAAATATAATAATATTACATATATTGATCAAACATATTACATTGGAATAATTAATATAAAATTATTAGATATACAAAAAATATTGAACATTTGAACGTCTCTTTTACACGCCTTCTAGCCACATATATGATATTATCGTTAGACATAATTTTACCACTTATATGAATTTAATTTTTCAAAATGGAAATACATGTTTTCAATAAGTATAAAATATTTGGTTTAATATGATCAAAATAAATTTTTATGAATAATAACTATTAAATTTTATTTACTATGGTTAAAGGTAAATAGGGTAATTAAACGTAAAAATAATATTATAATAATATAAAATTATCCTAACACTTGTACTAACTTCACTGGATAAGTATTTTTTGACCAAAATCATCCATGTTTTGAAAATATGATTATTTATATGCTAGTTGTGATAGATTTTGGAATTTATTATATTTTATTTAAAGAGGAGTTAAAAATGCCATATTCAAATTTTAATTACTATAAAATTTTTAATTTGAAAATATATAAATGATATCATCTCATATAAAAAGTAGCTATAAATATAAAATTATTATCTACATTATCATTATTTTATTATAATTTTATAAAATATATAAATATATTTAATTGCGACATAGTGTTGATGTAGTAATTGATTTATTAGTGGAAGAGTCAATGAAATAATTTTAATAATTTTAAAATAAGTATCATATGAAATATTTAATACTATAAACAATTTTTTAATGACTATGACATGATATAGATGAGATAATGTAGTTTTTTATGTAATAATGCATATCGGATTTTATAAAAAATCAATTAATAAATAGGGACAAAATTGAAAAAAAAAAGAGATTTAACAATAAATAATATTTTATTAAATGATAAAAAATTACAAAATATTTTTATTTTCATCAAATAACTAGGATAATGTAACATTTTTAATAAATTATCCATTTGGGTTACTTTTAAAATTTTTAGTAACTATATTAACCCTAAAGTATAACAAAGACAAGTTGTCATCGTACGAGTTAAAGTGTTTAACTAAGGGTTAATGCCAAAAGAGAAGGTTAATTTGGTAACATTAACATGTATAAAAGTAACTAATTTATATTATATAGACCCATTATAATCTCATATTCTAAATAAATCCCTCATGAGCTATTTGAAATTGAAAATCTATTTATGATCAATTAATAGTTTTTGTGTTTTGGAAAGTGACCCACCCCTATCTTATAAAAGGTAGACCCTCATTCTATTTTATTTACAACTATAAATCCCTTTTTGTGGCCCCATACCTGACCATTTCTCCTCACAAAATTCCAAAATTCATTATAGTGGCCATAATTTGGGAATAAATCCATCAAATAATGTCCTTTTGTGCAAATCTAATGGAGACACTCAAACAAGGGGTTATTATTTTCACAACTCTTCCAAAGTTACTTTGTTCTTCTACTTTATTTTTCTATTTTTCTTGCATAATAATTAAATAAATCCAGAATATAATATATGATAATATTTTTTATTTATTTTTTTAAAACTATATTCCTCCTTTTACCCATCCTATAAAAAATAATACCACCTTGCATGCATACATACGGATTACCATCTTCAAACCATGGTGTATTGTTTTCATATATATTTTATTTCTATGGGTATAAAGATTAATATAGAGAATATAAATTAAAAATATGAAATTATTTTTTATTTATAATTTATATTTCATCCAAATCCTTACCCTTTTCTATGACAGAATGATAGCATTACTTGGGTGTACATACGACCAAACATCTCCACAATGCGATGAGATTCATCCAACATTACAAATATTTCTCAATGACTATAAAAATATATATACTAAATAAATTTTAAATATATGACATAAATATTATACTGTAATGTTATATATATGTAATTTGGTTTCATCCATTAAATACAATAAGAAAACAGAAATATTTTTCATGCAGACATATGGCCTACCATCACCATGATCAATGTGTTTCATATCATTTCTCTATCTATTATATAAATTATTATACATAATAAAAATTATATATAAATAATTTTATGCATCCTATATGGAAATAAATCATGATATTAAGAATAAGATCATGATTTACAAGTCAAAACATGTATGATAAACAAAGCGATTATTACCAGAAATATTGCATTAGCATGGAAATTATTAATAAACTGGTAATATATAGTCATAAATGAATTATATATGATATCATAAATATTATAATGATTCTTTTAAAAGATAATAATATTTTTAAAACTATTATGTACGTTTTTAATTCATGTACATAGATTATCAGACCTCATGTATGGGAATTCCATCTCACATTTAATTTTAGTGACATATATGCCATGTTCACCACAAATTTCTTATTGTTGTGTATGTACTCCCCTATAACAGTTCGAACCTTGAATAAATTAATCATCATTGTATTTAAATATTCATGTGATTATATTGGGATTATGATTTAAATATTCATGTGGTTAGTGTTAATTTTGCAATCTCATTATTATATAAGATTGTTTATACATAAGTATTTACCAGGACATATTTATCTTCCATGTCCATGTTTCTAAAAAAAATTAAAAGGGGATCATTTTATTCTTTAAATAAAATATTCATGAACTAAATCATTGTTTTAAATTTTGTAATGATTTATTCTTCTAAAATCATTCTCATTAATTAGTTTTTTTCAAATGGTTTTATGGATTTATTTATATGGACATGAATGTTTTATAATATTAATTTATTTAGAAATATTCAATGTTTTATGAGATACTTTGAAAGAAAAATATATTTTTAAATGTATTATTTTATATGTTTGCGACTTTCGAATAAATTATTTCAATGAAAATTGGGTATTTGTCTCAAGATATTTTTAATGATTTTAATAGGGTATATTCATCTATGTCAACATCCTTTGATGGATCATATCCTTAATTGATGTTGATATATTATTATATCATTAACATATTCTATTGAATGGTTTATGATAATTTTTATTCAGCATGTGATATTTATATTCCATTATTAGTTTATGGTTAAAGTATTCAAATTTTATATACTAGTTTTTAATACAATTGATTATGTGGTTTATATTTCACTATTTTCATATGAAAAATGTATTTTATGTTATAAGTGATAACCATGGACTACTATAACCAGTCGATGCACTGATAGTTATCACGAGAAGATATTTGTTTTGATAAACCCTTCTTGTTTTTTTAAAATTAGTTTATCCTTATTAGTATGATAGATCATGACACAAATCAGACACGTTTCTACCCACAGACTGAAACTATCATGACTATAGATCGTAAAAGTATATATATTGAGGATATATCTTGACAGTGGACATGTCTGTCATTATAAATTACCTTATTATGAGAATTATTTTTGATATTCCATGTGTTTATTCATGTTTTATAATATCCATTATTGAGTATATTTTATATGGTATTCTTTATTTTTAATATATTATGATCAAGATTATGATTAAATGACTTATGGTTTGGTTTTATAACATGCCTAAAATATTTGTGCTTATTTAAGATAGCATCTGCTATATTGATTACACTTACTAGGCATTTTTACTCATCCATTTTAACATTTTACTTTCCAAAGAGATGATGATGTGTAGTATGAATGTTATACGGGGTTAATGTTGGAGAATAATGATGTTCTCAAAGGACTATATATGTTTTATTTTATGTTTTTAAATTTAATGTAAAGGTCATGTATATAATCTATTTTCCCAGACAACTAAACTTATTAGTACATTTTTATATGATACTTTGTAATCATGATAATGTATTAATATTATTCACAGGCTCTGGGCATCTGGGGTCGGGGAATTACAATTTAGAGGTAAAAAGAATCAATCTTATCTAGGAGGTGGTAGTCCAGCTGTAGACGATTGATGTTATCACTTTTTCAATGTTTGGATTGGTAATAAATAAAAAGACATATAATATTCCCAAAAAGGTAATTATGTCATTAATATCATATCTATGTTATTTATTTAAAATATTTTTAATTAAACTCATCAATAATACATTCCATTTAATGGGTGGATGTGTCGCATCACATTGAGGAGGTTGTAGTCAACATGTCCACAAACAATGTCATCGTATTTTCAGAAAATGATAATTATGAATATATGTATATATAACAATTAAAGAATAATTAATACCTCAAAAATGAAATATATATATGTATATAATTTAAAACATTATGTGCATCATAATTCACCACCTTGAGAGGTGGTAAAGGAAAAAAACAAATGACATTGTTTCATGACGTGGTAGTTCACCGTACTGGAACGATTATTTTATATCTCATTTATTGAATTATGTGCAGGTATTGGTGAAAAACATTACATAAAAACATATTAGTTTATTTAGGATTATTTTTTTATTTGAAAAATTCATAATAATTAATTAAGAGGTGGAAAATGATGTAAAACATAAATTCACATTGAATATTATTTCCTATTTTTCTGGTAACTCTTTTTGGCATCACCAAAGAGATTCCTTGGTAAGATATCTGCCCAAAGTAAAGAAAATATGATGATGTGAGGTATTTTTTGAGATTATATGTAATGGGTTTGTATGAGCCATTGGGTAATGAAAGGTTATTTCAAACTACTATCGTCAGTGGATTTTAATAATGGGCAGTGGGTGACATTCTTTTAAATATAAAAACTAAAAAACTATTGGGGGTATTTGTTACATCATGTGACAAAAAAACGGTCCTAAATATATCCCAATGTTTATATGGTCAAATATTGTCTATACATTGGGGTTTGGACATGTTTCTATGTTATTTATATACCAAGGATTAATGTTTAACCACTAAGTAACAACATTTTCACAAAAATCACTATAATTAACTTTCATTCTATTAACTTATAATTTGTTTAAAAAACTAATTTTACCTTATTATAAATTATAAATTATGATGATTAAAAATATTTAATCCATTTTTAAAAATTCTAATAACATAAAATGTATAAATAAATTAAAAATTAATCTCTTAGACTGCACAACAAAGCTGGTATTGAAGTAAAACATTTGTAATATTTGTTATGTTTGTATATCTAAATTCATGGTAAAAAATTCCCATTTTACTATTAAAAATATGGTTTTATATAAAACCAAAACTAGGTGAGTTATCTTATTCCAAAACCCTTGATCTCTATGGTCAAGAACTGGAACAAGTTGTTCCTCATAAGAATGTTTATCTTCCAACTGAACTATATCCGGGCACAAAACATGAGATAAGTCAAGTACATATTTCCCTGACTCTAAAACAAGAAATAAATTGTGTAACTAGTAGAAACTCAATGGTAAATACACTTGTTAGAAATATAATCCATCTATCTCCAAGATTTTATGTGGTTCGATGAACTGTAGACTCATCATACCATTATTTGAAAAACAGGTCACACTTTTCCATGGTTAATCATTTAAAAAGTCATGATCAGTTACCTCGAAATAATGTTCATTACTCTTGTTATCCGGATAACTCTTCTTCTAAATCTGATCTACACTCATGTGTCATTAAATCAGCTAAACCTTATCAATATTTTCCTCTATCAACTCTCGTCACATCACATCCATTCACATTAATAATCCCAAAAGTCATTTCCCAACACCTCACTCCATATAATATGTAAAATGGTTCCATCTATAAATTGGAATGAAATATTTATTTTTAAGAAAACTCATCCATAGAAATATGTTGATCCAAACATGCCCTTTAATACATTTTGAATTAATGTGAAGGAATGAAATAAATCGTTCTATGTCTGAATCATCTGGTTAGACTATCCATCAGGTTGAGGATAAAAAGCTATATAAAATATAATTTACTACCCAAGTAATTCTAAAGTCCTTTACAAAAATTGGAAGTGAACCAAGGTTCATGGTCGGGAAAAATGGAGTGAGGAACTACATGTATCCTAATAATATATTTTAGACATAGTATATAAATAGGATATAGACTCTATGTATCGCGAATCAGAAGGAAATGTGTACATTTAGTTAATCAATGAACAATAACCCAAATTCATAAATATTTTGTGATCTCTTTGGAAATTATACATTGAAATAAATTGATATATTTTCATATTTTGGCTTTGGTACTATATCATTCTGAAGAATCACCATCGATAATTGTCACTATGAATTAACTTAATGATAAGTAGAACAATTCATGGTAAAATTATCAAGATATCTTTTAATTCCATCCACCTAGTAATACTCTCTATGTTCTCTATACATCTTAGTTCATCATAAATCAATGAAAAATGATAACTAAATGATTTAGTCAAAAACTCTCTCATAGAATAGGAAAGATAAAGAAACACATTTTTTTCCAAATCATAAAACACCTTTTTCATCTATTTTAAAATAATGAATCTTACCATTCATAATGGATTCTACATTTTCTTATAAATATTTATCCACAATCATAGAACTCCTAATTAGTATTAAAAATATAAACTGCACTAAAAACCGAAACAAAATAGGTTATGTCACAACATCCAAAACATATAGGAAAAATTAATGAAATCAGTAACCAAAGGGTCATGATCCAAACGTAACATGGTTAAAATTATATTTTTTTCTCAACTCAAATAATTGGATTTCTTTTCAAGATGATAATGAATCATGTAATCATAATCCTTAATTACTTCTATTCATATTCTCTGCATAATGTTGAATTATTTCAAGGTGAATATATTATTCATAAGTTTTTTATCATTATATATTTCACACTTCAATACATTTAAATGATGGATTCATATATTTAATGAAAAAATAATAATTTGTAATAAATTTTATTATTATTTAACTTAGTAAGATTCAATTGTTGTGAATAATATAAAATTACCATATCATTCTGAATTAAGGCACTATTAATTCCATTCAATGATAAGTCGTTATAGATAAATAATTAACAATTTATAAATGCTAGGAAAAAAACAATTTATTTCAAAAATATTATTTTTCTTTCAAGAAAACAATCGTCACAATATTTTTCCAATCTAATATTAAGTACTTTTCTAGTTAACATTGTGATTTGTCTTGAAAATTGAGTACTATTTCTAAAAAACCTATTTTTTAACCCCTTAATTCAATAAAACTATGAAAATCAATGATATTTTAGTTTCTTATCTATTCTTAAACATCATTCATTTTAGAGGGGTCAATAATTGGACCATATTAGAAATGATGTGACCAAGAAATGATATTTCATTCCACCGAAATTTACTCATACTAAAATTCTCATAGAGTTTATTTTCATGAATGGATTTATAAGAAACTCTTTATTGCCATTTAATTTCCTCATGTATTTTATAATGTACAAAAACATCAACACGAAACTGGAAAACAAACTTATACAATATTTTGTTTTACATCATATGTCAAAAAAAACTATAGGAAAATATTAATAAATCCAACCTATTCCATCACCACAGTCATTTCACATTCTCTAATATTCATAAGACTATAACAACACTAGTCACAATCACCTAAAAATGATAAATTTCAAGAGTTGCCTTTTTTGATCTGAACAACCCATTTCATCAAATATATTATATATATATATATATAGTCTATCATTCATCTACCACTAGGTCAAATGATGACATTAATTATGGGGGATGTTTCCAGATGAAATACACCAAAAAATACATCTTCTATCAGTGTATATTAGGATTATCTCTAGAATTGGTACCATCAGAAATTATATCCAGAATCAACTGATACATTACTTCAATGAACTATTATGTTTTGATTTTAACAATCATAGAATTCTCATTTTAATGGATATCTTCTTCTTGGTTCATTCCCAAAATCGCTTCCTTTTTACCTATATGTAAAACAATTTTGAGTATACATATTTTAAAAGAAGAAACATGGTAATCATAATATTATATAACATTTTAACTTTTATTCATACGGTAAAATTTTTCAATGGAAGGTTATTAATAACAAACTAACTTTGAAATTTATCTAAATAAATCTATGATACCAAATATAAGACCTCAAACTTAAACATTACATAGTATTAAGTTAGTAAAATAAATTTAAATTCTATCACATTGATGTTGTTTTTAGGTTTCGATTTTTAGAGAAGTAGTCTATAACACATATATAAAAAACTATTAAATAAAAATTATACACTACCTATCAATATATTTATTTCCAATAATATAATACTTTTAAAATTATGCATGAATTTTATTCATGGAAAATGACCATGACTTCAAACTAGACATTTCCATTCCCATAGCCATTCTTAAATTTTTATTATTTTTTTAAAACAGGATACGAAAAAAATATTATTGAGTGATATAGACATAAAGTAAATAAATTTCTTGGTTAATACATGAAAACTCATATAACGTTTACCTTCATTATATCTCCATGAAATTCTAAAGTAATAAAAATTCATTCTATATCAGGAATAACATGTAACACTATGAGTGCAAGGGAATATAATATCATGAGACATTAAAATATATTAACTATTTTAAATAAAATCAATCTATGATATAGTTTTTTGTGAACGTGATACTAAGTTAGTGTATGTCACACGCAGTAATGATTTTCATTGATAGATTGCATTACATTCAAAATCGGGTTATACAGAACAAAAAAATGTTTCTAAAATATTATTATTTTATAAAATAATATACAAAATATCCATTAAATTAGATATTATGAGTAGTATTAACCAACCTATGAAACAATATTGTTAATAAAAATACAAAATAAATTTATAGGGTAATAATTAATTATAAATGAATATAAAAACCAATTTAATATAATGGAAATGTGTATTTACTCACATATGGGTTTTATCATAATAAATCAAATTAATTAATATTAGTGAATGATAATAATGATATATATATATATATTTGATAATATTATTTTTGTATTTTCATACAATAGGTTTGATAGGAATAAGAATACTGCAAACCCACTATTATGCATAAAACCTATATTTTTCAAAAGATAGTTCTATAATATTTCAATATATAACCTTTTTTAAATTTAATTTTTAGAAATATAAAAAATTTAATATACCAATATAAAATTTCCTTTTTAATTTGGAATAAAAAAATATCATATGGTGAATTATTCTTATTTTTCTATGAGTTTTCAATTTTTTATAATGAGTCAAAACAATTATTTTCAATTCCATAATAATTTTTATTTCACATTATTTATAAGGGTAAATTATATTTTAAATTTGTTTTAATGTTTAACTGTATTAATTTGTTAATAATTAATCCAATTTAGGTCATATTAATCAATTTCACTTTGAAATTATATATAAAAACAAAGAAATTGTTTTAACGTCTTTACATTAAAATCCTGCATTGCCATCATGTCAGTGGGATTTAATATAAATTTATATATACCAATCATTTATTAGATATTTTAAAAATAGATTCCATTATTATAATCATAATAATATATAATATATAATAATTTCATCATAGTTTTTTTACCAAAAATATTAGTGAAAGAAATTAAAATTAATTTCAATGCTTAATAGGAAATTTATCTTAATATGGGACTAATCCTTATTTTTAAGAGTCAAAGATAACCTATAAAGTTGTACAAAAACCATTTCATGGATTTATTTCACACCTATACTCATTTTTATCAACTCTAACATATTATTTCAACCAATGTTTCTAGGATAAACATGGGTGGAATTCTCTTTTAAATTTTTTACAAGAATGCCACTCCTCCACAATAAAAAAGCTATCACACCTCCTCCTTCCTCACACCTCCCAAGATACTATGAATCACCCATGATCTAACCAAATTAAAGATCAAAATTATTATCTTAATCCTACAACCCTCTCCTTGGGAATAAATACTTACATGGAAGGAATTTGGTTTAAAACAAATAGAGTTACCTAAATAAGAGGTAACAACCTTCCATATTCTCTTTTGATAAATTTTCATTATCCTCCCACTAACCTCTTCTTATTCCCAGATTATATAAAATAAAAATATCCAAAATATATTTATATGTTGTTATTATATATTTTATACGTGAAATTATAGACACTTACATCAAATGGGTAATAAATATTCCATTTCCATGTACAGAAAACAACGACCACAGAAAATAATATCATTATTTTTCCTTTTACCACCTCTCATATATGATAATTTTGATAGAAAATATAATTATATAATATCAATATATATGATATTTATAATGTATTTATGATTATATATAACATTAATTTAATAGATAACCTTATTCATTACATTAAGTTTAATATTATAACATCATTTGTGGAAGTGTTCGCTACCTCCACTCTAGGAGATGTGAGTCGTTCACACTATATCAGAAACATATGAAGGGTGGTTTTATTAAACCTACATAATATATATGATATGAATATGATAATACAATTATAATATATGTAATTTAGCATTCATTATTTTAACATGAAACATAAAGGAAACTAGTCTTCATGGGTACATAAGACCTACCATCTCCATGAATGGTGCATTCCATTTCATATCTCTGAATTGTATGATTTATTATAAATACTAAATTTTTGAGTAAATATGATATTTAAATAATGTTTGAAATTAATTATATGATTAAAAAAGTATCCAATTTATCAGAACTATATCTACGAAGTCAAAACATACTCAAAAAACTAGACAAATAACAATTAGAATAGTGAAAACAATGAAATATTTTTATCAAATAGGTAAAATGATTTTATAACAAGAACATATATGATATGATAAATTCAAATATTTCTCTCGAATAAGTTTTTAAGATTTCTAAAAACATTATATCATATTTTAATGGATATATTTTTTAAATTAGACCCAAGGTAAGGGATTTTTATATCACTTTTTAAAACAATGTGATTTGTGTCATATTCAACCCCTGCTTCTTTTTTTAGTTTAACAACTTCCAATTTTAATATATTATACAATTAATGGATTTATATTCAAGTTATTTTTTTATTAATTTTTATTATTTATTATAAGGGTATTAGAATCAATAATTATTATGTGGTAAATAATTTCATAACCTGATTCATTTTCATTTGGTTATATTACGTTCTTGTTGTCATTAATACTCCATGATTATGTGAGTATTAAATTTTTACTATCATTTTTTGTATTTCTACTTGATTAATGTGAATTTATATTTAAAAAAAATAATATATTAATTTATTTATTATCAAATCAATTTTATGGTATTTTCATGGGTTTACATCAATTTTTGTTCAGGATTTTTAATGCATGAATTTCCATTATAGGAAATTATTTCATAATAATGAAAACCCATTTAATTTTATTTGTGAAACCAAAAGACATTATGATATTTTTATTTAATAACAAAAATAATTTTTTTCTATATTTTTTTATTTAACCCCATGTTAATATTTACTACACACTATATTAAGGTATCTTATGTTACACAGAAGATTGAGTTTTATCGCATTTTAAAGGCGTAAAATATTCTAAAACTAAATTTTGGAAATTTGGAATATATTTTTTGAAATATATATGTATATATTTTTGAATTCATATAGTCAAAATTATTTTAGGGTAAATATTTGGTATTTTTTGACATGTTTCATTTTTATGATGAATAATGGAATGATAACATTTTAGTTTAAATCAACATTTTTGTTTAAATAATTATTAATTTTAAATTATATTTTAAATTGGTTTTTTATGACTAATTAGATCAATAATAAATATATTATTACAATTTGGGTCATTGGAATCATTTATATATTAATATTGGGTATAAAATTTATTTATCTTTTGTACTTTTTAACATAAAAAACCAACTTTCTCACCACATCTGTGAGATTATCAATTATATTCATTTTATATCTTTTGTAATATGAATTTTGAAAATAGAAACTTAACTTTGTAATATATATAATAATTTTGAAATAATAATTTAAATTTAAATTTTACAAAAATATAAGTGAAAGTGATTAAATTTTAATACGACGATTAAAATAAAATTAAGCTTAACAAGGGGCTAAACCATAATCATAAGGTCCAAAATGAATTAGAAATATGTACAAAAACAATTTTATTCACATATTTAGACCACATACCCTATTGGTTTTAATTTTACTTTCTATTGTTATATTATAAAATAGAACTTCCCAATATTAAATGTTAATTAAGGAATGCGAAAAAGATGGAACTTTACATTCCATTAACATTTATAAAACATTGTGATATGTAAAAAACATTATATTTTCGGTTATACATATAATTTTAAAATATAAATGGTTCTATGTTATAATAATAAGTTATAATTAATTTTTAATTATTATATCGTTAATTAAAACGATTAAAAAAAGACAACATATTGATTTTTTGTTATTAATTAAATAAAATAAATGATACTATAAATATTTAATGACAAGTAGATTGAGTTAATTGTTGAATTTAATTTATTTTGTAGATAATATAGAATGTTAAAATTCATTAAAAATAACAGATTTTAATTTCTGCATATTGTTTGATATTTTACAATTTAAATAAAACAAATTATGAAGAAATTGAAATTATTCTTATTTTATAATAAATGATTTTTTTTAAATAATTTAAAATTAATAAAAATATATATTATTCATAGTGATTTGTAAGCTTTAATAAATTAAAATTATTGTATATTAATGTACCAATTTACCTTTTATAATTATCATATTGACCCAGATACTATAAAAACAATGTTCACACAGTTCGTGTTGATGTAGTATTTTAGCACATCACATAAGCTTGTTTTAAAACTAATTTAAAAATGATTGGTTTTTTATTTTAAAAATTCAATAACCTATAATTTATTCATTTTATATATATTTTATTATAAATATGACATTACTTTATTATTATATTTGAAATTTATTATGTTATAAAACTAGAATCTTTAATAAAAACCAAAATGAAAAAATTTGGGAATATTAGATGTGAAGTATCCAAATTATTGAGATGCTAATATTTTTGTGGTGTTGGTTTTTATAGTAAATTATTCTAAATTAATCTAATATATTTACATTTTAGAGACACATTAGGTATCATATAAATCCCATTGATGAATACTTTTTTGGAATTTACAGGTGCGCCACTTCCCCTCCCTCAAAAAAGGCCACCACCCCTCCCCCATACTCACACCACTATAAAAAATAATGGATTGGAAAATATATGATTAATTGACATACAATAATTCTATAATTCATCCATTAATTCTCCCATTTGGTATAAATCAATCAAAGTAACCCTTTTGTTAAAAACAAAAAAATGACATAACCAATTAAGAGGTAACGTCGTCCCTCTAGCTCATTAGTTTTGTTTCCATTCTCCACACTATAAACTATTATTATTACATGATTATATATAAAAGAATCATAAATATATTGTGGTATTTTAATTTTATGGTTTCAACCTAAACAAACAGAATCATCCATTTAATGGGTAAAGAACATATTGTTCTTGTGTACATAAAACTACCTCCGTAAGAAACAAAATTATTCATTTTTTCCTTTACCACCTCTCATGGTATAAATTTTGATGTAAATTTTTTTTATATATTTTATATATGATATTTATTATTGATATATTCATATTTAATTGTTTTATAACACATACCATTATATTTTCAAATCTTTGTAAATACGATAACATCGTTTCTAAAAATGTTGACTACCTCTCCCTCAAAGCATTATGATAAGTTCACTCTATAAAAAACGTATCAATAGTTGTTTCAATAAAAATATATGAAATATATGAAATATATATGATACTAGAATAATAATATAAAAATGTATGATTTACTTTTCATTCTTTTAATACGACAATGAAATGGATGTAGCGTTCATGCGTACGTACAACCTACCTTCTACATGAACAATGCACTTCATTTCATTTTTCAAAAAAAAATTACGTTTATAAATTCATATATAATGAAAATATATGAAAATAAAATCATGATTTAAATTATTTATATGATTTAATCATTAAATATGTAGTAGTTATAATAATGAACTAGTCAAAACAATCTTAGGAAACTATGCAATTAACACAAAAAAATAGTGAAAATAATGAAGGATTTAAAAAAAATATGTAATAAGATATTATAATAAGATGATATATGATATTATAATAATTATTATGGTTTTTTATAATTTAGTAAAATATTTTAGAAAAATACAAATAATGAAACATACCACACAAAAAAAAACAAGGAGATGTAAATGTGTTTTTATATCAATTTACATTCCATTGAGAATTAATTATTGTTATAAACCTATTTTATTCTATATAGTGTTTATAATACATTTGGAATTTAATATCAGGAATATAAATTTCGTCATGATATTATAAATTTAATTTTACATTGTTACTCTAAGATTATTTTGGTTAAAAATGTTTCAAACTTGTATGGGACATTTGGGATTTTTAACGATTATTTTCCTAAAAAATGTTCTAATGGTATTCCAATGGTATATAATATCAATACCTATCCTAAAATATCGAAATTTTTATAAATATGTATCATTTATTCAATATAGATATTTGATAAGGCATATTAGTTATTCCTTAAATGAAAATATTAGGTCACGAAAAAATGGTTTGTGATCGTTTAAAGAATTCCTTATGGGTTGGGGAACAGTTAATGTAAGTCTATCATTGCATCGGTAGTCTCATGGTATGAAATTAGGTTGTAAAGCCATTTTTATCACTAGTATGATTTAAATTGTCTATTTAATGTTCATGAAATTAGATATATCGTTGTACATACCAAACAGGTTTGTAAGAAATATGTTTTAAACCATATTGTGAAAAGTATTAGAAGTAATGGTCTCGTGTACAAAATAATCATGGCATCTAATAATTAAAGATTAACTCATTTATATTCATTTATTATTTGTCAATTATATATTTCATTGACATATCTATTGTTGAATATCACTTTTAGTTCATTAATTTAATTTCATGTGTTTCAGCTTCTTATGCTACCAAATTTACTTTTCCATATATAGTTATTTTAATGGATTGTGTTTTCATTTACCATGAATTATATATTATTATCTCCATTTTCAACATGTTGAGTAATTTCAATGTGTTTTTAGTGATTACATTAATGTATATATTTATTCATTTTTATTCATTTTACATTCCTATATACTTTAACATTAACGGTAATCTCACATCAACCTTTTTGTGTTTCCTTCCTCTAGGAATCTAAGAAGTGCAATATGAATGTTATATACAGATATACTAGATGGAATAATTTTATACTCCAATATGGTATATAGAAAAAATTGTTTTAATTAGTGCATAGTTTCCAAATATATGTCTTAGTTTTTCTATATTAGTTAAACATTCTATCCATCGGGATTAGATTCCTTGTAATCATGCCAATGTAATAAAATAATGCACTCAATCTGTGATTCTGGGGTCTGGGACTTATAGTTTGTATTAAAGGAACTATAGAAACATCCATTGACAATATATTTAGAAAAATTACATTAAGAAACATAACTCTAAGATATAAATTGAGGATAATTATAGGATAACATACAAAAAATTTAGTAATGTAGAAATTATGGGGGTATTCCATGGAATACACCCTGGTATGGATACTTCAAGTTGAAACAGTTCTGAAATATATGTACCGAGAGGATACAATTATGACATGGTGTGTTGGTCCTGACTAGACATAAGATGCTACACAACAATGAGCATTACTATTTACCTAGTTCGACACTTTTAGGGGATACTCTAAGGATAATTAAAATATTCATTATACAACCATTACTAAGGATTATAAATAAAAAATGTTCCCAAATAAACCTTGTTTATGATTATGATATTATCTATGCATAAACTTTGAAAACAAATTAGTTGTTACACAATATTTAGAGTTATAAAATGTTCATAATTTTACATTAAAATATAGTATATTCTATTTTATAAAAATGGAACTTATAAGGAAGAATTATACTAGTACTGGTGGCGAATGTAGATGATTACCTGAAGAGAACGATGATAAAACTGGTATTATAACTGAGGAAGTAATAGATATATTAGGGAAGCTTAATCAGGTTATGACACTTAACCTTTCCTGGAATGAGAATCCTATTCCATAATGATAATATCCGATGTTGGATAACTTTATGAGATATATTTTAAAATCATTTAGTGGTACTACTAATCCAATGGTAGTTGGATAGTGGATTAAGTCTTTTTAGAAGATATTTATGGCTATGGGATGTAGCGAAAAATAAAATGGTTAAACTCAAATAGTATTATGTCAAAGGTGATCTTGATCAATGGGGGTATGTAATCTAGGAAACTATGGAGGAAGAATAAATACAATCCATTTAATGTAGAGTCGTTAAGGATAAATTCATTGATAGATACTTCCCTAGTGATAAAAAATTTGAGATAAATAGGAATTTCCATTCATTAAATGAAAATAAATAAGAGAGTGCTTTAGAGTATAAAGCTACCTTTTCATGGTTAGAAATGTATGCTATAGTTTATATATGCAACACAAAGTACAATATTGAACATTTTATAGGGCTTAATCCATATCTCCAAAGGGAACTAGTTACCCAAAAAATTTCATTATCTGATTAAATAGTTTTATGTTCCATCAAGAAAGAGAAATAATTTTCTATGTTTTATGTATTAAAAGGGTTTCTATATAATAAAATAAAGGTAGATAAAAATGTATAAAGGATAAAAGAGATTGATAGAATTTTATACATTCATAATGGTGGAAGAAACATCACAGTACTTGTTAGAATGTAATTCGAGAATGTTATATGAGTAGAGAAAAAGGACACAAAATTCTTGATTGCTAATGTCATAATGAAAAATAAAATTATAAATGCTGAATTTGTAAGGAGGATGGGAAATAAAAAAGTGAATACTCAAAACATCAATGTAATATAACCCAGAAGAAGCATAATGGTCAACTTATAGTTTATGTTATTGATAATAAGGAAGTGGAATTATTGATGTGAATATATATTTTTATCCTTGAGTAATGTTATAAAATTATTTTATCAGTGATGTAATGGTTATAAGAATTATGAAATAATTAAGGATTCTATTACAATACTTTTTCTTCAATGATTTAAAATCATGGGGTGATTAGTACTGAAAACCATGAAATGTGATTTTATAGAAAGTGGAACCCGTTGAATGGATTCAAAATCAATGGTTGATAAGTACATAAATCCATGAAATTTGATTCCGTAGAAAACTAAACTTTTAGGAAAATAAATGGTTGACTGAAATATAATTCTTAATATGTCATTGAATCTAAGTAAATTATTTCTGAAATGATAGTTGATTTATATGGATACAGTAAACTGGATACTACTATCTACTAAGGGAATGATTCTAAAGTAATAAATCACAGTCATTTGAAATGAAAAACCATTTAAGAAAGGTAAAATTGGTACTTTGGATGTGGTTATAGAGATTGATACAATAGATCAATATATAAATTTTATTTTTCTAATAGATGTTATAGAAATAGGTCCAGATGTAATCAAGGAAAAAGACTATATTAATAGAAATGTATTTTTACTTATATTGATAATGTGTGAATGAATGTATCAACTCTAGGGAATATGTTATTGGAATTTTTTCCTATTATAATAATTTTTTATGATATTAATGATCTTTATGCACACATCTATTTTATGTTCTTCTGGTCTACAACGTAAATATAAAAAAGGTCTTTATAACTCCCGATAATAACATGATTGTTGGATTTTTCTTCTATATCCAAGATTTCATTTCCAATGTATGGTGTCTTAATAGGGAACCTAGTTACAAGACCATTGTAGATTCCTTTATCTATTATTAATAACTATTTTTATTAACCCTGTTTATGAGGTTGTATTCTAAAATATAGTATTTTCAAATATTAAACTCTAGATTACTAAGAACATTTTTATATTTTTGGTGAAAAACTATAATTCAGGTGGGTAGAATTAAACATGAAAATAAATAAAAATAATATCATGTTAGAATAAATTTTATTTTTTACTATATTTATTTATATAAAACACAATATTAATCTTATGTTACACACAACAATGCACTGCCTTGTGTTACCCGAAAGATTGAGTTTTACTGCCTTTTAATGGTGTTCCAATTTTTAATCAAAAAAATTTAATAAAATAATATAGTTTTTATCAAAATAAATATAATTTGTTAATTCCGAATGACAAATTTATATTACGGTAAATTTTATGTATTTTTTCAGAATTTACATTTACTTATTAGTAGTGAAAAATAATAAATTTTTATTAACATTAAATTATACATTATTTTTGTTTTTTATTTCAAAATATATAAATAATTAAAATATTAACCCAATTTAGGTCATTGGAATAATTATTATATGAAAATTTTATATAATAAATTATTTAACTTCTAAACATTTTTACTTTAAAACCATCTTTCTCACAACGTTAATGAGATTAGAGTTAATATTAAATTTCCCACATATGTGATTGGAAAATTTTTAAATAGAAAGAAAAGTTCATACTAAGTATAATATTTTAGGTCCAATAAAATAAAAAATATATTTATCAAATATATTAGTGAAAGAGATAAAAATTAATTATAGTGATTAAGGTAAAATTAAACATAACAAAGGACTAAACCTTAATCTTAAGGGACAAAATGATCTGAAAACTTATATAAAAAATAGCGGATAACACAATATCGATAAAAACCCCATTTTTATAGAATTTTATTGATTATTGGGATATTATTTTTTTGATATTCCCTATATAAAGTGTTACATAAGTAAAGAGGAGAAAGGATAAATTTTTATACCTTTAAAATTTATAAAATGTTGAGATATGTAAAAAACATAATACTTTCAGTTATACATATGTGTTTATAAAATAAAAGGGATAATTTTATCATTACAATTTATTATTAATTTTTAATGATTATTTAGTTGCAAAAAATTCTAATGAAACACATGAAGTGATTATTTAGTTAATAATTTACTAGAAACAATAATACTATAATTATAAAAGGTGAAGTAGATTGAATTAATTATAATTTTTAATTATTTGTATATTTTAATAAATCATCTGAAATAATAGTAAAATTAATATATTTTAGTTGAAATATTATTTTGATATTTTAAAAATAAAATTAAATAAATAAGATCTAAATTAACATTATTGTTATTTTTTGAATAAAATATATTTTGATAAATAATATAAAATTATGAAAAATATAATAATTATTATTTTTATTTTTATGTGTAACGGTATATTAAATAGATTCTATTAATTCACCAATTTAGCTAATATAATTAACATATAGACCTATGTACTATAAAAATAGTGTCATCAAATTTGATGATTAAGAAGCATTTTAGCGTATCACACACACATTTTTTGAAATAATTTCAAAAAAAACATAGGATTTATATTTTATATGTTAGATATATTATTAATAATTCATCATATATATATATAATAAATTTCACATTATTTTACTCTTAATTGTTAAATTTTAGAGGTTAGAAAACTACATGTTTTAATAAAACCCAAAATCATGAAATTGTGGAATCTTTGTTGTTAAGAAACCACATTATTAAAATGAACATATTATTGTGTAGTAGTGGTTTCTATAGACCATTTATCCCATTTAGTCTATTTTTTCAATTTTTTACACATATGGTATACCTCCAATTAATGAATACATTTTGGTATTTATAAGAGTCCCACTGCCCTACCTTATAATAGGCCATCACACTCCCACTTCCGCTAACATTAAAAAATACTTATGTTTAGAAAAGAAATAATAAATTAACCATCAAAAATTACATACCTTACTCATTGAAGCCTCCATTTGGGAGGGATTTTATAGAAGGCTGTCTATTGGTTTAAACCAAAAAGAGTGACATGTTTTATAGGTATCATCCTTCCTCAAGCTCTATAGTTTTATTTCAATCCTTCACAGCCTAAAATATTATTATTACATCATTATATAACAAAAATAGTATCCAAAATATAGTATTAAATTTTGTGTTAAGGATTATATCTTCACAATCACACACATCCATCCAATGATTAATGATTATATTAATTATGTGTATGGGGAACTAATTCCCCGTGAAATAATGATTGTTAATTTTTCCTTTACCGCATCTCATGGTGGACGTTATCGTGAAAACATTTATTCATATATGTTATATAGGATAGTTTTTCTGTACTTATGTATCTTTAATTAATTTATAACACATACCCTTTTACAATACATTTTGTTTAAATATGATAACATTGATTTTGGAAGTGTGGACTACCCCCCCCCCCAAAGGATGTGACTCATTTACAATATACATGGAATGTATAAATGATTGTTTCAACACTACTATTTAACTTATATTAAATATATAGGATAATAAAATAACATCAAACAGTTTTATAATTTATTTTACAATATTTTTAGAAAATAATGAAATGGCAGTAGCGTTCATTCGTACGTATAACCTACCATCTCTACGAACGATGCACTTCATTTTTTATCTACAAATATTATGGATTATTAGAGACACATATATACTAAATATATATGAAAATTAAATCATGGTTGAAATAATCGATATAATTATATCATTATCTATGTATTATGACCAACAAATAACAATTAAAAAAATACTTGAGAAAACAAGACAATTAACAACTAAAATACTGCAAATAATGAAAGATTGTTAACTAAATTTTTATAAAATTTTATATTAAAATGAAATATGATATTATAAAAATGATTTTGGCAATGTTATAATTTAGTAACATATTTTAAACCATTATATAGGTGGATAAGGATCCCACAAAAATATTAAGACTGTGGTAATGGATTTTCATGTCAATTCACATTTCATTAAGATTTAATTATTGTTTTTAAGATAATTTTTTTTATATGGTGTATATTAATTATTTTACAAGTGATATCAAGAATCTAAAAACTATAATGATATAATAAACATAATTAAATTTTATTAGTCTATGGGGATTATGGTTCTTAATGATTCAATGTGGTATGAGACACTATGGGATGTTTATGGATTATTTTCCTAAAGAATGTTTTAATGGTATATCAATGGTATCTACTTTAATTATCCATCATCCACTGTAGATATGTTTAAAAATACATATCCTTTATCAATATGTGTATTTTATATGGAAAATTATTTATTCGATTTGATTAATCCTTAGGACATCAATGACATGGGTGGGGAACAGTTTAAGGAATTCCCTACGGGTTGGGGACCAGTTAATTTAAGGCCCTAGATGCATCGGTAAACTCATGGGAAAAAATTATAATCTAAAAACACTTCACATTTTTAACTAGTAAGATATAATTTTCTTTTTGTGAGAGTTCATGATAGTAGAGATACAGTTTAATAGACAAAATTGGTTTGTAACTGGTATGTTTTTTACCATCATGTGGAATGTAATGATGGTAATGCTACCATGTACCAAGGAAACATTTAATAAATAATTATTAATTTCTATCTTTTAGATTCATTTATAATATATCCCTGATATTTCACATTGATATATATATATGGAAGAATTTAATTTTCTCTTCATTAATTAAATTTCATGTGTTTCATCTTCTAACCGTGCAATATTTATTTTTCCTTATCTACATATTTCAATGGAATGTTTTTTATTTTACAATTCCTTATTGGTTATTTAATTTATTTTCATTATATTTATTAATTTTTATGTGTGTTCATTTTTTTACCTTTCAATTTTTATACTTTCCTATTATTTTTTTCCGCTATAGTTAACCCATACATAGAATTTGAGCTCACCATTAGTATGATTCCCTTCAAAAGGACTCCAGTATGAATACTATGAATGTTATAAAGGGATATTATAGACAGAATAAATTTATTTTCTTCAGTGTTATTTACAAAAAAATTATGTCGTAATTAGTTTATTATTTTATCATTTATGTATTTGGTTTACAAAAACTACTAAAATCTCAACCCTTTGTGATTTTATTCCATATAATGATGCCAATGTAATAAAATAATTAACTGGATTAATTATTCTGGGGTTGTGGTATTTCATTATTCCCCTATTCACAAAAATTTCATATATAATAAAAAAAATTATCATTCTTTGGTACTGAAATTTTATTATAAATTGTATTTAATAAAATTAGAATTATGATTCATCTATAGTTAGAGAACTAGTTTTATTCTAAAATTCTAGTATTCAAAAATGTTTTAAAATTTCCAAATTGATTTATTAAAGAAAATTTTTCAGTTTTTTCTCTTTTACAAAGTGATTTCATTTTAATATTATTGTCACTTTCCAAACAATGAACTTTTCTATTGTGTTTACCATGAAAAAGGTATATTCTTTTTTACTGTGTACACCATTTACATATTTATTGCAATCATTTCATTGAATCTTTATTTGAGAGCATAAATATTAATATATTAGAGAATTTTTTTTCAAAAATTATTTTCATGGAAAATTATTTTCATAAGAAATTATATATTAATATAATATTTTCCTAAATAATGTTATAAAAAGAAATATATATATAGTATTTATATTCATAAATGGAAAAAACCATTTATTTTTTCACACCACTTGGGATATGATATATTTATAGAATCCTTATTACTCTTATGTATGGTTTATGATTTCTTTGAGAAACGATACTAATGAAATTCACTACCTTGATTTTCTTTATTCAATTTAAAATATTGTATTTCTTATTATCATATTATATTGAATTTATCCTAATTATTCATATTATTTATCCTGGATATGTTTATTTTATATACCATATATCATTATTACATATGTTGTTTACTTTGACATGTTATATCATGAGTATCCTTACAAACTTGATATTTTATGATTAATTTAATTAAGGTTTATTTATGATTAAAATGTTTCAATGTGGAATAGGACCCATTGGAATGTCTATAGATTATTTTAATCAAGAATATACTAATGATATTTCAATGGTATCTCAATTTATCAATGTCAACATCACTTTTTTATTAGTTATCCTCCATTGAGAAGATATTGATAAATCAATATCTTCTAATCCATATAGATATTTTTTAAGGAGAATTTTTTAATTTTATATAAGATATATGAGGAATGACTTGAATTGGTATAACACAATTGAAGGCTAGTTATAGATAGATCCTCTCACCATTAGTAGTCTGATGGGTTGAGTGATTTGGCTCGCCATATATTGTTCATACCCAACATGTTAAAAATTTTCATTTTAAATGTATTGACAGTAATGGAACCATGTACATAAGAAATATGTTTCGTAATATTTAATCATTCCCTCATTTATATTTAGTTACATTTTATCTGTGATGTATTTCATCAACATTTGATGGATATGTTTTATTCTAGTTTCATTTTTTTAATGACATGTATTTTAGTTATTTACCATTTTATATTTTTTACACACATCATTATCATTTTATCAATTTGGTGGTATGTGACTTCTGTTATTACCTTTATATATTGAGTATTATCGTTGATTAATTATTTTAACCACTATACTTTATGTTTACACAACATTTGAGCTAACCCTTGTTTTATTTAAATAACCCTAGTAATCAAACAATTATACATGTAAATTTTTACAAGGTTAATATAAATGGAATAAAGATAAAATTATTGGGAAGTTATATTAAATGAAAACTATTCATTACTAATCGATATAAAGATGTGAATAGTAAAAAGATTTTATTATTTATTATAATCAGTTTTCATCAAAATATATATTAATTTTTGAGGAATATAAAAATGAATAATTTGAAAATTAATGATACATTCCTAAAGGGAAGATAATTTTAGCATATATGAAGTTATATAATACTCTATTTTGGATGCTACACTTATTATCTATGAGTATCATCTAGATATTCTTGAGAAATTGATTGTGGAGGGTGTAAGAAAAGAGAAAATTCCAAAGATAAAAAATTATATGGACATTTATTATCTTAAGGATATTGATTTTTTTCAAAATTATTTCAAAGATATCATTTCCTTTAGGATATACATGTGTAAAATATATTAATTACTGTAGGGTAAAAGGGTTAAGACTAATTCCAAAAAACATTCAAGTGTTTATATTTACAAAGGATATCAATCATAATATTTAAATGATCATTAAATAATGAAATCCCAACTCACATTGAAATTTCTATTTATGATTTTAATATGATTCAATCATAACCATTTTAATTTTTCCTGAGGAATATATTTTTGAACAATCTTAAAATTATCAGTTCTAAAATAAGGAATACTTTTATGAAGTACAATGTCTATGAAAATCCTTAAAAAAATATTATACAACTGTAATGTAATTTTATATAAAATGAGGAAATTATGGAATTAATATATTTTATTTTAAATGATGAATTCATATAAAATATTATTTGAGTATAATATATATAATTTCATAATGAAAGAACAACATATATTTCATTTTAGTGATAAATACGATCATCTAATATAATACTCATACATACTAAAAACTACAACTTCTCTTTTATTCTATAGATATTTCATTAAATGTATTGATTGAAAACATAATCAAGGAAATAATGAAAATTATCTACTGTTTCTATTTTTAAAAAATTGAAATTTTTATTTTATAACTACATCATGAAATTTTACATATTCTGTTGAAGAAAATAAATTTCTAGTGAGATGTTGGTAAATTCATCATTGAAATAATATATATACATTTTTTCAACATTTATTCGTAGTGTAATGTGTAAAATTCTCCAACTATTTGTGGGAGTGAGACTGTAGATAATTTTAATAAGTTATAGCCTAAAAATATCTATATTAGTTTGTATGTTAATTAAATCGAATTGTACATATCTATTAAATACATAGGAAAGTGATCAGAATAAAAACCACCATACATGTATTAGATGTTATTGGAGTTAACTAGGTGAAGGATCTAAATCCCCAAACCACAATAAAAATAACTTATGACTTTATAATTACGTTATTTTAAATCCACTCTAAATAAAATTACCTTATATATATAAATATTAATTATCATGTAGGAATCATTTAAATTAGTTTCAAATTTATAGATTACCCCCCACCCTCATAGTAATTTTGTCATTATAGAATAGAATTGAAAAAATAAACAACCTATTATTCATACATGGAAAGGGTGATTTGTTTAGCTAAAAACCCCTTAATTATTTCAGTATAAACATATAATTGATTCACATGTCATTACATAGACATCATATTTTTTCCATTCAAATAATAGCTAATATAAATTATAACATTTATTATCAAGTGATCTTATGCAACCTATATATCTATAAAATTTCATGAATTGTCATTTGTTGAATGATAATATCACCTATGAGCTTTGATAAAGTGATAACTCATTTTTTTTATGATATTGGAAAATTGTTCAATTAACTAGCATGGGGAAAGTACATAATTGTGGTGTTATCTGTAATTAATTACTCTTATTTATTTTTTATGATATCTTATAGCATAATAAATAGTTCCATGGGTTTTATCACAAAACATGACCCCTTCAAGATGGTTTCCATGTCAGATCATTTGTCTTAAGGAATTTTCATATTCCATCAAATATAAAAAAGATTAATAGTGTCAAAAATTATGATTACTAAGTAGATGTATCAAATTATTGAAATTAAATACTATATTTGAATTTATGAGTTACCAATAAGGTTAAAACTCATTTTATAATCATAAATTTATAAGAGGGTTTCTAAAAAACAACTAATTTGACTATTTCTTCCAAACAAGTAAATTCATATCGAGCTAAATATGAGTGATGTTTTTTATCTATCCCATAAAATATGTCTTCTAGGTGGAAATGGCACAAATCCGGAATCCTGGGTCTTAATGAAACATTGGATAGGGTAATTAACCTACATTCCATGCAGAATTAAATTTAATTTGTCTGTTTAATAGTATATATATCTCACTTTAGCATGAATAAAA
Source organism: Viscum album (assembly GCA_963277665.1). NCBI lineage: Eukaryota > Viridiplantae > Streptophyta > Magnoliopsida > Santalales > Viscaceae > Viscum > Viscum album. The sequence continues at coordinate 512,547,481 of OY728125.1, forward strand.
CCATGAATCCTGAGGAATTATTTAGTGTAGTGTCTAAGTGAATGTAAATTTTTATCATGTTTTATTAGATTGGTTATAATATATAATAATCATAAGTATATATCCCTGCACACCTACCATGGGTTATGATACTTTCCAAGGTGATTAACCCTAGTTAGGTTTCTTTATCATCCTCATAAGGAATAATATCATATGATTATCCTTTATATCATATATATAACCACTACGTTGGTTCATTAAGTCATTATAGAGCTGATATCTAGATAGAATATCATAATATTAAAGGATATGAACTGTATTTCATTTTATTGTGTCATTTATAATTAACTACTCCTTTGATGTCTTATTCTTTACATAGTGGTCCATCATGTTGGTTAATTACACCATCATGTAGAGGAATATATAGTATTTGGATATATTCAAATTTCATTTACCATTTATTAATTTGGTAATATTATCAATGGGTTATATTTATAGAGGGTTTATTGTTAGACAGAAATTGGAGATATATATTATTCAATTAATTCATCTTGATGATGAACTACGTGGTTGTTATTTTTCAGGGAAAAGGATATCATAGATGGAATTTCGTAGTAAGCCCCTCGAGAAGATTATAATGGCTTTGACCATGTATGATATTGAATTTTTACTAAGTATCTATTGAAACATTATAATAGTATATAATGAATTTTATAGAAATGAGGTTATGAAAATCCGAAAAGATATATGGGATGATTAACAACAATGAGTTATTTTTCTTTATTCATATTCTATGATTACGAGAATATGTTATTATCAAGAGGGAAAAAATTTATTGGGTGATGAAATTATGAAAACATCAATAGTTAGTGGGATATATCTATTATGACACTTGATAAAAATATTATATCAATGTGATGACATCATAAATCCCCCAGATAAGGTATAAAGAAATTTACATACCTGAGAGAGATTTTATCAATGAAATTTAATGTGCCAATATATATTATCTACCACCATAATGAAATTTATAATGTCATATCCCTAATTACCATTATATCTTATATTATTTCCTTATCTAATGAATAATTCATGATTAATTTATCCAAAACCTATCTTAGTACCAGTGAGTTCATTATTTTGAATTGGATGAACTATTTTAAATAAATATGGAATTGGTTATCTCTACATGTTGAATTTATAAGAGAAATAATATATTTGCATATGATAAATATTTATATATTTTTAGATTTGAAAATTCCATAAATAATTATAGAATTCCCATAGTGATCGGGGAGGCGATTAAATTTTCCCCATTTTTTGTAACGGTAAATCCAATTTTACAGGAACAAAAAAGGATTATTCAACCAACCAAGGTATTTGGAAGAGAATGAGTAAAGTGAAAACGTAGTAGACTCCCAACCAATGAAGAACAATGAGAAGGACTCCCAATGGGACGTGATGATTGGGTTTGTCTTGAGGGTGGGAAATCAAGGTAATATTCTTCCTTAGAATTCATTAGTTCAAATGGGGGAAGAAATTCCAAACAAAGAAGACTAAAACATTCATAAAACAATTATAACTATATCTAGAGGTTTTGAAAAAAAACTAAACATATAGAAGATCAAGGGAATCATAAATTGTTGAAGGGGGCAAGAAAGTATCTGGTAAATCGGGTGAGCATACTTTATGAGATAAAAGATAGGCACCTAAATGTGAATTCATTATACCTGGCCCATATATAGTGCCTTCCGATTTATTGAACATGATGGGTGGATAGGTGGGAGTTGGGAACATGAAATACTTGGTGCATGTTCTTCACTCTAAGTAGGAAATATTAGAAAAATAATTTTATATAAATTCTAAGAATGAGGTATTAATTACAATATATGTGATTATGATTTGGGTATACAATACTGATGAAAACATGATGTGGATAAGAATCTCATTTTGTAACATGGTTTCAACAAAAGGAAAATTAATTTAGAGGAATATATCTAGACATGGGAAAAGATGGGAAATCATTTTGAATCTCTTATAATGGATGATCCATAAATATTGAACAAAACACTACAATTGTGGTTATATTGTGTGGATGAATCTAATATACATAGTCTTTATTTTAATGGTTCTTTGATATCATTCTATAGTTATCTCCTTTGTGTTTGACTTATTTTTTTTCAAATTTTTCCCTCAAAAGCGTCTTTAAAATATAAATTATTATTATATTCAAGTAGACTAAATACAAAACCGTTTCTAGTATTTAAAATTATGATATAATCATTTTCTTTTAAAGGTATAAGGTTTCATGGTTGTTCTAAAAATTATTATACATTATGTTTTTTCCAAACATCCATGTCTCCATTTATATAGTATATCATATGATTCTGGGGTGTACAAGATAAAATATATAATATGGGAGTTTCATTCATTCTTTAAATAATCTTTTATCACATTTAGGATAAATATATTATTTAAGATGTATTTATAAAATACATTATCTAGCATTCTTTTATACATCATGGTTAATTAATTTTTATTCAAAATATGGTGTAGATCCTTTATAAATGTGATTAATTTATACTCATGCTTTAGGAGATGCTATAAAAAGAGAAATGTTCTTATAATCACAATAATATGTCTCTATGAAATACTACATATGGATGGTTTGGTTATGCCACAGTTTAATGATATATATTTAAGTGAAAAATAAATTTTGATTCCATACAAGATTATGAAAGGTTATCATATTTCATTGTGATATATGAGAATTCATTAAGGTTTTGACATTATTTGAATATATAATATATGTAATGAGAGTTACGTTTTATTTTAGTGTAGTAATTAAGGATAAAAGGTATCTAATTGATTATATTTCTATATTTGAAGGAAAAATATTTTACTACATAGTTTAGTTAAATAAATGAAGATAAAATTGAGGTTACCCAAGCATAAAAACTTATAAATTAAATAAAATTATATAAATATTCAGAAAACGTAACAAATATACATTATTAATGACAATAAAGGTTTATTATTGAATATATTATAAACATAATAATTGTTTTTAATAAATTTTCTCATATATCTCAAAACAAATCATCCATTATTGTACTCTTTGTAGAAACTTTTTACTTATAACCATTCTTCACACCCAAAGGAAAATTAATACATAAGAAAAAGTGAACACATGAACCAATTAGGGGTAAACATGGGAGATTTCAATAAATGATCATTTTTAAGTATAATATATGAACAATGATTTGATATCCTGACTATAAATTAAAATTTTCAAACCCAATCAATAATATATCATAAATCATGAGTCATGGTAAATATATATAACCTTCAAAAAGACATCAGTCATAAGAGTTACGAATCATTAGTAATCAATCATGATCTATGAAATTAAATCACAAGAATAATAACATATCATATGAATGTTTTTCTAAAATCATAAGCATATAAAATTGATTTCATTTCTTTAGGATAATTACCGAGACTATCAAGGTAGAAAATATCCTAGAGATGATTGGTTTTACTCCATTTTCTATCATTTCATTAATCAAGGTTCACATCCAAGACTTTTAGAGTGTAGATATTACATTACTAATGTAGTTTCACACCACATTAGAGTCCATGTTATCTCATGAGATATTATTGATTAAAAAATTAATTAGCGGGAATTAATTGAACCACCTGTCATAATATTAAAACCATACATATGTGAGTCAAAATATAATAAAAAAACCAAGAATAAATTATAACATATCATAGAGAAATTAAATAGGGTTCATTAAAATTTCATTATAATATAATCAGAATAAATTACGGTAATAAGCATTGATACAAACACTATATCAAATACGATGTGATGTTTAAGTAACATCAATGTATGTTGAAATATTTGAGAAATTCAATTAAATGAGTATATAAAAATTTCAATGAAAATATTGGAAAATTATATTTTCCATTAGTATTATAAAAGATCATTTTTTTATATTGTTATGAAAATTATTTTCTATGAAAATTTGCATGGAAAATTATAATGGAATATTTAACATAAATAAGAGTCTTGATGGTGGGAAAATTCATTCTTTTAGTAAATAATAAACTGATGATTCCATTCAATTTTTTTAATTTCTAAAACTAAATCTTTCAAAAAATTATAGGATGATTCCATTTAAAACATTGAATGAAATATATTGTATTTTAGAAAATTACTTTTATTAATATTGTTTCATAAATAATAACATTAATGAAACGATTTTAATGAACATGTATATAGATGAAAAATTTTCATATACCAAAGAATAGATATGGTCAACAATTTCTAAAACAAATACAATTAATTTTATTGAAAAATAGTTTATAGTGATTGTAAAAAATGAAAATTACAATAAAAATATCCAAAGACGAATATTTATGGGGTCTAAAAGATCTTGGTTATACAAGTTTCATCAATTTATGTTTAAAACTGATAATCCTAAAAAAGAATTAGAATTTTATGTAGACCCTTACCTCAAGTCTATTTTAGATTTGTATGATTTATAACCTCTTTAATAATATATATGGATTTATTATATATCAATTATAGAATCATTTTCAGATATATTATTATATGTTTTAATACATTATAATTTCCCATTATCTTTTAATTAACACTTCATTATTACAATGATCATTCAAGAGAAACATGGAACATTTTCTATACATGTTTTAATTTTAGGGTTCTAATACTTTGAAATTGATTATAATTTAATTATCTCATGAATTTTAATAAATTAAGAATTATCTTATTAATTCCTTATGAAAGCATTTAAAAAAATTTATATGAAGAGTTTATGTAACATTAATCACATCACTTCATGCAGTCGATATTCTTTATGTAGGAAAGAATGTTGTTTCCACTTTTCATTGGATGGAATGATAAAGATGTGAATAATAAAAAAAATATAGAAAAATAAATATATCATTAATTATATATATATATAATCAAGGCTTATGACCATATTAGTAAATAGGAAATTAAAAAATAAATCACATCTCTTCTTGGCGGCAATAGTCCATATGTATAGAAGAGAAATATTATCATTTTCTAACTGATGGAAAAGATATATAAAATGGATATAACCTTAATATAGAAACATCATATAATATTTAATAGATTTATTCCACAGTTTTTATATGGTTTTATAAAATTTATAGGATTTATAGGAAAAATGAAACATGAAAGCTTTTGGGAAGAAACTATTCCTTGTATTTGAGTAAAATATATTGAGAATCCCATTTATGGTTCTTGGATTGTTATATTATGAATACCATATTATCAAGGTCATGGATAAAGTTGTTGGAAGAGTATTTGGGTTCATCTTGGCCATTTTATATGGTTCAAGAGGTCTGTGGAAGAGAGGCATGAAAGTGACCTTCTATAATTGAGCGGAGTGGTACCCGTGTGATTATTTATAATATTAAAATATAATAATGTAGCTCCAAGAGAAAAGTATGTCTAAATTGGATTATGTTAAAAAAATAAGATGATTTTGGATTCAAATTTTTTTCATAATATATGATTTATATGATTTTATAGTTCACTTTAAACCTTATCTCTTTGTTTTACCCCCTAACTAACCATTTTTACCAGCACATATGAATATGAATTATACATCAATTACTATCCCTAATGATTAACATTCAATTTCTCCTTATTAAATATTTGGACATAATGATTTATTTTTTTTATAAAATTTAATTCTTATGTGAGGATGATTTTTTTTAAAAAAATAAGAATGCTAAATGCAACGAAAATAGTTTTAAGACAAAATTTTTTTTTATAAAAAACTAAATTTATTATCATAAATAACCTAATAATTAATGATAAATATTTTATTTAATATATTATTTAAAATCATCACTATAATATTTATAAATTTTTATTAATTTAAATTATTTATATAAAAACACATTTAATGAAAAGGAGAATTTTTCATAAAAATATATTTATTTTTGACTTTTATATGATTTTATTTCCATTATAATAAATTTATAACCATTTAATTTATTTTATGGGAATGTGATACAAACAACCCATGATACTTCTTTCTCTCATATCATTTGGATCCCATGAAACATCATAAAATTTCTGGTTTCACCTAAAAAACATGACTAGATGGGTGGTGTTGTTCCAAATCACATTTTCTCTTCAATAAAAAATCTCTATTGGTTATTCATCATAACAAAGATCATTCACTAGTGGTTTAATGTTCAATTACATTCTACAATATTCTTAAATAGAGATACATGTAACACATAACATATATGAGAGAGATTAAGAGGAAGTTGTATAAGATAATAAATTATTTTGATATGATCAAGAATTCTAAAGGGATTGATATTTTAATTCCATAACTATCTCTTATTTTAAAATCTTATAACCCTATTTCATTTGTGAAAGGTTTAGGGAAATCATTTTTCCAAATTCAAATTCATTATCACATTAATTATTTTCATAATAATTTTAATATCAACTTTAAGATTTATTGATTTTTAGTTGAATAGATCCAAAATTCTTTATCATTTCATTAGGTATCCAACTCTTAACATATTTCTTTACTTACTTCATCCAAATATATTTAATTTATTCCCTGCCTACCAAATAGGGATTTATATAGACCCATATTAATGAATTGTGGAAATAAATTTTTTAAATAAAACTATAAAATAGAATGATTTTAGTCCCAACCACCAATAAAATCTATAGAACATGTTATCCCTATATATTATTTTGTATAATTATTCATCTGAGATATGAATACTATATTTGGATAATGTACGATGGTAATTTTAACATTCAAATTAAAATATTGTTGAATACTTATCCAAAAAAATAAGTTAATATTATGATCTCAATTAGATATGATTGTGGTTGGTACACCATTTAAATTTTCCACTTACGTAATGTATTACCTGGTCGGATGGTGAGGAGATAAATCACTATTAATAGTAATGAAATTTGACGATTTCATATGGTGATTGACTGTCACCCAAGAAACAATTTTACCTTTGGTTTTTTGGGATACCCAAGGAAAAATCAATAATGATGTTTTTAATTTTACATTTTTGTATGGGTAATGGTTTTATCATCCATTTATAGTTTTATCTGTTATCCTTTTATTTATGAGATACTCAGAATAAACATACAAACTATAAAATAACTATTTCGATGTTTTCCAAATTGAAGTTCTATTTTAGATCATTATAAATATTCACGAATCTATGATAGGGAGAGAATGGTGAAATCTGAGAATCATATAACAAATACTTCCATATTTTAAATATTGATATGAAAAATACACTATTTTTAAACCTTATCGATCGATCAAATTCCTGGATGAACATAACAAAATTTGTCCCATTTTTCTAAAGTTCATCATATACCGTATATGCCTCTTTAAAACACTAATGGATGGATAATTGAACAATAATATAATAATGATAAAATATATATCCATTCATTATGATTTCATGATCAATAATAATGATACCATAATTATTGGATTTTTATTATCCAGAACATCAAATTATTTACAAATTTGTTCAAATTTTGATTTCACTTTCTTTAATATTGAAAAATAAATTATTTTCAAGAGTACGGAAGGGCATGGGAGTCTCTGATGGGTTAAATAAGTTAAATGATAGTGATGTTTTGTATCTGATTCTTTTTTCATGGAAAAACATAGTAATTAGTAATCTTGATTCATATCTAAGTTATTTAGAGAAGGGTTTTTTCATCAATTATAATTAATGTGTTGTGGGAAAAGAGGTCATGTTAAATCATCCCCTCATATAGAATAAACTATATAGTTATCACAGAGTTTTTTCATCTATGTAGGTGCATTAGAAAAATATTGTATCATGGTTTCCTCATGGTTATAGTGAATCACAAAGTTCATGCGTGATTTGGAATTTCATTTATCCAAACCATGAACCTATTTTAACATGGTAATATAGGAACTTCTTTGAGGACTGAATGTTAAATGATTATGGTGGATTGCTATTTCTATCAGGACTCATCCCCCGAGGCACGTATCATGAATACCCCAAACCCACCTTCCATAGGCCAGGGGCTGGCGACATGCACCAAAGAATTAAATCCCTAAACTGGGAAGGAATTTCCATTATAACTATAAAAAAACATATCAGAGTACACAAATTAAAGCAATGCACTATTTCAAACCGTATACAAAATAAGTGATGGAAATTAAAAGGGTCCGGATATACAAGCCCAACAAGAAATTACAAGTACAACTGAAAGCAAGTACAACTAAAGAAAAGTAATGCAGCTACTGGGTCGTTCTCTATGGTTACTACCTGAAGGGTAGGTACATATGGCCTCCTCAGCACTCCACCTATGTCTGTCTCCTCTGTACACCATCACACAGAGTGATCCACCTCTGGGTACCGTCCAGTCCTGCTACTCTCTGCCTCAGTCAGTGTTGTTCGTCGTCTACAACCAACACAACGTGGTGCGTGCATAGACCGTGTAGGGGTGAGTATAATGATACTTAGTAGGGACCCCAAGACCTTCATGGTCTCACTAAATCCAACATGGATAAACCACAAAGTATGAAAACAACGGATAACAATTACTTATGTATATGCCCATACATATACCTAGGTTATCTAGTAACCCATCTCAATCATGAGGAAAACACAAAAGTTGTTGTCTCAGCTCAATCCAAGATTTTCATTATCAGAACCACGTTTGTTAGAGAACTCCTACTCTGTTGGGTAAAGTGGGCATGTCACGACACCAAGTCACTTCTCAATAACCTTGGACTGTAGAGGTACTCCTCTTTTCAAGTATTACGGGTCTACTGCCAACTACCAGGAACTCCTCCACTGTGGGTCTGCCGCCAAATACCGGGAACTCCCCCTAATAGCTTGCAGAGGTACTCCTCCTATTGATTAATACCAGTCTTCCACCAACTACCAGGCACTCCTCTGTCATTGGTCAGACGCCAACTACCAGGCGCTCCCCACTGGGCTAGTTGAATCACTCTGAGTAGAATTGGTCAAGAAATCGTCAGGTCTTCCAGCTATTATGTCTTCACGCTCTGTCTTCTCGTCACTAGAAAAATCATATCCAAGATCTACTAGGAAATAATCAAACTATCTTGAAGTTCCACGAAGAAGTAGATCAATAGTTTTCCATGTTATAGGGGTCTCAACGCAACAGACGACTTGTCAATTGGACGCCCAGTTTGTTAGTTATTAGCATTTTAATCTCGGGGGGCCTGGTTCGATTCATGTACAATCCATCCTGACTATAACTCAAAAATATACCCCAAACTACATTGGGTTATTCTCCAAGGGACGGATTTGTTCCAAGAATACTGACACCACTGACAGTTCGTGAAACAGACGTTTGATGCCAAAGATATGGCCCAAGAAGGTAAGGGGTCAGTAATGGGTCTAGGTCCGGTCCGACCCGGTCGAACCGACTCGGCCCAACCAAGTCTTAGCCGACCCAGTCTGGGTCGACACAGTCAGACTCACTAGGTCTGACCCGGTCCGTTGGGCAGGTCGTCCTGCTATGTTCAACCCGGGCCGCTGGGCCCGGCCTAGCGGACTGCAGGGGCTGTTCGGCCCGGGCTCAGGTCCAGTTCGGCCCAAAGCACTGCGAGAGCATGTCCAGGCATGGATCGGCCCGGAGGGGTGGCTGGGCTGGTTTTTTCAAGGCACCACAAGGGGATGGGGACATCGCCGCGGAGGGGTTGCTGTGAGGGAGCTAGGATGTCATGGATGCACTGGGCAGGGTGCGGGGGCGCCGGGCAGGGCGCGGCGGCACCAGGCAGGGTACAGGGGTGCTGGGCAGGGCACGGGGGTGTCGATCAGGGCGAGGGGGAACCGGGGGCACCGAGCAGGGTTTCCGGAGGCCACGGGTAGGCAGTTTCGGCACCGCTCGGTCAGCGTGTCGGACCTCGATCAGTTGGCAGTTTTCAGCCGGTAGAATCGGTGCGCTGCGGGGGTAGTGCGATTCACAGAGGCCACGGGTAGTGCGACCTTCATCGTTTCCACCTTCGTTGCCTCTTACTTCATCATCATGCCAAAGTTTAAACAAAATAGGATGGACAGAGGGGTCGATCCATGTTAGTTTGTCCTGTACCCTCTGTGTTTAGGGTGGTAACAATTGTATCTCATGTTCGAAGCACAATATTCCCCCCGTAAAATATAATCATCATCGTTCTTAGATTCATAAAAAAAGAACATGACACTTAAAAGAAAATAAACCCCAACCTTTGATTCATCGGTCGTTGTTCGTTGATGTTGCAGAAAGATGGTCGTCGATCCGTGCTAGACGAACACATCCCACTTCGAAGGGGTCTGAAGAAGAAGGTCGGAGGGGGGTCTTTCTTCATAGTCGAAGGCGTCCCTCGTCGGCGTTCTTCGTCGGGAGAGAATTCTTCACTGAAAGAGCATTCTTTCCTGGAGAGAAATATCTTTTCTCCCAAGCTCCACCAAAATAAGGTTCCCAAAATAATAGTTTGTCTATTATTTTAATTGTTGGTACTAATATCAAAAACATGAATTAATTACGTAGGCTCTTCCAATTAATCCATGAGAAGTTGGAATATTAATTTAAGGGTGGTCAGGTCCATTTAATTAAAGGAGAAGGTCAAGGTGTTTCTCACCATTTAATGGGGAGATGAGGAGGTTTTATCCTCCTCTATTAATAGGGGTTAAGCATTGTGTGGTCCCCACATCATAACCTCTCACAGGGGTTATTCTCAGGAGGGCCCCACCAACATAACCTCTCAGGGGAGGTTAGGGTGTGTTGGTGTTACCTCCAACTCCCAAGTGGATTTTTTAATCAACACACTCACATTGCAGCTTAAAATAATAGAGAGTGTTGTACAATTTATGTTATTATTTTATTTATAAAAATCCAAAAACTATGTTTTATTCTCGACCATCCACCATCAAGGTAAATGACTTCCTAGTTGAATGTCAGTGCTGCGAGTTCAACGATGCCCTCAGATTTCAATTCTAAGCACCAGTTTAAATGTAATAAAATCTCGCGCGTATGTTAACTGAACGCACATGAACAAAAATTTAAAAATTTATTCCTGGAACACCGGGCCTCAGAATGAAGCCCCTTAAATTTTCTCGGAATCGTAAAATTTCTATGTATTTATGTAAATATATTCCTCGTAATTTCCAGGTCATTACATTCTCCCCGAATCGTGGATTTATGTCCCCGTAAGGTACATCTCGAACTATGGGAACAATTTGGGGTTATGAGTGCGCATTTGAGCCTGCCACTCCCATGTGCTCTCCTAGAGGTTCCCATGCTACAAGTGAACACACACTAGAGGTATGGACCATCCACGGAGGACCCTCTCCTGAAGATCCTCAATCTCTTCTGGAACCCCCATAAAAGATTCCCCATCATCGATGTCCAACTCTCCATGGTCGATGATGTGGGGAGAGTCATGAACATGTCTCTTCTATTGAGATATGTAGAAGACGTCGTGAACCGGGTGCAACTAAGGGGGAAGAGATAAGCAGTATGACACCTCGCCTACTCTGTTGATGACTTGGAATAGACTGATGAATCAAAGAGATAACTTTCCGCCTTAGCTAAATCTCTGTAGATGTCGTCAAGGTGAGTCCCACAGAAAGATGTGGTTGCCATCCTCGGACTCTAGAGGCCTCTGTCTCCTGTTAGCATATGAATTTTTCCTACTATGTTCTGTATTCATCCACTCCTGGATGATCTGCACCTTCTCGGTGGTAGCTCGTACCATCTATGGTTCCACTAGTGCTAACTCGCCAGGGTCGGTCCAGCACAATGGTGATCATCAAGGTGTCCCCAACAACGCCTTGAAAGGTGCCATCCCTATAGTGGACTGATAACTGTTTTTGTAAGAAAACTCCACTAAAGGAAAGTGATCCTCCCAGATGTGACTAAAGTTGAGGACACATGCACATAGCATGTCCTCGGGGGTCTGGATGGTCCTCTCTGTCTAACCATCTGTATAAGGATGGAAGGCGGTGCTCAAGTGATCTTCTGTCTCGAAAGCCTCCTGCAACCCCTCCCATAGCTAGAAAGTATATCGTGCATCACAGTCGGAGTCAATAGTGGAGAGTACTCCATGTATTTGCACAATATCATGCACATAATAGTGTCACAAGCTCTCTACAGAACCCTTCTCTCTGATCTGTAGGAAGTGTGCTCACTTGGAGAGTCAGTCGATGATCACCCAAATCAAGTCGTGGCCTCAGGATGTACGTGGAAGACCCGTCACGAAGTCTATGGATATCTCATCCTACTTCCACTATAGGACATCTAAAGGATGAACCAAGCCTGCTGGTACCTGGTGCTCTTCTTTCACATGCTGGCAAGTGAGGCACCGGGAGACAAACTCCACTACCGCCATCTTTATACCTGGCCACCAGTGCTTTCATCGAAGTTCCCGGTACATCTTCTTCACTCCTGGATGTACCACTAGAGGGTATGTATGGAACTCCCTCAACACTTCCTCATAAAGTTCCACTTGTACCATGTTACATCCTTTGAAGAGGATAACGTGCTCCCCACCTTCAAAAAATCCACCAGGTGCCTGCCCAGTGAATATCTAAGCACATCATGTCTCGCAGTCAACAACCCCATGTTGTGCCTCCCTGACTCGATGAAGAAGTGGGGGAGTGACTGTAAGAGACTGTAGAAAGGCTGCTCCATCCCTATCCACAAAGGATATATGTAAGGCAGCTAGCTTGTCTGTCGCCTCTCCTAGAAGTTGTATACCAGTCCTCCTGCTGAGTACATCTGCAACAACGTTCCCCTTCCCAGGAGTATAGACTATCTCAAAGTCATAGTCCTAGAGAAAATCAATCCATATCCACTGTCTGATGTTTAGGACCTTCTGAATCAAGATGTACATGATACTATTGTGATCATAGTACATGGTTAAACGCTTTCCCATCAGATAGTGCCGCCACATCTTCAAGGAAAAAACCACTGCTGCTAACTCCAGGTCATGGGTAGCGTAGTTCTGCTCATGTTGTCACAGATACCGAGAACAATATCTGATCACTACTTTCTCATTCATCAGGACACACCAATGTCTGGTCCGTGATGGGTCGCAGTAAACTACGTACCCTACGCGCTCCTCTGGAAGCCTCAAGATGGGGGCACAAGTCAGCCTCTACCTCTTCTCCTAAATGTTCTACTAGAATATCTCTGACCACACGAAGGGTTTCCCCTTCTTTCTCAAGGCTGATAGTGTTTCTAAAAATTTTGTTAAGTCTTGAATGAATCTCTGGTAGTATCCATCCAAACCCAAGAAAACTACGTACCTCCATCACACTCATGTGTGGCTCCCAAGATAGTACCGCCTCAATCATCACTGGATCCACTACAACTATACCCTCCGAGATGACATTTCCCAGGTAGCGAACCTCTCAAATTTAAAATTGGCACTTCTAGAGCTTATCAAATAGTCAGTTCTCTTGGAGTGTTTCCAGTACTACTGGAAAATGGTAGGCATTCTTCTTCTCAGTAGTCGAGTAGATCAGAATGTCATTGATGAAGACTAAAACAAAGCGATCGAGGTAAGGCTGGAAGATCCTATTCATCAGTCCCATGAACACTATTGAAGCATTTCTTAAACCGAATGGCATAACCAATAACTCATAGTGGCCGTAAATACACCTACAGTTTGTCTTCTGCACATCCTCATCTTGAACTCTGAGCTGGTGATAACCTGATCTGAAGTCTATCTTCGAGAACCATTGTGCTCCCTTTATCTGGTCAAAGAGGTCGTCAATCCTCATGAGTGGGTACTTTTTCTTCACAGTCACCTGGTTCAAGCGATTGTATTCGACACAAATCCTAAAGAATCCATCCTCATTCTTGGAGAATAGAATCGGGGCTGCCTAGGGAGAAACACTGGGCTAGATGAATCCCTTTAAGTCCTCTAGTTGTACCCACAGCTCGCGAAGCTCAGCGGGAGCCATCTAATATGCTGGAGTAGATATCAGTGTCATCCCGGGGTATAGTTCAATGTAGAATTCCACCTCTCTTCGAGGATGTAATCCTGGAACATCGTCAGGGAAAACATCCGCATACTGGTCCACCAATACAGGATAAGTAGGACTCTCCACATCAACTTCTCTGAGGGTAAGGCATGACAACAAGTGATTGATCGGCTAAAAAATCCTTCGAATAAGCCTTTCATGTGCTGAAAAGGTTCCCATCTCCCTGGTGAAGGTGAACCTGGTCCTATCGGTGCAGACACACCACACTTTTCGCCTAATACAGTCGATCTGGGCACGAACTGTAGATAACTAGTTCATACCCAAGATGACGTCGTAAGGCCTCGACACCACTACTAGGAGATCCTAGCTGAAGCTCTCACCTCCCAGAGTAACCTCACACTATTTGCACCATTTCATAATCACTGAGTCTGCTCCCGTAAGAGTCTCTAGCCGTAAGAATTGATCCAACATCTCCATTGAAATCTCTGAGCTCCGATGGAGGGCAGTGGGAATGAATGAGTGACTGGAACATGTTTTTACCAGGAATGCAGCTAAGGTGGAGTAGACAAAGATCATACCTAAAATCAACTCCATAGCACCATGATCGTAAGCCTCAGCTTCCTGAAGCTGATCTCTCCCTTGTCCACCACTCCCTGCAGTCGGGGTGGTCCTTCTGTTGGTGGTGGTGGAAATACCTCGAAACATCATCCATCGCCACCTGCACGTCCAACTCCTCTTCCATGTCCGCGTCCTCCCTGCAGACCACCTCAATAGAACATCTACCTTTGCCTGGGAGGACCCTCACCTATCTACTGATCATCATAACGGCAGATCAGACAGTCACGAGCCATGTGACCAAGCCCACCGCATGAGTAACATTGTCCGATCATGGCATGACTAGCTCTGTCTCCACCCCAGGTTCCCCACACAACTGATACTAAGTCATGCGGTCACCACTGGTAGGTTTGGTTCTCTTGGACCTCCGCGACATCTGTCTACTGACATCTGTAGAAGACTCTTTTGCATGTCAGCTAGTGGTGGGTCTCGCAGATGGAGACTGCTCAGCAAGGAAATTCTCCACTAAGAGGGATCTCTCTAGAACACTCTCCTACTTCGAGATGCTGAGTGAGATCATCAGAGCTCTGATATATCTCCTAATCTCCTGATTGAAGGTCCAGCCCCTGAAGAATGGGTCTCGTACCATATCTATGGGGTAGCGTGAGTGGTCATTGAACCTCACTGAGTAGTGTGCAACTGTCATCCTACCCAGTTGTAGATGCAGTAGCTCCTATATCCACACCGCTTGAAGGGAAGCTGGTACAAGATCTTCCCAAAACAGGCTCTCAACATCTGTCCATAGTAGTGTCGCCTCATCATGCACCTGGAGCATCAGGCTCCACCATCTGCATGATGCTTCCTGAAGGAGGCTGGCAGTAAGGATCACCATGAAGTCTGCTAGTCTCCCTACTGTCCTGAATACTCTCACCACAACCTCCAGTCAATCCTATGTTTCATATGAGTCCATCTCTCCCCTGAACCTAGGTGTCCTATTGCATTGGAACTCATGGAACAAACTCAAAAAGTGTGCATCATCTGCTACTGGGGCTGGTGGCATCGGTGGCCCAACGGGAAGTGGTACCGCTGGTGCATCCACTGGTAAAAGGCCCTGCTTTGAGGCCTCATCGCTCGGTGGGTTGTCATTGCATAAAACTCTCAGGGCTCTAACTGGTCATCTGTGGGGAGGCATCCTAAACGAAACAGATTTTAAACGGTCAAAATATGTATACTTGGTGAGTTGACTAGGTTGAGCTAACATAAAGAAAAATTTTTGAAAACACGCACACAATCAGTGTTTTCATGCACTGAGTCAAAAATCATATGTTCGGCTCCTGGTGTATGGATACGTCGGCTGCCCACACCAACACAAGACTCAATAAACTAGAAACCACACTTAGTACCCATAACATTATTTCTTCAATGAAAAGAAATATCAGAGTCCTATGTTTTGTGGTAGAACTGAAACCTCTGCTACCAATGTATCACAACCTGTCCCCCGGGGCCCGTATCAGGACTACCCCAAGCCCGCCTACCCTAGGCCAGGGGATGGAGACTAGCCCCAAAAGCATAAATCCCTAAACTGGGAAGCCATTGACATTATAACTATAAAGAAAGACATCAGAGTACACAACTGGAAGAAAAGAACTACGTAAAACTATTTAAAAATGAAGTGATGGAAAGTAAAAGGGGATGGAAATACATGCCCAACAGGAAAGTACTAGTACAACTGAAAGAAAGTACATCTGATGAAAAGTAGAGTAGCAACTAGGTCGTCCTTAGTTGTTCATACCTGAAGGGATGTTACAGATGGCGTCATCAACACTCCACGTCCGTCCGCCTCCTCCGTGAACCTCACACTGAGTGATCCACCTCTGGGTACCGTCCAGTGCAGCTACTCTCTACCTCAGTCAATGTTTTCCACCATCTGAAACTAACACAATGAGGTGCGGGCATAACTCGTGCGTGGGTGAGTATAACGATAATCAATAGGGAACCCGAGACCCTCGAGGTCAACTAAATCCAACAAGAATAAAACACAAAGTATGATAACAATAGATAACCATTACATAGGAATATTCCCATACATATACCTAAGTTATCTTCTAACCCATCTCAATCATGAGGAAAACACAAAAGTCATTGAATCAGCTCAAACAATGATTTTCATCATCGAAACCATGTCTGCTGGAGAACTCCTCCTTTATCAAGTACGGTGGGCCTATCGCGACACCAATGTGCTTCTCACTAACCTTGGACTTCTGAGGAACTCCTCCTATTGAGTACCACAGGTCTTCTGCCAACTACCAAGTGCTCCTCCATTGTGGGTCTACCGACAACTACCAGGCGCTCCACCTAATTGCCTGCAGAGGTACTCCTCCTATTGAGTACCGTGGGTCAGCCGCTAACTACCAGGTACTCCTCTACCGTTGGTGTGCCTCCAAATACCAGGAGCTCCCCACTGGGCTAGTTGAATCACTCCGAGTCAAATCAGTCAAGTAGTCGTCAGGTCTGCCAGCTACTAGGTCTCTGCACTCTGTCTACTCATCACTAGAAGGATCACCTCCACGATCTACTGGTAAATACTCCAACTATTGAAAAGTTCCATGGAGAAGTATCTCAATGGTCCTAAATGTCGTAGGGGTCTCAACACAACAAACGTCGCATCAATCGGAAGCCCAGTCTGTTAGTTATTAGTATTTTAGTTCCAGGGGCCCGGTTGGATTTGTGTACGATCCAACCTGACCGCAACACAGAAATATACCCCGAAATCCAGTGGGGTATTATCAAAGTGATGACTTCATTCCATGAATACCGGCATCACTGAAGGGTTGTCAAACGGATGTTAGGTGCCAATGATATGGCCCAAGAAGGTAAATGGTCAGTAATGGGCCTCGGTCCGGTCTAACCAGATCAGACCGACTCAGCCAAACCCAGCCCAGGCCGACCTGGTCTGGGACGACCTGGTAAGAATCGTTGGGTCTGACCCGGCCCGTTGGGCGGGTCATCCTGCTATGTTCAATCAAGACCCCTAGGCCCGACCCCACAGACTACGGGGGCGGTTCAGCCTGGGCACGGGGCCAGTTTGGCATGGAGCGTTGCGAGGGCGCGTCCCGGAACGATTCGGCCTTGAGGGAATGGTTTGGCTGGTTAGTCCAGAGCACCTCGATGGGGTCAAGAAACCAGCTCGTACAGGTGGCAGCGAGGGATCCGATACTCCATGGAGCATCCCGGTAGGGAGTGGGGTGCAGGGCAGGGTGTAGGGGTACCGGGCGGGCCGCGAAATGGGCCAGGAATGCTGCGGCAGGGCAATGAGGGTGCCGGGAAGGGCGTTGGAGGCTGAGAGTAGGAAGGTCGGGCACTGCTCTGTCAGTAGGTTAGGCTCTACTCGGTCGGCGATGTTCATTCGGGATCACCGGTGCATTGTAGGGGCGGCACGATTCGTGGAGGCCACAGGTAGCGGGACCTTCATCATTGTCGCCTTCGATTCCAATTGCTTCATTGCCAAGCTGAAGTTCAATCAAAAAATGATCTATGGAGGGGTCGAGCCTTGTTTTTTTGGCCCAAACCCTTCGCTTTTAGGGAGGTAACAATTGGTTCTAAAAAATGAAGCACAATATTAAACTCGTAAAAGATAATCGTCATCATTATTCGATTTTTTTAAAAATGAACATGGCACTAAAAAGAAAATAAACCCCTACCTTTGATTCACTGGTTGTCTTTTGTTGATGTCGCGGAAATATGGTCATCAAACCGTGGTAGATGAACATGTCCCACGTCAAAGGGGTATGAGGAAGAATGTCAAAGGGGGGGTTCGTTCTTCTTCGTCGAAGTAATCCCTTGTCGGTGTTCTTCATCAGGAGAGCATTCTTCACCGGAAAAGTGTTCTTCGTTGGAGAGAATTATCTTTTCTACAAAGCTCCATCAAAAGAAATATCCCAAAATAATAGTTGTTTATTATTTTAATCGTTGGAAAAAATTTCAAAAACGTGATTTAATTATGTAAGCTCATCCAATTAATCCACGAGTGGTTGGAATATTAATTAAAGGGGGGTTGGCTCCATTTAATTAGGGGGGTCATGGGGTTTCTCCCCATTTAATGGGTAGTTTATAAGGTTTTATCCTCCTCCATTAATCGGGTTAAGCCTTGTGTGGTCCCCACATCATAGCCTCTCATGGGTGGTTATGCTCAGGTGGGCCCCACCACCATAACCTCTCATGGGAGGTTATGGTGTGGCGGTCCAAACTCCAACTCCCATGTGCAGGTTCTATCCAACACACTCATATGGCACCTTAAAATAATATAAAGTGTTGTACACATTATGTTATTATATTTTTATAAAAATCCAAAAAATAACTTTTATTCTCAACCATCTATATTCGAGATGAAAGTCTTCTTAGGTGCATATCAGCACTGTGAGTTTAACGGTGCCCTCAGATTTCAATTCCAAGCGTGGGTTCAAAAGTTATAAAATCTCGCTCGTACGTTTTCTGAACGTACCTGTTCAAAACTTCAGAAATTAATTCCAGGCACACCGGGCCTCGGAATCAAGCGACATAAATTTTTGCGGACTCGTAAAATATCCAAGTTTTTATGAAAAACTTTTCCATGTAATTTCCGAGTCTTTACAATTTCTTGTTTCATTTGTTTGATTCTAGTGTGTTTTTTCAATGATTGGTGGGACTGTTTCGACCCTGTAGATTGAATTATTTCTGGTTTCTGATTGCATGTGTGATTTTATGAGGCCACTGGCATACGTTTTGGGGGAGGAGATGGTGAAAATGGTGTTTGTTGATGGGAATGATGGTGTGTTGGATGTTTACTTGACGTGACATAAATCAAAGATGAATATGGCATGCGCCCAGTGGTGGTTTGTGGTTACTGATTTGGGGTTCACTTTTTAATTTTGAATTCACCGAATTGGGTTGATTAGGGTATTGTCTGTTTAAATTTTGAATGTGGTTTCCCGATGATTGATTTTGGTTCAGGTTGGATGATGTAGTCATGTTGTATTTGGGTTTTGGTATGTGCAGTTCCCACGAACTAAAAAAGTAGCTTTATGAAAATCCATAAAAATACATTATGTGTATTATTTTCCCCTTCCTAAGTTAAATTTTTCTACACTTATTTTAAACCCCATTTATTCCTAATAATCATGTGATGAAAACATGATGCTTTTTCATTCTACAAGGGTTGTTCTCCCTCATTTCTCAACTATTTGAAGTGCATTTTTGTTTGAATAAAACCCTTACTGATTATATTAGTTATATTTCATCATTTTTAAAGAGATTTATTTTGGGATTTTACATTCGTTATAATATTTTAAACCATAATATATCATATGAATACTTGTATTTGGTGTTATTTGTTTATTTATCTCAAATCAATGGTCATGTTTGGGTGTGTTATTTTCTTTGAGCTTGATGTAGTTATTATAATTTTATCTCCCATAGTCATGATTCTTTATCATTTGTATGATATGTGTGTTAATGAACGAACATATTTCACCTTGGGGTCATGGATATGAATGATACATTGGGGTTTATAATATTTTGTGATACAAATAAAGAATATCATATATCACATTGTATTTTACATGATTGGGATTAGTGTCCATCTAAGGTTTGTTACCAATGATAATTAATGTTAAATGTGAATTTTTGAAAAGGTAAATATAAGGATAATTGTATTAAACCATCTCTTTGTTTACATTTTTTGATAATGGGTGATAAAGGTTTCTTTAATGACATTAATTAAAATGTAAAATTATATAAGAAAGAAATTTGGTTGAAAATTATGAAATGGGATTATTTCTAAAATGTTATATAATTTTAATTAATGAATCATTATTTTGGAGGTTGAATAAAATTTTGAAATATATTAATTTAATAATAAGTTAAACAAGGTTTAATAAGGTAGAAAATGTGATTAATGAACATTTTCATTTAATGGAAATCCATTATTTCCATAATATGATAAGGAAAAAATATTCTCAACCATGAAATTTTATTAAGAATGGTTGAGATATGGGACATGGAATTCTAAACCCATGTGTAACAAGGTTGGATATCATGCTCACAATCCTTGGTTAAGGATAGTTTTCATTGCATTCCATTAACCTAGTTTGGGATTGTTGGACATGGAATTCCATATTCATGGATTTTTGTGGTGAGAATGGCACCTCATACTCTTTATTTGGGTTACAAAATGATGATTTATGTAGAAATATTTTGATATAATATGGGTAAATGGATGGAACTATTTTATATAAATAATTAAATATTAAATAAAAAACCCATTACTTTTTACGAATGGTGTCAACCCATATTAAATATGGTATTAGATTCCATATCTCATGTCATATGAGTTTAATTGATTTATTTAAACTAAAACATGTTTTATTTCATTTTATATCATTAGTATTCTCTCAGAATGTATAGTACACTTATAATCTAACATGATATTTATTTAGAAACCATTGGTGGTGGTATAAATAGATTTACTAAAATCATCTTCAATCCACCTATTGTATATATGTAGATCTCATGGTTACTAGTATGTGTATAGTTTAATAGAATATGTTAAATATTTCACATGGGTTGGAGCTTGAATAAGGTGATAGTTCATGATGTCAGGACCCATCAGATGTGTTTTTCAGTGTGTATCTATGTTGGGATTCCCTTGAAATTTTAGACTATAATGACATGAAAAATTATTAATGTATTGGTTTTTTGGCACCTTCTTGGTTTGGGAATAGTGTTTGTGTGGTATGATTATTTTTAGTTATTTATTTTATAGTTAATTTCGGTAAACAATATTGATCTACTATGAAAAATAGGGTATAGTCTTCCATTGTTTCACATTAGACCCTTATATCTGGTATGTATCATTTGGAATTTGGAGAGGCACACCTAATATGATTTGTAAAACCCACTCTATATACCAGTTTAGTGGAACCTGGGTTATTTTGTAATAAATTTTTTTCTGATAAGTTGTCTTCTATATTTTAGTACTATTTGGGATAGTTAGATAAGATATTGGGATGTGTCGCGTCATGGTTATGAGATCCTATGTAGGAGTAGCTTACCATGTATCGGAGAAAACCATGATCCCCATGGTGGGGATATGTTTATTTGTTTTCATTTTTATGGTTGGATGTTATTTCACCTTGGGTGAATCACTTGGTGTGTGATGTTATTAAATTTGAGTTTCATTCATTATCCTAATTGGAAGGGATTTAAATTTCATGAATCATGTTAGGACCTTATGTATTTATTTAAAAAGAATCATGTTTAGGAACAAATGGAGAAGGATGGGGGTTATTAGAAATTAATTTAATTTTTATTAATATTCTGATTAAAAATATGTGTCCACAAATAATGAAGGTGAAACTATATATATTTCATATATGTTAAATAAAAATGGATTAAATAATTCTTAATTAATATGTTTCAACATTATGGAAATTAAAAATTTTCTAAATTAATGTATATTGTGATGTTATAAATTTTTAATTTTCATTCACCCAATATTATCTATGAAAATGGTTTCACCCAAATTTACTAAAGTTATATAGTATAAGCTGTCGCTTGTAGGACAACATTGGTTATTGAATTTTTATGGACTGAAGAAGAAACCTATAGCCACTATGTAACACTACAATATTTTATGAGATAGATTATTTTTATTTCATTAATGTATTGTGTTGTATTCTACCCCAATATTAACTTGTGGTATACATAACACCGTGTTTTATTGCAGTATACACAACATTATTCTTGGATTGTTTTGCAACAAATTTCAAGTACTTTTGATAGAATTCATTTCATGTAACACTGAGTATAGATTTTGTTCAATGTATAAATGATCTATGTTTGTATTATGTTATATGTAACGACAAATGAATCATTCACTACATGAAACACTGACATGGCTTTCATTACACAAAAGAGTGACCTTCCTTGATAGGATGTGTTGTATGCGATACCAAGTTTCACTAAACAATAATATATTCTTAAAATATTATTAAATAGTAGGATATAAAGTACCTGTTATGAATAGTATTAAACACATTTTGAATTTTATATAACATTGGAATTCATCTTACCAATTTTCTATAACGTGATATGAGAAAAAAATAATTTTTTTCGGTTAAAAGAAGTATTTACCAAAAAATACAGTTTTACCACCTTTTGATGGTGTACCCATTTTAAATCTAGTTTCTGGATCATTTAAAAGTTAAATTTTACAATATAAACTTCTTCTTAAGAATCAAGACATAATAATTTACTTTTTTGATTTTTTGGTATTTTTCGAATAAAATTCAAATTTTAATGAATAGTGAAAAATACCGCATTTTAATTGAAAACTAGATTTTCATCTAATATATTTATATAGATAGAGTATCTTATTAATTTATTTTAAAGTTTAATTGGATTATTTATTTATCATTTAATCCATTTTTTTCATTTGAGGTAATTTCACTTCTAAATTGGATATAAACACATGTAAATCTTTTTATAGTTATTACTTCTTAAAAACCCACTTTATGGTTTTGAAAACAAAATTAATTTTAAATTAATTACTATAACATCTGTGATTTGAATTTTAAAAAATGGATTCCATATTTGGAATCATATTGTCCAAAGTTTCTAAATAGATACCTTTTAGTTTTGGAATGTATGAATAGTAACATCAGTAATTATATTATTTACCATGGTTAAAAAGTAAATCACGTAAATAAGGTCAAAAAATAAAATTATATTAATATTAAACTACCATAACACATCTAATAATAAATTTTATTAAATATTATTTCCATTGGAATCCTTGTGTCTATTTTGGGACCCTAGGGATTAACTTAGATGTGAAAATGTCATTTTATAATAATTAATTTAATGTAACGATAATTATAAATTAACATATAAATTTTAATATATTGATTTTAATATAAGTTAATATAAGCAATATATTTGTATTTAATGATTCATTGGAATGAAAAAATTATTAATTATATCTTGTTGTTTTATTTATGATTTTTAGATACCAAATAAATAAATTTATATATGACACAATGATGATATAGTGATTACCTTATTAATGAATGATGTAAGTAAATGAGATTATGAAAATTAAAATTAAAATATTTTTTACATTTTTGTGAGACCCAAGAATTTTAGGGATGATTATGACTTTGTATCATTGAATTAATAATGTTTTTTAGAATGAATCATTTTTATGGTTTTTTAAAAAACATGATATGAATAGTAATAAATTGGCATAAATGATTTTTTAAAAAATATATTATTTTATTAAATGATCCAATAGTTCTAAAAATATAATATTCAGATAAATGAAAGATATAATGTTTAACATGTCATTAATGAACTACTTTATGTTCAATTTTCATTTTATAGTAACCCTATTTACCATATATATTGAATATATTAAAAGACATGGTAAGAGTTAAATCAGTTAACTATGGGTTAAAGCTAAAATATAAGGTTACAATAAATTCCAAACTTGTCAAAAACCTATTGTTTTAGATTATTTCGAAAAATAATCCTATTATATTTGAATAAAAAAGTGTTTTGGAACTTTTGAAATTGAAAAAAAAGTCTATAATAATTTAATATTTTTAGACTTTTTTAAAGTTCCCCTCTCCTCTCTTGTAAAAGGTAACCTCATCACACTCCACTTCACTCAATTTTTTTAGCTCAAAATCATCAAAACCCTTCCCATTTATTTTATAAACTTCTCGAGTTACCTCTTATAGGTTCTGGTTATCCCAAAAGACAATATCTTGTTCCCTAAGAAGAAATTTAAATGAGGTGCGTCAAGGAAGAGGTAATCTCTTCTACCAATTCATTCAAATTTCTTTTTTCATCTAAATTATCTTCATTGGTTGTTTCATTATAAAGTAATAAAATCAATATCACCCACATAATTATATGTTATTATAAATATTATCTAACAATATTTCTTCTTCAATCCATCATACGAAAAATGAAATCACCACGTCAGCGTACGTACGACTTACCACATCCACTTAATTGTGTAATATTTTATTTACCACCACCTTACAAGGATGCGTATAATGGAAGAATAATAACTATAATAATTATTATAAAATAATAATAATTCTGAGATATTATAATCCATCCACTCCAACACCATTCAATAATTATTCGAACCATCTCATTACTCCTGCGTACTTATGGCTTACCGTCTCCATGACGCGATGTGATTCATTCTCCATTTTAACCAATCAAGAATGATTATAAAGTATATGTAATAAATAATCTTGGAATATATATAATAATAATGATACTTAATCTACTTATATTTATATATATGACATTTACTTACTTTCATTCAATTTATTAAGGAAATGAAAACAGTGTTCATGCGTATGTACGGCCTACCGTCTCCAGGAACGATGTATTCCATTTCATATATCAATATATAATATATATATATTTATATAATGAATATATATAACATATAAATTTTTTAACATTTTTAAGTTATTAAATATTGATATAAGTAATAATATCAAGAATAACAATTCAAAACACGTACGATAAATAAAATGATTATTATCCCAAACGTTGCTTCAACACTGAATTGATAAATGAATGGGTTATATAAAGTCATAATTGAATCATATATGATATCAGAAATATTATTATTGACATATTACAAGTTAATAATATGTTTCAACACACTATATAATAGTTTCATACACATATGGAAGAAATCAGACATAAGTTTAGGGAATATTTTTTCAAACATTTATTTCTGTGGTACACATGAATTATACACTAACTAATTCCTTTGTGTGGTGTTTATGTTACCCATGATTTTTTTTCATTATTATTATTTTTATGGTTATTATATTTATAAATTCATAAAATTTTCATTATTTTATGAGGCACATGTTTTGACTGATTATATATTGTTTAGGAATAATTCTCCAATCTCATTTTTATCTGAGACCGTTTATACATAAGTATTTATTGAGGATATATTTATCATCCATGTATATTTTTTCTAAAAAAGTTTTCATAACATGTTTAATATTCTTCTATCTATGTTTAAATTCATTTTTACCCATTTGGGTATTTTACTCCTTGGTATGAAAGTAATCATTCTTTTGTTTACCATACGATGTAAATTTTGTCTTTTCCGTCAACTGTAAGAGGATAATGTTTTCTTTAACATATATGGAATAACTGAATTTTTATGGTTTCATAACACCTTATTTAAGTGAGGACTCAAATGTTTATTTTAAACTAAATTCATTTTTTTAATAATTGTAAGGCATTTTGAGAAATGAAAATGTTTTTAAAGAATAAATGATATCTTCCTCAAGAACTAAGATCGAGTGTTTTATCAAAATTATTTTCTATCTAAGATGAAACTATTTAATAGGGGTTTTACTATCACTCTTGTTACTATAATTTTATTTAGTTAATTATGGAATGATCTATTTTTATGGATTATGCTATGATGGAATGATATATAAAAACCAATTTTTTTCTTTGCTTATGCTATAATGAATGATTTATGTTTTCTGGAACATTTAAGTATGATTTAATTATGAGATGGATGGGACGAATATCTCAATCCAATTTATTGGGTAAATATTTATTTCTCATGAGATAGACATGAGTAAAGAAAAAAGTAAATCTTGTTATGTAATGCATGAATGGAATGAGAAGTAAACCTGATTCAGCAATTGGATTTTCCCACTATGTTGGTTTTAGAAGCAATGACATGACTATGATGGAACTAATATTATCATTTAATTCATTTTATATAATTACATGTTTTATTTCAATTATATTATATAATGGTTAATTTTCCATTATGATCCATGCATTACAAACTTCCATGATTTATTTCTTGACTCAAGATTTTGATATTTTAACATTATGTTCATGTTTTTACGTTCAACTGATTATGGTATGTTTTTTGTTCTCAAAGTTTATGCTTACTAAGAATTTTATCTCACTATTTTTATGTTATATATTCCATATGATATAATGAATGGTTTTAGGTAGGAATAAAGGGGATGCTCAATATGGTAGATGTTGAAGATCATTAACCATAATTAGAAGATTATTTTCCGAGTTTCCAAAGGCACTAAACTAATACATTCTATTGGAGATTGTTTGTTTTTGGTATTATTTATTATATAAATGAAATTTAATGTCTATGTATCTCATGATAGGGTCACTACTTTTGGTATCAGAGTAATTTCTTAGTCAACCATTGGAAACAGGGATTTGAAAATTTAATGATATCCCAAGAAATATTTCTAAGGTATGTAGAGGGATGTCCCAAATGATAAGTATAATTAAAAGGTATAGTCCAAGAATTATGGTAAATATCATAAATAACCTAGGGTTAAACATAAGATTTATGGTATTTAATGTACTCTATTTTATTATTTTGTTTTCCCTAGTATGTTTTTTCCTCTCATTCAATTTATTTTAGGTTTTAGAAAATGGCCAGAAATAGGATGATTCATCTTGTTGGATAATATGATGGACAATGGAATGATATTATTCATGAAAAACTAAATTAAATTTCAGTTATAAGTAGAAATATCATTATTATTACTAATTATAAATTTCATAATGTGATCAATAATCTCAACATTGATGATTTTCATGAAGCAACTAATAAGAGATAGATAGAGTTTCATGTTGATCATAAAAGAATGAAAGTTCAATTATCCTCATGTAATTCATGTGGTAAGAGGAATCAAGGAGAATGTTTCAAAGGAACTTTTCGATGATTTGGGTGTGTAAATGAACGAAAAAACCAATATTTTCGACGGGAAATGTTTAGTTAACATAATTGATAAAGATAATGGTATTACTAAGACATAAAAACGTTTAAATGTTTTTAATGTGGAATGTATAGGCATAATTAAAATCAATGTACTAAGGTAAAATCTAATGATGAAAATCAAAATGGTCATATGGGTAGGAATTATGAACCTTTAATCCTTCAATAATTCTTTTTAGGGTTCATTTATATAGAGACTTTTCAATAGTGATTATAAGGCTCTCTCCTTCCATCAGGCTAAGCTTATCCATAGGCTCAGGAATGGAATTTCTATTTATATTAATTCCCCTATATGGGATGATTTTATATCCAATCATGCTTCAATTAATTCTAACTCTATATGGTTGGTCTCAATATATTCTTCTCTTCCTTTTTGGAAGGGTAACTGGACTGGTCACCACCTTGTTGTATCCTTTATAGATGAGGTGAGTAACTTGGATTTGAATATTACTATCAATGACTATATTAAGAAAATGGAGGGTCTTATGACTCATATCTTCAAAACTATTAATTGTTATTATTTTTCTAATAGAGATGATTTTTTGGTATTGGAACCAACTATCAAATAGATTTTTTCTTCTAAAATACTCTACAGGTAGTCATTGGATTGTAACATTGATGCTCAGTGGAGAGGGGGAATGAACATGATATTAATTAGGCCATCTTGGTCTATTAATATCTGAAGGGTGGCTCATTAGATGATACCAACATATTGATATCTTGAATCATGTGGTATTTCACCGTGTTCCTATTCTGTTCCTTTTCAATAGCACAGGGAGGATGTGGACCACTTATTTCTAAGTTGTGTTGTTAATTAATCAATGTAGAAGTTTGTTGCAGTTATTTTGGTAAATATATTACATCGAATAGATTCCATACAATGTTTTATTCAGGGATGGAGTTTTATTCTGTTATCTCTGAAATTAATCGATATTTTTCATGGTTCTAAAGCTGAGTTGATTTACTTTATTTGGAAATCTATGAAAAAATTTATCCATGACATGTATTCTTTAATGTTCAGTGATGAACTACAATTTATTCTTACTACTGTTCAAGAGGTTTTTACTTCGATGAAATATTATTGCTTCAATTAAGTTCATGACACGTTTGTCCATGGACGAGTTATTGTTAAATGTAATTTTAAGCCCATGCTTGGTACATTTAAAGTTTTATGGAATGAACCATTTGTTGGTTGGATAAATTTCAATTATGATGGTGTCTAATGAGGTAATTTGGGGCCCTATGGTTGTGGTGCTGTTTTTTTGGAACTATCAGGGAGAGGACATTGTATGATTTCAGGGTTCTTGGAGTCTTTCCTCCTCAATTTAAGCCGAGGTGATGGGAATTATCACTGTAGTGGATTAGGCAAAAAATTTAGTGTGTAACAACATCTAGTTTGAAAGTGATTCTACCATTATTGTGTTTTCTATTAGGATGGATTTGTTTCATTTTTCCAAGAAGCTCACCAATATTTGGACCAACTAATTGGGTTCTCTTTCCTCCATGGATTATATTATCACGCATGTATACAAGGGGTCTAATGAATAATCAGATGTTCTTTAATATAACAGTGTCAATAGTACAACATTATTATTGTATGATCAACTACCTGATGATCCTTCGCCTTTATTGTGGACAGATCGGGTTAAATATCCCAATTTTTATAATTATGTAATTTAGACTATTTTTTTCTTAATAAAAGATCCTTTCTTTTTTGGGAGATGTCTCATCTTTTCATTGAAAAAGAAAAATTAGATAATGTGATGTTTGATAATATTACTAACCACATGAATAATATAAGACATTGTGACATCATGGTTTGAGTATATTTATTTTTTGGGATTTTGGTATGTGGAAAGAGTTAACATTTTAAATCAGTCATGTTTTTACTAAGGTTTTATGGAAATTATTTTCATTATCATGTTTAAATAGAAAACATGATTAAGGAATTAACATGTTTGGTATGTGACAACTACGAACTTCCAAATGAGATATGGGAGAAAATTGTTAAGTCTATTTAGATCACCTCTGTCTAAAGTGTTATATTTTCAGTTTTGGAATGGATTGTTATATTATCCAGTTAGGGATAATATAAGTTATAATCCCATTTAGGTATATTAGATTAATGTATCATCTCACTATTTTTGGACTTATGAATATTTGATAACCTGTTCTAACCAATTTTTTGAGACAGATGGAATGACCTATCATTCAACCACATGATTTTCTAATACTACACAAATGAAAAATTCACCTTCACTTATTGTTATAAGAGATGAAGTGGAAATTGATCAGGGAAGGACCAATGGTGAGATTGTACTTAAATCTGGTAATTATTTCACATCATAAAACATTAATCAATGTTATGCAAAAATATATTGAAACCAAAAAGATGATCCTAGTACCCTATAATCGAATGAATCATATAGTCCCTTAAATCATTGCATATTTTTGGATTTATGGTAGTTAACTTTCTCCAATCTTTATTCTCTATCTATATCCATTAGTATATGATGGTTAGATTTTTTACCATATACATGTTTTCACTTCCAACAAATATTCTCTTATTTGCAAACACAATGTTGACTTAATTTGGTTAATGGTTATATTTTTAACTCTCCTTTTCTAAAATGATGTTTTATTATTCCTTTTTATGATGTGGTTTTCTAAGAAAGAATATTTCAAGTAAAAGACAATTTATAAACCCAATGAATTTTGGGGGGAAATTAATTTTATGGTGGTAAAATGGAACACCCCGAGATTTTATGAGATATATTCTTTAATTTCATTGATGTCTTTTTTTAAGTTAATCCAATATCAATAAGTGATATACGCAACACCGTATTAGCTTGTAATATACACAATAGTATTCTTCGCTTGTCTGGAAAATAATTTCAAGTTCTTTTGATAGAATTCATTTCACGCAACACTGAGTGTAGATTTTATTAAATATATAAATTAACTATGTTGGTATTATGATTTAAACAGCAAAAAAAATTCTTTCACTACTCACAACATTGACTTGTATTGCGTTACACACAATAATGACCTTCCTCAATAGATTGTGTTTTATGTGATACCGAGTTTCAATAAACAACAATATATAATTAAAATATTTATTATTTAATGGGATATGAACTAGCCATTATGCATATTATTGACCACATTTTGATTTTTATATAACATTATAATTCATCACAGATATTTTTTACAACATTATATCAGAACAGAAATAATTTTTTCGAAAAAAATGTATTTAAAAAAATGATGTTTTTTCAACTTTTAATGGTGCACCAATTTTAAATATTGTTTTTGACACTTTTAAATAATAAATTTAACAATATAATCTTATTATTTGTAATATAGACATAAAAATTAATTTATTTGGATTTTTGGTATTTTTATGATAAAATACAAAATTTAAGGATTAATGAAAAATACTACATTTTAATTCAAAACTACATTTTCATCTAATTTTTTTATATAGTAATATTATATTTTTTATTGGGTTAAAATTATAATTAGATTATGTTTTTTTCATTTAATATAATGTTGGCCATTGTATGTAATTTTACTTTTAAATTAGACATAAACACATGTCAATAATTTGGTAGTTATTATTTCTTTAAAACCCACATTTTGGTTTTGACAACAAGAATTAATTTCAAATTAATTACTGAAACCTTAGTGTTTTCAATTTGTAGTAATTTATTCCTCATTATATTAAAAATTTTCAAATCTTGTAAATAGGTACCCTTTATTTTTGGACATTATAAATAGTAACTTTTGTCATTATTTTATTTACCATGGTTAAAGGGTAAATCTGGTAAATAAGGGTAAAAATAATATTATAATAATATTAAAGTAACATAACATTAGTTCTAATCCTATTGGATGAAATATTTTCGACCATGGAAAACCTTGGGTTGATTTTGGGACCCCAAGGATTAACCTGGATGTGAAAATGACATCTTATAATAATAATTATTTTAATGTAAATAAAATGTTAACCTTAACTTATGTCTTTTACTAAATTGATATTAATATATGGTTATATAACTGATAAATATTTATAAAAATAATAATTACAAAAATAAAATGATTTACTACATCATGGTATTTTATTTATAATTTTTAGACACCAAATCTATAAATATATTTATGAATAAATGATGATTTAATGATTACCTTATTAATGAATGATTTAAATAAATGTGATTAGAAATATTAAAATAAATTTATTTTGAACCTTTTCATGCCTTCCATGAATTTTATGGATGAGTATGAATTTTTATATTTGAATTAATAATTTTTTTAATAGAATTAATTTTTTATGTTTTTAAAAAAATCATTTTATGAATTGTATAAAAATTGACATAAATGTGTTGTTAAAACAAATACTATTTTATTAAATGATATAATTGTCCTTATAACGCTCAGAGCACACTTTTCTGAACTCAATGCTTAAAAATGATGGGTAATTTTTTATAGAAACTAAATTATTAGACAACACTTTAAACAACAGTGGTTCTTTTACCGGTCTAGGTACTGCAGAACTATTAAAAACATTACATTTATAAAAGGTGAACAAATAATCGGCAAAAAACCAGTACGTTTCAATGCGCGCAAACTCCAAAATAGATTAAATCTACAATAATCTCCATAGATACCTATGAGAAATCATTTTAAAATAAAAGGGTGAGCATTCAAATTCCTTATAATGAGTTTTTAAAACCTTTGAAAAATCTCATTAAAAATATCCATGTGATAATCTATTCGAAAACGTCAATTATAAATTCATTTGTAAATTTTTTTTACAAAATACTAGAATGCATGGAAAAATAATTATAATTAGAAAATACTTATAAACTAATTAATCTAGTTATTTAGTTGAAAATATTATGCAAGCTAATGAAAAAATGATTGGTCAAATTAAACATTGAAGGTTGTCTGGGATTACCCACTTTATGAAGGATGGGTTCACCCCCCATTAACATTCATATTTACAAAATTTATTTTTCTGGAATTTTTGAAAAGACTTTTAGACTTTATTTACACATATATATTTTCACTAGATTTTTTAAGTTTTTTTAAAACATGTCAATGCATTAAGATACACTTAAATTTATATATAATCACACACACATATATATATAAATATTTATGTGATCTTGGTTACAACCATACCTCATGTTATAGGTCTTTGCATGCAATATATTCCAACTTTTCTTTCATGCAAATAATTTTTTTCCTAGAGATAATTTATCATAACAAATGTTTATATCTTGCACAAAATGTTCTAAAACATTTCAAATCATAATGAAATCCATTTTTATAATAATCTCATATATTAACCCTTATAATAAATAGAAAAACATGAATGAAATAATAAATAAAGAAATGTCAAAATTATTTATAACATATGGTCGTAGATAAATTCAATTGCTTCATTTGTAATATAACATAAAACCATGATTTTTGATCTTTGTGCAATGGAAATAAAATTATAGACAAGTCGATAAACATCTGTTATATATATGACATGGTGTTTATAATTCTAAATCCAAACATTGATAAATGTAAATATCACATGGCATGATTAACATGGAATTAGATTAAATCATATATACACAAGAGAAAAAATGGGTTTAGATTATGACATATATTGAAAAAATAAATTATATTTTGACAAATTAAATATACACCCTTACTTTATTAGATCTAAGTTTATTGTTAACATATATTTATATATCATTTTATGATCAAACATAGACTAATTAAATAAAATAAACAATTCAAGAATCAATGTTGAAAAATAATTGAATAACCCCATAATAAAAAAAATATATTATACCTCAAATAAAATAGAAATAAAAGTATCCTAAAATAGTTAATCCATTGAAATTGGATTTTAAAGAAGAGAAATATTTGAAAATAACATTAAACTATCTCTTGAAATTAATGGATGCAAATTACAAAAATCGATATTATGAAACAGAGTGTCCCCTAAAAATAAAAAATCAATAAATAATGATAATCCCTTACTAAAACTTTTTCAAATTATGAATTAAATTTTTAAATCTTCACTCCATTAAAATTTATTTAATGAGCTTATATTTACTTGAAAATTTAATAATAAAAGGAAATATATTGAATTTTTTCCGACAAAAAATATATGGAAATGCATAGAAAGTGTTTTTGAAAATACATAATCTCTTACCTTATGTACTGTGAAAAATAATTTCATGTATGTATATGCACATATTAAAACAAATATAACTTTTTTATAAAAAATAACCCCTTAGCAACAAAAAAGAAAAAAATAATTTAAATTACTGAAAACCCTTACAAATATAAGAGTTAAATTAAACATTGACATGAAAAAAAATCTTTCTCTATTTTGAAAAACTAGAAACCATAATTAATGTAGTTTTTTTCTCATGGGAAATATAAATTTAGAGTTAAATAAATGTTCCCTTACTAGTTTTATGCATAGTCAAACTTTTCCAATCTTCCGATTGAACAACTAAATTCCAACTCTATAATCATAAATGTCGAAACTCCAAGCGATATATACCCATACCCCCACTAATTTATAACTCACCCAAAAGAATATGAAATAAAAGTGAAGGCACTAATTCTTATATACTAGTCTAAACGACTATTGATAAACTACATAAAATACATATCATGTTCTGGTATTTCTTGTCGTGCAAGAACATCAAATACTAACAGGGATAGTTTTTTTAAAAACCATTGAAACATATTTATATGATATATATTTACTTGTATCATTCATACAAGAAGGCATCTATAGTGGAAAAACAATGCACATACATTTTTGGGGCATAATACCAGTATTTTAAAATATCACAAATCAATGAATGAAAATATAACAATGAACAGATTCAATGTATGAAAATTATTTCAATAATAAAATAGTTTCCAGAAAATGAAATGAAACTAAATTGGTCAAAAAATTATTTATTCGTAGACTATAATAATCATAAATGATAAAAAATAAGAAAAATCTAATAGGAGAAGAAATAAATAATTTTTTCATTAAAAAGAGAATCTATATCTGTAAAAATACAGAAACCCAATTTAGGAAATTTTAAAAAAAATGACATTTAAGAAACAATTGGATGCATATTGATATGTATGGAAATCAATACACTGAAAAAAACTAGAAAATAGATTAAAAAATCCAGAAATTAAATATAACACACCTAATTATGGATTGATTCAAAACAATGAGATACCTAATTTTCAAATAAACAAGATGTGCAAATTTGGATGACATCAGAAATATCTACAAAATAAGAAGGTCATTTACCCTCATATCCTCTTCGTAAACCTCCTCTCCTGGCTTCAGACTCGCATATAAAGAAGAATCAATGTTGAACTCACAGTCATACCACAGTCACCCGGTTGACTCTGCGAAGACACTTCTCAGTTTCCTACCAGTACTGAAACCTAATTCGAGAGAAATTTTTTGATTGAGCATGGATATATAATTATTTGACATCGCCTCTTGATTCGAATTGTCTTTAACTTTGGCTAGAAACCCTCATGACGAAACGATATTCTCCTCCCATCGTACTCGATTCCATACTATATTTGGTCTCCTTCTCGCATCGTCATGAAGCCCCAGAACACACGAAACTCTACCCTGATTTTTACCTTTAACATTCATTTTTTTTTATTTAAATAAAATAGTTGTCTTTAAATATATATATATATCATTTTGTTATATATATATAAGATCAATATTAAATTTTTAATTTAAATGTTTTTTTATTATTGATTATTTAACCAATAATTAATATAATTTCAAAAACATAATTGTATTGTTTTTATAAATATAACATATATATGATTTTATATGTTAAAATAACATTATTAATTGTTTAAATTTAAAAAATGGTTTATTATTTCTATTTTTTTCAAAGTAATATCTGTATTTATATAAACATTAACATTATGAATCATAAACAGTTATATATATATATATATATATAATAACTTTAAAATCAACTGTTCATAAATAATCTCATCATTGTTTTTAAATCATTATATTACATAAGTATTTAAAAACAATAATTCCCCAAATGCAACATTCTAATTTAGTTTCTTTTAAAAAAATTGTAATATATAATCCTAAAATTTGTTTACCATTATAAAATTATGTCATAAATATATTCTATAATGAAAATAATATAATGTTTGTTTAAAAAAACTATGTGACCCTTAATAAAGAAATTGATTATAATATATCCGTAAATATATTTTCAATATTATAAATTTCATTAATGTATAATTAATTTATACTATTTCAATATGTATTGAAAATAATATAAATAAAAGTAAACAAATTTCATTTTAATTAAATGAAAACTCATAGTTTTATAAAAATATTTTGTACTATTATTTATTTAAAATTATAATTTTATAACTAATTAAATTAAAATATCTGGGTTGTTACATTCTCTCCCCCCCACCATTAAATGAATTGTTCCCATGGAATTATTTTGTATTACTTAAGAAAATTCTATATTTCCAGCTTCAGAAATAAATAATCACTATGGGGACATAACAAACTAAATAAAATTATAAAGCATAGATTTTGTTTCTCAAGAGACAACTTCTAATCTCAAATATTGTCTAGAACATTCTTATAATTCCAATTATAATACCCCGAGCCTTCTCTTCCAAACTCAGTTCTTAAAGATTAAGTGAAATTTTTTTAAATGAAACGGAATGATTACATAACACATTAACCTAAAGAGGACCTTTTACCAGTCTATGCTTTCTAGTATTAGACGAAACATTATATTTATCCGAGTTGAACAAAAAGTGAGTAAACACCTACAAAAAGGGTGAGCATTAAATTCCCCAATAAGCTATTTTGAAAAATTATTATAAATCCCATTAAACATAACCCTATGATAATCCATTCAAAAAATTAAATTGTAAACATATTTTTAAAATAACTTTTAAAAAATACTATAATGCATTGAAAAATAATTATAATTCAAAAATTCTTATAAACTAATCCAGTGATTCAGTTGAATATATGAATCAAGCTTTTAAAAACAAATCGTTTAGGATACTTAAATATTGAAGGATGTATGGGCCTAACCACGTAGAGAAATATGGATTCATTCCTCATTAAACATACATATATATTACATTTATGTTGCTGATTTTTCTAAAAACATTTTTAGACTTTCTTTACTTATATATATTTTCACTGGAGTTTTACGGATTTGTTGAAAATATTTCAATGCATTAAGATACAATTACATTTTTTATATAAGAATATATATATATATGTGTGTGTGTGTATTCATGTGATCATGTTTTTAGCCAAAACTCATTCCATAAAACATTTCATGAAATATATTCAAACTATTCTTTCACAGAATAAATTTTGTATTCTTATAGATAATTTATCATAACAAATGTTTATATCTTGCACATAAAGTTCTAAAACATTTCAAACCAAGAAGAAATACATTTTTATAAAATTCTCAAATAGTAAAACATAAAATTAAATTGAAAACAAGAATGAAATAAGAAATAAAAATATTTTGATATTATATATAACACATTTCCATGGATAAATGAAATTTTAACATCCTTAAAATTACATAAAACAATTCTTATTTATCTTTGCACAGTGACAATAAAATTATAGACATGATGATAAAAATTTATTATATACATATATGACATGGCGCCTATAATTAGAAATCCAAACTTCAATAATTGTAAATATCACATGGCATGATTAATATGGAAGTAGATAAAAACATATATACCCAAGTGAAACAATTGTTTTATAATCTAACACAGTTTGACAAAATAAATTAAATTTTGAAAATGTAAATATACTCACTTACTTTATTAGTTCCAATATAATTATACACATATAAGTAGATATATTTTTAAGATCAATCATAGATGAATTAAATAAAATAAATAGTTTATGATTTATTGTTAAAAAATATTAGAATAACACGATAGTAGAAAAATATATCTTGCCTAAAATAAAATGGAAATCAAAGTATCATAAAATATTTAGTCCCTTGAAATTGGATATAAAAGAAGAAGAATATTTGAAAATAACATTAAACTATATCTTTCAATTAATTGATAAAAATTAAAGAAATTGTCATTATGAAATAGAGAGTCCCCAAAAATTAAACAATCAACAAATAATGATAATCCCTTACTAAAATCCATTAGAAATGAGAATTAAATTTTGATAAAATAACTCCATTAAAATTTATTTAATGGGCTTATATTTACCTTGAAATTAAATAATAAAATGAAATATACTGAATTTTCCCATACAAAAATTGAATATGGAAATTCATGGAATGTATTTTTGAAAATACATAATGTCTTACCGTGTATAAAATGAAAACAAATTCCATATATGTATATGCACATATTAACAAAAATATATTTCCTTTAGAAAAAATAATCCCTTAGAAATGGAAATGTAAGAAATAATTTAAATAAATGAAGACCCTTAAAAATATACAAGTGAATTAAATATTGACTTGAAAATAAATATTTCTCTATTACGCAAAACATGAAATCATAATTAATGTAGTTGTTTTTTTTCTCACAAGGAAAAATAAATTTAGAGTAAAATAAATGTACCATTTCAATTTTTATGCATAGTAGGAATTTTCATTCTTCCCACTATCACAGATCTGTTTCCACTCCATACTCATAGAAGTGAATAACACAAGGGATACATCCCTCTACCCCATCAAACTAGGACTCACCAAAAATCCAATTAAATTAATGTGAAGGCACTACTACTTATATAGAAATCTCAATGACTATTGATAATGTAAAAAATACTTATCATGCTCCGGTGATTCTTATCGTGCAAGAAGAACTGATAATAACAGTGATTGTTTTATTTAAAACCATAAAATTAAATTGATGAAATATATATTTACTTTTCGCATTCATAGAAGAAAACATCTGATGTGAAAAAGAATGCACATATCATTTTTGGGTGATAATAAAAGTATTTTAAAATATCACAAAACAATTAATGGAAACAAAACAATGAATAGATTCAATATATGAATATTATTGCATTAACCAAATAGTTTCCATAAAATGACTTGAAACTAAATTGGTCAAAAAATTATTTATCCACTGATTATTATAATCTTAATCGATCAAAAAATTTATAAAACTGATACACAAAACAATCAATAATTTTTTTTTCATTAAACAGATAATCCATATCCAAAACAATACAGAAATCAAGTTGTTGAAATATAAACAAACCGATATGGAAAAAGTAATTGGACAAATACTGACAAGTATTAAATTCAATACACCGAAAACAAAAATAGAAAACATATTCAGTCATTATACGAATTAAATATAAAACACTTACTTGTGGATTGGTTCAACAAAAGGAGATACCTAAAATTTGAATAAACAATACCTATAAATTCGGACGACACAGAACATATATATAAAATCGGAAGGTCATTTTCCCTCGTATCCTCTTTGGAAACCTCCTCACATGACTTTATACTCGCATCGGATGAAGAATCAGTGCTCAACTTGTTGTTTTACCTCGTTTGATCAGCCGAATCTTTGAGGTCAACTTCTCTATTTGCAATCAGAACTAAATCCTAATTCGAGGAAAAGCCTTCGATTGAGAAAAAATCTATTATCATTTTACCTCACCTCATAACTCAACTCCGATTTCTCATCGGCCAGAATCCCTCATGACATCACGAAATTCTACCACCATTGCACTTGATTCCATATTTTATTATGTATCCTTCTCGAATTGTCCTCAATCCTCCGAACACACGAAACCCCACCCCGATTTTTACCTTTAACAATCCATTTTTTTAATTAAATAGAATATTTATCATTATATATATATATCATTTCGTAACATTTATATATATATATATATAATATCTATATCCATTTTTAAAATTTAAATATATTTATTATAATTTTTTTATCCCATAATAAAAATAATTTCAAAACATAATATTATAGTTTTTATATTAAAAAAAGATATGATTGTATATGTTAGCATAAAACTTTTAGTTATTTTATGTTTCAAAAATGATTTATTATTACATTTAAAGTAATATGAGTATTTATATAAACATTAACATTATGAATCAAAAATTGTAATATATATTTATATATAATAAATTCTAAATTGTTTGGTCTAAAATAAGTTCATATGTTTTTTGAAACATTATATTTACTTATATATTTAAAAACAATGATTTCTCAAATACATCATTCTAATTTTGTTTCCTTTATATAAATTTTTTATTTAACATTCTAAAATTTATTTATAAATATAAAACTAATTCATATATATATACTATAATGAAAATAATATTATGTTTCGTTTAAACAAAAATATGTTACATTTAATAATATCTTTAATTATGATATATCATAAAATATCTTGTGAAGATAC